>JANCRA010000044.1:5468710-6046972 GCA_024362935.1 Setophaga petechia | reverse complement strand
CCATGATTTCCTCCTGTGCTCACTGATGGCTCCTCCTTGCTCTGCTGTGCAGTTTGCCTCCGGATCCAGATCAACCCCCAGAACAAGGGCGAGTTCCAGGGCATTTCCCCCGAGCGGGCCTTTGCTGATTTCCTCTTTGCCAACACCATTCTCCATCTCGTCGTCATCAATTTCGTGGGCTGAGCTCTGGGAGAGCCTGACAGGTACTGATCTGTGGGGTCACAAAAGGGCAAACACAGCACTGTGCTCCTTTTGGGGAGAGCTAGAATGGGAATGAATCCCTGAGCTCCTCTGGCCAAGCACAGCTGAGCTGTTGGCCTCTGCGTTGGCACAGAGTGAGGATTTATTTCTGATTTTAACCCTTTTTTGGCTTTTATAATTAAAGAGGACAGATACAGAAACCTACCCATGTTCCTTTCTTATGAGACAGATTCCCCATTCTTCTTTGGGAAGAAGCTTTGGGAGCTCCTGGGCTCTGTGAGGCATGGCTGGGATTCAGGTCTGCAGTTGTTTGCAGCTGGGGACAGGGACAGTTGGGTGTTGGGAGTGGGGACATTCCCTGTTGTTTCTCTTACAAGGTGCCACAGGATCACTGGGGCTTGGGGGAGCTCTGTCCCCTCTGCTCTGCAGTGACATTGCTGATGTTGCCTCCTCTCTTTCCAGGTCTTGAACTGCTCCTGATGGCAAAGCCTGGCATGGGGAAGTGCCCAGCACACTCTCACCTTCTTCTCTGGTGGAGGAAGGGATGCAGGGCTCAAGATTTCCCCCCCTCAGAGTGTCCTGTGGAGGGGTCTGCAGCCTCATTGTGTAACTGTGATCCTTTCCATCAATAAAATTCTTTATGACACTGCAGTCTTTTCCATACTGGGGACAAATACAGAGCTTCTCCTGCACCCAGCTTCCCTCTCAGGCATGACTCCCTGGTTTTGGTTTTACCTCTCCCTCTTCCTTTCTACCCAGCAGCCTCTTTTTCTGTGCCCCAGTTTTGGAGGGAAGTAGGAAACAAGTGATGATGGAAATTCAGTTGTCATCCACCCTTTTCATCTCCCTCTTTCCTGCCTTTTGATCTCCCAGAGTCTGTTGCCAGCTTGCCCCTGGGCTTCAAAGCTGTGGAAAATTCAGATGAGGTCACAAAGGGAGGGAAGTGTTCTCCAGCACATCCCCAGTTCCTGCAGAGCCTCCCACATCCCTCAGAGACATGGGGGACACACCTGGAGAAATAGGGATCTTCTTCAGCCAGGTCTTAAAAGCTCTTGGAGATCTATTTCACACCCAAGAGAAGACATAAAATCAGCAGGATGGCTTCTGTGGTAATGTTGGAAATAAAAAGGTTTTAATAAAAGGCAAGATAACAAAATTCTTTACAGAGAAAAACCAAGCCAAGTGCAAGAGGTTCTTGCTCCTGGTAAAACACCTCACAAAAGCCATTGGTTTCTTTGTTCTCTTCTTTTTCCAGTGAATTGCTCAGGTGAAACTTTTTGGCTTCTGTCCAATTAGCTATCCTTAAGTTTGAGGTGAAGTCCTCTAAGCCCTATGAAATGTCTTTTCATAGGACTTACAGGACTTCATAATTGAAGAGAAAAGCTTATAAGCTTATTTCCTTTTTAAGGGGACAAAAGATAGTTTTGTCACTCCAATAAAAAGCACATTTCTATAACCTGGGTGTCCCAGCTGGAGTTAGAGGCTCACTGAGGGTGATGTGTGGTGTCAGTGTGCCTGCACTGACAAACACAGGGATGTTGGGATGGATTGTCCAGCTGGCAGGGCCTTGGGGTGCCACTGGAGCTGCTCTGGGGCAGGGAGGAGCTGCCCCCTCAGAATCACAGAATCAGGGCTGGAGGATTGTCCAGTCCAACCCTGGCACCCCCATGGCTGTGGCTGTGTTCACAGGGGTCAGGCTGAGGGAAGGGATGAGGATCTGACTCCATGGCTTCATTATTTTATGATATATATTACATTAAAATGATATTATAAGAATAGAAGAAAGGATTTCATCAGAAGGCTGGCTAAGAATAGAATAGTAAGGAAGGATAACAAAGGTTTGTGGGTTAGACTCTCTGTCCAAGCCAGCTGGGTGTGATTGGCCATTAATTAGAAACAACCACATGAGACCAATCCCAGATCCCCCTGTTGCATTCCACAGCAGCAGATAACCATTGGTTACATTTTGTTCCTGAGGCCTCTCAGCTTCTCAGGAGGAAAAATCCTAAGGAAAGGATTTTCCATAAAAGATGTCTGTGACACCCAGCAGTGCCACTGTAACCAAACCTCATCACCCAGCACCAGATCCTGGCACCTCCTGAACAGCCCAGTGTGCTAAAATCAGGCAACCCCAACTCTGGCAATGATTGGCATCTGACTCCAAAGCTTTAGAATGCTGCACACTCACTTTATTAAAACTGTATTATATTACATTATACTATGACTCTACTACTTCTTATCATACTTATTTCTAACTAACTGCTCAAAAACCCCATCTGCTGACAGTCCTGACACCCACACGTGGATCCAACTGGTCAATGAGTAAAAACACCATCACCAGAATCCAATCAAGTGATCACCTTGGATTAACAATCTCCAGAACACATTCCACAGGAGCAGCAAATGAGATAAGAATTGGTTTTTCTTTCTCTGAAGTTCCTGGCTGTGATTCCCAGGAAATATCCTTGGGAAGTTGTGTCGTGGACATATTTTATGAAAAATCCTTTCGTTAGGATTTTTTCTCCTGAGAAGCTGAGAGGCCTCAATAAGGAAATGGAAACAATGGTTATCTGCTGCTGTGGAATGCAACAGGTGCATCTGTGATTGGTCTCATGTGGTTGTTTTTAATTAATGGCCAATTCCAGTCCAACACTCTTCGACTCTCTGGTCAGTCACAAGATTTTATTATCATTCCTTTCCTTGCAGGCCTTCTGATGAAATCCTTTCTTCTGTTCTTTTAGTATAGTTTTAGTATATTATTTTCTTTAATTATAAAATATATCATAAAGTAATAAATCAGCCTTCTGAAACATGGAGTCAAGATTCTCATCTCTTCCCTCGTCCTGGGACCCCTGCAAACTCCACCACAAAGTTGTGCCTTGATTTTCTCTGGGAAGGGAACTGTGGCCACACCTCAGGGTTGGTGGCTCCACTACCAATATTCCCTGGGCAGCTCTTCCAAGGCCTGAGCACCCTGATCTGATCTGAATCTCTCCTGGCTCAGCTCAAGGCCCTTCCCAGGTCCTCTCACTGCAGGCACAGCACAAGAAACCAACCCCACCTCACTACAGGTGTGGTGTGACCCCCTCTAATCCACCTCTTCTCCACACTGAACAACCCCAGCTCCCCCTGCCATTCCCCAGAAGAGAAATATTTTCCAGTCCTTTTGTGAGCCTTGTTGCTCTCTGTGGAAACCCAGGGAATATTCCTCTGTCTGCTCTGGGGTGCCCTGACCCCCAGGGCAGCACTGACTTTGACCCTCATTCATGGAGAAAGTTTCCTGAACATCAAGATAGAATGGAATCCACAAAAGTGTGAAATGGATTATAGAGAGCAGTGTAGGTGCATCACTGGGTGAGAAATTGAGGTTTTGGGATTTTGTGGATGGAAGAAAGAGGGAGGGCACAGGGTGTCATCCTGGGTTTCTTCTTCACGCTTCTTCTTCATTCATGGGTTTGGTGGCATTTTGTAATTGGGCAGAAAAGTCCCCATTGGGATCAGTTATTGGGTTAAAAGGGAAAATAATCCAGGTGTCAGTTCTTAATTGGATAGTTTAGCCTTAAAAGACCTTGTACCAAGAGATTTTCTGCCTTCTAATGAAAAGCTGCTGAACTCAGAGCAGCGAGACTGGTTGACTGATAAGAAATAATAAACACCTGAGTTACTGTCTCAAGAGCCTTCAATTCAGACCCAGAAAAACCAAGAACTGTTACCACCACAGCTCTTCACTGGACACACTCCAGCCCCTCAAAGTCCTTTTTAAAGTGAGGAGTCCAGAACTGAGAGCAGCACTCGGGTGCAGCCTCACCAGCACATACCGGGGTGATCTCCGCGCTGCTCTCGCACCAGCCCGGTGCTGTTGGCCTCCTCGGCCGCTTGGGCTCACTGTCGGCTCACACTGGAGCCAGCGCTGCCCGCTCCTCCCTGCTGAGCATGTCTGTCGGGATCATTTGTTTGTCACAATGACCCCGAGAAGAATTCCAAAGTCTCTTTTCCCAGCCCGGCGCTTAAAGAAGGAGTCAGAGCTCTTCATTTCTCGGTCTTAACGTTGTTTATTCTATCTTATCTATAAAAAATTTTCTTTTGCCCTGCCGAGGTCAGCTCAGCAGGGCAGCCACAGGCACTCTGCCTGCCCCCGGGGTGGTGTTGTGTCTTTATAGTACAAACTACGTGTGCAATATTTACAATTACTCCTCAATACCCATCACCTATGCTAGACAGTGAGCTTCTACTCTAAACCAAGAAGTAAGTGCCAACATCACTGCAGAAGATGGAGGCCAAGAAGAAGAAAGAAGAAGCACGAGGCACGCCCCGATTCCTCCATCTTGTCTCCATAACCCCCCTGTACAGGGATAGAACCCCCCTGTACAGTAATCCTAAAATACATAATTCACCCTGTGATAATTTCACTAATATTCTACTTAAACTCTTGTGGCTTGCTGATTTTCATAGAAGGTTGGTATTTGCTCCACGGGCCATAATCAAACTCACAGAGGCATTTTGGGCTCTGTGCCAGGGTCTCTGAGCCCCCCGGCAGGGTCTGGGCTGCTCAGGACAGCCAGAGGGATGTGCTGAACCCGACACATGTCCTGAGCATCTCCCGAGCCGCTCCTCCCCAGCCTGAGCTGACCCCAGGGCAGGAGCAGCGCTTGATCCTCGTGCCCTGGAGCTTTGCCCACTGATCCAGTCCGTTCAGGTCTCTCTAGAACCTTCAGGAGGTTCTGTTCTCACGCTGGTGCTGCTTCGTGCTTGTCTGGTTTTCTCTGCAGCTGAAACGCTGGGGAGGTAAAACCTCCAGAGCCTTGAGACTCCCTGGCGTGGAAATGTTTGTGTGCTGCGCTGAGGAGATGGAACTTTGGCTCTCTGATGGCTTCAGGACCTCTCAGAATTCTGTTTTGGCTCCTCTTTTTCACCTTTTTAACATTTCCAGCTGTGCTGCAGCCGTTAAACCTGTAGCCAAAATCTCTTTCCTGACATAGGCTGTGAGATGTGAGGGGTCAGGGTTTTCCCTGTCCTGGATGATGGGTCTGGCTCTGTGTCAGGGACAAAGAACTCGTGCCAGCACTCCTGGAGTTGTTTGCAATGGCAGCAGGGCAGTTACGGGCAAAATAAGCCCAAAAAAGGACCCACATTAACAGAGAATTAACCCTTAAAAGCAACAGCCTGTTTCATATTCATACACCTCATGCATGATGCATAAATTCCATTCAAACACAGGATTCTGTCTGGTCAGTGTCAACTTCTTCATCTGAATCCTAAAGTGTCTTCAGTGCTGAGTGAGGCAGGAAGAAATTTGTTTCTTCTGATAAGGGAGCAATAAATTCTCTTTCTCTGAAATATTTAGGTGTCCTGTGGCTGCTATCTCAGTGTGAGTACCCCATTCCTTTCTTAAAAAAACCCCTACATAAATAGTTTCTATTTTAACCTTATGTTATAACCTAAAACTCTATTTAACATGCTACTTAAGAAAATTAATACAGCATCACTTTCTAACATAACATATATAATATCCATTTGAATATTTGCAAAAAGCCAATCATAAAATACTCATTTTCCACATTTGTTATTTTACCTTTTACTAAAAATTTCTGTTTCCAACCCTACCACTGAAAACCAGAAAACCTAAAACCAGAGGCATCACCCCCCACACACTTTATAATGCATTATCTGCCCTCCTTTTCCTGCCCACTCTATTCATAGCTCAATCCTTCCTGCTGTGCCCAAAACAGCTCCCCAAGCTGTGGTGTGGTGAGGGGAGGACCCCTGAAGCTCATTCCACTGTGGTTTGTGGTCCAACGCCTGCTGTTCTTTTCCACAGCCTCTGCCCTCCGTGCCACGTGCCACCCCCAGCCCTGGTGCTGCACTTTCCAGAGGAAGTGGTTTTTGTGGTTTGGGCTGCAGAGCACCAGTGCTGACCCAGATCTCGCTTGTGGCGTCATGGAACTTGTGCTGGGGCCCCTTCCTGCCCCAGCTGGGCCACCAGCCCCTTTGCACCCTGTGAAAAAAAATAAAAATGGGTGTTTTGTGATTGGCTCTGTGCAAATATTCAATTTTTGCAAGTGTTTTTTTCAATTGTTGCAAGTATTTTGCAAATATTCTGTTATGTCAGCAAGTTATGCTGTGTTAATTTTTTTAGTAGGGTGTTCAAATAGAGTTTTGGGTTATAACATAATGTTAAAATAGAAACTATGCTATGTAAGATACTTTTTTTAAAGAAAGGAATTAGGTACTCAAACCGAGATAGCAGCCACAGGACACCTAAATCTTTCAGAGAAAGAGAATTTATTGCTCCATTATCAGAAGAAATGAATTTCTTCCTGCCTCACTCAGCACTGAAGACACTTTAGGATTCAGAGGAAGAAGCTGACACTGACCAGACAGAATCCTGTGTTTGAATGGAATTTATGCATCATCTATGAGGTGTATGAATATGCAACAGGCTGTTGTTTTTCAGGGTAAATCCTTTGTTAACTGTGTTCTTTTTCAGGCTTATTTTGCCCAGAAATAGGTACCCAGACTGTCCATAACTCTTTGGTTTTATTGTCTCCTATTTTCCTAAATCCAAATTGTCCAAATTTTTATTACTCTAATTATATTGCTATTTTTCTAACCATTTTATTACTATTAAACTTTTAAAATTTTAAAAACAAGAGATTGGTGTTTTTCACACACATCCTGTCCTGCTGGGTTATTTCCTGGCTTTGCTTTGCTCTGTGGTTTTTGTAGCTTGAAATAAACAAGAAAATGCAGAGAAAGGGGGGCATGTTGTGGTGGTGGGAGATTGGCAACTTGATATCTGAAAGTGGCTTTTGTGAAAAACACCAACCACTTGGTTTTAAAATTGTAAAATTTAATGGTAATAAAATAAATTCTTTTTCTCTGAAAGATTTAGGTGTCCTGTGGCTGCTATCTCGGTGTGAGTCCTCCCTTTAAATAAAGTATCTTACATAGCATGGAGGTGTCTCTTTAAATAAAGTATCTTACATATTTCAACATTTTGTTATAACCTAAAACTGTATTTAACACACGACTTAAGAAAATGAATACAGCATAACTTTCTAACATAAAGCAAATATAATATTCATTTTAATATTTGCCAAAAGGTAATATAAAATATGCATTTTTCACAGCTTTGAAGCAGACCTTGCAAATTCAGGGCTTTGCAGGTCACATGCCAGGAGCCATTTTAGTCAAAATATTTAACTCATCTCCCACTTGGCAAATCCTGTCCCTGGGATCAGTTTAACCTGGAAGAGGAAAAACTCAGGTGTGCAAACAGAAGCAGCACAGTCCTTAAGTCTTGCCCTTTCATTTAGGAGTGAGTTTGAAGTGCAACATAAAAATTTACTATAGTAATTAATTTTAAAAAGTGACGCTAAAGGTAAATGATTATGGAAAGTTTTCTTTCACATCCCTGAAATTTCTGGGGTGAGGTGAATTGGTTGGAAATCCGTGAAATACAATGACTTATGACTTGGTATATAATTCAAATATGGTCTGGCAGAGCTGGGCAAACACAAATCCTCCCTGTCTCCATCCCACAGCCCTGACTGCTCTGGAGGATCTGAAGGTGCAGAGGAGCAGGAATGGGGAAGAGGTTTCACAGTGACTTCTGTGAGCCAGGGAGGAGTTTGAGAAGAGGATCCATGTTTACCCCTGAAAGAATTTCCTGCCAAGGTTGCTGACACAGAAACCCAGAAAGAAAGAAGGATAAATAACAGAAACCTGCAACTGCCTGTTTCAATGAGCACTTTGGTGACCAATGAGTAAAGTGTAAACTTATGAGATTATGAGAATGTATAAAAACATGCAGGCTATTATAAAAACAGTTTGAAGCCTTCTGAAAATGAAGTGTGTTGCTTTGTGTTGTCTCCATCTCAAGTACGACACCGTAGGATTTCTGCTTTTTTATTTTTCATCTATTTGTAATCCTGCAGTTCTTTCCTGCATAACTCTAAACTCCATACACAGAGTGAGCTGCTGCTCTCCCATTCTGTCAGACACAACAATTGGGAATCAAGGACCCCTCACTGCCTCAGGCCTGAGAGATGGAAACAAAGTGAGTTGGGGGGAGCAAACTGGGGGTAAATTACTTCATTACCTGCAGCTGTAATTGGAAGATTAACCCCCAACATGCAAATGGACCAAACTTATAAAAGTGTGAA
This sequence comes from Setophaga petechia, assembly GCA_024362935.1. Classification (NCBI taxonomy): domain Eukaryota; kingdom Metazoa; phylum Chordata; class Aves; order Passeriformes; family Parulidae; genus Setophaga; species Setophaga petechia. Next base: position 6,038,606 of record JANCRA010000044.1, on the reverse strand, counting down.
AACCTGTGGTCCATGTTGGGTGTAGCACTTGGGGGAAATTCATCTGCCCAAAATGTACCCGAAAGCCCTTCAATAAATATAATCACTTTTTATTCCCTTGATTTTGTCTGACCTCTGTGTTTAGGTAATCCCAAAAGGCATCAGAAGATGTTGAAGAAATTGATGTCACAAAAGGAGAACATTTCCTGTTGCTGGTGGTCTCAGGGGTTTGTAGATGGATGGATGAGACAGGATCTTGACTCCATTATCAGAAGGCTAGATTTATTATATTGTGATATATATACAGCATTATAACTATGCTACATAAAGATAGAAAGGCAAGAGGCTTCTTTTGAAGCTGCTAAGCTAAGAGAGAGATAGATAGGAAGTCAAAACAAGGCTCTGTGTCTCGGCAGAGACGACAGCAGCTCCACCATGAGTGGTCAGTAGGTCCAAACATCTACAGGGGACCAATGACGGGTGGACCTGTTGCATTCCACAGCAGCAGATAATAATTGTTTACAGTGCTGCTGAAATCTTTCAGCTCCAGCAAGGAAAAATCCTAAGAAAGGATTTTTCAAGAAGAATGTCTACGACAATTTCCCCTCCAGCTTTGCCAGGGACAGACAGAACTGGAGGCAAAGGGGCCCATTGGTGTCATCAGTGCAAAGCAGGCGCCCCCAGGAGTAGGGGACAGCACAGATCAGGGTCCTGTGCACCCCCCAGCAGCACCAAACTGCCTCCAGGAACCTGTGACCAGTCCCCTGAGTGTCATCATATTTTCTGAAAAATCTCTTTGCCAGGATCTTTTTCTCCTGAGAAGCTGAGAAGCCTCAGGACAAAATGTAACCAATGGTTATCTGCTGCTGTGGAATGCAACAGGTGCATCTGGGATTGGTCTCATGTGGTTGTTTCTAATTAATGGCCAATCACAGTCAGCTGGCTCAGACTCTGGTCAGTCACAAGATTTATTACCATTCCTTTCTATTCCTTTCAAACCTTCTGATAAAATCCTTTCTTCTAATCTTTTAGTATTTTTTAATGTATAAAAAGTATATGTATTAAGTATATATTTTATGACATATATTTTATATTAAAAGAAAATTAGTATATAATTTTCTTTTCGTATAAAATACATATCATAAAACAATAAATCAGCCTTCTGAAACATGGAATCAAGATTCACATCTCTTCCCTCATCCTGGGACCCCTGCAAACACCACCACACCCTGAGTGTGGCCAAGCCATGATTTTGTTGTCTCCACCCCAAAGCATCTTTGATTGGTCTCATGTGGTTGTTTTTAATTAATGGCCAATCACAGTCTGGCTGTCTCAGACTCTCTGGTCAATCACAAGATTTTATTTTTCCTTTCCTTTCCATTCCATTCCATTCTATTCCATTCTATTGCAAGCCTTCTGATGAAATCCTTTATTCTAGTCTTTTAGTGTAGTTTTAATATATAATTTTCTTTTAATATAATATATTAAAATATTATATTAAACTATTATGTATTATATCAATATAATATATAATAATTGTATTAATATATTGCATATATTAATATATTATATATAATATTATATATTTATGTATTATTATATAATAAATTATTAATATATTATATTAAAATTATTATGATATATTAATATATCAGCCTTCTGAAACATGGAGTCAAGATTCTCATCTCTCCCCTCACCCTGGGACCCCTGTGAACACCACCACACCCTGAGTGTGACCAAGCCATGATTTTGGTGTCTGCAGCCAGCCCAGCCTCCCCTTGGGGCAGGGGGGCTCCCCCTTCTCTCTCCCCACTGTCCTCCCACAGCACAGATATCCCACAAAAGGATTTTATTCCCACAAAAGGATTTTATTCCCACCCTCCATGCTGGATCCAATCCCTTCCCTCCTGCCCCCCAAAGCTCAGCTGGAAGGGTGAAGCAATGCCTCAAAGAACAAATAAAAAAGACAAACAGGTTTCTCATTTTTTATAAGAATTGTTTTATTACAGCCCAAAGAAATGCCAAGACATCTCGTGGGTGCCAGGAGAGTTCATGGATTAGCAGCATGCAGATGCCACAGGCAAGCACAGTTCCAAGGTGGGCACACATGGACAGGGAAATATTTCAGTACAATATTTCAGTACAATATTTCAGTACAATATTTCAGTACATTTTTATGCAATTGGTACAAAAAGAGCTTGGGAGATCTCAGGTTGTTAGAAGTAAACAAAAAGAACAAGAGTGGTTTGTATTTTTACTGAACACAAAGCCAGACCTTAAACTGGTTTAAATTAAGAAGTGTTATGGTCAGATAGACTTTAAAAAATAATATTTTTTTTCTCTGATATTGAAGTGACAATTTCACTGAATTTGGGATTTCTAGGAGACTGTAGCTCATGCTTTAGGGGAAAAAGTGGAATAGCTTGCTCTAGTCCAGCAAAAGGTGACAGGACAGTGCATCCTGATTCAGTCTCCCTTTGCTTTTCAAAGTGTTTCATTTGCACCTGAAAATGTTTCTGGGGGTTCACCCTGAGATATGAATGCCCTAAAGCTACCAAAATAGGAAAAATTCCCATTCAGGTGATATTTGGAACTTGGGAAATATCTCAGGTTGTTAGAAATCAACAAAAAGAACAAAAGTGGTTTGTATTTTTACTGTACACAAAGCCATATCTTAAACTGGTTTAAATGAAGAAATATTATGGTCAGATAGACTTATAGAAAAAATCCTTTTTAATATTTCTTCTGTGATATTGAAATGATAATTTGACTGAATTTGGGATTTCTGGGAGACCTGCAGCTCATTCTTTAGGAAAAAAATGGGATATCATTCTCTAAGCCAGCAAAAGGTGACAGGACAGTGCATCCTGATTCAGTCTCCCTTTGCTTTTCAAAGTGTTTCATTTGCACCTGAAAATATTTCTGGGGGTGCACCCTGAGATATGAATACCCTAAAGCTACCAAAATAGGCAAAACTCCCATTCAGGTGATATTTAGCTTGCAGTTTTGAACACACAGCACTGCTCCAGGCTGAAATTGTAATTTTAATGGAAGTAACAACTTGGCAATGTATAATTATAGCAAAGTGTGCTTCATGCAAAAGAGGCACAGTTGGTGAATGACCCAGACATCTGGAGGGCAAAACACTGGAAATGTTTCATTTTGAGCAGTTTTATAGCAATGCAAATAAAGCAATTTAGAATATCTTGGCTGGTGTGATGTGTAAGAGCAGCAGAGGATGTTCCTTGCACAAGGAATTTCCTTGAGCTCCCTCACGATGCTCTCTCAAAGCTGATGGGTTTGGTACTTCAGGACTGCCCCAGCTGGTTCCTCTCAGTCCTGGAACAAAAACCAAGCTTTGTTAAATCATTATTTGGGTTATAGCTGCACAATTGTAGAGCTGAAGTGTCCAGAAAAACAGAGACTGGGAAAAGCTGATATATTCGAATTTATATTAAAGTCAATAACCATCAAACTTTCCCAGGTGAGGGGAGAAATCTGATGGGTGAATGCAGGCAAGGGAAGGGATGGGTGTACAAATAAAAGGGAGAAATATCATGAAAGGAAAAAAAAATCTTATGGAGAGCACTTGAGGGGTGTGTGAAAATGGTATGGCCAGAGGGATGGAGGGATTTTATTGTTGGGAGAATTCTGGATAGACTGCAATAAACAGCTGTTCCAGAGAGAAGGAGCATTCACAGCTGAAGAATCAATCCAGATATTTTCTGAATCCCCCAAGCATCCTCACCTTTTTCTTCTTCCACACAAGCACTGTCATCAGCACGTTAAAAATAACTGCTTTCATTAAAACGATTTTGAGGGCCAGCTGTGACAAAGACATGGTGTTCAAGTACTGATCTAGAAAAAAAAAAAACAGAAAATGAGAGTTAAAAGAGCCCTGAGACATCCTCATGTCCCACACAGACTTAAAAGCTCTTTTTAACACAGTTGTTCCATTGTGTCATGCTGGTAGGGCAGGAAATGAGATAGGGAGTAGGACTCAGAAACTTTAATTTCTTCCATTCTAAAACCACTTAATTATCCAATAAGCCACTCTGCCAGCCACCTCACTGGTTTTAAATACTGTGCACTGGGAACCCAGGATGGAGGCAGCCCTCCTTCCTCTCTCTGAATTGCTGTGAGTTCTGCAGCTTTTCCTTAGAAGGCACAAAAATGGCCAACAATCTCTTGGGACAAGGTCTTTTAAGATTAAACTCTCCCATTAAGAACTGACACCTAGATTTAACCCAGTAACTGATCCCAGTGCAAAATGCCACCCAAACCCATAAAGAAGAAAGAAGAAGAAGCATGAAGAAGAAACTCAGGACAACACCCTCCATCATGCTATAATATAAAACAGTATTATATAAAAATATAAATTAAATATAAAAATATTTAAATATATATTTAAATATATAATTCATATAATAATATAATAATATATAAGAAATATATAAAAGAAATATATTTCTTTTATGTATTTCTTTTAAATATATATATTTATATGTATATTCGTCATTAGAAAGTCAATCTTTTATACAGTCTACATTAGAAACCCATTCTTTTATACATTCTTTATTAGAAACCCATTTTTTTATATATTCTTCATTAGAAACCCATTCTTTTATACATTCTTCATTAGAAACCAATTATTTTATATATTTCCATTAGAAACCCATTCTTTTCTATATTCTTCATTAGAAACCTTTTATTTCATACATTCTTTTTTAGAAACCTCTTCTTTTATACATTCTTCATTAGAAACCAATTCTTTTATACATTCTTCATTAGGAACCAATTATTTTATATATTCTTCATTAGAAACCAATTCTTTTATATATTCTTCATTAGAAACCTTTTATTTCATACATTCTTCATTAGAAACCTCTTCTTTTATACATTTTTCATTAAAAACCCATTCTTTTATACATTTTTCATTAGAAATCCATTCTTTTATACACCATTCTGATACAGGTGGACCTGATTGGTCATTTAATCAACATCCTTGGCTAATTAAGAAGACCCCCTTTGGTAAACATCTTATAAGAAATCAACTGTTCCAAACACCAGCTGCAGGATTGGTTTAATTCTTTGTCTCAGCCTCTTCTCAAAACTCCCCAGAGCAATTCCTGGGAAAGTTTATCTGACTTTTCTGTCTCTCTGACTGAACTGTGAGCATCCTCACAGCCCAGCTTCAGCGACCCCTGAGACAGAGTGAAAAACCCCCAGAGCAGAAATCCATTTTGAGTTAGGTAAAAAGTCTAAAAAAGGTGAAAAGTCTGCAAGCCAAAGCTGAAGGGAAAACTGCAGGACAGAGATAATGAAGAGACAGATAAAGAAAAACAGAAACTAAAGCAAGGCTGGGCCAACCCGACCTGGGAATTCTTTTTGATAAAGAGGAGCTAGAGGCAAATGTCATGCCAAGTCCATAAAAATGAATATGTATTGAGATAAAAGAATATGTATTGAGATAAAAGAAAAAAGAGCCTATTGTGAAACTGTGTGCATATGTATTTGGGAGGGAGACAAAAGGAGATCTGAAGTTCTCAGAGGTACACATGCCCTTTTAGTACCTTTTAGGCACACACGCATCCAGTGCTGCAGTAAATCATATCAGCTCTTTAACACCTTTTACAAAGTTGTGGAGTTCTTTTCTCCACAAAACACCCCTGAGCACAGAAACCTCCTGCTGACTGCTGTTCCACGAGGTGTTTGTGCACCCAAAATAACCCAGCTCCTCTGAAGGCTGAAATGCAGCAGCGCTGACTCATAGCAGGACCCGGAGCCACTCTGGGGTGGGCAGCAATGTGATGTTTTCTCAAGATTTTAAACTTTTAGCTGCAGCTCTGTGGTGAGTCAGAGCAAGAGCATGACTACACTGCATAAAATTATCAGTTTGGATCAGCAAGGCTGCATGAACACCACAACTTTCAGCCTTGATGTTTAAAACCTGTGGGGGCCCTTCTGGGGAAGTTTTCTGTGTTTTTGCTGCTTCAGAAAGAATTCTGCAAGCAGGGAAAACCAGCAAAAATTTGGGAAGATGAGAGAGAGAGAGAAGTCTGGTCAGAGATAGAGAAAGCCAGATAAGCTTTCCTTATATTATATATATATATATACATATATATATATATATATATATATATATATATATATATATATGTATATGTATGTATATATATGTATACATATGTGTATATATGTAATATAATACATCGTATATTATTATATTATATTATGTTATATTACATTACATTATATTATTTATAAATATTATATATATATATAATTTATATAAGATATTATATTATTTATATAATAATTTCCCATGAATTGGCCTGGGAAGCTTTTGGGAGCTGGGGATAAACAATGATAGTCAGATATGAAACAATCTGCAGGTGGTGATTTTTAACAATCTGTTTTGCTGTTTTCCTCATAAGGTTGTTTACAAATCACTGTCTTGTTAATTAGCCAATCATGTGAAATGTATTTATTGGTTTCTCTGGTCTGCATTGAAGGCACTTGAGACAGTAATTCATGTTCAGACTCAGGTGTTTATTATTTCTTATCAGTAAAACAGTCTCACTGCTGTGAGTTGGGCAGCTTTTCATTAGAAGGCACAAAATGGCCAACAATCTCTTGGAACAAGGTCTTGTAAAGCTAAATTATCCAATTAAGAACCGACACCTGGATTATTTTCCCTTTTAACCCAATACCTGATTCCAATGTGGATTTATCCACCCAAATACAAAAAGCCACCCAAACCCATGAAGAAGAAGGAAGAAGAGCCATGAAGAAGAAACCCAGGATGACACCCTGTGCCCTCCATCTTGCTTCCATCCACAACACACTAAAAATCCCAAAAACCTCAATTTTTCACCCAGTGATGCACCTACACTGCTCTCTATAATCCATTTCACACTTTTGTGGATTCCAGTCTATCTTGAATTCTGGGAAACTTTCTCCATGAGTGAGGGTCAAAGTCAGTGCTGCCCTGGGGTCAGGGCACCCCAGAGCAGACAGAGGAATATTCCCTGGGTGCTCTGGGTTTCCACACTGTTGATTAAATGACCAGTCAGGTCCGCCTGTAGCTAACTAAGATATAAAAGGGGAGACAATCCAATAAATGGGATTTTGACTTTTGCCTTCTGATAGAGCTCTGTGTCATCTCTGACTCAATGGTGATAGGAAGAGATTTAATTTAGAGCAAACTTTTCTCCTAAAATGCTGTGTTACATACCTGTTCTGAACTGTTGGGACAGCCCTGTGACACAGACAGCACTGGAACCTGCAGAGAGGGACAATAAACTGAATTAATAACAAAAATGTACTTCTTCAGAGGTCTATGAAGATATCTTTGCTTAGAAGGACGAAATTAGGATTTCTGGCCAACAAACCCTCCCATATATATAGAGAGAGACTATACTATGTATGTATACATATATAGACACTCATTTTTAAACAACCTTATGAGGAAAACAGCAAAACAGATTGTTAAAAATCACTACCTGCAGATTGTTTCATATCTGACTATCAATGTTTATCCCTAGCTCCCTAAAACTTCCCAGGCCAATTAATGGGAAATTATTATATAAATAATATAATATATTATAGAAATTATATATATATATATAATATTTATAAATAATATAATGTAATATGACATAATACAATATAATAATATAATATGTATTATATGACATATATACACATATATATACATATACATACATACACATATATATACATATACAAACACTGTTTTCTCTTATTTTTCAGGACAAGCATAAAGCATGATCTAATTAAATTTCAATGTCCCTTTGGACAAAGGAATTTCAAACTTTCTATCCCCACACAGTGTGTTCTGCTATGACTGTACCAGTCTGCTGATCCTTAATCCTGTTTCCACCAAGGAGGAAGGAGAGACAATAAAAAAAGGAGAGACAATAAACACAGGAGAGACAATAAACAAAGGAGAGACAATAATCAAAACCATCAAAAAAGTTTTTTCTGTTCAAGAGAGAGGGGGAAATGTGGGAAATGGATTTGTAGGGAATTCTCCAAGCCTGGCAGAAGGCTCACCCAGTGTGTGCATCTGTGTGCACATTTCTTATCACTTATCTGGAGATAAGAAATGCTGAATTAGAAATGCCATGGAACAGGCCAGACATTGCTGGGAGAGAAATGGAAATAGAAACAAGTTTCAAAGGATGGTTTTATAAATAAGATTAGATACTTTGGAGAAATAGAACCATGAAAGATGCATTGCAGTAGGAGCCATGAGGGGTTATTTTAGATTACTGGTTTTAAGGCATTTACAGCATGGTGGAGCAAAAAGCTGACAGGCCAAGAAATGCTTATAATGTTTGCCTTTTTCAAGGCTGAAAAATCCCAATTCAGCCTTGAGAGATTAAGTAAGAATGTTTCTTGGGAGAAGGAACTAATGCTTACCAGAGGCTTACAGTGTGGGAAATGAAATTATAGAAAATTCTCCAAACAGGTTTCAAAAGGTGGCCTTATAAAAAAGACTGGATAGCTTACAGAAATAGAGCTATGAAAGATTTATTGTAGTAAGATTAAGTAAAATTACCCACAAGGAGTAATTTTAGATGATTGGCTTTAAGGCATTTACAGCATGGTGTGGCAAAAAGCTGATAGGCCAAGGAACATTTATAGTGTATTTTAATTAGGAAATAATTAGCTTCTGATTGTGATGGTGTGAATTATAACATCTGTATTGTCTCACCCTTCACATGAGACTGAAAATAGAATAAAAGTTTTTTAAAACACCTCTCAGTTGCCCCATCTCTGGGTCAGAAAATGGATTAATCTGACAAGAAAACAGAGGCAACAAAGCAACATTTGTGACCGTGTTCACAGGGGTTCTTGGATGAGGGAAGAGATGAGGATCTGACTCCATGTTTCAGAAGGCTTGATTTATTCTTTTATGGTATATATTACATTAAAACTATACTAAAAGAATAGAAGAAAGGATTTCATCAGAAGGCTGGCTGAGAATAGAATCGACAAGAATGATAACAAAGGTTTGTGGCTTGAACATAGAGTCCAGGCCAGCTGACTGTGATTGGCCATTAATTAGAAACAACCACATGAGGCCAATCACAGATCCCCCTGTTGCATTCCACAGCAGCAGATAACCATTGGTTACATTTTGTTCCTGAGGCCTCTCAGCTTCTCAGGAGGAAAAATCCCAAGGAAAGGATTTTCCATAGAAGATGTCTGTGACACAACATTCCTCCGTCTTGTGGGACCACAGTGGAGCACTCCCTGTAGGGCTGGGAGCTGCAGCCCAGCCCTGCTCACACCCAGAGCACCTCCAGCCCTGCTCCCAGCCCCAGAAATGCCCTTACCACTCTGAGGGTCCTCTCCCTCCAGCTCTCCAAAGCCCTCGTGGCTGGCAGCACAGTGCAGCTGATCCCTCGAGGCCCAGTAGGTGGACAGGTAGCTGGACTCCTCAGTGCCCCCATCAGTGGGCACCCCCACCACTGCAGATGTGTGCTGCTCAGCTGAGCTCACACTGAGCTTCTCAGGGGAGTAATCTGTGATGAGGCACATCTCCAGACCCTGGGCATCTTTGGAGGTCAGCCTGTAGACTGAGGGAGATGGAGTAACTTCTGCAAAGAGGAGAAAAGAAGATTTAGGTCAGATTACACATCCATGGTTCCTGCAGTCCTACATAGAGCCACTTGGAAATGCAGGATTCTCCATTATTCCAGTGGGAAGCTGCCTGATCACTGGGATTTTGTGCCAGGACACCTTTAGAGAGCCAAAACATCTACAGCAGATGATGCAGAAGCTGTTTTTGTGTGACAGTGTTCACAGGATGAGGGAAGAGATGAGGATCTGACTCCATGTTTCAGAAGGCTGATTTATTATTTTATTATATATATTATATTAAAACTATACAAAAATAATAGAAGAAAGGATTTCATCAGAAGGCTGGCTAAGAATAGAAAAAGAAGGAATGATAACAAAGGCTTGTGTCTTGGACAGAGAGTCCGAGCCAGCTGACTGTGATTGGCCATTAATTAGAAACAACCACATGAGACCAATCCCAGATGCACCTGTTGCATTCCACAGCAGCAGATAACCATTGGTTACATTTTGTTCCTGAGGCCTCTCAGCTTCTCAGGAGGAAAAATCCTAAGGAAAGGATTTTTCATAAAAGATGTCTGTGACACTTCTATTGCGTGGGAGACACAGAGGCCAAACAGAATCCCTGGAACATCTGGAAAAGCTCGTGGACATTCACACCTGGATGTCCATACCCAACCCAGCCATTCCTCTTGGGGACAACTCACTGGATTCTGTCACCATGACTTGGGTGCACCCAAGGGTGTGTGTGACAGTGGAGAGAGCCCCTGAACTGGAGATTCTCCATTTTTCCAGTGGGAATTGCCTGATCATTGGGATTTTGTGCCAGGACACCTTTGGAAAACCAAAATATCTACAGCAAAAGATGCAGAAGCTGCTTCTGTAGTGTGGGAGACACAGAGAGGCCAGGCAGAATTCCTGGAGCATCTGAAAAGGCCAGGAATGATTTAGGGATGATTTTAGGCCATGATTTTGAGTGTCACCATGGCCTGATGACAGTCTAAATCATGGCCTAAAATCATCCCAGCCTGATGCTGCTGGGACTCCCTCACCTCCCCTGCTCCCAGTTGGTTTTTGGAAATTTTTTGACTGTTTGTTAGGGAGAGGAAGGCAGGAGCTGCTAAAAAGCTTGATGATAAAATACAGATGTATTTTTATATCCCTGTTTAAAACACAGATGAGCCAGGGTAGATCACTGCCATGAAGGACATGGAAATGAAAGAGAAGAGGAGGAATTTGTCAAGCTGCTCTCTTTCTCTCTCATCACCAGTACTGTGCTTTCTGACGAGATAAACATCTACCTCGCTCCAAATTAGGGTGTTTTTCTCCTCTTCAATCTGTGCAATGCTTTGATCTTGAACACACAAAACAATAAAGTCTGTTTTTCACAGGAAGCTTCAGCACTTGTGCAAAATATTAGTTTCCTGTTCTTAGTCAGAGTGGTGGCTGCCTCTGCTCTGGTGCTGCAGTTCAGTTCCTGTAAGTTCCTTGGTTTGTTTGCCCAATGCTATGAAGGTTTGAGACAATTTTGGTAAAAAAACATCTACTTCAACCACAGCCCTGTGACCTGTTATTCTGGCTTGATGAGGTGATAAATAAACAGCATCTCTAGCACAGGCTGGAAATGCTGTTTATTTATCACCTCTATTTATCACCTCTATTTACAGGAAAGTGAGAAATAAATAATGATGCTCTGAGCTTTCCATGCTGCCCAATTTCATCTTTACTGAAGGATGTCTTCCAGGTCTGAAAATGACAGAGGTTCTCAGGAGGTTCATGAGCAGCCACTTGAACTCTTTTTATTTTTAAAATGTCACACAGCTGGGTCAATCCATCTCAGAGAGTGGATTAGATAGGCAGAATTGCTCCTTCTGACCCCCAAAATATTTTGTTAACATTGAAGGAGCAGCAGGGGACATCACAGCAATGTTCTCCTGAGGTTTAGATGGTGCCCAAGTAGAGGTGAGCAATGCCCTTGACAGCTGCCATTCCCCAGATCTTGGTGTGTATTAACAAACTTGAAAATTAGTAAAAAATCAGGGTGAATGTACCTGGCAAAACCAGAAGTCTCGTCCCAGATCCAAATGTGAATTTGTAATTACTCCCAGAGTTACACAATATGACAGGTCTCTACAATATCCAGAGTAGCACTGAATGGAGTTTTCAGCAATTAAATACTCCATTAAAAAATCCTGTTTATCTCTATGAACACACAGATCCATTTACCTGGGACTTTTCCACCTATTGAATTTCTTTTCATGTATTTTGCATTTTGCACTCCCAAACACACTCTCCTTAATATTCCTCTCATATTTGTCCTATTGTTTCCAGAAAGCCACCTGCACCACAACTTCTATTCTCCATCTTATTCCTCATTTATTTATTCTGCCAGTCAGATTCCTCTCTAAAAATTAATTTATTTACAAAAAATATTTAAATTTATTTATAAAATGTTATTTATTTATTTTTATTTATTGATTTATTTTACTGCACAGCTCCCCTAGGGACTGATGGTGCAGTGAAACCTCCATCATCCCATTATCTTTTTTTTTTTTTTTCTTGCCATCTGAATTAGTCAAGAGTGATTCCAATAAAGTTGCCATTTTGTTTTTGTGTAGAAAGCTCTTTTTGGTGAGCAATTTCTTTGAGCAATTTCATTGCTCATTCTGCCACTGAACCCTGAGGTTTCAGGATGTGTTAGGAACGTTCCTCCAGTGGGATCCTGGAGCAGCTGCATACAGATATGGTAAAAATGGTAAATCTATGGTAAATTTACCACAATGGTAGAAAATGCTTCCACTTTATGGAAGCAGTTTCACCCCACTACATTTTGCTGGACTGTGATGGCTTTCACCATTTCACTTCTCCTCTTCTTGAGGAGCCCAAATCCTGTTGAATTCCCAAGACAAATCCTCTCGCACATGTAAAACCTCTGCCATGTCCATTCTCAGGAATAAAGAGGGGAAAATATCCTGAAATATCCCTGCAGCCATGGAAATCACTAGCTCTTAATACCAATTGAAAATTCATTGTCTTATTGCTAAAATATTGTGGGGCGGCAAAATAGGCGAAATAATTTGTGAGCTGAAAGAAGAACATCTACATGAATTCTACTGGAACTCTACCTGAATTCAGACATACCTGGAGAAACCACCAGTTTGGTTCCAGCCCCAAAGGTAAACTTGCCATAATTCCCAGAATTACACTGTGCCACAGCCCTTTGCAAAATGGTGCCCTGGGGTGGCTGTGTGCTGGGTGAAGGCTGGAGAACACGGCAAGGTTTTGTTGGGAGCAGCTCACAGAATGACAGAATAAATTGGGTTGGAAAAGACCTTTGAGATCATCAAGACCAGCCTATGACCCACTGAGTGCCATGTCTGGGCTTTGTTAAACCCTCCAGGGATGGTGACACCACCCTCTGAAACCAGCTTCACCCCTCGGCATTTGGCTGGGCTGTGCTGGCACTCACCATTTCACTTCTCCTCTGCTTGAGGAGATTGATGTAGGAGCCCAAATATTGTTGAATTCCCAAGACAAATCCTCTTGCACATGTAAAACCTCTGCCATGTTCAGTCTCAGGAACAGAGAGAGGAGAATATCCTAAAATATCCCTGCAGCCATGGAAATCACTTGCTCTTAATACCAATTCAAAATTCATTGTCCTGTTGCTAAAATATTGTGGGGCGGCAAAATAGGCGAAATAATTTTTGAGCTGGAAGAAGAACATCTACATGAATTCTACCTGAATTCTATGTGAATTCTACCTGGATTCAGACATACCTGGAGAAACCAGCAGTTTGGTTCCAGCCCCAAAGGTAAGCTTGTCAAAATTCCCAGAATTACACTGTGCCAGAGCCCTTTGCAAAATGGTGCCCTGGGGTGGCCGTGTGCTGGGTGAAGGCTGGAGAACACGGCAAGGTTTTGTTGGGAGCAGCTCACAGAATGACAGAGTAAATTGGGTTGGAAAAGACCTTTGAGATCATCAAGTCCAACCTGTGACCCAACATCTCCTCATGAACTAAACCCCAGCACTGAGTGCCCATCCAGGCTTTGTTAAACCCTCCAGGGATGGTGACACCACCCTCTGAAACCAGCTTCACCCCTCTGCATTTGGCTGGGCTGTGCTGCCACTCACCATTTCACTTCTCCTCTGTTTGAGGAGATTGATGTAGGAGCCCAAATCCTGTTGAATTCCCAAGACAAATCGTCTTGCACATGTAAAACCTCTGCCATGTCCATTCTCAGGAACAGAGAGGGGAAAATATCCTAAAATATCCCTGCAGCCATGGAAATCACTTGCTCTTAATCCCAACTGAAAATTCATTGTCCTATTGTTAAAATATTGTGGGGTGGCAAAATAGGCAAAATAATTTGTGAGCTGAAAGAAGAACTTCTATCTGAATTCTACATGAATTCTATTTGAATTCTATGTGAATTCTACCTGGATTCAGACATACCTGGAGAAACCACCAGTTTGGTTCCAGCTCCAAAGGAAAACTTGCCATAACTCCCAGAATTACACTGTGCCACAGCCCTTTGCAAAATGGTGCCCTGGGGTGGCCGTGTGCTGGGTGAAGGCTGGAGAATACGGCAAGGTTTTGTTGGGAGTAGCTCACAGAATCACAGAATCACAGAATAAATTGGGTGGGAAAAGACCTTTGAGATCATCAAGTCCAAGCTGTGACCCAACAACTCCTCATGGACTAAACCCCGGCACTGAGTGCCAGTCCAGGCTTTGTTAAACCCTCCAGGGATGGTGACACCACCCTCTGAAACCAGCTTCACCCAGCTCTCTGAAATTTTGCTGGGCTGTGCTGGCTTTCACCATTTCACTTCTCCTCTGCTTGAGGAGATTGATGTAGGAGCCCAGTTCCTGTTGAATTCCCAAGACAAATCCTCTTGCACATGTAAAACCTCTGCCATGTCCATTCTCAGGAACAGAGAGGGGAAAATATCCTAAAATATCCCTGCAGCCATGGAAATCCCTTGCTCTTAATACCAACTGAAAATTCATAGTTCTGTTGCTAAAATATTGTGGGGCAGCAAAGTAGGCAAAATAATTTGTGAGCTGAAAGAAGAACTTCTATCTGAATTCTACATGAATTCTATGTGAATTCTACCTGGATTCAGACATACCTGGAGAAACCACCAGTTTGGTTCCAGCTCCAAAGGTAAGCTTGCCATAAGTCCCAGAATTACACTGTGCCACAGCCCTTTGCAAAATGGTGCCCTGGGGTGGCTGTGTGCTGGGTGAAGGCTGGAGAACATGGCAAGGTTTTGTTGGAAGCACCTCACAGAATCACAGAATGACAGAATAAATTGGGTTGGAAAAGACCTTTGAGATCATCAAGTCCAACCTGTGACCCAACATCCCCTCGTGGACTAAACCCTGGCACTGAGTGCCATGTCTGGGCTTTGTTAAACCCTCCAGGGATGGTGATACCACCCTCTGAAACCAGCTTCATCCCTCTGCATTTGGCTGGGCTGTGCTGCCACTCACCATTTCACTTCTCCTCTGCTTGAGGAGAGTGATGTAGGACCCCAAATCCTGTTGAATTCCCAAGACAAATCCTCTTGCACTTGTAAAACCTCTGCCATGTCCATTCTCAGGAACAGAGAGCGGAAAATATCCTAAAATATCCATGCAGCCATTGAAATCACTTGCTCTTAATACCAATTGAAAATTCATTGTCCTATTGCTAAAATATTGTGGGGTGGCAAAAAAACATGTGAGCTGAAAGAAGAACTTCCACCTGAATTCTACCTGAATTCTACCTGAATTCAGACATACCTGGAGAAACCAGCAGTTTGGTTCCAGCTCCAAAGGTAAGCTTGCCATAATTCCCAGAATTACACTGTGACACAGCCCTTTGCAAAATGGTGCCCTGGGGTGGCCGTGTGCTGGGTGAAGGCTGCAGAACATGGCAAGGTTTTGTTGGGAGCAGCTCACAGAATCACAGAACGACAGAATAAATTGGGATGGGAAAGACCTTTGAGATCATCAAGTCCAGCCTATGAACCAACACCTCCCCATGGACTAAACCCTGGCAGTGAGTGCCAGTCCAGGCTTTGTTAAACCCTCCAGGGATGGTGATACCACCCTCTGAAACCAGCTTCAACCCTCTGCATTTGGCTGGGCTGTGCTGGCTTTCACCATTTCACTTCTCCTCTGCTTGAGGAGATTGATGTAGGACCCCAAATCCTGTTGAATTTCCAAGACAAATCCTCTTGCACATGTAAAACCTCTGCCATGTCCGTTCTCAGGAACAGAGAGGTGAAAATATCATAAAATATCCCTGCAGCCATGGAAATCACTTGCTCTTAATACCAATTGAAAATTCATTGTCCTGTTGCTAAAATATTGTGGGGCGGAAAAATAGGCAAAATAATTTGTGAGCTGAAAGAAGAACTTCTATCTGAATTCTACATGAATTCTACTGGAATTCTACCTGGATACAGACATACCTGGAGAAACCACCAGTTTGGTTCCAGCCCCAAAGGTAAGCTTGCCAAAATTCCCAGACTTACACTGTGACAGAGCCCTTTGCAAAATGGTGCCCTGGGGTGGCCGTGTGCTGGGTGAAGGCTGGAGAACATGGCAAGGTTTTGTTGGGAACAGCTCACAGAATGACAGAATAAATTGGGTTGGAAAAGACCTTTGAGATCATCAAGTCCAACCTGTGACCCAACACCTCCTCATGGACTAAACCCCGGCACTAAGTGCCCATCCAGGCTTTGTTAAACCCTCCAGGGATGGTGACACCACCCTCTGAAACCAGCTTCATCCCTCTGCATTTGGCTGGGCTGTGCTGCCACTCACCATTTCACTTCTCCTCTGCTTGAGGAGATTGATGTAGGACCCCAAATCCTGTTGAATTACCAAGACAAATCCTCTTGCACATGTAAAACCTCTGCCATGTTCATTCTCAGGAACAGAGAGGGGAAAATATCCTAAAATACCCCTGCAGCCATGGAAATCACTTGCTCTTAATACCAACTGAAAATGCATTGTCCTATTGCTAAAATATTGTGGGGCAGCAAAATAGGCGAAATAATTTTTGAGCTGAAAGAAGAACATCTACATGAATTCTACCTGAATTCTATGTGAATTCTACCTGGATTCAGACATACCTGGAGAAACCAGCAGTTTGGTTCCAGCTCCAAAGGTAAGCTTGCCATAATTCCCAGAATTACACTGTGCCACAGCCCTTTGCAAAATGGTGCCCTGGGGTGGCCGTGTGCTGGGTGAAGGCTGGAGAACATGGCAAGGTTTTGTTGGGAGCAGCTCACAGAATGACAGAATAAATTGGGTTGGAAAAGACCTTTGAGATCATCAAGTCCAGCCTATGAACCAACACCTCCTCATGGACTAAACCCTGGCACTGAGTGCCCGTCCAGGCTTTGTTAAACCCTCCAGGGATGGTGACACCACCCTCTGAAACCAGCTTCACCCCTCGGCATTTTGCTGGGCTGTGCTGCCACTCACCATTTCACTTATCCTCTGCTTGAGGAGATTGATGTAGGACCCCAAATCTTGTTGAATTCCCAAGACAAATCTTCTCGCACATGTAAAACCTCTGCCATGTTCATTCTCAGGAACAGAGAGGAGAATATCCTAAAATATCCTTGCAGCCATGGAAATCACTTGCTCTTAATACCAATTGAAAATTCATTGTCCTGTTGCTAAAATATTGTGGGGCGGAAAAATAGGCAAAATAATTTGTGAGCTGAAAGAAGAACTTCTATCTGAATTCTACTGGAATTCTGCATGAATTCAGACATACCTGGAGAAACCACCAGTTTGGTTCCAGCTCCAAAGGTAAACTTTGTCATAACTCCCAGACTTACACTGTGCCACAGCCCTTTGCAAAATGGTGCCCTGGGGTGGCTGTGTGCTGGGTGAAGGCTGGAGAACATGGCAAGGTTTTGTTGGAAGCAGCTCACAGAATGACAGAGTAAATTGGGTTGGAAAAGTCCTTTGAGATCATCAAGTCCAACCTGTGACCCAACATCTCCTCATGAACTAAACCCCAGTACTGAGTGCCCATCCAGGCTTTGTTAAACCCTCCAGGGATGGTGACACCACCCTCTGAAACCAGCTTCACCCCTCGGCATTTGGCTGGGCTGTGCTGGCACTCACCATTTCACTTCTCCTCTGCTTGAGGAGATTGATGTAGGACCCCAAATCCTGTTGAATTCCCAAGACAAATCGTCTTGCACATGTAAAACCTCTGCCATGTCCATTCTCAGGAACAGAGAGGGGAAAATATCACAAAATATCCCTGCAGCCATGGAAATCCCTTGCTCTTAATACCAACTGAAAATTCATTGTCCTATTGTTAAAATATTGTGGGGTGGCAAAATAGGCAAAATAATTTGTGAGCTGAAAGAAGAACTTCTATCTGAATTCTACATGAATTCTATTTGAATTCTATGTGAATTCTACCTGGATTCAGACATACCTGGAGAAACCACCAGTTTGGTTCCAGCTCCAAAGGAAAACTTGCCATAACTCCCAGAATTACACTGTGCCACAGCCCTTTGCAAAATGGTGCCCTGGGGTGGCCGTGTGCTGGGTGAAGGCTGGAGAATACGGCAAGGTTTTGTTGGGAGTAGCTCACAGAATCACAGAATCACAGAATAAATTGGGTGGGAAAAGACCTTTGAGATCATGAAGTCCAAGCTGTGACCCAACAACTCCTCATGGACTAAACCCCGGCACTGAGTGCCAGTCCAGGCTTTGTTAAACCCTCCAGGGATGGTGACACCACCCTCTGAAACCAGCTTCACCCAGCTCTCTGAAATTTTGCTGGGCTGTGCTGGCTTTCACCATTTCACTTCTCCTCTGCTTGAGGAGATTGATGTAGGAGCCCAGTTCCTGTTGAATTCCCAAGACAAATCCTCTTGCACATGTAAAACCTCTGCCATGTCCATTCTCAGGAACAGAGAGGGGAAAATATCCTAAAATATCCCTGCAGCCATGGAAATCCCTTGCTCTTAATACCAACTGAAAATTCATAGTTCTGTTGCTAAAATATTGTGGGGCAGCAAAGTAGGCAAAATAATTTGTGAGCTGAAAGAAGAACTTCTATCTGAATTCTACATGAATTCTATGTGAATTCTACCTGGATTCAGACATACCTGGAGAAACCACCAGTTTGGTTCCAGCTCCAAAGGTAAGCTTGCCATAAGTCCCAGAATTACACTGTGCCACAGCCCTTTGCAAAATGGTGCCCTGGGGTGGCCGTGTGCTGGGTGAAGGCTGGAGAACATGGCAAGGTTTTGTTGGAAGCACCTCACAGAATCACAGAATGACAGAATAAATTGGGTTGGAAAAGACCTTTGAGATCATCAAGTCCAACCTGTGACCCAACATCCCCTCGTGGACTAAACCCTGGCACTGAGTGCCATGTCTGGGCTTTGTTAAACCCTCCAGGGATGGTGATACCACCCTCTGAAACCAGCTTCATCCCTCTGCATTTGGCTGGGCTGTGCTGCCACTCACCATTTCACTTCTCCTCTGCTTGAGGAGAGTGATGTAGGACCCCAAATCCTGTTGAATTCCCAAGACAAATCCTCTTGCACTTGTAAAACCTCTGCCATGTCCATTCTCAGGAACAGAGAGGGGAAAATATCCTAAAATATCCATGCAGCCATTGAAATCACTTGCTCTTAATACCAACGGAAAATTCATTGTCCTGTTGCTAAAATATTGTGGGGCGGAAAAATAGGCGAAATAATTTATGAGCTGAAAGAAGAACTTCTATCTGAATTCTACATGAATTCTACTGGAATTCTGCATGAATTCAGACATACCTGGAGAAACCAGCAGTTTGGTTCCAGCTCCAAAGGTAAACTTTGTCATAACTCCCAGAATTACACTGTGCCACAGCCCTTTGCAAAATGGTGCCCTGGGGTGGCTGTGTGCTGGGTGAAGGCTGGAGAACATGGCAAGGTTTTGTTGGGAGCAGCTCACAGAATGACAGAGTAAATTGGGTTGGAAAAGACCTTTGAGATCATCAAGTCCAAGCTGTGACCCAACACCTCCTCATGGACTAAACCCCAGCACTGAGTGCCAGTCCAGGCTTTGTTAACCCCTCCAGGGATGGTGACACCACCCCCTCCCTGGGCAGACAACTCCTGTGCCCAATCAGTGAAGAATTTTTCTTCTTTCAGTGAAGAATTTTTTGCTGATGTCCAACCTGAACTTCTCCAGGTGCAGCTTAAGGCTGTGTCCTCTCTTTCTGTCTGTGGTCACCTGGGAGCAGAGCCCGATCCCACCTGGCTGCACCCTCCTGTCATGGAGCTGTGGAGAGTGATGAGGTCTCCCCTGAGCCTCCTTTCCTCCAGGATAAACAACCGCAAGTCCCTGAGCTGTTCCTCACAGGATTTGTTTTCCAGACCCCTCACCAGCCTTGTTGCCCTTCTTTGGACACGCTCCAGCCCTTCCACGTCCTTCCTAAACTGGGGGGCCCAGAACTGGACACAGCACTCGAGGTGCTGCCCAGTCACTGATGAGCACAAGGGAAGAATCACTGCCCTGCTCCTGCTGGCCACACCATTCCTGACCCAGCCCAGGGGTTTTTATGGCTTAGAACAAAGGATAAACCCACCTCAAACAAGAAGATGTTTTTACCAAGCAGAAAGAGAGCACAGGCAAGCAAGTCTGACAATGTTGCAAGGAGAAAAAAGGTCTCAGAATTTTCTACTGCAAGAAAATAGAAAAACAACTTCCAGCTTAAACTGTAATGTACTGACTTTGAGTGATTGGAGAACAGTAACATGAATATGGTAATTACAGTAGTTATGATGGGCTATAGATAAAAGTTAAGGTATAGATTGGTTCTACTGTATGAAGATGCTCAGCAAAGAAAAGTATAAAAGACATTGTAACCAAAACCTCACCTTGTTGGACTCAGCTTATCTATCCAGCCTGTCCAGGTCCCTCTGCAGAGCCCTCCAGCACATGCTCACCAACATTGCTGGTTGGTGATCCAGTAATGTTCACCACTGCTGATGAACCTCTACCACCTCAGCATAAATCAGCCCTTCCTTCAGCCCTATTCCTCTGCCTGCTTAATTCATCATCTGTGTTATCTGTCCTCTCTCTCCAGCCAGCAGCAGCAGCACCTGTGTCCATCCCTGTGCACACAGAACATCCCAGGCTCTGTTTGGAGCCTCCTGACTGCTGCTGTTGAGTCCCACCAGGCTGTGCCACCTTTCTGCTCTCTCTTCTTGCTATGTCCACCCTCCTTTGCAGGCTGCACTTCATGTTGTAATGATTCACACTTGGAATCTTTGCAACATGGAATTGTTCAGGTTGGAAAAGCCCTCCAAGACCATGAAGTCCAACCCATACCCCAGCAGTGCCATGTTCACCCCTAAACCATGAAATTTAGCAGGGAGTGTTCAAACACATCCTCCCAATCCCCACAACTAACAGGAAACATCCACAGCTCGTGTCATTCCCATTTCTCTCTCTGGGTCGTGGCTCCAGATCTACAATTATTATCTGTATCATATGGATTTTTTTTTCCCTTTTTACAAGACAGACAGTGACAAGGGAAAAAAGGCAGACAAGGCTGGCTCATCCCAATTTTGGCCCATGTGGGAAACCCAAAACCTGGGCTGTGTTAGGGCTGCCAACATTGTGCTTCCCAAAGCTGTGCCCCTCCAAACAACCAAGAGCAAGAGAGAAATGAAGCAATTCCAGCTCCCAGGCCAAGACCTCACTCACCTGGCAGGACTGAAAGCACTGTCCCCTTGCCAAAAATGACTCTGGCTGCCACATTTACACCCTGACACACTTCCTTGCAAAAACTCCTCTTCCAGCCCTGCACCTGATCTCAAGCAGAACTGGTCAGGTTTTGTCATAGACACATTTTCTGAAAAATCCTTTTGCTAGGATTTTTTCTCCTGAGAAGCCTCAGAAAGGAAAGGTCAACAATAATTTTCTGCTGCTGTGGAATGCAACAGGTGCATCTTTGATTGGTCTCATGTGGTTGTTTTTAATTAATGGCCAATCAAAGTCCAGCTGTCAGACTCTCTGGTCAGTCACAAGATTTTATTATCATTCCTTTTCCTTTCAAGCCTTCTGATGAAATCCTTTTTTCTATTCTTTTAGTATATTTTTAGAATATAATTTTCTTTTAATATAATATATATCATAAAATAATAAATCAGCCTTCTGAAACATGGAGTCCAAAATCTCATCTCTTTCCTCATCCTGGGACCCCTGTGAACACCACCACAAGGTTGGAAAAACCCTCCAAGACCATGAAGTCCAACCCATACCCCAGCAGTGCCATGTTCACCCCTAAACCATGAAATTCAGCAGGGAGTGTCCAAACACAACCTCCCAATCCCCAAAATTAACAGGAAACATCTACAGCTCGTGTCATTCCCATTTCTCTCTCTGGGTTGTGGTTCCAGTTCTGCAGCTCCCAGCAGGAACCCAGAGGTCACTGCTAGAGCTGCTGCAACAGCCTGAGCTGCATTTTCCTCCTCCTTTGCAAACATCACCTTTGTTTTTAAGTGGGATGAAGTTTTCCACTGGAATCAGTGTCCCAAATCTCAGAAATCCTATTTAGCCTCACACATTCCTGCTCTTGCATTTCACTTCCTTGTCCCTTTTCCAATTATTATTTTCCCCAGCATTGACCCATTTCCAGAACACACTGGATAAGCACAAAGTCTCCCACTTATTCCCTCAGAACACTAAAATCAGCCCAAATTTCTCCACAAATCCACTGCACTGCTCCTGGCTCAGCATTGTCTGTGTTGGGTCCAGCTTGGCTCAGAGGGGAAACAACTCACCTGGGGCAACGAGAAGTCTGGTTCCACTCCCCCAGACTGGTTTTCCCAAGTTTGCAGAGGTCACACAGTGTGAGAGCTCATTACAAAATGGGCTGGGGTCCCCTCAGCCCTGGGGCTGCCCCTGCCAGGGGCTCTGAGCAGATTTCCAGAAATCTCTGGCCTCACTTTGCCCAAACCCCATTTCTCTGTTCAATCCCTGGGGAGAACTGCACGGGATTGGGGTCACCAAACCTGGCAGAGATGGGGAGAAGCTTCCCCTCAGTTATCAGGGGGCAGTTTGGGATCCCTGGCCCAAAGGCTGCTTGCCCTGCAAGGGCAAAGGGAAGGGAAGAACCCCCTGGAGCCAGCCTGGAGCAGGGTCCCTGGCACAGAGCACCTTGCCAGCAGCCCAGATCCCAGCTCCAGGAGGCACCTTGGCAGTGCCAGGGGTGTTCCAGCACTGCAAGCAAAATCTTCCTCATCCACAGCACAAAAACCACTAAAGATAGTTTCCAATGGCAAGTGATAAAAGCCACTTGAAAAGTACTTAAAAATACTTTAAAAGCCACTTAAAAATACTTAAAATTAAATCAGATAAACGCCTGAAAGATGTTTGTATGGCTGGATTTTATGTTGAGAGCAAAATTGACTGGATGACCTTTTCAATTTGTAATTTCTACCATTCTGTGACTTCAAAAGATACAATCCTCTGCTGCATATAAACCAGGAAATATTACAATTATTATCTATGTCACATGGGTTTTTTTGCCCTTTTTACAAGACAGACAATGATAAGGGGAAAAAGGCAGACAAGTATGGCTCATCCCAATTTTGGCCCTTGTGGGAAACCCAAAACCTGGGCTGTGTTAGGGCTGCCAACATTGTGCTTCCCAAAGCTGTGCCCCTCCAAACAACCAAGAACAAGAGAGAAATGAAGCAATTCCAGCTCCCAGGCCAAGGGCTCGCTCACCTGGCAGGACTGAAAGCACTGTCCCCTTGCCAAAAATGACTCTGGCTGCCACATTTACACCTTGACATATTTCCTTGCAAAAACTCCTCTGCCAGCCCTGCACCTGATCTCAAGCACAAAGCAGCTGTAATTCCAGGCCCCAGCAAAGCTTCCTGACACACCAGGCTCCATTCCCTGCACGAGGCAACATCTGTTTCCAGCTCCTCTATGAAAAGCAGCAGCTCCCTTTGCCTTCCTGAATTTTGGGCAGCCATGAGACACAAGTGCCAGCCATGGCAAGGCTTTCCCAGAAAGCTGCTTGTGGCATTCACGTTTTCTGAAAAATCTCTTTGCCCAGGATTTTTCTCCTGGGAAGCTGAGAAGCCTCAGAGAAAAAGAAAACAATTCTTATCTCATTTGCTTCTCCTGTGTTTTGCTCTTGTGGAATGTGTTTGGAGATTGTTTACCCACAGGTGATTTTTAAATTGGATTCTGCTGTGAGTTGTTTTCACTCTTTGGCTAATCAGGGCCAACCTGTGTTGGGATTCTGAAGAGAGTCACAAATTTTCATTATTACCTTTTTAGCATTCTGTCTGTACCCTGTCTGTATTTGTTAGTGTAATTTAGTATAGTGTGCTTTAAAACAATATAGTACCATAAAATAATAAATCACCCTTCTGAGAACATGGAGTCAGATTCATCATTCCTTCCTTCATCAGGGCACCCCATAAATACAACAGATGCTCACTCACTGGGCTGGATGGAGAGTCTGGTCCCTGAGCCAAAGGTCAGCTTGCCATAGCCAGATCCTAAATCACACAGCATTTCCTGCCCTAACAAAAACCTTCCCCAGCTCCTGGCAGCATTGCTCACCCATTTCTAGTTTGGCCTTAGATGTTTTTTCTTCTTATCTATATTATAGTCTCACAATACAGGCTATACATCAAAAAAATGTCCTTGTCTCACCTAAATCACAAAAAGTCCCTGACAGCCCTCAAATGCCTTTGGACCAAGCCCTGGCACAGCTGTCAGAGTGAACAGGCTCAGAGGCTCTGCTGGAACCCAGAAGAAGGGAAAATCCACTCCTGAAGCCTTGTTCCAAGTGCAGCTCCCTGTGCAAGGGGAGTTTCTGTGCATTCCCAGCATCTCAGAGCCCCTGCTGAAGGTTCCCAGCAGCAGCAATGAATGAAGGAGCCTCTGTGCTCTGCTGGAATCTGCTCTGTCACCCACACAGCAGCAGAGCCCACAGGGAGCCCCAGGGCACAGGGAAGGGTTTGGGCCAGAGGAGGCAGAGGAGAGCTGAGCACTCACTGGGCTGGATGGAGAGCCTGGTCCCTGAGCCAAAGGTCAGCTTGGAGCCAAAGCCTGAATTCACACAGCATTTCCTGCCCTAACAAAAAGCCCCAGGAGCCTCCTGAGAGCAGCAGCTCTGCCCCAGGCTCTGCCCAGCCCTGGCCTGGCTCAGAGGGGCTGCAGAGGGGACACAGAGCCTTGTCCTGGCTCCTGTGCCTGCCTGGGCTGCAGTGACCCCTGTGTGCATCCCACAGTCACAGGCACAGCCAGGAGCCTTGGTTTGGACAGTCCCTGAGAGCAAAGTCACCCCTGGACAGGGACACACAGAGACGCCCAAAGTCCAACCAGGCTGCTGTTTTCAGCCTCCCAATGAATGAGCTCCAACCCAGCAGAAAGCACAGAAAGCAGAGCAGCAGTGCTGGACTTACGTGGCCTGACAGTGAGCCTGGTTCCAGAGCCAAAGGTCAGCTTGAAGCCAGAGCCTGAATTCACACAGCATTTCCTGTCCTAACAAAAAGCCCCAGGAGCCTCCTGAGAGCAGCAGCTCTGCCCCAGGCTCTGCCCAGCCCTGCCTGGGACATTTTGGCTCTCCCAGCAGAGGAGAATGAAGCAGGAAAGGAAGGGAAAGCAGCAATTGCTGAGCTGGGCCATCCTGCCCCACACTCCAGGCTCAACCAGAGCACAAATTGTCCCTGTGTCACCTCAATCACACAATGTCCCTGTCAGCCCCCACATGCATTGGGACAAAGCCTTGTCACAGCTGACAGATGGAATTCTCTAGTGGATACTCAAGGACTTTGGACAAAGGACACACAGAAAGCTGAGCACTCACTGGGCTGGATGGAGAGTCTGGTCCCCGAGCCAAAGGTCAGCCTGTTGTAGCCTGAATTCACACAGCATTTCCTGCCCTAACAAAAAGCTCCCCCAGCTCCTGGCAGCACTGGGCACCCCCAGCCCAGCAGCAGCTGCTGAATGCCAGGAGGATGCAGGCAGAGGCTGAAGGGAAGAAGTGCCAGGATCTGATTGCAGCCCCAAGGGCACTGCTGCAGCTGCAAGGAGCAGCCCCTAGGTGAGCTCTGGGCTCAGGGAGTGGGGATCTCCTGCAGGTTCCCATCTCAGACACTGCCCTGCAGCACCTGCACTCAATGAATGGCAGCTGCAATCTCCCTGCCCTGACAAAGGTGCCTCAGACACAGCAGGGATGTGTGGAACACTCTGCAGGGGACACTGCAGGGCTTTGGACAAAGGACACACAGAAAGCTGAGCACTCACTGGGCTGGATGGAGAGTCTGGTCCCTGAGCCAAAGGTCGGCCTGTAGCCTGAATTCACACAGCATTTCCTGCCCTAACAAAAAGCCCCAGGAGCCTCCTGAGAGCAGCAGCTCTGCCCCAGGCTCTGCCCAGCCCTGGCCTGGCTCAGAGGGGCAGCAGAGGGGACACAGAGCCTTGTCCTGGCTCCTGTGCCTGCCTGGGCTGCAGTGACCCCTGTGTGCATCCCAAAGTCATCCCACAGTCACAGGCACAGCCAGGAGCCTTGGTTTGGGCAGCCCCTGAAAGCAAAGTCACCCCTGGACAGGGACACACAGAGATGCCCAAAGACCAACCAGGCTGCTGCTCTCAGCCTCCCAATGAATGAGCTCCAACTCAGCAGAAAGCACAGAAAGCAGAGCAGCAGTGCTGGACTTACGTGGCCTGACAGTGAGCCTGGTTCCAGAGCCAAAGGTAGGGGCATAACCAGCTGATCTTGAATTCACACAGCATTTCCTGCCCTAACAAAAAGCCCCAGGAGCCTCCTGAGAGCAGCAGCTCTGCCCCAGGCTCTGCCCAGCCCTGGCCTGGCTCAGAGGGGACACAGAGCCTTGTCCTGGCTCCTGTGCCTGCCTGGGCTGCAGTGACCACTGTGTGCATCCCACAGTCACAGGCACAGCCAGGAGCCTTGGTTTGGACAGTCCCTGAGAGCAAAGTCACCCCTAGACAGGGACACACAGAGATGGCCAAAGACCAACCAGGCTGCTGTTTTCAGCCTCCCAATGAATGAGCTGAAACCCAGCAGAAAGCACAGAAAGCAGAGCAGCAGTGCTGGACTTACGTGGTCTGACAGTGAGCCTGGTTCCAGAGCCAAAGGTCAGCTTGAAGCCAGAGCCTGAATTCACACAGCATTTCCTGCCCTAACAAAAAGCCCCAGGAGCCTCCTGAGAGCAGCAGCTCTGCCCCAGGCTCTGCCCAGCCCTGCCAGGGACATTTTGGCTCTCCCAGCAGAGGAGAATGAAGCAGGGAAAGGAAGGGAAAGCAGCAATTGCTGAGCTGGGCCATCCTGCCCCACACTCCAGGCTCAGACAGAGCACAAATTGTCTCTGTGTCACCTCAATCACACAACGTCCCTGTCAGCCCTCAAATGCCTTTGGACAAAGCCTTGTCACAGCTGACAGATGGAACTCTCTAGTGGACACTCAAGGACTCTGGACAAAGGACACACAGAAAGCTGAACACTCACTGGGCTGGATGGAGAGTCTGGTCCCTGAGCCAAAGGTCAGCTTGGTGAAGCCTGAATTCACACAGCATTTCCTGCCCTAACAAAAAGCCCCAGGAGCCTCCTGAGAGCAGCAGCTCTGCCCCAGGCTCTGCCCAGCCCTGCCAGAGCTGGGCAAACACAAATCCTCCCTGTCTCCATCCCACAGCCCTGACTGCTCTGCATGATCTGAAGGTACAGAGGAGCAGGATTGGGAAGAGGTTTCACAGTGACTTCTGTGAGCCAGAGAGGAGTTTGAGAAGAGGATCCATGTTTACCTCTGAAAGAATTTCCTACCAAGGTAGGAAAAGCAAGACACAGACACAGACCACAAGAAACCAAAAGAGAAAGAAGGATTATTAAGAGAAACCTGCAACAGCCTGTTCTAATGAGCATTTGTTTGTCTCTGGTGACCAAGGAGTAAAATGTAAACTTATGAGCTTTGTAAGAAGATACAAAAAGCATGCAGGCTACAATAAAAACAGTTTGAATCCTTCTGAAATTTGAGTGTTTTGGTTTGTTTAGGCAGCTGAGCACTCACTGGGCTGGATGGAGAGTCTGGTCCCTGAGCCAAAGGTCAGCTTGGTGTAGCTGTTGTCACACAGCATTTCCTGCCCTAACAAAAAGCCCCAGCAGCCTCCTGAGAGTAGCAGCTCTGCCCCAGGCTCTGCCCAGCCCTGGCCTGGCTCAGAGGGGCAACAGAGGGGACACAGAGCCTTGTCCTGGCTCCTGTGCCTGTCTGGGCTGCAGTGACCCCTGTGTGCATCCCATGGTCACAGGCACAGCCAGGAGCCGTGGTTTGGACAGTCCCTGAGAGCAAAGTCACCCTTGGACAGGGACACAGAGAGATGCCCAAAGCCCCAACCAGGCTGCTGTTTTCAGCCTCCCAATGAATGAGCTCCAACCGAGCAGAGAGCACAGAAAGCAGAGCAGCAGTGCTGGACTTACGTGGCCTGACAGTGAGCCTGGTTCCAGAGCCAAAGGTCAGCTTGGAGCCATAGCCTGAATTCACACAGCATTTCCTGCCCTAACAAAAAGCCCCAGGAGCCTCCTGAGAGCAGCAGCTCTGCCCCAGGCTCTGCCCAGCCCTGCCTGGGACATTTTGGCTCTCCCAGCAGAGGAGAATGAAGCAGTGAAAGGAAGGGAAAGCAGCAATTGCTGAGCTGGGCCATCCTGCCCCACACTTCAGGCTCAGCCAGAGCACAAATTGCCCCTGTCTCACCTCCATCACAAAATGTCCCTATCTCACCTGAATTAAATAAGTGAGAAGGTATTTCTTTTTTGCCTTAAATGTTTATTAGTTCCTAACTATATTATAGCCTCATAATTGAGAGTCTAAATTAAATAAAGGCCCTGTCTCAGATAAATCACAAATTGTCCCTGTCATCCCTTCTGCTACCCAAACCCTAAAGCCACCATAAATGAGGGAAATCCAGATCAATCTGTTTCTTACTTGGTTTCACAAGCAGCTTTGTCCCTTTGCCAAAGGTGACTTTGTAGACATTGTTCACACAGTGAGAAAGGAGCCAACAAAAACCATCCTGGAGGGCAGCAGTCAAACCCACAAATATTGAGTGCCCCAGTCATTCAGAAAAAACCCAAAAATGCAGCAAAACTCAAAAAAAAGGAAGTTCAATTTCCCAGGATTTAAAGCATAGAAAGCAAATTGTTTTTCCTCTGGGTTTATGCAATCCCTTGCACAGATTCAAAGCATGAATTATCCAGGACATTTTCCAACAAAAAGAGAAACTCCATTGAGCATTTCACCCCAGTTTCCCCAGCCACTGGCTGTCTGTGGGATCCCACTGAAAGCACAGATCCCTCTCCACAGGGAAAGGGGGGATTTCTGTGCACAGCATCATTTTGGACACACTAAATCACAAATTGTCCCTGTCAGCCCCCAAATGCCTTTGGACCAAGCCCTGGCACAGCTGTCAGAGTGAACAGGCTCAGAGGCTCTGCTGGAACGCAGAAGAAGGGAAAATCCACTCCTGAAGCCTTGCTCCAAGTGCAGCTCCCTGTGCAAGGGGAGTTTCTGTGCATTCCCAGCATCTCAGAGCCCCTGCTGAAGGTTCCCAGCAGCAGCAATGAATGAAGGAGCCTCTGTGCTCTGCTGGAATCTGCTCTGTCACCCACACAGCAGCAGAGCCCACAGGGAGCCCCAGGGCACAGGGAAGGGTTTGGGCCAGAGGAGGCAGAGGAGAGCTGAGCACTCACTGGGCTGGATGGAGAGCCTGGTCCCTGAGCCAAAGGTGAGCTTGGTGTAGCCTGAATTCACACAGCATTTCCTGCCCTAAGAAAAAGCCCCAGGAGCCTCCTGAGAGCAGCAGCTCTGCCCCAGGCTCTGCCCAGCCCTGCCAGAGCTGGGCAAACACAAATCCTCCCTGTCTCCATCCCACAGCCCTGACTGCTCTGAATGATCTGAATATGCAGAGGAGCAGGAATGGGGAAGAGGTTTCACAGTGACTTCTGTGAGGCAGAGAGGAGTTTGAGAAGGGGATCCATGTTTACCCCTGAAAGAATTTCCTACCAAGGTCGACAACAGAAAAACCAAGAAAGAAAGAAGGATAAATAAGAGAAACCTGCTACTGCCTACTCCAATGAGCACTTAGTTTGTCTCTGGTGACCAAGGAGAAAAGTATAAACTTATGAGCTTTGCAAGAATATATAAAAAGCATGCAGGCTACAATAAAAACAGTTTGAAGCCTTCTGAAAATGGAGTGTGTTGCTTTGTTTAGGCAGCTGAGCACTCACTGGGCTGGATGGAGAGTCTGGTCCCAGAGCCCAAAGGTCAGCTTGTAGGCACCTGTATTCACACAGCATTTCCTGCCCTAACAAAAAGCTTCCCCAGCTCCTGGCAGCACTGGGCACCCCCAGCCCAGCAGCAGCTGCTGAATGCCAGGAGGATGCAGGCAGAGGCTGAAGGGAAGAAGTGCCAGGATCTGATTGCAGCCCCAAGGGCACTGCTGCAGCTGCAAGGAGCAGCCCCTGGCTGAGCTCTGGGCTCAGGGAGTGGGGATCTCCTGCAGGTTCCCATCTCAGACACTGCCCTGCAGCACCTGCACTCAATGAATGGCAGCTGCAATCTCCCTGCCCTGACAAAGGTGCCTCAGACACAGCAGGGATGTGTGGAACACTCTGCAGGGGACACTGCAGGGCTTTGGACAAAGGACACACAGAAAGCTGAGCACTCACTGGGCTGGATGGAGAGTCTGGTCCCCGAGCCAAAGGTCAGCCTGTTGGAGCCATAGCCTGAATTCACACAGCATTTCCTGCCCTAACAAAAAGCCCCAGGAGCCTCCTGAGAGCAGCAGCTCTGCCCCAGGCTCTGCCCAGCCCTGGCCTGGCTCAGAGGGGCAGCAGAGGGGACACAGAGCCTTGTCCTGGCTCCTGTGCCTGCCTGGGCTGAAGTGACCCCTGTGTGCATCCCACAGTCACAGGCACAGCCAGGAGCCTTGGTTTGGACAGTCCCTGAGAGCAAAGTCACCCCTAGACAGGGACACACAGAGATGGCCAAAGCCCAGCCAGGCTGCTGTTTTCAGCCTCCCAATGAATGAGCTGAAACCCAGCAGAAAGCACAGAAAGCAGAGCAGCAGTGCTGGACTTACGTGGCCTGACAGTGAGTCTGGTCCCTGAGCCAAAGGTAGGGGCATAACCAGCTGATCCTGAATTCACACAGCATTTCCTGCCCTAAGAAAAAGCCCCAGGAGCCTCCTGAGAGCAGCAGCTCTGCCCCAGGCTCTGCCCAGCCCTGCCAGAGCTGGGCAAACACAAATCCTCCCTGTCTCCATCCCACAGCCCTGACTGCTCTGCATGATCTGAATGTGCAGAGGAGCAGGAATGGGAAAGAGGTTTCACAGTGACTGCTGTGAGGCAGAGAGAAGTGTGAGAAGAGGATCCATGTTTACCTCTGAAAGAATTTCCTGCCAAGGTCAACAACAGAAAAACCAAGAAAGAAAGAAGGATAAATAGGAGAAACCTGCTACTGCCTATTCCAATGGTCACTTAGTTTGTCTCTGGTGACCAAGGAGAAAAGTATAAACTTATGAGCTTAGCAAGAATATATAAAAAGCATGCAGGCTACAATAAAAAGAGTTTGAAGCCTTCTGAAAATGGAGTGTGTTGCTTTGTTTAGGCAGCTGAGCACTCACTGGGCTGGATGGAGAATCTGGTCCCTGAGCCAAAGGTCAGCTTGTAGCCATAGCCTGAATTCACACAGCATTTCCTGCCCTAACAAAAAGCTCCCCCAGCTCCTGGCAGCACTGGGCACCCCCAGCCCAGCAGCAGCTGCTGAATGCCAGGAGGATGCAGGCAGAGGCTGAAGGGAAGAAGTGCCAGGATCTGATTGCAGCCCCAAGGGCACTGCTGCAGCTGCAAGGAGCAGCCCCTGGCTGAGCTCTGGGCTCAGGGAGTGGGGATCTCCTGCAGGTTCCCATCTCAGACACTGCCCTGCAGCACCTGCACTCAATGAATGGCAGCTGCAATCTCCCTGCCCTAACAAAGGTGCCTCAGACACAGCAGGGATGTGTGGAACACTCTGCAGGGCTTTGGACAAAGGACACACAGAAAGCTGAGCACTCACTGGGCTGGATGGAGAGTCTGGTCCCTGAGCCAAAGGTCAGCATGTTGGAACCATAGCCTGAATTCACACAGCATTTCCTGCCCTAACAAAAAGCCCCAGGAGCCTCCTGAGAGCAGCAGCTCTGCCCCAGGCTCTGCCCAGCCCTGCCAGGGACATTTTGGCTCTCCCAGCAGAGGAGAATGCAGCAGTGAAAGGAAGGGAAAGCAGCAATTGCTGAGTTGGGCCATCCTGCCCCACACTCCAGGCTCAGCCAGAGCACAAAATGTCCCTGTCTCACCTCCATCACAAAATGTCCCCGTGTCACCTAAAGCATAAAATGTCCCTGTCTCACCTGAATTAAATGTGTGAGATGACATTTCTTGTTAGGCCTTAGATGTTTATTAGTTATTATCTATATTATAGACTCACAATTGAGATTATATATTGAAAAATGTCCATGTCTCATCTAAATCACAAATTGTCCCTGGCTCACCTAAATCACAAATTGTCCATGTCTCACCTGAATTAAATGCGTGAGCTGGTTTTTCTTGTTTGGCCTTACATGTTTATTAGCTCTTATCTATATTAGAGTCTCACAATTGAATGTACAATCCAAAAATGACCCTGTCTCACCTTAATCACAAATAGACTCTGTCATCCCTTCTGCTGCCCAAACCCTAAACCCACCATAAATGAGGGAAATCCAGATCAACCTGTTTCTTACTTGGTTTCACAAGCAGCTTTGTCCCTTTGCCAAAGGTGACTTTGTAGGCATCGTTCACACAGTGAGAAAGGAGCCAACAAAAACCACCCTGGAGGGCAGCAGTCAAACCCACAAATATTGAGTGCCCCAGTCATTGAGAAAAAAACCAAAAATGCAGCAAAACCCTAAAAAAAGGAAGTTAAGGTTCCCAGGATTTAAAGCATAGAAAGCAAATTGTTTTTCCTGTGGGTTTATGCAATCCCTTGCAGAGATTCAAAGCATGAATTATCCAGGACATTTTCTAGCACACAGAGAAACTCCATTGAGCATTTCACCCCAGTTTCCCCAGCCACTGGCTGTCTGTGGGATCTCACTGAAAGCACAGCTCCCTCTCCCCAGGCAAAAGGGGGGATTTCTGTGCACAGCATCATTTTGGACAAACTAAATCACAAATTGTCCCTGTCATTCCCAAATGCCTTTGGACCAAGCCCTGGCAGAGCTGTCAGAGTGAACAGGCTCAGAGGCTCTGCTGGAACCCAGAAGAAGGGAAAACCCACTCCTGAACCCTTGGATTTAAAAAAAACAAACCCCAAAGAGAAGAAAGGTAAATTGCCCAGTTTTCAAAGCAAGAAAAGCATATTGTGTTCCCTCGGGGTTTGTGCAATCCCTTACAAAGATTCAAAGCATGAATTATCCAGGACATTTTCCAACAAAAAGAGAAGCTACATTGAGTATTTCACCCCAGTTTCCCCAGCCACTGGCTGTCTGTGGGATCTCACTGAAGGCACAGCTCCCTCTCCACAGGGAAAGGGGGGATTTCTGTGCACAGCATCATTTTGGACACACTAAATCACAAATTGTCCCTGTCATTCCCAAATGCCTTTGGACCAAGCCCTGACACAGACTGAACGGGCTCAGAGGCTCTGCTGGAACGCAGAAGAAGGGAAAATCCACTCCTGAAGCCTTGCCCCAAGTGCAGCTCCCTGTGCAAGGGGAGTTTCTGTGCATTCCCAGCATCTCAGAGCTCCTGCTGAAGGTTCCCAGCAGCAGCAATGAATGAAGGAGCCTCTGAGCTCTGCTGGAATCTGCTCTGTCACCCACACAGCAGCAGAGCCCACAGGGAGCCCCAGGGCACAGGGAAGGGTTTGGGCCAGAGGAGGCAGAGGAGAGCTGAGCACTCACTGGGCTGGATGGAGAGTCTGGTCCCTGAGCCAAAGGTCGGCCTGTAGCCTGAATTCACACAGCATTTCCTGCCCTAACAAAAAGCCCCAGGAGCCTCCTGAGAGCAGCAGCTCTGCCCCAGGCTCTGCCCAGCCCTGGCCTGGCTCAGAGGGGCAGCAGAGGGGACACAGAGCCTTGCCCTGGCTCCAGTGCCTGCCTGGGCTGCAGTGACCCCTGTGTGCATCCCACAGTCACAGGCACAGCAAGGAGCCTTGGTTTGGACAGTTCCTGAGAGCAAAGTCACCCCTGGCCAGGGACACCCAGAGATGGCCAAAGACCAACCAGGCTGCTGTTTTCAGCCTCCCAATGAATGAGCTGAAACCCAGCAGAAAGCACAGAAAGCAGAGCAGCAGTGCTGGACTTACGTGGCCTGACAGTGAGCCTGGTTCCAGAGCCAAAGGTCAGCTTGGTGCCAGAGCCTGAATTCACACAGCATTTCCTGCCCTAACAAAAAGCCCCAGGAGCCTCCTGAGAGCAGCAGCTCTGCCCCAGGCTCTTCCCAGCCCTGCCTGGGACATTTTGTCTCTCCCAGCAGAGGAGAATGAAGCAGGGAAAGGAAGGGAAAGCAGCAATTGCTGAGCTGGGCCATCCTGCCCCACACTCCAGGCTCAACCAGAGCACAAAATGTCCCTGTCTCACCTCAATCACAAATTGTCCCTGTCATCCCTTCTGCTGCCCAAACCCTAAAGCCACCATAAATGAGGCAAATCCAGATCAATCTGTTTCTTACTTGGTTTCACAAGCAGCTTTGTCCCTTTGCCAAAGGTGACTTTGTAGCCATCGTTCACACAGTGAGAAAGGAGCCAACAAAAACCACCCTGGAGAGCAGCAGCCAAACCCACAAATATTGAGTGCACCAGTAATTCAGAAAAACCCAAAAATACAGCAAAACTCAAAAAAAAGGAAGTTCAATTTCCCAGGATTTAAAGCATAGAAAGCAAATTGTTTTTCCTCTGGGTTTATGCAATCCCTTGCACAGATTCAAAGCATGAATTATCCAGGACATTTTCCAACAAAAAGAGAAACTCCATTGAGCATTTCACCCCAGTTTCCCCAGCCACTGGCTGTCTGTGGGATCCCACTGAAAGCACAGCTCCCTTTCCACAGGGAAAGGGGGGATTTCTCTGCACAGCATCATTTTGGACACACTAAATCACAAATTGTCCCTGTCAGCCCCCAAATGCCTTTGGACCAAGCCCTGGCACAGCTGTCAGAGTGAACAGGCTCAGAGGCTCTGCTGGAACCCAGAAGAAGGGAAAATCCACTCCTGAAGCCTTGCTCCAAGTGCAGCTCCCTGTGCAAGGGGAGTTTCTGTGCATTCCCAGCATCTCAGAGCCCCTGCTGAAGGTTCCCAGCAGCAGCAATGAATGAAGGAGCCTCTGTGCTCTGCTGGAATCTGCTCTGTCACCCACACAGCAGCAGAGCCCACAGGGAGCCCCAGGGCACAGGGAAGGGTTTGGGCCAGAGGAGGCAGAGGAGAGCTGAGCACTCACTGGGCTGGATGGAGAGTCTGGTCCCTGAGCCAAAGGTCAGCTTGGAGCCAAAGCCTGAATTCACACAGCATTTCCTGCCCTAACAAAAAGCCCCAGGAGCCTCCTGAGAGCAGCAGCTCTGCCCCAGGCTCTGCCCAGCCCTGGCCTGGCTCAGAGGGGCAGCAGAGGGGACACAGAGCCTTGTCCTGGCTCCTGTGCCTGCCTGGGCTGCAGTGACCCCTGTGTGCATCCCACAGTCACAGGCACAGCCAGGAGCCTTGGTTTGGACAGTCCCTGAGAGCAAAGTCACTCCTAGACAGGGACACACAGAGATGGCCAAAGCCCAGCCAGGCTGCTGCTCTCAGCCTCCCAATGAATGAGCTGAAACCCAGCAGAAAGCACAGAAAGCAGAGCAGCAGTGCTGGACTTACGTGGCCTGACAGTGAGTCTGGTTCCAGAGCCAAAAGTAGGGGCATAAACTCCTGATCCTGAATTCACACAGCATTTCCTGCCCTAACAAAAAGCCCCAGGAGCCTCCTGAGAGCAGCAGCTCTGCCCCAGGCTCTGCCCAGCCCTGCCTGGGACATTTTGGCTCTCCCAGCAGAGGAGAATGAAGCAGGGAAAGGAAGGGAAAGCAGCAATTGCTGAGCTGGGCCATCCTGCCCCACACTCCAGGCTCAACCAGAGCACAAATTGTCTCTGTGTCACCTCAATCACACAATGTCCCTGTCAGCCTTCAAATGCCTTTGGACAAAGCCTTGTCACAGCTGACAGATGGAACTCTCTAGTGGACACTCAAGGACTTTGGACAAAGGACACACAGAAAGCTGAGCACTCACTGGGCTGGATGGAGAGTCTGGTCCCCGAGCCAAGGGTCAGCTTGTAGCCAGAGCCTGAATTCACACAGCATTTCCTGCCCTAACAAAAAGCCCCAGGAGCTCTCTGAGAGCAGCAGCTCTGCCCCAGGCTCTGCCCAGCCCTGCCAGAGCTGGGCAAACACAAATCCTCCCTGTCTCCATCCCACAGTCCTGACTGTTCTGCATGATGTGAAGGTGCAGAGGAGCAGGAATGGGGAAGAGGTTTCACAGTGACTGCTGTGAGCCAGGGAGAAGTGTGAGAAGAGGATCCATGTTTACCTCTGAAAGAATTTCCTACCAAGGTAGGAAAAAGCAAGACACAGACACAGAACACAAGAAACCAAAAGAGAAAGAAGGATTATTAAGAGAAACGTGCAACAGCCTGTTCTAATGAGCATTTGTTTGTCTCTGGTGACCAAGGAGTAAAATGTAAACTTATGAGCTTTGTAAGAATATATAAGAAGCATGCAGGCTATAATAAAAACAGTTTGAATCCTTCTGAAAATGGAGTGTATTGCTTTGTTTAGGCAGCTGAGCACTCACTGGGCTGGATGGAGAGTCTGGTCCCTGAGCCAAAGGTCAGCTTGTAGGAGCCATAGCCTGAATTCACACAGCATTTCCTGCCCTAACAAAAAGCCCCAGAAGCCTCCTGAGAGCAGCAGCTCTGCCCCAGGCTCTGCCCAGCCATGGCCTGGCTCAGAGGGGCAACAGAGGGGACACAGAGCCTTGCCCTGGCTCCTGTGCCTGCCTGGGCTGCAGTGACCCCTGTGTGCATCCCAAAGTCATCCCAGACTCACAGGAAGAACAAGGAGCCTTGGTTTGGACAGTCCTTGAGAGCAAAGTCACCCCTGGCCAGGGACACCCAGAGATGGCCAAAGCCCAACCAGGTTGCTGTTTTCAGCCCCCCAATGAATGAGCTCCAACCCAGCAGAAAGCACAGAAAGCAGAGCAGCAGTGCTGGACTTACGTGGCCTGACAGTGAGCCTGGTTCCAGAGCCAAAGGTAGGGGCATAACCAGCTGATGCTGAATTCACACAGCATTTCCTGCCCTAACCAAAACCTTCCCCAGCTCCTGGCAGCACTGCTCACCCAGCAGATAGGGCTGGATGCCAGCATTATTGGATTTGTGGATGAAAATCCAGTTTGAAGTCCAAAGGAGAAGAAGAGCAGAGAAAGAAGGGAAAAGAGAAGGGAAAAGAGGGAAGGGGACAGAAGAAGAGAAAGAGAGGGAAGGAGAGGGAAGGGAAGGGAAGGGAAGGGAAGGGAAGGGAAGGGAAGGGAAGGGAAGGGAAGGGAAGGGAAGGGAAGGGAAGGGAAGGGAAGGGAAGGGAAGGGAAGGGAAGGGAAGGGAAGGGAAGGGAAGAGAAAAGAGAAGAGAAGAGACGAGACGAGACGAGACGAGACGAGACGAGACGAGACGAGACGAGACGAGACGAGACGAGACGAGAAGAGAAGAGAAGAGAAGAGAAGAGAAGAGAAGAGAAGAGAAGAGAAGAGAAGAGAAGAGAAGAGAAGAGAAGAGAAGAGAAGAGAAGAGAAGAGAAGAGAAGAGATGTAACCCCAGAACTGAAGAACCTCCTGCCCAGGAAGGGTATCCTGAAAATCTCACTGGGCATGGGGCAGTTTTGACCCACATGGAAGGAATTAACAAAAATTTGTACGCTTCTCAACTCAAACTGGAATCTGTGTCCCTCTGCCAATGTGAATTTGTGCCACAGCTCACAGTTTTCAGCTCTGCAAGAGCAGCACAAGCTCATCTACAAGCTGAGAGAGAAAAGCAACCCCTGCTGGCATGGCCGTGGCACAAAATGTGGCCAGGAGCCCACGCTGGGTATCTGAGAGGAAGGACAGATCACTGACAGGGTAATTGAGGACATTCTCTCAGACTTGTCTTCAGCTCACGTGGGAAAACCAGAAATATCCACAGACACTGAGGGATTTGATCTGCAGCCTTGGAAGAAGCTTAGATTGATGTAGAAATACAATACACAGATATTAAGCAGAAAAATAATAAATTTATATTTTTATAGTTGTAGGTGAGAATATGCCTTAAATAAGTGAGAAACTGTATTGAGTAAGGTAGTGAAGAATCTATAGTATTGTAATGTAATTGTTTAATGTAAACTAAGAGTATAGAAGTTAGAATAGAAGCCAATGTGTGCATGTGAGTTAGAAGCCCATTAAATAAAAGTATCTGCAGTACAACACAAGCAAGCAAAAGTAATAGGTTAGAAAAGTAAAATACATTCAGTGGCAACTGTGTCTGAAGAAACTTGTGATAACTCTTGAACTACAGCCAAATACTCCTCTAAAATCTCACAGGCTCTAAGATAAATGTTTATCTAAGCAATAAATCATTCTTAACTTAAAAACAGTCCCACCCCTTCATTTCTAGCAACAACAATGATAAGCTCATATCACTAGTATGACTTTTTGCATCATTTTCTATCGACAATATTGAGCAAAAACTGGTTTAAACCTTACTTGGTTTTACCCTTAGCTGCACTCCACGTTCAAAAGTGATTTTGTTTCCATAGTTATTCACACAGTGTTTGCCTTCAAAACAAAAACCCTTTTTTTCCTCCAGGACCAAATTAGGTTCAACCTGACTTTTGTTTTTTAAACTTAGTCTACCCAAATAAATTCCTTGGCAATTTTAACTACATTTCCTGTAAAGATTTCTCCTAGTTTATGGACTCATTCAGTTTGGACAGAGATGGCACTGACTGAGAGTTTTCTCCTTTATTCATGCTAAGAAACCCCACAGCAAAATTCCTCCTTCAGCATTAGATCAGCATTAAAAACAAATATCTCCTCCTGGACCTTCCTGCACAAAACACATTTTTTGATTCTCCAAACAAAAAATTTTACCTATTACAGCCCAAGTACTTTCTAAATTTTTTTTTTGTTTTATTTTTATTTTTGTTTTCATTTTTGTCAAGGAGTGCAAACCTGGATGGAAACCTCTCTGTAGCCAGAAGTAGGAGACACAGAACAAAGGCTAACACAGTTCTGCCAGCAGAGAAGGAATTGCAGCCTCTGGGAATTAATGAGGACCTTGCCTGGGTCCTGGAAAATGGAAATAAAAGGACAGGGAGAGGTCTGGGAAAAGGCAGCAGTGAAGAAAATGACTCAGAAATGTCACAGCTCTCAGTGACACATATGGCACACGAAAATCCAGCCCCCCAAGGAGATTTTTAACCTCATAATGATTTTTTTCCCCTCTGGTGCAAGGTCGAGCTCTGACCTTCAGCTTCTCTCAGAAGGAAAGAACAGTGGAATTTTAATTCCATTTAAAATGGCTGTTTCAATGCTTTCCTGGAAGGAGGAATTAGGCTTTTCTATCCAGAACTCCCCTCAGGTTTTCCACCTACCTGGTTTCACTGCCAGCTGTGTCCCACTGCCAAAGGTCACTTTCCAGCCAGATGCTGAATTCACACAGTGACACACTCACCAACAAAAACCACACACAGCTTTGGGTCCCCACAAATATGTGTGTATTCCCAAAGAGATCAACAGGAAAGCAGATTCCACCCTTGTCACATCCATTTGAACCTAAATTAGGATGTTTGTCCAGCTGATAACTACAGACAGAAACA
Organism: Setophaga petechia; assembly: GCA_024362935.1. Taxonomy (NCBI): domain Eukaryota; kingdom Metazoa; phylum Chordata; class Aves; order Passeriformes; family Parulidae; genus Setophaga; species Setophaga petechia. The sequence goes on along the minus strand of JANCRA010000044.1, from coordinate 5,999,056 downwards.
ATTCTGAAAGCAGGAGAAATCCAAACCCTATTAGCATAATGTAGTTGAAGTTCTTGGGCAATTTTTGTAATGTTTAGGAGAGAGGAGAATCTCAGCCTTGCCCTTATGATGTGAAACAACTATTTGTTTTTAGATGTACCTGATTTCAGAATTAGTTTTGTGCCTCTCCCAAAGGGGAGTTTCCAGGAAGATTCAGTTATGCCACAGTAATCAACCTTTAAATAAAAAATGGTAAAGCAGAAAAGCCTCAGCCTCTAACAGCCAGAACACACTGTTTGACATTTCAGAAGGGAATGAAATTTCCACCACTTTTTAAAACAACTAACAGAGCTGTTTCTAAAACTTCTCATGGTCTAAAGGAGTCAGGCAGATCAGCCAGAAGCAAAGCAAGGGACCAGACCCATTAGAGAAAGAAGCAAAGAAAAATTAAACAGAAACTTCCAGAGAAAACCAGTCTAAGCTCCTAATTTGTCCTCTGTTTAGTTGATAAAAAATCCTGTAAGAGAAAGGAGCAAAGAAAAATTAAACAGAAACTTCCAGGTTAAGAATGATGAAGTGCCCTGATTGTGGGAGGTTTTGTCATAGCCAGGAATCAACCAAGACTTCTAAAGAAATCCTAGAGTTGAAAATCCATTTCTTTTGAAATAATGGATTTATTTATCCAATAAATAAATATAAATAATGGATTTTGCAAAGAAACAATTGTAAAGAAGCTTTTCCTCCTGTATCCTAAGAAAGATCTGGTTAAAAAATCCTAAAAATGCAGTCCTTGGTGAGGAGATACTTACTGGGCTTTACCAGCAGCCTGGTTCCACTTCCAAAGGTCAGTCTGTTTGCATTTCCTGCATACACACAGCCAAAAACTCCCTTACAAAAACCTCAAGGCTTCTCTGCAGAGCTTCCAAAGCAGGAGACTCTATTGTCACCAAAACAAAACTCTATGTGCAAAATGCCTGTTAGGGAACCCTCCCTAACAGAAATCCTAGAGCTGAAAATCCATTTCTTTTCCAAGAATGGATTTATTTATCCAATAAATAAATATAAATAATGGATTTTGTAAAGAAAGAATTGTAAAGAAGCTTTTCCCTCTGTATTCTAATGAAGATCTGATCAAAAACCTACAAATGCAGTGTGTCCTTGGTGAGGAGATACTTACTGGGCTTTACCAGCAGCCTGGTTCCACTTCCAAAGGTCACTCTGTCTGCACCTCCTGAGTACACACAGCCAAAAACTCCCTTACAAAAACCCCCAGGATCCTCTGCACATTTCAGCTTCCAGGGCAGCAGATTCTATTGTCACCAAAATAAAGCTCTATGTGCAAAATGCCTGTTAGGGAACCCCAAAAAATGAAGGCTGGGGTGTCTCTTCTCTGTCCCCTTGTAGGATTTGTGTCAATACTTTTTACAGGTCAAGAATGATAAAGTCCTCTGATCTTGGAAGGCTTTGGCATAGCCAGGAATCAATTAAGACCCTCCCTACAGAAATCCTAGAGCTGAAAATCCATTTCTTTTGAAATAATGGATTTATTAATGCAATAAATAAATAATATATGATGGATTTTGTAAAGAAAGAATTTTAAAGAAGCTTTTCCCTCTGTATCCTAAGGAAGATCTGATAAAACACCTAAGGAAGATCTGATAAAAAACCTAAACATGCAGTGTGTCCTTGGTGAGGAGATACTTACTGGGCTTTACCAGCAGCCTGGTTCCACTTCCAAAGGTCAGTCTGTTTGCATTTCCTGAGTACACACAGCCAAAAACTCCCTTACAAAAACCCCCAGGCTCCTCTGCACATTTCAGCTTCCAGAGCAGCAAACTCTATCTCTATTTGCACCAAAATAAAGCTCTATGTGCAAAATGCCTGTTAGGGATCCCTCCCTAACAGAAATCCTAGGGCTGAAAATCCATTTCTTTTGAAATAATAGATTCATTTATCCAATAAATAAATTATAAATAGTGGACTTATTTATCCATTTCTTTTGAAATAAATGGATTTATTTATCCAATAAATCCATTTATTTTGAAAGCTGTGCTTTGAAAAGACAGACATTCCCAGGAGCTGTGCACTCTCCAGTCCTGAGTGGTTTTGCAGGGGAAGATGTGACTGGGGACAGTATCTGGCAAGGACACCTGGCTCAGTATTTCACATTAGCAGAATTTCTGTAGGTTTTTCTATACCTGTTAATACATATTAAATCAGCTTTTGATAGGACAGAGACTTGCCAGTTCTCTTCTCTTTTCTTGCTCATGTAATTCCACACTTGGGGAGACCTTGTGGTGCTCTTCAAAAGGGATAAATGTGAAAAGCACGAGGAAAATCATTCTGTTACACTGTCTGCACTATCTCCCTCTACCAAGAAATACCATGAGCATCAAGCAACTTGAGAATTGAGACAGTTCTGTATTTTGGTGAAAGATTTGTCACCTGTCTGGCACTCCACATTGATTTACATGATTTTACATGATTTTGTCCTTGCATCCTTTGTGTGAGTAGAAAGTCCTGGAAGGACTCCTCTCATACCAGCTCTCCCTGAGCCCTCAGACCTTACAAAAAAAAAAAACCCAGACTTTTTATTGCTGCTCTGTTTCCACTAAATGTTCCAGCCCCACTCTCATTTCAGCCCCAAGAGCAGCAGATATGAAAGGAGATTCCCCTTCCCCTCCCAGGGTAATTACATATTACTGATTTCAAACATCTGATTCTCCAATACTTCTCAAAATACTCTTGTTCAGATCATGCACTTACTTGGTTTAACACTGAGCCTTGTTCCTCTGCCAAACTCCAGCTTTGCAAAGTTGCTTCCTGAGTTCACACATCATTCAATCCCTTTGCAAAAACCCCTCCTGTTCTGCAAACACACCCAAACCAGGAAAACTCCTGCTCTGTGATGGTTTCTGGACAGGAGGGAGCTCAGATAATCCCCTCCCAGATTTATTGAACCTGGCAATAAAAATCTAGGCATATATTTGGCATCTCAATAAAATATTTCAATTCTGTAATCTATCCAGACAGATAAACACTTCCAGCCTAACTGCAAGCTTCCATTCCTTGTTCCTCACTAAAAATTCAGAAAACATCTGCTCACTGAAATATAAAGATGAGAAAGAAGACTTTTCCTTGCAGTCAGGTAATTAACCATCCTGCTAACGAGTTTCTGTGATGGATATGCCCATTTCAGCTCTTCCTTGTATATCCTGAGTTGTTCCACACATCTTTCAGTGGATGAATTGCTTATGGGAAGTTTTCAGAAATGCAATGATGAAGTTTTCATTAATGTAACCCCACGTACTTCTTCCTGCACCCAGTCAGGGCACACATCACTCACTGCATCCTGAAAAAATCCAGATAAAATCGATTCTGTAGATGAATTAACCTACACATTGTGGTGCTCACTTGGGTGAGCCTTGGGTTTCCTCCTGTCATTTTCTACATACCACTTTTCATTACCAGCATTCCCCCCTCCTTCAGTATTTCCTGACATTTGGAAAAGAGAAATGCTCATCACAGAATTCAGCAAAACCACAGTTTCTAATTTGTGAATCCAAGGCAAAATCTGACAGAAAACACCATTCTGATGACAAGTCAGGAATGGGGACTTACTAAAATATTTATCCTGATTTCTACAGAACACTGGCAGCAAAACCAAGTGTAAGACTGCTGCAGCATTTGAGATCATCACAGATGAAGATGAATGACACTCTGAGGATCTGCCTGATGGAGCAGGAATTTGGGCTGAGTACATTTGCAAAATGGCAGAGTAGGAAGGTAAACAGATAAAAAAAGCTGCTTCCTTAACTAGACTACACTCATTGTCACAAATACCTGTGTCCCCTGTCCAAACATCTGCTTTCTCCCTCCTGCAGCTGCACTGCCTGAGAGTTCTCTACAAAAGTCATCTCTGAACTAATCTAAAACATGCTGTGAGCCACAGGACCTGCCTGTGAAGAAAAAGTTGTGCCCTTCACAGTTCAAAATGGGAAAAAAACCAGAACCAACCAGTCAGATGTAGATAAAAATTATATGGGAATGCTGTCTGGATTGGTTTTCTTCCTTTCTTCCTCAGGTATTCTATTTAAATTTTGACTGCAAATTGGAGATTTTCATATGAACAAAGGTTTGTTCTGATTTCTTTCTACAAAGTGAAAAGAATTTATTTTACTTTACTAATTTCTGTTTCTTAGGTATATCTGCCTCCCAAGTGCCCATTTGATCCCAGATATTCAACAGGCAACAAAGTCATTCAGCCTGGTAGAATGAGATGACTTTTAATTTAAATTTAAATTCAGATTGGAAGTCTAATGACTTCCAATTACATATTGCTTGTTGAACTTGCCCAAACAATGCAGCAGTTTTGAACTAGCACTGCCAAAACCTGAGAATGGGTAGGAAATGTGTCCTAGTCCCTGAAAAAGTCTGATATTGGCTTGGGTGTGAAAACCTGGCTCTGGAGACTTGAATGCAAACTCCTTTGTAAAAAGCACCCAGAACTGAACAGACACTTGAATTTATCCTGTCTGTTTATTCTGGGAGGCTCTAGCAGGAATCTGAATTCATCATTCCAGGTAAATCTGGGAGAAGATCCCTGGAGCAGAGCACAAGAACATTTCTGCATCCAGCTCTGCTGGAGACTCAGGAGCAGCACAGAACAGACTCTCACTGGAGCTGGGATGTGACAAAACACCATTTTTGAGTGAAAACAAATGCTGCAACACTGCTTTTCCTGGAAGACTTACTTGGAAGCACAAGCAGATGAGTTCCTCCACCAAAAGTGACCTTCCTGTCACCAGTAGATACACGGTGACAAAAGTCTTTGTAAAAACCACTGCAGAGGAGCTGAGCAGATTCTGTGGAATCTGTTCCACTGTGGAAGCCAGTGTGAAGCAAAATGTCCTGCTCTGCTGGTGATGGTATCCACAGCAATTTATTTCTGCTGCTTAAAATTCTGCTAAACTAAATCTTATCATTCATGGCAGGATTTAATACTTTTCTGCTCACTTCAGTAGGTATTTTGGGTCTGTAAAAGCAAGCTAGTCTTCTATTTCAGTTTTTTTCCCCATTTAAGGTATTTCATGGGGATAAAAAGACAGTATTTATATTGCAACATTTCTCTGCAACCATTATTGTGTCAATATATTGATTATAAAAGAACAAAATAGATTTGTCTAAATCATTCCATGCCACTGCCCTGGTAACACAGTACATTTGAGAAGGGTTAAGAAAAATCAGTAATGAAAAGGTTTTCAGTCTTATGGACTCACCAGAACAGAGATAAGATTTCCTGAACCTTCAAACAAATGAAATATTTGGAAAAAAAAAAACACAGAAGTGAAATTATTAAATTATCCCTCTTCACTTACTTGGTTTTACAATAATTCTTGTTCCTTTTCCAAAAGTTAATTTCCCAACATTTCCTGTGTTCACACAGCCAGAAAGTGCTTTGCAAAAACCATCCAAAGAAATAAATTTGCCTTTTTAACTCCTCCTTTCCTAGAAGAGAAGCCAACTAAAAAAAAATGGGAATGGTAAATTATAAAATCCATAGTTAATTATGGAATAAGACTCATAGCTTAACTAGAGGCATCACCATCAACCTGTTACACTTAATTGTATGTATCCCTTCCTTTTCTTTCTCCTTTAAACTGGAAACGGATTATTTTTCACCAAGAAGTAATTATCACTCCATCTTAACTGTATGTCTACTTTTAGCCATAAAAAAAATTACAAGGTAATCCCTCATGAGGAAAAAAAACCCAACATTTTTTCCTCAATAGCTTATTTCAATTTATGAAGGTGAATTACCAGCAGCAGGGAGAACTTAGAATAAAGCTGTGTGCAGTAATAAAAGCCTTAATGGACTCAGTTTCTACTGATTTTCTACCTTATTTTCTGGCAAATATATCTGGCTTAAAATGAAAATAAGTTGCTCCCCATGAACATTGCCAAAACACACTGCAGCAAATTTCTTCTCCTTCTCTTAAAGGCTTGTGCCACATCCAATCCCACAGGCAGGAATATTCTCATCCAAAATTCTGAGCCACTGCAGTTGAAATGAAAGCTGCTTTGCATTTATTTCACCACAGCTAAATGAAAAATGGGTATTTTTAAAAACCATTAAGTTCTTACCTGCTCCTACAGATAGTCTGATAGTCTACCTGGGGATGAAAATCCATGTACACTGAGATTTTCTAAACACTAAAACTGCAGGTTGCCAAAAAATCCTAAGAAAAATTGCTGGAAGACAAAGACATTCAAGAAAATTTCCATCAATAGAAATTGATGATCAAGGTCAGGGAAGGACATGCAAAAATTCTTCAAAATTATAATAATTCAGAAAGAAGGAATTTACATTTTCCATTTCAAGAGATGCTCCTGCCTTCCTTAAACAGACACCTGTCTTTTCAAACCCAGACAGTATTATAAAGTTCAGTTTTTGATATATTTCTGGCACTTACTTGGATAAACAGAGAGTTTTGTCCCTTTTCCAAAAGTCAGCTTGTTGTAGTTACCTCCAGAGTTTCACGGTGACAAAGAGCTTTACCAAAACTGCTGGCAGCAGCTTCTGAGTGAAAGGAGATTTTCAGCTTTGATGTGTGCTCACAGATCTCTCAGGGTGTTTCTTCTCAAACTTTCTAGGTCAAAACCTGACCTAGAGAAGGGGATGAGGTCTGGAGAAGGGGGTTGGAGTGAGGTGATCTTCAAGGTCCCTTCCAACCCAAATAATTTTGTGATTGAAATGCTTGGAAAAAAATCCTCATGACAATTCCAAACAGTGAATCCCAGAGCTGTGGGATCCTATCCCACTAGCCCAGCTCACATCTATCAAAGATTGTGGTCCATCCTCCTGTGATAGCTGCAAAGGTTTCAAACCAGAGCTATCAATCAAGGTTTTTATTCTGTAGAAACCAGAATAATTAACTGTGAGCAAGATGAACAAGAAAAAGCAAGGCAGGAGTGGAATTTTCCTACAGCACTTTGTCCATCCAGCTCAGTTAGGGTTTATCTTACCCCAGCTTCCACCAGCCTGCAACATCAGGCATCTCACATCAAAACTGTCCAAACTCCTCATCCCAAGTGTCCCCATCCCCTGAACAGCACCAAAATGATGATGAAGCCTTAAGGATTTATTCCTCTCTAAGAAAAGAAATTGCCTTTGTTCTCACATTTCCAGGTTTGGGGAAAAAAACCCCAAAACCAACCAATGAAACAACAGTAAACCACAAAACCAACCAAACCAAACAACAAAACCACTTCTATAATCTTCTTGTATAACTAAACAAAACACTTCTATAATCTTCTTGTATAACTAAAATTATAGACAGGCAATCTACAGAGCAACTCTCTATTTCTGCTTCTATTTGCATTCCAACTGATGCACAGAGATTTCTAGAAACTGGCACTGCAGCCCCCAAATTCAGTATTTTCATTTTCTAGCCTACACAAGACCAGCTACACATCAATAACTGGCAACTTACATGCAAACAGAGGAGTGGAATATACTCAGAAAATTCTTTTTCCTTCACATTGTTTTTTCCTTATTCCTCTTCTATGGTACTCACTTGGATTTACCCTCAGAGCAATCCTTGTCCCAAACTGAGTGAATTGCCATTTCCAACATTCCCATTGCTGTGGGAATTATCACAAGACCACTTCAAAATGCCAGTCTGAATTCTGATTTAAAAATCTTTGTCAGTCACACAATTCCAGGAACGTTTTACTGTTGGTTCATAGTTACTCTGGAATGATCAGGTTCTTTACTGTTCTTCAGAATTCCTTGACTTTATTGTTAAGCTCTTCCTTGACCGAAAATTATGTTTTCAAAATTGGTATATCACAACTGTAAGAAACTTCCCAAAAACTCAAGAAATTTTGCAAAAACCTGAAGTTGAAACTTGCTGAGCTCTCACATCTTGAACATGAAGAATCACTTGTTTCAGCCTGGTGTAAAACACCTTTTTCTTTAAGGCATTTCTGAGTATAATTCGAATTAACTCCATATAGGGCAGCTGTTTGAGACAACCACATGCTTCTGCTCCAACCACTTTCTCTCTCAGAATTCTCCATTAGAATTTCACTATAAAACCATAAAAAACAGCTGTTTTTCACCCGATGGGGCTGTAGGGGCTGCTCTAGTGCTGCTGAGAGATAAAACACCTGTGTGAGAGCAGTGTAAATTGGTCACTTTGGCTTCAGGGACACTGGGTTACAGCTGATGATTTCCTAAGGAAAAAACCTGATTTTCTCCTGTTTAGCTTAACTGTAAATCAAGAGATTTCATGGAGATGTTTTCCCACATTTGGACTCAGTCTGTGTATTCCTCATATTTAAGGATAAATAAGATTTTAGACAAAAAAGAAAACAAAACCAGCTCAGAAGTTCTTATGCTGAGTAGGTTTTGCGTGAGATATAATCCCTTGACAAAAAGTAAGCTGGTATTTGTCACAAATGTTTTCAATACCATAAAAAGGTTTGTAAAATAATTGAGTTAAAAAAGAAGCGAAGCAATACTCATGCAAGTCGTTCATTTTTCACCTCATGCTTCTAGATCTTTCTCAAATTGCTGATTTACAGAAAAAAAAAAAAAAAAAAAGAAGGTAGGATTTTAATCTCAATTTTCCTTTCTGAAATGTAACCTCAAACCTTTCCATACAGGACAAACAATTCTGCATGGTGTCTCTGAACAGGCAGTACCTTCCCAACCCTTTCTCATGGAACACTGGACTGGCAACCACAACCAGTTTGTCCAGGCAGGAATAGGGCTGAATTTGCAAATGGCATCAAACTGAAAACATCTGATTTATTAGCAAGGATCTCAGTTGCTACTGACCCTCAAAAGTTAAATGAACTTGAATCAAAATAAAATGTAAATAATGAAAAGAAAAAGACATTTAAAAATTAATAAAAATTTAAAGTAAAATAAAAGACAAAGTAGTAAAAATTAAATTAAAATGGTCATCTCTGTGTATTAAGTTTATCTAAATGCACAGGGAATAATTTGCTTATATCCATCCATTTGCAGTGTTTTTTCCACTCTTACTCAGCTACATTTTCTGTTCTGAATATCTCTGGGGAGATGCCTCATTGCTATATTAGACTAAAGCTTTGAAAGAAATTACTATAAGCAGAATTTTACTGATTATCTTAATTCCTTCATCTTAATATCTGTTTATCTTAATTCCTTATGTTAATATCAGACTATCTTAATTATCCTAATTTTACTGATCTCTTACTTCCCCAAACTGTAGTTGGCAGGGAAGTGATTTGTGCTTCTGTCATTTTTTTCCCCCATTTTGGAATTGTAAATGGGAATAAATGGAAATATCATCCCCATATTTCTCCAGCCAAGGAGGAGCAGCTCACCTGAAACCACTGACAGCCGAAATCCAGACACAAACTGCAGCGTCTCAATGAGCGTGCCCACAGCAGCTCCACCCTTTACAAAAACTCCTCCTCCCTCCTCTCATGGATTTTAAGATATTTCCATGGCCCATTATGATTTTTAATTATTCCTTATCACATAGAAGTAATGAAAATGTTTGTTTTAAAGTGATTTGAGAATGATACACAGGGATTAAATATTTAAAGCTGTGAAAGATCCATGAAAATATCAGCAGCTCTAAAACCAGATACTCTTTTCTTGGTATGGTGGCTACGCTGACTGACATGATTGTAATGAAATCAATAATTCTGTGGTGGTTTCTTAAATAACTGAATACAGATTTTTCTTAAAGCAAAAAGAAAATGTATTCAAAAATTCTACTTTTCCCAGGAATGCAATCTCTCTGTATCCCACTCTATGCAGGAGAAAAACATTCTGCATGGATACTCAGCATCAGCTGAAAAAAATCTGGGCATCCCTTCCACTCCAGTCAAGCAGTCTCAAAATACATTTACTTACAGCAAATAAAAAAGAGGAAACAATTAGAAGCAGCAGCTGACAATATTTTCTTCTTGGCTGCCAAGAACAGCCAGGATTTTGTCTTTACTCAGGGTTATCCTGGCTAAATTTAAGTGTTTGTGGTTCCTGCTCAGCAGGAACTTCCAGGGTCACAAAATAATCCCTTCTCACCATGTCCAGGTGAGTTTTTCTCTGTAGGTCAGCCACAGCATAACTGGCACTTGGAATTTTCCCAAGTGCCATTCCCAAAATTACTGCACAGCATAGTGAGGAAGGAAGGAAGAAAAGGAAAGGGAGGGAGGAATGATTATTGTTCAAATTACAAATTATTTCTATACAAATTGATCACAATTCCAAGCCATCCCCTATGTGCAATCCCTACCAATACTTTCAGCTAAAAGCTGGCTGCAATGAGGAAGGAAAAAGAGCTGAAAAGCAGCAGATCACATCACTGAAGAGTTTTAAATATCTCACCCAGATTTCCAAATACACAAACTTGCTCAACAAATGGGAACTCTCCCACTGATGCTACTATAACATAAATAATTGAAAAACTTTGTATATTTCTATAAAATAGATAGAAAACCCTTTATTAATTCAAAATAATTTAAATATAAGAACAGGCCAGTTCTGTGTATTTAAATAATTCCATCCTCTTCCAAGTCCCTGCACCGCTTTGCTACAGAACAAGATTTAAGGGATTTAATGGCTGTGACCTGATTTTTGAGTGAATTATCCACCAAAGGATAATTTGTGTTTTCCCAGAGTCCCACAGCAAGTGACCATGTCTGAGGCTGTCCTTTGAGTCCCACCCTCCCCTCATTGCCTGTTCCTTTAGAGCCCTCACAGCTGTTCAAAGCACACCCTTGGTGTCAGGATGCCTAAAGGAGACAGATCCAAAGCACACCCCCTGAATTCCCAGCTGGATTAAATTAAAGAAGTAACATATCCATAGGCTTGTACCATGCAAACAGACTCACCTGTTGGCAGAAAAGCCAGGTCCACAAGCAGAACTTGATGTGAGAAGCCCCATTGAGAAACTCCTCAGCAGACATCCAAGAACTGGGGCTCCTGAGGGCACCTCAGCTGCAGGAAAATATCATGAAAATACCAGCAGCTTCCTCACAATATCCTTATCCTGGGCTCCAGGCACTCTGGCACCTGCATTCCCTCATTTTCTTATCAGCCTCTTCATTGCCTGAAGCCAGAAGATTGGGCTGCATTCCTTGCTGGTTCAGACTTGCTGCTTGCTTAGCCAGACACCCACACCTTTGGAAGATCTGACTTAGGTGTAACAGCTCCTGGGGGCACAAACCCATTCCTTAACCCCATCAAGACATCTTTCCTCTAGCCCAGGAAATTTTTACCACCAACTCCTTGAATAGTTTGTTGTTTAAAACTCCTTTAGAAATACTGAGGAAATTTGAAAGCAGTGTTGTAAGTGCTGCCTGTATTCCACTCCATTTCTTCTGTTACAAATCACTTCCAGATGTAATCCTGCTTTAATTTGAACCTTCAAATGCAGTTTTTCAGCTCTTTCAGCTTCCTGATCCTGGGTATTCCAAAGCCTCTGTATCACTTAGTAAGAGTTTCCAACTTCACCTGCTGGCAAGGCCAGAAGAAGAGCAAAAGAAGAGCAGAGAGTTTAATTTGTGGCGTGTGGAGTCACAACACTTTTTGTGGGGTTGGGGTGGTTTCTTTGATTGGTTGGCTTTTTGGTTTTTTTTTTTTCCTCCTGCTTGAGCTATTTGCTGGATTTCATAAATTTGAAAGTGTTGTGAGAACAATAAGAACTTTGGCCAGAAGAGAGCAGGAGAGATCAGAGAAAGAAGTTCAGTTTACATCAGTAGACCTAATTTTAGCAGGAACTTTTTAGTATTTGGGGGAAACAGAACACACTGGTCAGAATATACCCAGCAAATGCAGGAATATGATTATTACATTGTATTTTTAATGCTGTATAGGAAAACAGAAGGATTCAGTGGCACAAAAAGGTATTTAAAAAAAGCTATTTTGTCCACCCATCATGGAGCTTGATACTGTTGAAGCAAAAAACAAGAAAAGAATACGTTTATCATCTTATCAAAACATTTCAAAAGGTTTATGTGAAGAGAAAGCGAAAACAGTCTGGTTTACCCTCTCAAATAAAATGCTGAGATTAAAAAGAATATTGTGAGAAAATTCAATTTAAAGAAAAAAGGGGGGGATATTTTTAAACCTCATTCCACGTATTTGAATTACTTCTAGCAAATTAAAACTCAAAGAAGTTTTGAGGTTTGCTTTGAGTATCCTTTTAAATATATGCCCACCCTTCCTCCCAAACACCAGCCTTGCAGCTGGGGTTTAGTGTTTCTCTCTAAATACAGTTTTCAGTTTGCCAGTGAGCAAAATGTTCTCTCTGCTATTCAGATTTCCTTGTTGTTCACGGTGCTTTTTCATGTAACCTCTTGGAAAGAGGTTTATTCTTTCAGGATATTTTTAATGCTCTCTGCCACATGAGAGAGCTCTCACCATTTTGAGTTGCTCAGCAGGACAGATGTCAGATACCACATGCTGTGTGTGAGACTGTCACAGTTTGGAAGACAGGTGTCTGCTAAGGAAGGCAGGAAACTCCCTTGGAATGGAAAATATGACCCCCTTCCCTTGGAATTATTATAACTTTGAAATGATGGGGCTTTCTGGCAAAGATATGGGAAAAAGAATAACAGTCATTTACTAATAAATATATGTATAACAACCCAAACAAACAACAGCACCAAACAGAACCAGACACCCTGCCAGCCTGTGCTCACAGCCAGCCACAAGCCACACATGCTGGCATTTTGTTGCTTTAAAACTCAGTTCTGCCTTTCTTTTTGCTATCAATATCCCGGACCAGTGTCTTGGTTTGAAAGACAGCTATCTGTCAACATATTTTCCCATTCCCAGGGAGACCCTCCCTGGAAATGGGAAAATATGATCCTCTTCTCTCTGAATTATATAACTTATTATAATTACATAATTATATCATTATATAAATTATTATATGGGGCTTCAGACAAAGATATGGGCAAAGGAATAACAGTCATTTACTAATAAATACAGATATAACAACCCAAACAAACAACAGCACCAAACAGACCCAGACACCCAGGCCCGGCCTCTCTCGGCCGCAGGCGCTTTCCCCTTCGGTGCAGTTCCGGGCACAGCCAGCAGGGGCGCTGCTGGCTCCCGGCCGGGCAGGGCGGGTGCGGTGATTCCCCCGCGCCAGCAGGGGGCGCTGTGGCGCGAGCTCGGCTCCCTCATGAGGCGATGGCGGCTCAGGCGGTGGAGGAGAGGGGAGGTGGCTCCCTTTGCAAAACTCACGGGGAGCAGCCGGTCTCAGTACTACTGAGGGTGGTGAAATGTGCTGTAGTAGCAGGTCGTGGTGCCCCTCTGGATGGCAAAAGGAGCTGTGGCAGGAAGCTTGGCACGGCAGCTGGAACGGCAGAGGCAAGCAGATCCTTGGGCAAGTTTACATTTAGTGGAAACTAAATGTATCAGAAACTCCGCACTGTAGCAGGAGATTTGGGGTGTCCTGGAGGACAGGGAAGAACCCAGAGCTGTGGGGTGTCCTGCCGGCAGAGGGTGTGGGGTTACAGTGCAGGGAAGAACCTGGAGCTGTGGCAGAGAAGCAGCAGAGTTGGGTAATTGCAGCCTGGCCTCCCACATGGCTGGGGAAAGTCCTTCAGAGATGTCTCAGGGACTTCGAGTTCCATACTCTGCCCTCCTCCTCACCCCGAGTGGATGGTGAGGGTCCTTTATAATGAGGGAGGGTGTTAATAACAGCCCAGTCCAACAGCCACTCTTAGGAGAAAAGGCTCACCCGCAGTAAGGAAGAAGCAGCACAGGGCTGGGCTCCAGGTGTGGCAGTGAATTCTCCCCACAGCAAGAAACAGCTTGACTGTTCTCCCCCAATGCTGACAGCAAGAGAGAGCTACGAGCTGTACCCTTGCCCCCAGCCCAAAAACTCAAGGTGTCTCTGCCCTTCCCAAGAGAATGCCCCTCAGATATGATAGTGCAGCCAGCTTCACTCCTCTCCCTCCCCTTTAGTCACATCTTTTGTCTCTCTCAAGTGTTGGTCCTTCTTGTCTCTTAAGAACAAATTCCATGCAAGAAAGAAACAAACTTAAAAATCTTAACCCCAACAAAGATGCACCAAGGGGGAGTAAAAATACATATGCGGTGCTGGATGTGAAAATTTTCCTAGAATTACTTAAAAAGTTTTATTGAAGTTCCTATTTTGGGTGGTCTTGTCACCAAAACTGTGGAAAAACTGAAAACTCTCCAACAATTTTAGAGAATTAAGGCATTATTTTATTCTGGCCAGGATGTGCAACAGAAACCATTTCATCCTCACTCCTCCAGGGCCAATCCTTCACCTGTTGGAGATGCAAAAGTGAGTATTTTACTGACCTCTGAGGGGAAGTGTCACAGGTACCTTGCTGCACTGACTGTTTCTGTCTGTGTGCATTTGCTAGAGCAAATCTGAGAGAAATACTGCTTTTTTAGATATTTAAGTACTTCAGATATCTAAGTATTCAGGCCTGTAGCTAAGGTTAAGTTGGAAGTTTACTGAAGTGCTGCTAAGTGTTGTTTTTTTGCTAAGCTGTTAAATACAAGCAAAGTTTTGCTAAATATTCTTTTGTTAAGTTACTGAGTTTGAACTGAAGTTGAATTTATAAGTTAGGTTAAATGCTGTGAAGTGTTTTGATTGTTGAGGTTAAGCTATAAATGAAGTTCAAGTTAAGTTGGGTGTCATGGGATCCTTTAAGGGACAATATTGTTTTTTCAGATGTTGGGATAATTCCACATGCAAATGTGCTGCTTTAACTGAGGGTATTTTAATGTTGAGCACAGTTTCCCTACAGAACTTTCCTCACCTCGTTATCAGGTGGCAGAACTGCAGATTCTGTTCCCCTGTGTGGAATTAACTGCACTAAGACAATCTTACTATGGGACTGCACTAAAGCTCCAAGTTGTGAGATTTCTTCTGGAAACAATTCAATTATCCTGCTTTCTTAAGCTGCATGTTCTGCATTGCCAATGCAAAGTGGAAAGCCACTGCTTGGTGGGGACAATCTGGGACCCTGTCATGAACTGAGGGCTTTAGGTCAATGAAACCCCCACTGCCAGAGGTGTCAGCAAAAGCAAAAGGTTTAACACAGATTTGCCCAAGTGTGGCAGTGTCCAACAGCAACACTCACTCTGCACCTTTAGTCCATGGATGAATCAGGGACAGGAACATCCAATTGGAATTAATTTTATTTAAAGATTGATGTGGAGACTGGGAACAAGAAAGGGGCAGAGCTGTAAAAGGAAGTTCCTGCCACTGAGTCATGAGGTGCACAAAGGACTCCCCTGCTTTCTAAACTCCTTCTAGAGGAGGTGTGGATGGATCCAGTCCTAGTCCCAGCCTTCATCAAGGATTTATACTAAGGGGATATAACAGCTCTTAGTCATTAACCTTTCCTTCCTGTGCATCTGATTCCACTGGTTTTGTCTGAGGGAATATTCTCCAAATAGAAATCTGCCTGAGAGATTGGGGAAAGGAGTGGAGTGCTTGAGAAAAGGTCCTGTGTATCACTGGAAAATCAGTGTAGAAATCTTGGTGAAGGTCTCCCCTGATTGATGTTCTGGTGGTAGAGTGCACTAAATGTGCATTTCACTGGATTTGGATTTGCCATGCACATTTCACAGAGCTTCTGCAAGGGCTGGGGCTCTTCTCTGGGTGTCTGCAGGGCCTGAGGGTGTGAGCTGAGCAAGCTCAGGGCAGCAGCACTTGCTGTGTCCTGTGCAGAGCTCTCTGGAGGGCTGCAGGAGCTCAGGCAGGGGGAGCAAAGCCTTATTTGCCCTTCAGGATGTGGTTACCTGGTGTTTTCAAAAGCAGGGGAGGGTTGATGCTGCCTGGTGTGACTGAGTCAGAAATGGTGACCACAGCATCCTGCCTGGAGCTTGTGAGAGGGGCATGAGCTGGGGAAGGTGTGGGCTGGGCTCTGTTAGGTAAGAGCCAAGTTGCTATGGAAATTATCACTCCATCAAACCACCCCAAATGATTTTCTGGTGGCCCCTTCCTCCTGTCCCTGAGTGCAAAACAACGGCAGGGTTTCTTCTCTGCTGACAGGAGCATTTTCCTCCCTCGTGCCTTCAGCAAGGACTCTCCTCACTGAGGCTCCTGAATGTGCCAGAGATATTTCCCTGCACAAAGTCTGCAAAAGGCAAATTCAGCCAACAGGAAATCTACAATATCAAAGCTGTGTTTCTGACCCCAGTGGGATTTAGGACAGTTGGATTTCAGCAATTTCCATCCCAGTTTCAGAAGAATAAGCACAGAAAACCAAGAACATTTTGGCTAGCACAACTTTATTTTTGTCACTATTACAGAAGCCCAAAATGGACGTGCAATACATTTGGCAGAAGACATACAGGCTTAATCAAGAAATTAACCATATCTGGTTGAATTAAATCACTTCAGGTTCTACAGAGCTCTCCTTATCTGCACTAAACACTTAGTAAATCGATCTAAATCCAAAGCTACAAATGGCAGCCATTGTGCTGGAATTCCCTCAGCAGTGCTACTCCAGTTCCACAGGCAGTAACACAACATGCCTGGGAAAGGTGCTTTTCAAAGGCCGTCTCTCTGCAGTGAGCACTGGAGTTTTCCAAGCCACTGAAGCAGGTTGGACACTGGTGTGCAAATGCCAGAAGAGTGGAGCAATCTACTTAGCAGGAGGATGAGGATAAATGCACTCTCCTCAGTGTTCAGAGGAGAGGAAACAGCAAAAGCACTTGAAACTCTTCAGTGTAAATCAGCTGGCCAGGCAGGAGTGAACAGTGTTGCCTGTCTGCAGGGGAAGGTGCTGCCTTGTGCCCTGGGTGGTCTCTGTCAGCAGCTGTGGCCCTGCTTGTTCCACCCCATTGTGCTGCTGGTTCACGTTCTTTCCTGCTCTTCTATGGGTTCATTCCCTGTGGCTGGAAGAGCAAAGGAAGATTTAAAGTACATTTAATGAAATTTGACCTATGAACCAATGTTTGAGAGCTGTCAGATGAGGACAGATACACTCACAAAAGTTAGGCTGGACTATCTTTTGTTCCTCTTCAGATACTTTGATTTAAAATCCTCCCCCTTCCTCTCTTTACTCCCACATGTTTTTATTGTGGGATCCTTGCCTTTGAATCCTTATTTGTCTGGATTTTTCTCCAGGCTTTGTGCTCTGCCACTTGATGTAGTCAATGAGATATTTCTTAGGCTGTTCAGGTAATACCAGAGTTTCTCTGGCAAAAAAAAAATTTGGGAACCAGCCTCAAGAACTGAGCTTTGAATACAGAAAAATGCTTTTTTCTTAGTCCTTTGGGAGTCAGGGTGGGCTTGTCTTAATTGCTTTTTTGAGGGGGGAAATTGGCTGTCTTGTGTGTGGTTTGGTCATTGTTGTTGTCCTTTTCCCCAGAATACTTGCAAGGGCTGTGAAATGGATTCAGGAGCAGATGAATAGGCATGATCCCTTGTGAGGCTAAAGACATCCACAGGGACAGGAAGTCACTCCTGGCATATGCTTCCAGGCTTTCCAGACACCAAGCTGTGAGCTCCCTTACCTCAGAAAAGAAACAGTTTGATGCTCATGAGGGTATTGAAGGCGATGCCTTTTGCCAGCAGGACTCTCAAACCCAACACAGCCATGGACAGCGTGTTCACTCTCTGCTCTTCAGGATCTGCTCAGTGACCAGAAAAGAGGGGAGAGATCATGGTCTAGGTTTTGGTGTTGTGATCTTGGCAGAAACTGGAAGATGCACAGGTGAGAGTTTCAGGGAGAGGAAGAGCAGCAAAGGAACAGCCAAGAGAGAAATGGCAACAACGGGGGAGCCCAGGGTCTGTCTCTGTTGCTTTTTGCTTCCTGGGCCTTGTGTGTAACTGCAGGAGCAACCTTGGAACAGCAGCTTGTGTGGGCTGAGTCTGTTGTGTTCTGAGTCCTCTGCCCTGGAGAAAATACATTTCCATGCCTTTATCCCCCAGAGAGCAATGTAACTTCACATCCTGTTTGGGTAACTCACCTTGTGCTGAGAGCTCTGTGCTGTTGCAAACCCTCTCACTTGCCCCTTCGGCACCTTGAATTACCTTCAGGACTACAGAAACAATCCCACAAAATATAAAATGTGGTTTAGTAAAAAACCCCAAAACATGCCACACTTTGAACTTTTTGTTGATGTTGTATTGGCTGTTCCAGGTTGTGCTGCAGCAAGTTTGCTGCTGCAGGGTGAAATATATAGTCATAAGGAAATTCCTGTTTTAATCAAATAGATTGTGTCTTCCCTCTCTCTCCCAAAGTTATTAAACAGTTGAAACCATTTCTTTCAGATGCTTTGGAACATCTTTCATCTCTCCCTGTTGAAATATCTTTCTGATTTCTGCTGGCTGCCCAGGGCAGTGCTGACTAGCAGGAGAAGAACACCAAGCCCCACAGGACATTGTCCCTAGAAAAATGTTGCACCTGTGCCACCAAACCGTACCTGGCAGTATTGTTACCATCCTGCTGTCGGACTTGTCCGTGCAGATCCTCTCTGTTGTGTTCTGTGTGTTTGTGTTCTCGGTGTGGAAAGTCGTTGGCAAAGGTGTTGTTTCCACAGTGGTGGCAACATCTTGTGATGCAGTTGTTTTCTCCACAATGACCTCTAGGATAGAAGTGTTTGGACTGTATGTAACAAACCCCATGGTTTGGGCATGATCGATTTTGCTGCAGGCCTGCCCAAGTGCTGAGTGATAGAAAACTCACATATACTCAGCTGGGACTAATTTGTAACAATCCCATTTAGTGTCTTTTATGTCATTATTCCCTGGCATTAGAGGTACAAGTAACAAAAAAAGATTTCTTAAACTCACAACCAGCTGTCTTACAAGAAAACTCTTGGTGTCAAAAGAATTTAGTTGCCAACAAATCACTGTGGTACCATGACTCCTTTATAAGACAAAATACCCTTCCCTCTAGGTCAGGTCACAGGTGGAGAATCAAGGGTGATCTCAAAAACCAATGTCAGGATTTAACTCAGATTAGCAATTTGAATTAGAGTAAAACCATGGAACTGAAAGTAATCCTCCAGCAGCCTTCCTTGCCAGAAAGGGCTCAGCTTATGAAAAGCTCTCAGACACATCCACTAAGATTGACCTGTCTGCTTTGACAGGAGCATCCTGAGGGGTAAAGAGAGGTGCACGAGGCTTTTCATTTTGCATGGTGTCGGCCTTGCAGGTGGGTCAAGAGATCCCTCAGCTCTAACATGTTGTTCATCCCAGGGTACTGATGGAAGTTTGATCAAGGAGCTCTGACTTTACACCCTTTCCCCATCAGCCCTGTGCCACTGCTGAGGAACTGAGGTGAAAGCCAAATCGTGCTCTGCCACAACTTCCTGGGTCAGCTCTCCTGATCAAACAGGCAGAACTACACACTTGTCCACACCTACAGCCACCAGACACCCTCCAGAAATCCAGTATTTCCTTCCCAGCTGTTGTACATGCTTGGCCAGAGCCTGTCAGTCCTGTGCATTCTGTGTTCTCTGAGAAGACCTTGAAGGTCTTTTCATGTGGTCTCCTCTCCAGGCTTTGCAAACAGCCAGAACACAAACAGGCTGCTGCTCTGCAATAGCTCCCTGGGCAGGATCTTCAGCAAGCAGAAATGCACACAGTGCAATTGTAGTTCAGAGAGCAGAAGATTTGTTTTATCTGGCCCCAGAAGGCTCACCTGAGTCCCTCTAGTTTGCATTCCCTGAGAGTACAGCCATGAATTCCTACTGCTGCTTGCTTCTGGAAGGGATTCATGGTTTATGTTCTAAAAATTTATTTGGAGAAAAATTTGTTCTTCTTGTTTGCTTTCATCTTATAAAGTCACAGGAGGAGCCCTCTATTCTAGAAAGTAATGGGCCTTAGCATTTGCATGAATATTTAATCGGGAATAATGCAACCTGAACCAAAAGGAAAACCTTGTCTGTCCTTAACTGAGCCCTCAACAGAATATGCCTGGAGTATCCCACAGAGGCACTAATGGTTTTTAATTTATGTAGTTTTGATTTAGGTCTATCCTCAAAACTACCAATTACCTCAACAATAATATAACAATTATATATTATATAATATGTAACATACATAACAAACGTAACATATATTATATGGAATTAGGGTAAAATATAATAATGTATATCTTCATGTATGCCTGTCAAAATGCATTTTAGTAGCTCTCAAAGGAACTCAAATCCAAAGGGGGCCAGTTGCTTACATCCTGGAAACTTTGGCTTCAATTTATTATTTCATCTGACTTGAAAGGAACTTTGATTCATAAGGCCCAAGATCTTTTACTGTCAAACATAATTCCAGAGTTTCTGGTCAGCTCTTAAAATATCCTCTCTTTAGCTAGAAAAAGAAAACCATTGAACAGCAAGGAAAGAAGAGGTCTTCCTCCAAAATGGTAAATTTGCATTCCTTTGTCCCTCTGGAACTGGAAGTGCACTAACATTGTTCCTAAATACACATTGATTCCCATGCAACATATCCTACAGGCATGGAGAGATATTAAGCAGCACCCAAGGCAGTGCCACGTCTTTCTGGAAGGAGAGCAGGAGGTTTTAGGGATGTAAAATATCGTGGGACATTCTTGCCACACTTTAAAATCATGCAGACCTCTGGAAGCAAAGCACAATTCCTGAGGGATGCACCTGATAATTTAGAATCACAGACACTACCCTCAAAAACCCCTCTACCACCCCAACATTCATATTTCCCTAGAAAAGCTTGTGGTGACCTGCAACTTTATTGTTCATCACAGAATTCCAAAGGAAGATAGGAATAACCAAGGCTTCTTATAATCCCTCCTCCCCACACTGATCTTTTCAGACCCCACACAACCTGGTATCCAATTGTCTTTCGTTCCAGGAGCTCTTGGATATGAGGCACTTGTGAGAATTGAAGCCCAAGGCTATTTCACCTCCTTGCTGCTCTGTCCCCAGGGCAGTGGAATGCCTTGCCTGGGGACACTGTCAGTGTGGTGCCAGTGTCAAAGCAGAACTTCTCCAAGCAGGAGTTACAGATCTGTCTCAAAACTCCTCATCCTGGGAGCTCTTCACTGAGCTCTGCATTCCTGCCCCAGGTCAGTCAGTGCAAGCCCACTGGAGAATGTGATGCTGGACAGTAAATTTGGGCCAGAGTGCTGCCCAAAGTGGGAATAAGTTATCAAGGCTAAGCAGTGGCCTGCTGGTGTTTGGGGATCATGGAAAAATGGTGCTGTGCAGAGTCAGCCCAGATGTTCCTGGGAAACCTTCCTGAGCAGATCCAAGCTGAGGGTTTGGCTTGCAAGCCTGGCTGGGGAGCCAGTGCATTCAAGGGATTATTGCAGCTGAAAATCCTTTCTGTCAACCCAAACCTTAAATTCCCTTTTTCTCCCCAACATTAATTTTAAATGACTTTTAGAAATAAAGAAATGTCACTTACTTGGTTCAACTGTGAGAATCGTCCCTGGTCCAGTTGCTGTCGTCACACTGCTAAGGCTTATTCCAATAACTCACTCTTTCCTCATGGTGTTTAAATTTGTTTTAAATCAAGGGATGATTCACTAGATAGTTGGTCTAATTATCCATAAGTGTAAGTCCATGAGAGCATCCAGAGGTACTTTTACTTTGTAAACTGAAAAGGGAAAAAAAATACTTGATTAGTTCTATGATTACAGTTAGCTTAATTGAGTAAAGAATTTTCAACTTCTCCCTTTCTTCCACCTTTTAGAACCTTCCTGAGCTCTTTTATGTATCCAGGATGAAAGGAAATATATAAAGGATGTTCTACCTCTCTTCTTAAACACCCATCTCCTTTCTTTCCCAAAATAACTCACCTTTATTCCTTCTTTGGGTTTTTATACTGGTCCTTATCCTCTTTATATCATTGTGCTACTCCCCAGCCCCCCATACACAGTGAGGTATTTCATAGCAAAAACTGTCTCTGTTCCACTAGACAGAATTTTGGATTATACAGGCAGTCACATGACTTCTTTTGTGGTTTGAGTTCCAGCATACCACATGAAAAAACACCACATGGCTTTCAAGGAAGGATCTCAAATAACATCTGAAATCTTGAGTTGTATAAGAGAACTTGGGGATTACATGACACCTCCAAAAAGTCTGATGGAGTTAAGCTGGATAGAAAGCAGGAAAATTATCAGTACTTTTTTTGTTATTTCAAAGCATTTGTGAAAATTCTCCTGACTTGCTGAAAGCTGTCCCCTTCTTCCTCTTTGTTTCAGTGCTCAGAAGCAGGAGGATTGTGCCCTCTGGTCTCTTTGAACTGGTGACTGGAGGTCATTTAATACCTTAGAAAGTCTTCATGGTGTTTTAGGTAAGAGGTAGGTAAAATGATTGTACTTTGTTGTGTAGGGGCACTGAAACCTTGGGAGTGAGGATCAAAGAGTGAAGGGCGTTGTTCGTCATGCATCTGCTCCTGGCTGTTGTTGGATCTGAAATTAAAAGGATCTTTGTTCTTACCAAAATCTTCCTCTATGTTCTGAGACAAAAAGAACAGAACAATGATGAACTTAGGTAGAAATATCTAAATACAGGAAGTTCCTGCCCACTTGTTCAACTGGAGCTGGTTATCAGACATCTAAAATGACCTGTTTGTGACAGCCAAGATCTCAGGCTGAATGGTGAGGAAATTGGTCTTGGAAAAATAGGAGAGATTTTCTGATGTTTGAGTAATTCTGGGAATCAAGTTTGTGTATGTGCACAGAGTTGTCTGAGGAAAAATAGATGAAGTAAAGGCACCATGTTTCCTCCTTCAAGAGAAGGGAGGGAGACAGTTTGTGTATGGTGGTTCAGTTGTTTTCAGTCACTGTGGTACGTAGTTCACACTGTGCTAGACAGTTCTACAAAAACATTTGTGGGCTTTTCAGTGCCAGGTGATGTCTCCTCTTTCATGTCTTTGTAGTGCTGCCTTTTGTTTTCCTGTCCCTCTACTGGAACACCTAACTGCTCTACTTCTGAACACCTAACACTGTTCCAGAGGACTCCCTAAACTACAAATATCATTATCATCCTTGCTTTTTTTTTTTGCAGATTGAGTAGTTAATATTAATGTCATTAAAACGTTGCACTGATTTGTATCAGGAGAGAAGTCTCTCAAGGTTAATAACTTTATATCTATTTTCATTTTGTATTCCCTAAGCCCTTCTGGACCTTCAAGCACATTTGTCCTAAAGCCTATTTGCAAGACAGATCAAAATTCTGTCCATGTTTAGAAATGTTTGGAAGATATTTTGGTTCAGCTGATGGGTCTTTCATTGACTCTCTTTGCATTAATGACCTAAAGATGCTTATTTACTCAGCTATTTAATTTTTAGGATTTCTTACATGAGTTCCATTTTTATAAGGGTCATATGAGTTTTGTCCCAATTAGATCAGCAGTTTTTTCCCCTTAATTTTTTTAATTTTGTGAACTGATTATTTGACCACTGATTTGGCCATTGTTTGGAGTTTGGATTTATTTGTATGTGCTTTTCAATGAATTTCTAGGTGGGCAAAATCTGCTTATAGTTGACTGAAGTTGACTTTTAATCTGATTTTTAATTTGCTTTAATAATTTATAATAATGATAGCTTGGAAATGTGGAGCATTTTCCTAACCCTCAGATGCAGTTCTATGCCACAAAAAGCAAATAGCATGATTTCATCCTGTTGGCACTGTTGTTGTTCCCAAGGACAGAGGTGTGTTTCTCATTTTTAATCAGTGATTATAACAGCAATGCTCCTATTTCCCATGGTAACTGGGATATGCTCATCTGCTGTTCCCTTGAGTGTGTCAATATTTTTTCTCTTCCTTGTTGCTTGAGTCTTGCAGGAAAGCTGGGGAATGTGCTGATGTGATGGGAACCATTTCATGCCAAGGGTTGCAGTCAGTTCCAGCCTGGGCATGAAAAAGGGAACATTCCCTAAACCCCTCCTGCCCCAGGCCTGGGCACACACAGGTACCTCTCACACCCCCTGCCCTGCCTGGCAAATCTTCCCAGAGCACTGAGACCTCACCCTGCTCCTCACTGAGATCTCCCAGGCCGTTAAACAGCCCCTTTGCATTCCAGTGGCCACAGAGAAACACCTGTGCTCAGAGCCACCACAAGCCACACATGCTGGCATTTCATTGATTTAAAAGCTCAGTTCTGCCTTTCTTTTTGCTATCAATGTCCTGGAGCAGTGTCTTGGTTTAAAAGACAGCTGTCTGCCAGGGGAGGTGAGAAGCTCCCTTGGAATGGAAAAATATGACCCCCTTCCCTCTGAATGATTATAACTTATTACATAAATATAATTATATAAATTAATATATGGGGCTTTTAGGCAAAGATATAGAAAAAAGAATAACAGTCATTTACTAATAAATACAGATATAACAACCCAAACAAACAGCAGCACCAAACAGACCCAGACACTCAGGCCCGGCCTCTCTCAGCCACAGGCGCTTTCCCCTTTGGTGCAGTTCCGGGCACAGCCAGCAGGGGCGCTGCTGGCTCCTGGCCGGGCAGGGCGGGTGCGGTGATTCCCCCGCTCCAGCAGGGGGCGCTGTGGCGCGAGCTCGGCTCCCTCATGAGGCGATGGCGGCTCAGGCGGTGGAGGAGAGAGGAGGTGGCTCCTTCTGCAGAACTCACGGGGAGCAGCCGGTCTCAGTGCCACTGAGGGTGGTGAAATGTGCTGCAGCAGGAGCCTCGGAGTGGCGAGCTGGAACAACAGAGATGAGCATACCTGGGTGGCAAACAAAGTGTAGCAAAATCTCTAAAGTTGGGGCAGGAGCCATTGGGGTTGGGCAGACAGAGGGTGTAGAGTTGTTGCAGTAAGTGTAGCATAAAGGCCCAAGCAGGTGTAGATTCCCGCAGGGCTGGGCAGTGGTAGCCAGCCTCCCACAAGCAGTGGGGGATGCTACCTCAGGGACCTTGGGCTTCCAGGAGTGTTGTTCCGAAACTGTCAGTGTGGATCCTTCCTGGGTGCTGGCAGTCACCAGCAGCAGGGAACGCACTCCAATAAAGGGGAAGACCTGCTGAGGGGTCTCCCTCAATTTGATGGTGTTTCCCTGAGTGAGTCAGTAGAGCTGCCCTCTGATGTAGCAGGATGGCTCAGTGCAGGGGCCCCCTAACTGGACACTGACAGAGTGGTTGGGCACAAGGGTCTTGGCTTTGCTGGGGCGCTGACAGAGAAATTAAACACTAGCGGTCAAGGAAATCTCACACTAAGGGTTGAGGAAGCCTCCTGCTTTCATGTGACAGAGACAAAGGGGGGAATTGCCTGATCCTCTGGCAT
This sequence comes from Setophaga petechia, assembly GCA_024362935.1. NCBI lineage: Eukaryota > Metazoa > Chordata > Aves > Passeriformes > Parulidae > Setophaga > Setophaga petechia. Next base: position 5,973,841 of record JANCRA010000044.1, on the reverse strand, counting down.
CTGTAACTCCTGTTTGGGATGCCTTGGGCACTGTGCTCAGGAACGAGCCCATGGATGCATTTGCACAGGTCTCCTTAGGTCTTCCATGAAAGCCTACACTTGTAAAGAAAGAAACGAATGCAGAGTGCTCAGAAGAAGAACAGCTGTGTTTATTCACTTGGAGGCAGCGCTGGGAGAGCAAGGAAGGAGTTTTTCATCATGTCCTGGGAAAGTCCATCTTAGCAGTGCAGTTCCTGGTGCAGTGCTGCTCTTTCTTTAGATACAATTAATTGACTACTGTTATGTGTTACTGCAATGTTATTGTGAAACTCCCTATAGATCATGAAGTATCCAAATGTGGTTCAGTTCTGCTTTTCCATGTTAAAACTGCAGTCCTTTCAATGCCCATTGTGTTTCTTTGTCATGGTTTAACTACAGATGGTAACTAAACACCACATGGCTGCTTGCTCCTTTGCTCTCACATTGAACTGGGAGAAAATTGGAAGTGTAAAAGTGAGAAAATTCATTGGTTTAGCACATAACACTTTAATAATCAAGCAGTCACTGTATGTGTGAGCAAAGCAAAGCAAGGAATTAATCAACTACTTCCCGTCCACAGCGAAGAGTTCAACGTATTCCAGAAAAGCAGAGCTCCATCATGTTTAATGTTTACCTGGAAATAAAAATGTCATCACTCAATATCCCCCCTTTCCTTCCTCTTCCTCATCTTTAAATGCTGAGCATGATGTCCCATGGCCTGTAATCCCCCTTTGGTCAGCTGGGATCAGCTGAACCAGCTGTGTTCCCTCCCAAATTTTGTGTACCCTCAGCTCCTCACTGGCGGGTGGAATGAGGAGCAGAAGAGGCCTTGACTCCATGTAAGCACTGCTCAGCAATAACTCAAACACCCCTGAATTACAAACTCTTTCCAGCACAGATTCAAAACAGTCCCATTCTGGCTACTCTGAGGAAAATTAACTCTTCTCCTTGTCATTCTCCTGACCCTATTCCAGTCTCTGCCCTTACCTGTCCTTCTCCTCTCCTGGGCTGAGCTCCTGCCTGGCCAAATCCAAGGCTCCATGGGAGCCACAGAGGAGCTGAGCAGAGCTGCCCTTCCAGTGTTTGGTCTTTGCTCTGGGGAATTCTGAGCTGGGAAGGGCTGGTGTAGTCTGGGCCTTCAGAAAACCAAACACTGAGGTAAAATCTCACAGTCTCAGGCAGACTCGTCCTTCTAAGCATCAGGAGCAGGATTTAGGAAGGAGGGGTGGGAGGTGCTGCACAGACCAGACCTTGCCCAGCTGCCTAAGGTTGAAAAGCAAGGTTTGTTCCTCTCAGCTGGTGGGGGACAGGTGGTGGAGCAAATATTGGCTATGCAGACAGTGCAGAACCCCACACAAGGGATTGGCATAAGTAAGGGATATGGACTGACAAAATCTGTGACTCCATGGAGAAATCCCCTTGGGGCAGGCTTTTCTGGCAGGATCTGTGGTCCCATGCAGTGAAGAGCCCACACCAGAGGAGGTTTCTGGCAGGACCCGTGCCCCACAGAGGAGCCACAGTGCCATGGTCTGTTCCTGAAGGGCTGCACCCCATGGAAAGGACCCACTGGGCTGGAGGAGTTTGTGAGGAACTGCAGCCAGAGGGAAGAACCGGCACTGGAGAAGTTCCTGGAGAAATGTCACCCATGGGTTGGACTCCGCACTGAAACAAGGGAAGAGAATGAGAAAGAACACAGGGCAAAGAAAACATATTTTGAAGTGATTGCAAACCACCTTCACCATCCCTGTGCAGAGATCAGGTGGAGGAGATGTTCCATGATTTGTTCTTATTTCTCCCTAACCTATATTGATTAGATTGGCAATGACATAACTTCATTTCCCCAAGTCAATGTGTTTGCACATGATGGCACTGCTGGGACATCTCCCTGTCCTTATCAGGACCAACAAACATTAATTGTGTATTTTTCCTCCTGTCCAGTAGAGGAGGGGCACTTGGACAGCAGCTTGCTGAGCCCCTGGAGGACAACCAAAGCCAATTCACCACACCTCAACTCCTTCTTCCTGGTCAGGAGCTCTGTAGCTGCCACCCTGTAGAGCAATGTCATCCCTGCTGATCTGGCTTTCCCAAACAGCCTGGCTGCACCTACCACAGCACTGTGGAAGCTCCAGCAACACTTCCCCATCATCCCAAGGCTCTGCCACCACGGCACCATGGAGAAATGAGGCCACGCTGGACAGGAGCCCAGGGAGGGTGCACTAAACCTGCACTTCCCCAAACTGCAGCCTCTGCAGTAACCAGCACAGATCCTCCTGCACCATCAATGGCACCAGCCCTTCTAGCAGCCCTCCCTCCAGTGCCTTCTAGTGTCACCCAGCCAGAGTGGTGTTTCCTGCACCTGCCATTGCCTGACAAGAGCCCTGGGCAGCAGCTGCCAGAAAGAAATGCTGAGAGATCTGTCATCCCCATCTGCTGGTTTTTGGTTCACTCAGCTTCAGAGCTGCTCCGGGGTGATTCTTGCCCGACAGTAGTAGGTTGCTGCATCGCCTGGCTCTGCTGCCCGGATCTGCAGTGGGAAGCTGTTCCTGAACTTCTCATCTTTTATCTGAAAGCGATTCTTGAAACCTTCTCCATAGGTGCCATCCTCCCTGTAAATCCATTCCTCAGAACCAGTTGGGCCCTGACGGTACCATGAGACGGAGTAGTACCTCATAGAATCCCCCGTCATTTTGCACTGCAAGGTGACTGCTTTTCCCTCTTCCACGGTCACTTCCCTGGGCTGCTCCAAGGTGGCTGCACCCGCGAGCGAGACTGCTGCAGAGAGCGAGAACAAAGCACAGTCACTGCAAGATCCAGCAAAGGTCAGGGCAATGCTCGTGGGACCTTGCACTGGTACAGGACCAGTTCTAGGACAAAATCCTCCTCTTGGAAGCGAGCTGACACAGATGGGCAGAGATGGTATATGCTAGCAAGGCTCACAAGGAAAGAGACACCACATTTCCCTCCTTCCTTTTCCCAGTCACGCAGGAAGCTTTTTCTGAATTTCCCCAAAGAAGCAAGAAGGATTTGCACCATGGGGGAACAAATCCAGTTTTCCTTGCCAAGACAGGATGGTGAGGAACCCACTGTCCTGTCTGTGAACCTGCTCTGGGTGAGCAGAGCAAAGACAAAGGGCTGTCCCGGGCAGTGGGGTTTGTGCCCTGTGCTGCCATGGCCCAGCTGGTGTGTGCCAGAGGGGCCGCAGTGCCCCCGGAGCAGTGTCCAGTGCCAGGGCAAAGCGCTGGGCCCCGAGATCTGAGCGCAGCAGGGAGGTGCCCTGCGTGTGCCCAGGCTGCAGAGGAGGCAGCTGGCATGGAGGTGCCCAGCTCAGAGGCACAAGAGGAGCAGGGCTGCTCTCGCCGTGCTCCACAGGCATGGCTGGGCAGCTGGAGCCGGGGCACAGCTGCGGCTGCAAGCGCTCAGCACAGCTGCCCAGAGCCCTGCAGAGCCCAGGGCCACGCTCAGCTCCTGGGGCCAGCAGCCCCTGCCTTCACTTACCTACAATGGGCAAGAAGCCCACGCACAGGGCACTCCACATGGCCAGGCCCGCTCTCAGTGGCCTCTCTGCAGCTTCTGGGGGCCTGCACAACAGCTCTGCCCACACCTGCCCTGCCTGGGCCTCTGTCACTGCTCTCAGGCCCAGCCCTGCTGGTCCCTCCCTCTGCCTATGACAACACTGGGGGGGAGAGGTGGGGCACCAGGAGCACAGCTTGAAGCTCTTGCTGCCCTCCTGGCTGTCTCTCACCCTGGCTGGTCCACATCTTTATGTTAAGCCCTCTCCATATTCACACTTCGTGTGATCCTGTGAAAGAGCCTCAGGCTCTTTGGAGCCAACTCTTTGGAAGCTACTCTTTGAAGTAGCTCAGTGGGAACTGTAAATTGTGAAATTCCATTCCAAAACCAGAATAGCCTCATTTGGCATCCAGTGTGGGGCATGAAGGGTTGAGACAAGAACAGATCTGCCCAGAGTGGGCTGCAGACCAATCTGATCTCAGCATTAGTTGTATCAGGTATGGAGCCACTGGTGCCAGTGCTGCTGGGGGTGTTCCTGTGGCTGTGGGACCTAACCCTGTGTATGTTGCCATATGAGCTCCCCATGATGATATTGTGCAGGGCTGTGGGCACTGAGAAATGAATTGAGGAGAGGACAGAAACTCTCAGCTCTGGAGGTGGCTCCTGTCAAGTGTTAGAGAAAGATACTGTCCCAAGGGTGATCTAGAAGTGCTCCCAGGCAGGTGGAACCCCATGGCCAGAGACTCCATTTGTCATCAAAATAAAACTGTGTGTGCATAGTGCCTGTTAGAGGTATCCATATAATGAAGGCTGGGGTGCCTCTACTCTGTTTCCTTGCAGGTTATGTTTCAATACAGGTCGCAAAAGAGGAATTTCCCTGATTGTCGGAGGCTTTGGCATAGCCCGGCATCAACTAAGGCCCTCACCTACAGAAATTCTAGAATTGACATCTATTTTCAAAGTTGTGCTTTAGAAAGACAGACATTCCCAAGAACTCTGCACTCCCCACTCCTGAATAGATATGGAGGGGGAAGATCAGGTTCTTATTATTTCAGTTCGGACAATATCTGCTGGCTGAAATATAAGGGAAAGAGAAAAAGAGAACTTGCCCTTGCAGTCAGGTAATTAACCATCCTGCTAACGAGTTTCTGTGATGGATATGCCCATTTCAGCTCTTCCTTGTATATCCTGAGTTATTCCACATATCTTTAAGTGGATGAATTGCTTATGGGAAGTTTTCAGAAATGCAATGATGAAGATTTCATTAATGCAACCCCACGTACTTCTTCCTGCACCCATTCAGGGCACACATCACTCACTGCATCCTGAAAAAACCCAGATAACAAGTCTGTAGATGAATTAGCCTACATATTGTGGTGCTCACTTGGGTGAGCCTTGGATTTCTTCCTGTCATTTTCTACATACCACTTTTCATTACCAGCATTCCCCCCTCCTTCAGTATTTCCTGACATTTGGAAAGGAGAAATGCTTATCACAGAATTCAGCAAAACCACAGTTTCTCACTTGTGAATCCAAGGCAAAATCTGTCAGAAAACACCATTCTGATCATAAGCCAGGAATGGGGACTTACTGGGCTATTTAGCCTGATTTCTGCAGAACACCAGCAGGAAGCCCAGGTGTGAGAATGCTGCAGTATTTCAGATTGAGATTCTTAAGGAATTTTGAAAGCAGTGCTGCAAGTGCTTCCTGTATTTACTGCATTTCTTTTGTTACAAATAATTTCCAGCTCTAACCCTGCTTTAGTTTGAAGTTTTAAATGAAGATTCCCTGAATCTCCTTTCAGCTTCCTGGTCCTGGTCTTTCCCAAGCCTCTGTATCACTTTGCAAGAGCTCCCAACTGCTCCTGCTGGCAGGGACAGAATGCAAAAGAAGAGCAAAGAAGTTTAATTTGTGGCATAACTGGGCACAAGACTTCTTGTGGGGTTAGGGTGGTTTCTTTGGTTGGTTGTTTTTTTGCTTTTTATCTCCTGTTTGAGCTATTTGCTGGATTTCATGAATTTGAAAGTATTGTGAGAACAATAAACACTTTGGCCAGAAGGTAGCAGGAGAGACCAGAGAAAGAAGTTCAGTTTACATCAATAGATCTAACTTTACTAGGAACTTTTTAGTATTTCAGGACACAAAACAGGTTAGATTATGCCCAGCAGATGTAGTAATGTTATTATTAGATTGTACTTCTAATGCTCTAAAAGACAGCAGTAGGATTCAGTGGTACAGAAAGGTATTTAGTATTGCCCATTGTCATGGAATTCTTAATAATATTGTCCCATGTAACCTCTTGGAGAGAGCTTTATTCTTTCAGGGTGCTTTTAATGCATCTCTGTGGTGGTTCACAGGGTTCCCAGGACAAGGGAAGAGATGAGAATCTTGACTCCATGTTTCAGAAGGCTGATTTATTATTTTATGATATATATTATATGAAAAGAAAATTATATCTTAAAACTATACTAAAAGAATAGAGAAAGGATTCATCAGAGAACTAGCAAGGGATAGAAAGGAATGAATAACAAAAGCTCGTGACTCTCAGAGAGTCCGAGCCAGCTGACTGTGATTGGCCATTAATTAGAAACAACCAGCATGGACCAATCAAAGATTCACCTGTTGCATTCCACAGCAGCAGATAATTATTGTCTACATTTTGTTTCTGAGGCCTCTCAGCTTCTCAGGAGGAAAAAATCCTTATGAAAGGATTTTTCATAAAATGTGTCTGTGACACATCTCTCTGCCACTGGAGAGAGCTCTCACCATTTTGAGTTACTTAACAGGGCAGATGTCAGACACCACACTCTGTGTGTGACTCACAAAGGGGAAGGAAAAATAATGTGCTAGAGGTGAAAATTGTCCTCAAATTTCTTTAAAATTTTATTGACGTTCACATTGTGGCTGGTCTTGTCACTGAAACTGTGGGGGAAAACAAAGCTCTCCTACAGCAGTTTTTAGTGTTAGAGAATCAAGGCATTACTTTATTCTGGCCAAGATGTGTAAGAGAAATAATTTCATCCACACATTGCCCAGGTTGTGCAGAGAAAATCCTTCCATCACACAAGGTTTTCACTAGAGTTTTCTTGTACTTCTACAGTAAAAACCCAGGGAAATTCATTGGTTTACTGCTCATTGCTCCCAAGTTTGACACTTCGTAGTATTTGGTTTTTTATTGATCCCTTCACCTTCAATGTTATTTTGGTTCTCAGTCTTGGTTCTTTCATCGACCTTTTCCCAGGCCAGGTGTCTCTGACCATGCCAGGGCTGATGTTTGGAGCTGATGTTCATTAATGTTCATTATATTTTGTGTATCTTCTGTGCTGCTCCCAGTCTGCTGGGATGTGAAGCTCATCAGGCTTGGTGTGCAGAAACAGTCCTGTGAAAAGAAACTTCAGTTCCTTTCCCCCTTGGCAAAGGTGAACAAAACCCCTGACTGAAGGTATAGAAAGAAATTTTGAACTTCTTCTCATTGCCCCCAGTATGAGAAAGGTGTCCAGAAATGCAGAAGGATTGAGGTTGGAAGGGACCTCTGCAGGTGCCTGGGTGTCCCCTGCTCTAGCAGGATTGTCTGGACCTGTTTGCCAAGAACCATGTCCAGGTGGCTTTTAAATGCCTCCAGGGTCAGTGGCTCAACCTCTGGAGATGTGCAAAGGCTCTATGAGCACAGTCAAACATGGATGCAAATTAATCTCCAGAAGAGAAGTGGTACTGTAAAAGTGTATTGTGCCAAGAGTTCTGTTTACAATCGTCCTCCATCCTTTTGGAATCAGGACAATGTTGTTTTTTCAGATGTCAGGATAATGCCATATGCAAATGTGCTTCTTTTAACAGAGGGTATTTTAATGACCTTTCCCTCCCGTGCATCTGATTCCACTGGTTTTGTCTGAGGGAATATTCTCCAAATAGAAATCTGCCTGAAAGACTGGGGAAAGGTGTGGGGTGCTTGAGAAAAAGGTTCTGGTTGTCACTGGAAAATCAGTGTAGAAATACTGGTGAAGGGCTCCCCCTGATTGATGTTCTGGTGGTAGAGTGCACTAAATGTGCATTTCACTGGATTTGGATTTGCCATGCACATTTCACAGAGCTTCTGCAAGGGCTGGGGCTCTTCTCTGGGTGTCTGCAGGGCCTGAGGGTGTGAGCTGAGCAAGCTCAGGGCAGCAGCCCTTGCTGTGTCCTGTGCAGAGCTCTCTGGAAGGCTGCAGGAGCTCAGGCAGGGGGAGCAAAGCCTTATTTGCCCTTCAGGATGTGGTTACCTTGTGTTTTCGAAAACAGGGGAGGGTTGATGCTGCCTGGTGTGACTGAGTCAGAAATGGTGACCACAGCATCCTGCCTGGAGCTTGTGAGAGGGGCATGAGCTGGGGAAGGTGTGGGCTGGGCTCTGTTAGGCAAGAGCCAAGTTGCTATGGAAATTATCACTCCATCAAACCACCCCAAATGCTTTTTTGGTGGCCCCTTCCTCCTGTCCCTGAGTGCAAAACAACAGCAGGGTTTCTTCTCTGCTGACAGGAGCATTTTCCTCCCTCGTGCCTTCAGCAAGGACTCTCCTCACTGAGGCCCCTGAATGTGCCAGAGACAGTTCCCTGCACAAAGTCTGGAAAAGACAAATTCAGCCAACAGGAAATCTACAATATCAAAGCTGTGTTTCTGATCCCAGTGGGCTTCTAGGGTAGTTAGATTTCGGCAATTTCCATCCTAGTTTCAGAAGAATAAGCACAGAAAGCCAACGACATTTTGGCCTAGCACAACTTTATTTTTGTCACTACTGCTGGAACCTAAAATTCACATGCAATATATTTGGCAGCAGAAATACAGGCTTAATAAAGAAATGAACATTATCTAGTTAAATGAAATCACTTCAGATTCTACAGAGCTCTTCTAATCTGGAATACACACTTTTTGTTATTGAAGCAGTCTAAAACTCTAAGCTACAAGTGGCAGCTATTGTGCTGGAATTCCCTCAGCAGTGCTACTCCAGTTCCACAGGCAGTAACACAACATGCCTGGGAAAGGTGCTTTTCAAAGGCCATCTCTCTGCTGTGAGCACTGGAGTTTTCCAAGCCACTGAAGCAGGTTGGACACTGGTGTGCAAATGCCAGAAGAGTGGAGCAATCTACTTAGCAGGAGGATGAGGATAAATGCACTCTCCTCAGTGTTCAGAGGAGAGGAAACAGCAAAAGCACTTGAAACTCTTCAGTGTAAATCAGCTGGCCAGGCAGGAGTGAACAGTGTTGCCTGTCTGCAGGGGAAGGTGCTGCCTTGTGTCCTGGGTGGTCTCTGTCAGCAGCTGTGGCCCTGCTTGTTCCACTCCCTTGTGCTGCTGGTTCACGTTCTTTCCTGCTCTTCTTTGGGTTCATTCCCCATGTCTGGAAAAGCAAAGGGAAGTTTAAAGTACATTTAATGAAATTTGGCCTATGAACCAGTGTTTGATAACTGTGAGGTCCCTTACCTCAGAAAAGAAACAACTTGATGCTCATGAGGGCATTGAAGGCGATGCTCTTTGCCAGCAGGACCCTCAAACCCAACACAGCCATGGACAGCGTGTTCACTCTCTGCCCTCCAGCATCTGCTCAGTGACCAGAAAAGAGGGGAGAGATCATGGTCTAGGTTTTGGTGTTGTGATCTTGGCAGAAAGTGCAAAATTCACAGGAGACAGTTTCAAGGAAAGGAAGAGCAGCAAGGGAACAGCCGAGAGAGAACATGGCAACAACGGGGGAGCAACCTTGGAACAGAAACCTTGGAACAGCAGCTTGTGTGGGCTGAGTGTGTTGTGTTCTGAGTCCTCTGCCCTGGAGCAAATACATTTCCATGCCTTTATCCCCCAGAGAGCAATGTAACTTCACATCCTGTTTGGATAACTCACCTTGTGCTGAGGCGTTTGTGCTGTTGCAAACCCTCTCACTGGCCCCTGACTCTGTTCTGGTTCTGTTTGGTTCCTCAAAACCTGTTACTGGTTCTTCAGCCTCCTCTTCTGTAGCAGGATAAAGAAAAGCCATTTTAAACTATATACACCATTTATACAGGATATAAAAAAATGTTTAGATGACACCTCTCATAGAGAATTAGAGGAAAGTACTGACTGGGCCTGAGCTGGTCAGGATTAATTCTGGCATTAATTTGAGGAGGCAAGTACTCCGTGCAGTTGGAGGAGACAGAACAATTCCTGCGTTGTCTTGTTTTATTATTTGAGTGACATTCAGGACTAAAAAACAGTCCCACCAAATAGAACAATTTATTTAATTAAAAAACCCACACAACACATCTCACCTTAAGTTTTTTTTTGGTTTTAGAAAGGCTGTTCCAGCTTGTACTGCAGGAGTTTCCTACTATAGACTAAAGTATTCAGTCATAAGGAAATTCACATTTTGAACAAATAGATTGTGTCTTTTCTCCCCAGAAAAGTATCTCAAAGTAATTAAGCAGTTGTAAAACCATTTCTCTCAGATGCTTTGAAGCATCTTTCAGCTCACCCTGCTGAAATCCCAAATGTCTTTCTTATTTCTGCTGGTTGCCCAGGGCAGTGCTGTCCAGAAGGAGAACACCAAGCCCCACAGGCCACTGTCTCCAGAAATAAGTGACAGCTGTGCCACCAAACTGTACCTGGCCGTGCTGTTATTGTGCGGTCGTCGAATTTGGCCGTGCAGGTCACCTCTGTGTCTTTTGTCACCCTGACCACTTTAATTGCATTGTACAACCCCTGTGACGTCAAGATGGATGGGCTCTGTTCATAGACCACCTCCTGAGAGGGCATCTCCAAGCTGATGTTCTTTGTAGGGGAGTTCCTTGCCAAACAAGCTGCTTTCCCAGAGCTGCCACCTCCTTCCAGTTTCTTTGATTTCATCACAATGACTTGATGGTCAGATGTTTTTGAAATGTCTGAAAAGAAAAGCAAGGTTTGGACAGGATTGATTTTACTGCAGGCTTGCCCGGGTGCTGAGTGACCCAAAATTCACATGTACTCCATCTGTGACTAATTAGAACATTCTTATTTACTGTCTTTTATGTCATTATTTCTTCCCATTAGAGGTACAAGTAACAAAAGAAGGTTCCTTAAACTTGCAACCAGCTGTTTCACACAAAAACTCTTGGTGTCAAAAGAATTTAGTTGCCAAGTAATCATTGTGGTACCATAATTTGTTTATTAGAGAAAATACCCTTCCCTCTAGGTCAGCTTACAGGTGGAGAATCAAGGGTGGTCTCAAAAACCAATGTCAGGATTTAACTCAGATTAGCAATTTGAATTAGAGTAAAACCATGGAACTGAAAGGAATCCTCCAGCAGCCTTCCTTGCCAGAAAGGGCTCAGCTTTATGAAAGGCTGTCAGATACATCCACAAAGATTGACCTGTCTGCTTTGACAGGAGCATCCTGAGGGGTCTCTTGGGTAAAGAGAGGTGCACGAGGCTTTTCATTTTGCATGGTGTCGGCCTTGCAGGTGGGTCAAGAGATCCCTCAACTCAAACATAATGTTCATCCCAGGGTACTGATGGAAGTTTGATCAAGGAGCTCTGAATTTACACCCTTTCCCCATCAGCCCTGTGCCACTGCTGAGGAACAGAGGTGAAAGCCAAATCGTGCTCTGCCACAACTTCATGGATCAGCTCCCCTGATCAAACAGGCAGAACTACACACTTGTCCACACTTACAGCAACCAGACACCCTCCAGAAATCCAATATTTCCTTCCCAGCTGTTGTACACGCTTGGCCAGAGCCTGTCAGTCCTGTGCATTCTGTGTTCTCTGAGAAGACCTTGAAGGTCTTTTCATGTGGTCTCCTCTCCAGGCTTTGCAAACAGCCAGAACACAAACAGGCTGCTGCTCTGCAATAGCTCCCTGGGCAGGATCTTCAGCAAGCAGAAATGCACACAGTGCAATTGTAGTTCAGAGAGCAGAAGATTTGCTTTATCTGACCCCAGAAGGCTCACCTGAGTCCCACTAGTTTGCATTATCTGACAGTACAGCCATGAATTCCTACCGCTGCTTGCTTCTGGAAGGGGCTTAATCTTTTATGTTTATGTGCAAATTTATTTGAACTAAAGGGGGAGGTTGCTGACATCCTGGAAACTTTGGCTTCAACATACTAAGTATTTCAGCAGACTCAAAAGGGACTTTGATACTTTAGGGTCAATGTATTTTACTACCAAACATAATTCCAGAGTTTCTGTGCAGCTCTGAAAGTATCCTGACATTAGCTAGAAAAAGAGAACCCTTGAACAGCAAGGAAAGAAGAGGACTTTCTGCAGAATGGTAAATTTACATTGCCTTGTCCCTTTGGAACTGGAAGTGCAGTGAAATTGTTCCTAAATACACATTTATTCCCATGCAACATATCCTACAGACATGGAGAGATATTAAGCAGCACCCAAGCCAGTGCCACGTCTTTCTGGAAGGACAGCAGGAGGTTTTAGGGATGTAAAATAACATGGGACATTCCTGCCACACTTTAAAGTCATGCAGACCTCTGGAAGCAAAGCTACAATTCCTGAGGGATGCACCTGATAATTTAGGATCACAGCAATTATCATCAAAACCCCCTCTGCCACCCCAACATTCCCACTCCATAGAGAAGCTTGTGGTGACCTGCAACTTTATTGTTCATCACAGAATTCCAAAGGAAGACAGGAATAACCAAGGCTTCTTATAATCCCTACTCCCCACACTGATCTTTTCAGACCCCACACAACCTGGTATCCAATTGTCTTTCATTCCAGGAGCTCTTGGATATGAGGCACTTGGGAGAATTTAAGCCCAAGGCTATTTCACCTCCTTGCTACTCTGTCCCCAGGGCAGTGGAATGCCTTACCTGGGGACACTGTCAGTGTGGTGCCAGTGTCAAAGCAGAACTTCTCCAAGCAGGAGTTACAGATCTGTCTGAAAACTCCTCATCCTGGGAGCTCTTCACTGAGCTCTGCATTCCTGCCCCAGGTCAGTCAGTGCAAGCCCACTGGAGAATTGGACGCTGGACAGTAAATTTGGGCCAGTGTGCTGCCCAAAGTGGGAATGAGTTATCACAGGCTAAGCAGTGCCCTGCTGGTGTTTGGGGATCATGGAAAAATGGTGCTGTGCAGAGTCAGCCCAGATGTTCCTGGGAAACCTTCCTGAGCAGATCCAAGCTGAGGGTTTGTCTTGCAAGCCTGGCTGGGAAGCGAGTGCATTCAAGGGATTATTGCAGCTGAAAATCCTTCCAGTGACCCGAAACCTTTACATACCCTTGTTCTCCCCCACATTAATTTTCAATGAAGTTTTAGGAATAAAGAAATGTCACTTACTTGGTAAAACTGTGAGAGTTGTCCCTGGTCCAAATATAAGCTTATCTATCAACACACTGCTAAGGCGTATTCCAATAACTCACTCTTTCCTCATGGTGTTGAAAAGTGTTGTAAAAACAGTTGATGAAAAGCCATTAGTCCTAATTGTCCATGGTTGCAATTCCATGAGAGGATCAGAGGTACATTTACTTCCAAAACTGGAAAGGGAAAAAAGGTTAATTGAATTGTTTCAAATAGCTTGACTGAGTATAGAATTTTCAACTTCTCCCTTTCTTCCACCTTTTAGAACTTCCATGAGCTCTTTTATATATCCAGGATAAAAAGAAATATAGGAAGAATGTTGTTCTTCTCTTCTTAATCATTAGAGTCAGCCATCTCTTTTCTTTCCCAAAATTTCTCACCTTCTTTCCCTCTTTTTGTTTTTGTACAGGTCCCTGTGCTGTTTATATCATTGTGGTAACCCAGTCCAAAGCACAGTGATGTATTTCATAACAAAAACTCTCTCCGTTCCACTACGCAGAATATTGGATATTACAGGCAGTCACATGACATCTTCAGTGGTTTGAGATCCAACTCACCACATAAAGAAACACCACACGGCTTTCAAGGAAGGATCTCAAATAATATCAGAGGGGTTGTGTTGTAAGTGAGAACTTGGGTATTATGTGACACCTATGAAAGGTGTGATGGAGTTAAGGGGGATAGAAAGCAGAAAAATAATCAGTAACCTCTGGTGTTATTTCAGAGCATTTCTTACAATGCAGTCTAATCCCCCTACTTGTCTTCTTGTAGGTGCTAGTGGTAGTGTGAACGGAGTTCTGGGATGTAGCAGGCTGGCTCTGGGGGTGTTGGGAGGATTGGATTAAAAAGAGAAGATGCAGGAGGGTTGTAAATTGCTGAAGTGACCTTCCAGCTGGGAATTACCCTTGACAGCCCAGGGTGAACTGCATCCAGGGATCCTCTAGCATGGACGCAGTTTAGATTCCAGTGTCTCTCCTTGCCTCTGCCTGGCTGTTGCTCAGGGTAACCTCAGGTTAGCAAGGTCATGGAAACAAATGTACTCTGAGTTTGTCTGTGGCTGCTCCATCTGCTACCTGTGCTGCCTAACATAAGTGACGGTGACTGTCCTAGTTTGAAAGACAAGTGCCTGCCAAGGAAAGCAGGAACGTCCCTCTGAATGGAGAATATGATCCCCTTTCCTCCAAATTAATATAACTTTGAAATAAAGGGGCTTTCTGGCAAACACACAGGAAAGGGAATAACAGTTCTTTACCAGTATGTGTATGTATAACAACTCAAACAAACAACAGCAGCAGCAAAACCAAACAGACCCAGACACCCAGGCCCGGCCTCTCTGGGCCGCAGGCGCTTTCCCCTTTGGTGCAGTTCCGGGCACAGCCAGCAGGGGCGCTGCTGGCTACCGGCCGGGCAGGGCGGGTGCGGTGATTCCCCGCGCCAGCAGGGGGCGCTGTGGCGAGAGCTCGGCCGCCTCTCTGCAGGTGGGTAATGGTGGGTGGGCAGGCAGGAGAGATGGAGAAGGGGCTCCCTTTACAATCCCACAGGAGCAGCCGGTCCCGGTACCCCTCTTGATACAGAAACCTGCTCTAGTGGGAATCTTGGAGCAGCAAGCTGCAACAGCAGAGGTGAGAACATTCAGAGTGGTAAACCAAGTGTAGGGGAAACTCTGAAGCTGTGTCAGGAGCCACAGGTGTCTCGGCGGACAAGGGGTGTCAAGTTACAGTGGTGCAAAAATCCCTGAAGCAGTGGCAGACAACCGCAGGGCTGGGCAGGGGATTGCTCCTTTGGACAGCTCACTGGCAATGGCAATCCCGGCATCAGCAGAGGGCGTGGCCCAGTGCTGATGCCTCCCTGCTCCTGGTGTAGCACACACCGGCTCTGGGCTCCCAAGCGACAAAGGAGCAGAGAATCAAGCTGGCAATCCCTACTCAAAGTGCCAAAGGAAAAGAAAGAAAGAAAAGCAGGCACAAACACAGGGCAACAGTGTCTCCAGTCAGACTCCCTTGCCGTGTGGCTCCTGAGTTGAGCAGCCCCTCTGGAAGTAAGAAGCTGGCCCTGGCCCCCATCTCTCAGGGGATGCCTCCTGCCCCTCACCCATTGCGATACTTCCTGAGCCAGGGGAGGCAGTGACCATTCGGAACACAAAACAAAGAGAAACCCATGAATGGATATGGAATTTAAGCCATTCCCAAGACAGAAATATCAGGTGAAAACATGAGAGGAATGGGAAGAAATAGGTGAGGCTTTTGTGGGACAAATGGGACATCCCTGGGCTCCAGTCCTCATGGGGTGCTTGAAGTGTGTCAGGTGTCTGATGGCAGGACAGCACAGCTGGGCAGACACAGTCAGCAGATTTCTGGCATGCACTGATGCAAACTTACTAACACAAATGGCTGGTGAGCTGGACCTCTGTGTGCCACCGAGGAAGAATTGGTATTGGGGCAGCCTTGGCTGCAGTGACCATGCACTGTTTGAGCTCAGGATCCTGGGAGAAGAGAGCAATGCAAAACCAGGACTGGAGCCCTAGATTCAGGAGAGCAGAATGTGGGATTTCTGGGAGGAATCCCGTGGGTTATGGTCCTGGATAGAGGAGGGGTCTAGGAGAGCTGCTCATGTTCAGAGATTAGCTCTTTGAACCTCAAGAATGGTTTCTCTTGACAAAGCAGTAAGTCAAGCTTTGTGTCAGACGTCCAAAATGATGAACAAAGGGCTCCTGAATAAACTCATAACTGGTTAATACAGAAGGTTCCTGCTGAGTTGTTCAACTGGCCATGATGATCAAATGTCTAAAATGACCTATTTGTGAGAGCCAAGATCTCAGGTTAAATGGTGAGGAAATTGGTCTTGGAAAATTAGGTGGGGTGTTGTGCTGTTTCAGTAATTCTGGTAAATCATATTTGTGTATGTGCACAGAGTTGTCTAAGGAAAAATAGATGAGGTAAAGCCACTGCGTTTTCCTCCTTCAAGAGGAGGGAGGGAGACAGTTTGTGTGTGGTGGTTCAGTTGTTTTCAGTCACTGTGGTACGTACTCCACCACTGTGCTAGACAGTTCTACAAAAACATCTGGGGGGGTTTTCAGTGCCAGGTGATGTCTCCTCTTTCATGTCTTTGTAGTGCTGCCTTTTGTTTCCTGTCCCTCTACACTGCTCTACTTCTGAACATATAGCAATGTTCCAGAGGATTCGCTAAACTAAAAATAACATTATCATCCTTGCTTTTTTTGGCAGAGGGGACAGTTATTGTTCATCTAACTAGAATATTGCTCTCACACTTTGGAAAGGAATATTGTTGTTAGAAGTGCCTCTCAGAAAGGATCTGGTTACTGGTTTGTCTTTTAACACACAAGAAGATAGTTTGGGTTAAATACTTGAAAGGTTTTCTGGGAAGCATCTCTCCAGCTTATAAATTTTCAAGTTATTTTCATTCTATATTTACTAAGTTTTCTAGACCTTCAAGCATTACTCTCCTCAAAGCCTATTTGCATGCCAGAGGAAAAAATCAGTCCTTGTTTAAGAATTGTTCAGGATTTCTTTTGGTTCAGCTGATGGTGCTTTAATTGACTCTCTTTGCTGTTGTTATACTTGACTGAAGTTGGCTTTTAATTTGATTCCTGACAAGAGCCCTGGGGAGCAGCTTCCAGAAAGAAATGCTGAGAGATCTGTCTTCCCCATCTGCTGGTTTTTGGTTCACTCTGCTGCAGAGCTGCTCCAGGGTGGGTCTGCTCCACAGTAATACGTTGCTGCATCGCCTAGCTGTGCTGCCAGGAGCTGCAGTGTGAAGCTGTTATGGGAGCTCTCCACTCTTCCTTTAAAGCGACCTTTGAAACTGTCTCCATATTTATCACCCTCCACGAAAATCCATTCCAGAGAGCCCTCAGGGCCCTGACGGTACCAGTACATGAAGTACCTGCTCATATCACCTCCCTTCATGCTGCACTCAAAGGTGAATTCATCTCCCTCTCGCACGGTCACTTCCCTGGGGTTCTGCTCCAAGGCCACCTGGCCAGTGACTGCTGCAGAGAGCAAGAACAAGCCACAGTCACTCCAAGATCCAGCAAAGGTCAGGGCAATGCTGGTGGGGCTTTGGACTGGCACTGGACCTGTGTGAGGACAAAATCCTCCTCTTGGAAGCCAGCAGACACAGATGGGCAGAACTGGTGGCAGCTAGCAAGGCTCACTAGGAATGAGACACCTCATTTTCCTCCTTCTTTTTCCAAGTCTCAGAGGAAGCTTTTTCTGATTTCCCCCAAAGAAGCAGGAAAGATTTACACCATGAGGCAATAAATTCCTTCTTCCTTGCCAAGACAGGATGGTGAGGAACCCACTGTCCTGTCTGTGAACCTGCTCTGGGTGAGCAGAGCAAAGACAAAGGGCTGTCCCGGGCAGTGGGGCTTGTGCCCTGTGCTGCCATGGCCCAGCTGGTGTGTGCCAGAGGGGCTGCAGTGCCCCAGGAGCAGTGTCCAGTGCCAGGGCAAAGCGCTGGGCCCCGAGATCTGAGCGCAGCAGGGAGGTGCCCTGCGTGTGCCCAGGCTGCAGAGGAGGCAGCTGGCATGGAGGTGCCCAGCTCAGAGGCACAAGAGGAGCAGGGCTGCTCTCGCCGTGCTCCACAGGCATGGCTGGGCAGCTGGAGCTGGGGCACAGCTGCCCCTGCAAGCGCTCAGCACAGCTGCCCAGAGCCCTGCAGAGCCCAGGGCCATGCTCAGCTCCTGGGGCCAGCAGCCCCTGCCTTCACTTACCTACAATGGGCAAGAAGCCCACGCACAGGGCACTCCACATGGCCAGGCCCGCTCTCAGTGGCCTCTCTGCAGCTTCTGGGGGCCTGCACAACAGCTCTGCCCACACCTGCCCTGCCTGGGCCTCTGTCACTGCTCTCAGGCCCAGCCCTGCTGGTCCCTCCCTCTGCCTATGACAACACTGAGGGGGAGAGGTGGGGCACCAGGAGCACAACTTGAAGCTCTTGATGCCCTCCTGGTTGTCTCTCACCCTGGGTAGTGCAGTAACAGACCATTTGTAAAACATGAAATGCTGTGTTGGCTAAAGGTGCTGTGTTTCTCAGGGGCCAGCCCTGGCTTTTATCTCAGGGAGTCTTGCAGGCTGGGACTTTGGAAGTGACCAGGTACACTGTCAGCTTCTCCTTCCCCTAGCTCTGCTGGCCCTGGCTGCTGGGTTGCTGCTCCCCCATGGAACACCCCAGGATCTCAGCTTGTGTTGGCCAGGGCACTCCTTATCCAAAGTGCTCTTCACCCTCCTCCATGCACTCTGGCCCTGCACCCTACTGGCTCCCCAGTGATGACACTCCTCCAGCTGCCTCTTCCTCTCAAAGCCCTCCCGGACCCCTGCCCAGCAGCAAAGGCAACTCAGGACTCCTCAGGTGCCTTCCATGTTCCACTTAAGAAGGGGACCAAGGAAGGCTGAGTGAGACTGGAGCCAGGCAGTCACCAGGCTGACTGCTTGACAGAAAAGCCTTGAACCTCCTCATCAGGGTAGAACATTGCAATTGGGACTCAGGAGAAGGAAAGCCTCAGTGCTGAAAAGGAGCTCTTGATGAAAGGCCAGGATCACTTGTGCTGCAAGGGGATGACACCTATCTCTTAGGAACAGCCCTGAACCACTTTAGAATTCACCATCTCCACATTTCGTGGGTGCTGACCCAGACCCGAGCTGGTTTATGTTAAAGCCCAGCTGGGTTTCCTGTCCCCGTGTGAATAGCGCAGAAGTACCGGGCAGAGTCGCGGGGCTGCAGGGCCAGCAGGGAGAGATAAACCTCGGACCGCGAATTGTCCCGGGACATCTTGGCCCGACCCTGCACTGACTGGTCAAAATAAAGAACTCTCGAATCAGAACCAATAAAGGACACCCACACGAGGCTTCCTCCGGGGAACTGACGGTACCACCAAATTCCAAAACTTCGAAACGGGTATCCGGATCCGTGGCAGGAGAGGGTGATGGAGTCCCCGGGCGCTCGCTGCCCTCCGCCGGCCTCCTGCAGCCTCGGCTGTGCCCAGAGCCCTGCGGAGGGAGAGCGCAGGGATCGGGCAGGGCGCGACCGCGGACCGAGGGCGCTGTCCCGGTGTCCCCGGGCCGGCACAACCACAGCCGCCAGCCCCGGCCCACAGCCCCTGTCCCTGGGTCTGCCCCGGCCTTTGCCCGTCTTCCCTGCCCTGCCTCTGCTCCTGTCCTTTCCCCACTCTCTGCCCTTGTCCCGTCCCTGTTCGTGCTCCTGTCCCTCCTCCAGTCTATCTCTGTGCCTCGTTCCCCCGGGCCGGGCTCGCTGCCCTCCCCACCCGGCTCTCACCTGCCGGCCACAAGGCCAAGGCCAAGGCCAGCAGCCCCGGCCCCGGCCCGGCCAACATCGCTGCCGGCGCCGGCCCCGCGGCAGCCGCACAGGAGCCGAGCGGAGCCGCGCTCGGGCCGCTGCCGCCCGGCCCCGCCTGGCCGGGGCAGCGCCGCCGCCTCTGCCCGCCCCGACACACCCGCCCCGGGCCCCGGAGCCGCGGCCCCGCCGGCCGGGACAGGCAGCGCCGGCCGCGCCCGGGCCGCGCTCGCAAAGCAGCGACAGCGCCTTCTGCTAAAGGAACCCGCGGCCAACGCTCCCACAAATTCGCCCTCGTAGCACAGAAGGTCACTGGCATCCGGGGCTGCCGTGGGCAAAACGCTGCCCGCAGCTGAGCGAGGTGATGGCTCCTCTCTCCTCGGCACTGCTGAGGCCACGCTCGACTACTGGGGACACGACTTTCCAGTTTGTCGTTTCACTTGTTTTTAACTTGACCAGGGACCAAATGATGCTAAGCATACAATCATGAAGGGAATTTATTCTTTTATACTTCAGCTAAGCGCACAGCTGTGCCCTTTCCTAGTCCATGGCACATCCTGCTCTCAGATCTGACCAGTGACTCTTGCTCACATAATCCCTGAGTGCTTGTCCTGTGCTTGTTCTCTACGCCCTGGTCCCATGCAGGTGGTGCAGACGAGTGGTCAGTAGTGCAGGAAAGTGGATTCTTTGAAACTCAGGCCCCATGCAGAGGCTGGAATTTCTCTGAAATTCTGACTGATTCCACTACTGGGCGTAGTTCAGTGTCTGGTTTCATTGGAAAATATTTCTTTTGGTGTTTTTCTCTTGTTATGGGGTATTCTGAGCTGGTCTTTTGGTGTTTTTCTCTTGTTATGGGGTATTCTGAGCTGCCTGGAGGTGAGTGATCAGGACAAACCAGCCCTGAGGTCAGAGCTCCCAGTCTCAGGCACTGTTCCTTCTTGTAAGCAGAATATTACAGTTAGCCCTTTCATGGCTTTTCTCACTGAGTTCTTCCAGAATTAACTTGTGCTACAGAAGTGTTGAGGACAGCCCTGTGTCCTCGTCAGGCTGCAAGTTTCAAAGCTGAAAAGGAACAAGGGAAACCTGCAAATGATACGAAGGAAATTTGGAGTGGGGAAACGAGAGGTGCACAGAGGAATGAGGAGAGCTATTCTGCATGGGTTTGTTTTCTATATTTCTGTTGTTTCCTGTCTCTGTGGTGTGTGTTCTGTGTAGAACCTAGGGTGTGCTGTTCTGTAAGGCTGCAGACACAGGTACAGGCCCCCAGGCTCTCTCATAAAAGTATCAGACCTGATGCTGTTCCTTCTGAGAGCCAGAACAGGCATAAGGAAAGGGGAGCAGAAGAGGAACCAGCTTTGCTGCTCCTCTGTGCCAATGGGAAGTCAGGAATTAATTCTTGATGTTGTTTGGTTTTTGTGTGTTGGTTTTGCCATGGTTTCCCAACTCTCTTTCTGTCAGAACACTCATTTTTCACTCCACCCTTTTGTTCCTCTCCCCCGTGGCAGTGTGTGGGACTGAGTGAGCAGCTGTGTGGGGCTGAGCTGCCTGATGGCGTCAGGGGCAGGAGGTGCCCACAGCCTTGTCCTGTTCAGTTCTGAATGTCCTCAAGAATGGAACTTACAGAGTCTCAGGTATTTCAACTCAGTGTCAGATCCCCCTCAACATTTTCTTTTCCATGCTAAACAAACCCAGCTCTCCCAGGCTCTCCTTGCATGTCAGCTGTTCTCTCCCTTGTGTTCATGGCCCTTCATTGTATTTGTTCCCCTCTGTCCATGTCCTTGCCAGGCTTGGGAGCCCAGCCGGGGACACATTGGTCCCCAGTCCCAGCAGTGCTGAGCTGACGATGATTCCTCCCCAGTGAGCAAGGCGTCAGAACAACATGCCAGGAGGCTGCACGGACAAATGAGGCTGGGAAAACGTGGGCCAGTGCTGAATGGGATGGGGACCAGGTGACACAGGATATGGGACAGGGCTGAAGTCCTGAATGCTTTATTCACCTCAGGCTTCAGCAGCCAGATCAGCCTTCAGGAATTTCATTTCCCACAGCCCAGGAGGAAAGGCCAGGAGGAGGAATATGTACCCTTGCACAATCAGTTTCACTGAACCATGGCCATAATGAAAGGATCTGTCCAGAAGGTTTCCAGGGAAGTCAGTGCTGGGAGCTCAACTGAATGAAGAATGCACAACATCCACTCTCTCCTCACCCAGCAAGACCCTTTGTCTCATTGCAGAATGCTGTAAATGTGGCTAAGCCCAATTCCCACTTCCCAAAGCCATGCTGGCTGTCCCTGAGGAAAAAGGGCTGGGAGCCAAGGCAAGGCACAGAGGGGAAATGAGGCTGTGCTGGACAGGAGCCCAGGCAACGTGCACTAAACCTGCACTTCCCCAAACTGCAGCCTCTGGAGTTCCCAGCACAGATCCTCCTGTACCATCAATGGCACCAGCCCTTCTAGCAGCCCTCCCTCCAGTGCCTTTTAGTAGCACCCAGGCAGAGGGATGTTTCCTGCACCTGCCATTGCCTGACAAGAGCCCAGGGGAGCAGCTGCCAGAAAGAAATGCTGAGAGATCTGTCTTCCGCATCTGCTGGTTTTTGGTTCACTCAGCTGCAGAGCTGCTCCAGGGTGATCCATGCTCCACAGTAATACGTTGCTGCATCCCCTAGCTCTACTGCCAGGAGCTGCAGTGTGGTCTGGGAACTGTCTGAACTTCCCTTAAAGCGATCTTGGAAACCTTCTCCATAGGTATCATCAGCGTCCTTAAAAATCCATTCCATGCCCCATGAGCCCTGACGGTACCAGTACATGTCATAGTAGCTCACAGAGCCTCCCTTCATGCTGCACTCAAAGGTGAATTCATCTCCCTCTCGCACGGTCACTTCCCTGGGGTTCTGCTCCAAGGTCACCTGGCCTGTGACTGCTGCAGAGAGCAAAAACCAGGCACAGTCACTACAAGATCTAGCAAAGGTCAGGGCAATGCTGGTGGGGCTTTGGACTGGCACTGGATGTGTGGGAGGACGAAATCCTCCTCTTGGAAGGCAGCTGACACAGATGGGCAGAACTGGTGGCAGCTGGAGAGGCTCACAAGGAAGGAGACACCACATTTTCCTCCTTCCTTTTCCCAGTCAGATAGGAATCTTTTCCTAGTTTTCCTCAAAGAAGCAGGAAGGATTTACACGATAGGGGGACAAATCCCTTTTTCCTTGCCAAGACAGGATGGTGAGGAACCCACTGTCCTGTCTGTGAACCTGCTCTGGGTGAGCAGAGCAAAGACAAAGGGCTGTCCCGGGCAGTGGGGCTTGTGCCCTGTGCTGCCATGGCCCAGCTGGTGTGTGCCAGAGGGGCCGCAGTGCCCCAGGAGCAGTGTCCAGTGCCAGGGCAAAGCGCTGGGCCCCGAGATCTGGGCGCAGCAGGGAGGTGCCCTGCGTGTGCCCAGGCTGCAGAGGAGGCAGCTGGCATGGAGGTGCCCAGCTCAGAGGCACAAGAGGAGCAGGGCTGCTCTCGCCGTGCTCCACAGGCATGGCTGGGCAGCTGGAGCCGGGGCACAGCTCCCCCTGCAAGCGCTCAGCACAGCTGCCCCGAGCCCTGCAGAGCCCAGGGCCACGCTCAGCTCCTGGCGCCAGCAGCCCCTGCCTTCACTTACCTACAATGGGCAAGAAGCCCACGCACAGGGCACTCCACATGGCCAGGCCCGCTCTCAGTGGCCTCTCTGCAGCTTCTCAGGGCCTGCACAACAGCTCTGCCCACACCTGCCCTGCCTGGGCCTCTGTCACTGCTCTCAGGCCCAGCCCTGCTGGTCCCTCCCTCTGCCTGTGACAACACTGAGGGGGAGAGGTGGGGCACCAGGAGCACAGCTTGAAGCTCTTGCTGCCCTCCTGGCTGTCTCTCGCCCTGGGTGGTGCAGGAACAGAGCATTTGTTAGGCAGGAAATGCCATGTTGGGCTAAAGGTGACATGGTTGTGAGGGGCCAGCACTTGCCTTTCTCTCAGGGAGTCTTGCAGGCTGCTGCTGGGACTTTGAAGGTGACCAGGGAGGCTGTCAGCTTGTCCTTCTCCTGGCCCCCTGGCCCTGGCCCTGCTGAGCTTCTGCTTCCACATGGAACACCCCAGGATCTCAGCTCATGTTGGCCAGGGCACTCCTTATCCAAAGTGCTCTTCTCCCTGCTCCCTGCACTCTGGCCCTGCACCCTACTGGCTCCCCAGTGATGACACTTCTCCAGCTGCCTCTTCCTCTCAAAGCCCTCCTGGACCCCTGCCCAGCAGCAAAGGCAACTGAGGATTCTGCAGGTGCTTTGCATGTTCTACTTAAGAAGAGGACCAAGGAAGGCTGAGTGAGACCAGAGCCAGGCTGTCTGCATGACAAAAAACCTTGAACCTCCTCATCAGGGTAGAACATTGCAATTGGGACTCCGAAGAAGGAAAGCCTCAGCGCTGGGAAAGGAGCTCTTGATGAAAGGCCAGGATCACTGGTGCTGCTGTGTGGGGATGACACCTGATCTCTTAGTAACAGCCCTGAACCACTTTAAATCTTGCCCAGAGGCTGTTTTTTTCTTCTTCCACTGTCTCGCCCAGTGAGTGCCTGGGGTTGGGCAGTAAGCAGGGATGGGGCACAGCAGCATCACTTTTGCCAACTGAGCAAAGGAGTATTCTATTCGGTGATACTTGGGTCTCAGAAATAAAGCTCATGGAGAGGAGGAAAGGGGATATTTGGAGTGATGGCCTTTGTCTTCCCAAGGAATCATTCTGTGAGAGAAAGACCGTTTTTCCTAGAAATGGCTAAAATCCTCCCTATTAATGGACATGTAGGGCAGAACGTCCTTATTTCTCCTGTACTGCGGACTCAGCTTTCTTTGGTTTTCAACTGTTGATGAGAAGCATCTCTCCAAGTTTAAAAGGCTGTCAGAGCTGGACCTCTTTAGCATAGAGAAGCAGAAGCTGGTTGGGGTTGCAGCTTTGAGAATGAGCCTGGCAGCAAACAGGGATAAATTGCGAGCAAGGCATTTTCTAAATGCTCACAATTCTACTGTAAATCAAATTGGCAATAAATCACAGGCCCTGCAGTGTGCAGTAAAGGCCAGGAATACCTGTGGTGCACAGTGCTGGCACCTGACTTCTTGGAAACAGCCTTGAGACCCATTGGCTCCAGCCCCTGAAAACTCTCACCTTCCCGACATCTAAGGCAGCCTCTGCCGGCCCCGGGAGGTTTGTGTTAAAGCTCATCTGCATTTCCTGTCCCCGTGGGATGGCACAGAAATACCGGGCAGAGTCCTGAGCTTGCAAGGACCGCAAAGAGAGATAAGCCTCGGATCGGGAATTGTCCCGGGACATCTTGGCCCGATCCTTCACCGCTGCCCCGTAGTTCACTTTAGTGCCCCTGGGGCGGCTGATCAAGGACACCCGCTCCAAGCCGCCTCCGGAGAACTGACGGTACCACGAAATAGATCGATCCTCGAAGTTGAATCCGGATCCGCGGCAGGAGAGGGTGACGGAGTCCCCGGGCGCTCGCTGCCCTCCGCCGGCCTCCTGCAGCCTCGGCTGTGCCCAGAGCCCTGCGGAGGGAGAGCGCAGGGATCGGGCAGGGCGCGACCGCGGACCGAGGGCGCTGTCCCGGTGTCCCCGGGCCGGCACAGCCACAGCCGCCAGCCCCGGCCCACAGCCCCTGTCCCTGGGTCTGCCCCGGCCTTTGCCCGTGTTCCCTGCCCTGCGTCTGCTCCTGTCCTTTCCCCACTCTGTGCCCTTGTTCCCGTCCCTGTTCGTGCTCCTGTCCCTTCTCCAGTCTATCTCTGTGCCTCGTTCCCCCGGGCCGGGCTCGCTGCCCCCCCCCGCCCGGCTCTCACCTGCCGGCCACAAGGCCAAGGCCAAGGCCAGCAGCCCCGGCCCCGGCCCGGCCAACATCGCTGCCGGCGCCTGCCCCGCGGCAGCCGCACAGGAGCCGAGCGGAGCCGCGCTCGGGCCGCTGCCGCCCGGCCCCGCCTGGCCGGGGCAGCGCCGCCGCCTCTGCCCGCCCCGACACACCCGCCCCGGGCCCCGGGGCCGCGGCCCCGCCGGCCGGGACAGGCAGCGCCGGCCGCGCCCGGGCCGCGCCCGCAAAGCGGCGACAGCGCCTTCTGCTGAAGGAACCCGCGGCCAACGCTCCCACAAATTCGCCCTCGTAGCACAGAAGGTCACTGGCATCCGGGGCTGCCGTGGGCAAAACGCGGCCCGCAGCTGAGGGAGGTGATGGCTCCTCTCTCCTCGGCACTGCTGAGGCCACGCTCGACTACTGGGGAAACATCTTGACTATCTTGACTCCCCAGTTTGTCGTTTCAGTTGTTTTTCACTTGACCAGGGACCAAATGACGCTGAGCATACAATCATGAAGGGAATTTATTCTTTTATACTTCAGCTAAGCACACAGCTGTGCCCTCTCCTAGTCCATGGCACATCCTGCTCTCAGATCTGACCAGTGACTCTTGCTCACATAATCCCTGAGTGCTTGTCCTGTTCTTGATCTCTACACTCTGGTCTCATGCAGGTGGTGCAGACGAGTGGTCAGTAGTGCAGGAAAGTGGATTCTTTGAAACTCAGGCCCCATGCAGAGGCTGGAATTTCTCTGGAATTCTGACTGATTCAGCTACTGGGCGTAGTTCAGTGTCTGGTTTCATTGGAAAATATGTCTTTTGGTGTTTTTCTCTTGTTATGCGGTATTCTGAGCTGGGAAGAGCTGCCTGGAGGTGAGTGATCAGGACAAACCAGCCCTGAGGTCAGAGCTCCCAGTCTCAGGCACTGTTCCTTCTTGTAAGCAGAATATTACAGTTAGCCCTTTCACAGCTTTTGTCACTGAGCACTTCCAGAATTAACTTGTGCTACAGAAGTGTTGAGGACAGCCCTGTGTCCTCATCAGGCTGCAAGTTTCAAAGCTGAAAAGGAACCAGGGAAACCTGCAAATGATACAAAGGAAATTCGGGGTGGGGAAACGAGAGGCGCACAGAGGAATGAGGAGAGCTATTCTGCATGGGTTTGTTTCCTGTATTTCTGTTGTTTCCTGTCTCTGTGGTGTGTGTTCTGTGTAGAACCTAGGGTGTGCTGTTCTGTAAGGCTGCAGACACAGGTACAGGCCCCCAGGCTCTCTCATAAAAGTATCAGACCTGATGCTGTTCTTTCTGGAGAGCCAGAACAGGCATAAGGAGAGGGGAGCAGAAGAGGAACCAGCTTTGCTGCTCCTCTGTGCCAATGGGAAGTCAGGAATTAATTCTTGATGTTGTTTGGTTTTTGTGTGTTGGTTTTGCCATGGTTTCCCAACTCTCTTTCTGTCAGAACATTCATTTTTCACTCCACCCTTTTGTTCCTCTCCCCTGTGGCAGTGAGGGGGACTGAGTGAGCAGCTGTGTGGGGCTGAGCTGCCTGATGGCGTCAGGGGAGGAGGTGCCCACAGCCTTGTCCTGTTCAGTTCTGAATGTCCTCAAGAATGGAACTTACAGAGTCTCAGGTATTTCAACTCAGTGTCAGATCCCCCTCAACATTTTCTTTTCCATGCTAAACCAACCCAGCTCTCCCAGGCTCTCCTTGCGTGTCAGCTGTTCTCTCCCTTGTGTTCATGGCCCTTCATTGCATTTGTTCCCCTCTGCCCATGTCCTTGCCAGGCTTGGGAGCCCAGCCGGGGACACATTGGTCCCCAGTCCCAGCAGTTCTGAGCTGAAGAGGATTCCTCCCCAGTGAGCAAGGAGTCAGGACAACATGCCAGGAGGCTGCACGGACAAATGAGGCTGGGAAAACGTGGGCCAGTGCTGAATGGGATGGGGACCAGGTGACACAGGATATGGGACAGGGCTGAGGTCCTGAATGCTTTATTCACCTCAGGCTTCAGCAGCCAGATCAGCCTTCAGGAATTTCATTTCCCACAGCCCAGGAGGAGAGGCCAGGAGGAGGAATATGTACCCTTGCACAATCCATGCCACTGAACCATCGCCATAAAGAAAGGATCTGTCCAGAAGATTTCCAGGGAAGTCAGTGCTGGGAGCTCAACTGAATGAAGAATGCACAACATCCACTCTCTCCTCACCCAGCAAGACTCTTTGTCTCATTGTAGAATGCTGTCAATGTGGCTAAGCCCAATTCCCACTTCCCAAAGCCATGCTGGCTGTCCTTGAGGAAAAAGGGCTGGGAGCCAAGGCAAGGCACAGAGGGGAAATGAGGCTGTGCTGGACAGGAGCCCAGGCAACGTGCACTAAACCTGCATTTCCCCAGACTGCAACCTCTGCAGTTGCCAGCACAGATTCTCCTGTACCATCAATAGCACCAGCCCTTCTAGCAGCCCTCCCTCCAGTGCCTTTTAGTAGCACCGAGCCAGAGGGATGTTTCCTGCACCTGCCATTGCCTGACAAGTGCCCTGGGGAGCAGCTGCCAGAAAGAAATGCTGAGAGATCTGTCTTCCGCATCTGTTGGTTTTTGGTTCACTCTGCTGCAGAGCTGCTCCAGGGTGGTCTGTGCTCCACAGTAATACGTTGCTGCATCCCCTAGCTCTGCTGCCAGGAGCTGCAGTGTGGTCTGGGAACTGTCCGAATTTCCCTTAAAGCGATCTTGGAAACCTTCTCCATAGGTATCATCAGCGTCCTTAAAAATCCATTCCATGCCCCGTGGGCCCTGACGGTACCAGTACATGACGTAGATCCTCACAGCACCTCCCTTCATGCTGCACTCAAAGGTGAATTCATCTCCCTCTCGCACGGTCACTTCCCTGGGGTTCTGCTCCAAGGTCACCTGGCCAGTGACTGCTGCAAAGAGCAAGAACAAAGCACAGTCACTCCAAGATCCAGCAAAGGTCAGGGCAATGCTGGTGGGACCTTGCACTGGCACTGGAACTGTGGGAGGACAAAATCCTCCTCTTGGAAGCCAGCTGACACAGATGGGCAGAGCTGGTAGATGCTAGCAAGGCTCACAAGGAAGGAGAGACCACATTTCCCTCCTTCCTTTTCCCAGTCACACAGGAAGATTTTCCTGGTTTTCCACAATGAAGCAGGAAGGATTTACACCAGGAAAGTACAAATCCCTTTTTCCTTGCCAAGACAGGATGGTGAGGAACCCACTGTCCTGTCCGTGAACCTGCTCTGGGTGAGCAGAGCAAAGACAAAGGGCTGTCCCGGGCAGTGGGGCTTGTGCCCTGTGCTGCCATGGCCCAGCTGGTGTGTGCCAGAGGGGCCGCAGTGCCCCAGGAGCAGTGTCCAGTGCCAGGGCAAAGCGCTGGGCCCCGAGATCTGGGCGCAGCAGGGAGGTGCCCTGCGTGTGCCCAGGCTGCAGAGGAGGCAGCTGGCATGGAGGTGCCCAGCTCAGAGGCACAAGAGGAGCAGGGCTGCTCTCGCCGTGCTCCACAGGCATGGCTGGGCAGCTGGAGCCGGGGCACAGCTGCGGCTGCAAGCGCTCAGCACAGCTGCCCAGAGCCCTGCAGAGCCCAGGGCCACACTCAGCTCCTGGGGCCAGCAGCCCTTGCCTTCACTTACCTACAATGGGCAAGAAGCCCACGCACAGGACACTCCACATGGCCAGGCCCGCTCTCAGTGGCCTCTCTGCAGCTTCTCGGGGCCTGCACAACAGCTCTGCCCACACCTGCCCTGCCTGGGCCTCTGTCACTGCTCTCAGGCCCAGCCCTGCTGGTCCCTCCCTCTGCCTATGACAACACTGAGGGGGAGAGGTGGGGCACCAGGAGCACAGCTTGAAGCTCTTGCTGCCCTCCTGGTTGTCTCACACCCTGGGTGGTGCAGGAACAGACCATTTGTTAGGCAGGAAATGCCGTGTTGGGCTAAAGGTGACATGGTTCTGAGGGGCCAGCACTTGCCTTTCTCTCTGGGAGTCTCACAGGCTGCTGCTGGGACTTTGGAGGTGACCAGGGAGGCTGTCAGCTTGTCCTCCTGGCCCCCTGGCCCTGGCCCTGCTGAGCTTCTGCTTCCACATGGAACAACACCCCAGGATCTCAGCTCGTGTTGGCCAGGGCACCCCTTATCCAAATTGCTCTTCTCCCTGCTCCCTGCACTCTGGCCCTGCACCCTACTGGCTCCCCAGTGATGACACTTCTCCAGCTGCCTCTTCCTCTCAAAGCCCTCCCGGACCCCTGCTCAGCAGCAAAGGCAACTGAGGACTCTGCAGGTGCTTTGCATGTTCTACTTAAGAAGGGGACCAAGGAAGGCTGAGTGAGACCAGAGCCAGGCAGTCACCAGGCTGACTGCATGACAGAAAACCTTGAACCTCCTCATCAGGGTAGAACATTGCAATTGGGACTCAGGAGAAGGAAAGCCTCAGTGCTGGGAAAGGAGCTCTTGATGAAAGGCCAGGATCACTGGTGCTGCTGTCTGGGGATGACACCTGATCTCTTAGTAACAGCCCTGAACCACTTTAAATCTTGCCCAGAGGCTGTTTTTTTCGTCTTCCACTGTCGCCAGTGAGTGCCTGGGGTTGGGCAGTTAAGCAGGGATGGGGCACAGCAGCATCATTTTTGCCAACTGAGCAAAGGAGTATTCTATTCGGTGATACTTGGGTCTCAGAAATAAAGCTCATGGAGAGGAGGAAAGGGGATATTTGGAGTAATGGCCTTTGTCTTCCCAAGGAATCATTCTGTGAGAGAAAGACCGTTTTTCCTAGAAATGGCTAAAATCCTCCCTATTGATGGACAAGTAGGGCAGAACGTCCTTATTTCTCCTGTACTGCAGACTGTTGCCTTCTGCTGGAAGGCAGGCGACTTGGTTTCGATGAGCAGCATGGCGACTCTAACTTTTTTGGGTCGCTCGGACCGATAACAGACGCTGACACCAGTATGGTGGACGGTTAAAGGCTTTTATTATCTCATCTTGAGGGGTTTTATAGATTAGGGGGTCTTCTACGTCAGAAGGGGCTCTGGCTGTGCCTTCTAGGGTTAGTAAAGGAGTAGAAAGTTATTGGCATCTCTATGTTAAGAAAGCTACATTTTTGGCTATATTCCGAGAGTGATCATTATCTCTAGAAAAGAAGAAGAGAAAGTTCTGTAACTTTCCGTCACATGTCGAGATCTTCCGAAACGCCTGTCCCTACCTACTACAGCGGACTCAGCTTTCTTTGGTTTTCAACTGTTGATGAGAAGCTTCTCTCCAAGTTTAAAAGGCTGTCAGAGCTGGACCTGTTTAGCATAGAGAAGCAGAAGCTGGTTGGGGTTGCAGCTTTGAGAATGAGCCTGGCAGCAAACAGGGATAAATTGCGAGCAAGGCATTTTCTAAATGCTCACAATTCTACTGTAAATCAAATTGGCAATAAATCACAGGCCCTGCAGTGTGCAGTAAAGGCCAGGAATACCTGTGGTGCACAGCGCTGGCACCTGACTTCTTGGAAACAGCCTTGAGACCCATTGGCTCCAGCCCCTGACAACTCTCACCTTCCCGACATCTAAGGCACCCTCTGCCGGCCCCGGGAGGTTTGTGTTAAAGCTCATCTGCATTTCCTGTCCCCGTGGGATGGCACAGAAATACCGGGCAGAGTCCTGAGCTTGCAAGGACCGCAAAGAGAGATAAGCCTCGAATCGGGAATTGTCCCGGGACATCTTGGCCCGATCCTTCACCGCGGCCCCGTAGTCCTCTCTAGTGCCCCTGAGGTTGATAAAGGACACCCACTCCAGGCTGCCTCCGGGTGCCTGACGGTACCAGTAAATATAATGATTATCGAAGATGAATCCGGACCCGTGGCAGTAGAGGGTGACGGAGTCCCCGGGCGCTCGCTGCCCTCCGCCGGCCTCCTGCAGCCTCGGCTGTGCCCAGAGCCCTGCGGAGGGAGAGCGCAGGGATCGGGCAGGGCGCGAGCGCGGACCGAGGGCGCTGTCCCGGTGTCCCGGTGCCGCCGGGCCGGCACAGCCACAGCCGCCAGTCCCGGCCCACAGCCCCTGTCCCTGGGTCTGCCCCGGCCTTTGCCCGTGTTCCCTGCCCCGCCTCTGCTCCTGTCCTTTCCCCACTCTCTGCCCTTGTCCCGTCCCTGTTCGTGCTCCTGTCCCTGCCTGTCGCTGTCTCTGTGCCTCGTTCCCCCGGGCCGGGCTCGCTGCCCTCCCCGCCCGGCTCTCACCTGCCGGCCACAAGGCCAAGGCCAAGGCCAGCAGCCCCGGCCCCGGCCCGGCCAACATCGCTGCCGGCGCCGGCCCCGCGGCAGCCGCACAGGAGCCGAGCGGAGCCGCGCTCGGGCCGCTGCCGCCCGGCCCCGCCTGGCCGGGGCAGCGCCGCCGCCTCTGCCCGCCCCGACACACCCGCCCCGGGCCCCGGGGCCGCGGCCCCGCCGGCCGGGACAGGCGGCGCCGGCCGCGCCCGGGCCGGGCCCGCAAACCAGCGACAGCGCCTTCTGCTGAAGGAACCCGCGGCCAACGCGCCCACAAATTCGCCCTCGTAGCACAGAAGGTCACTGGCATCCGGGGCTGCCGTGGGCAAAACGCGGCCCGCAGCTGAGCGAGGTGATGGCTCCTCTCTCCTCGGCACTGCTGAGGCCACGCTCGACTATTGGGGACACATCTTGACTCCCCAGTTTGTCATGTCAGTTGTTTTTCACCTGAGCAGGGACCAATTGATGCTGAGCATACAATCATGAAAGGAATTTATTCTTTTATACTTCAGCTAAGCACACAGCTGTGCCCTCTCCTAGTCCATGGCACATCCTGCTCTCAGATCTGACCAGTGACTCTTGCTCACATAATCCCTGAGTGCTTGTCCTGTGCTTGATCTCTACACTCTGGTCTCATGCAGGTGGCGCAGACGAGTGGTCAGTAGTGCAGGAAAGTGGATTCTTTGAAACTCAGGCCCCATGCAGAGGCTGGAATTTCTCTGGAATTCTGACTGATTCCACTAGTGGACATAGTTCAGTGTCTGGTTTCATTAGAAAATATGTCTTTTGGTGTTTTTCTCTTGTTATGGGGTTTTCTGAGCTGGGAAGAGCTGCCTGGAAGTGAGTGATCAGGACAAACCAGCCCTGAGGTCAGAGCTCCCAGTCTCAGGCACTGTTCCTTCTTGTAAGCAGAATATTACAGTTAGCCCTTTCATGGCTTTTCTCACTGAGCACTTCCAGAATTAACTTGTGCTACAGAAGTGTTGAGGACAGCCCTGTGTCCTCTTCAGGCTGCAAGTTTCAAAGCTGAAAAGGAACCAGGGAAACCTGCAAATGATACAAAGGAAATTTGGGGTGGGGAAACAAGTGGCACACAGAGGAATGAGGAGAGCTATTCTGTATGGGTTTGTTTCCTGTATTTCTGTTGTTTCCTGTCTCTGTGGTGTGTGTTCTGTGTAGAACCTAGGGTGTGCTATTCTGTAAGGCTGCAGACACAGGTACAGGCCCCCAAGCTCTCTCATAAAAGTATCAGACCTGATGCTGTTCTTTCTGGAGAGCCAGAACAGGCATAAGGAAAGGGGAGCAGAAGAGGAACCAGCTTTGCTGCTCCTCTGTGCCAATGGGAAGTCAGGAATTAATTCTTGATGTTGTTTGGTTTTTGTGTGTTGGTTTTGCCATGGTTTCCCAACTCTCTTTCTGTCAGAACACTCATTTTTCACTCCACCCATTTGTTCCTCTCCCCCGTGGCAGTGAGGGGGACTGAGTGAGCAGCTGTGTGGGGCTGAGCTGCCTGATGGCGTCAGGGGCAGGAGGTGCCCACAGCCTTGTCCTGTTCAGTTCTGAATGTCCTCAAGATTGGAATTGACAGAGTCTCAGGTATTTCAACTCAGTGTCAGATCCCCCTCAACATTTTCTTTTCCATGCTAAACCAACCCAGCTCTCCCAGGCTCTCCTTGCGTGTCAGCTGTTCTCTCCCTTGTGTTCATGGCCCTTCATTGAATTTGTTCCCCTCTGCCCATGTCCTTGCCAGGCTTGGGAGCCCAGCAGGGGACACATTGGTCCCCAGTCCCAGCAGTGCTGAGCTGACGATGATTCCTCCCCAGGGAGCAAGGAGTCAGGACAACATGCCAGGAGGCTGCACGGACAAATGAGGCTGGGAAAACGTGGGCCAGTGCTGAATGGGATGGGGACCAGGTGACACAGGATATGGGACAGGGCTGAAGTCCTGAATGCTTTATTCACCTCAGGCTTCAGCAGCCAGATCAGCCTTCAGGAATTTCATTTCCCACAGCCCAGGAGGAAAGGCCAGGAGGAGGAATATGTACCCTTGCACAATCAATGTCACTGAACCATGGCCATAATGAACGGATTTGTCCGGAAGGTTTCCAGGGAAGTCAGTGCTGGGAGCTCAACTGAATGAAGAATGCACAACATCCAGTCTCTCCTCACCAAGCAAGACTCTTTGTCTCATTGTAGAATGCTGTAAATGTGGCTAAGCCCAATTCCCACTTCCCAAAGCCATGGTGGCTGTCCCTGAGGAAAAAGGGCTGGGAGCCAAGGCAAGGCACAGAGGGGAAATGAGGCTGTGCTGGACAGGAGCCCAGGCAACGTGCACTAAACCTGCATTTCCCCAGACTGCAACCTCTGCAGTTGCCAGCACAGATCCTCCTGCACCATCAAAGGCACCAGCCCTTCTAGCAGCCCTCCCTCCAGTGCCTTTTAGTAGCACCCAGCCAGAGGGATGTTTCCTGCACCTGCCATTGCCTGACAAGTGCCCTGGGGAGCAGCTGCCAGAAAGAAATGCTGAGAGATCTGTCTTCCGCATCTGTTGGTTTTTGGTTCACTCAGCTGCAGAGCTGCTCCAGGGTGATCTGTGCTCCACAGTAATACGTTGCTGCATCCCCTAGCTCTGCTGCCAGGAGCTGCAGTGTGGTCTGGGAACTGTCTGAACTTCCCTTAAAGCGATCTTGGAAACCTTCTCCATAGGTATCATCATCGTCCTCAAAAATCCATTCCATGCCCCGTGGGCCCTGACGGTACCAGTACATGTAGTAGCTGCTCATATCACCTCCCTTCATGCTGCACTCAAAGGTGAATTCATCTCCCTCTCGCACGGTTACTTCCCTGGGGTTCTGCACCAAGGTCACCTGGCCAGTGACTGCTGCAAAGAGCAAGAACAAAGCACAGTCACTCCCAAGATGCAGCAAAGGTCAGGGCAATGCTGGTGGGACCTTGCACTGGCACTGGAACTGTGGGAGGATAAAATCCTCCTCTTGGAAGGCAGCTGACACAGATGGGCAGAACTGGTAGATGCTAGCAAGGCTCACAAGGAAGGAGACACCCCATTTCCCTCCTTCCTTTTCCCAGTCACACAGGAAGATTTTCCTGGTTTTCCACAAAGAAGCAGGAAGGATTTACACCCGGAAAGTACAAATCCCTTTTTCCTTGCCAAGACAGGATGGTGAGGGACCCACTGTCCTGTCCGTGAACCTGCTCTGGGTGAGCAGAGCAAAGACAAAGGGCTGTCCCGGGCAGTGGGGCTTGTGACCTGGGCTGCCATGGCCCAGCTGGTGTGTGCCAGAGGGGCCGCAGTGCCCCAGGAGCAGTGTCCAGTGCCAGGGCAAAGCGCTGGGCCCCGAGATCTGGGCGCAGCAGGGAGGTGCCCTGCGTGTGCCCAGGCTGCAGAGGAGGCAGCTGGCATGGAGGTGCCCAGCTCAGAGGCACAAGAGGAGCAGGGCTGCTCTCGCCGTGCTCCACAGGCATGGCTGGGCAGCTGGAGCCGGGGCACAGCTGCCCCTGCAAGCGCTCAGCACAGCTGCCCCGAGCCCTGCAGAGCCCAGGGCCACGCTCAGCTCCTGGCGCCAGCAGCCCCTGCCTTCACTTACCTACAATGGGCAAGAAGCCCACGCACAGGGCACTCCACATGGCCAGGCCCGCTCTCAGTGGCCTCTCTGCAGCTTCTCGGGGCCTGCACAACAGCTCTGCCCACACCTGCCCTGCCTGGGCCTCTGTCACTGCTCTCAGGCCCAGCCCTGCTGGTCCCTCCCTCTGCCTGTGACAGCACTGAGGGGGAGAGGTGGGGCACCAGGAGCACAGCTTGAAGCTCTTGCTGCCCTCATGGCTGTCTCTCACCCTGGCTGGTCCCCATCTTTCTGTTAAGCCCTGTCCATACTCACACTTTGTGTGATCCTGTGAAAGAGCCTCAGGCTTGATTTGGAGTAGCTCAGTGGGAACTGTAAATTGGGGAATTCCATTCCTAAACCACAGCAGCCTCATTTGGCATCCAGTGTGGGGCATGAAGGATTGAGATAAGAACAGATCTGCCCAGAGTGGGCTGCAGACCAATCTGATCTCAGCATTAGTTGTATCAGGTAGGGAGCCACTGGTGCCAGGGCTGCTGGGGCTGTTCCTGTGGCTGTGGGACCTAACCCTGTGTATGTTGCCATATGAGCTCCCCATGATGATATTGTGCAGGGCTGTGGGCACTGAGAAGGGGACTGGGGAGAGGACAGAAGTTCTCAGCCTCTGGAGGTGGCTCCTGTCAAGTGTTAGAGAAAGATACTGTTCCAAGGATGATCTAGCAGTGCTCCCAGGCAGGTGGAACCCCATGGCCAGAGACTCCATTTATCATCAAAATAAAACTGTGTGTGCACAGTGCCTGTTAGAGGTGTCACTTAATGAGGACTGGAGTGTCTCTACTCTGTCTCTTTGCAGGTTATGTTTCATTACAGGTCACAAAAGAGGAATTTCCCTGATTGTCAGAGGCTTTGGCATATTCAACTAAGGCCCTCACCTACAAAATCCCAGAATTGACATCTATTTTCAAATCTCTCCTTTGGAAAGACAGACATTACCAGGAGCTCTGCACTCCCCAGTCCTGAATAGATTTGCAGGGGGAAAATCAGGTTCTTATTACTTCAGTTCAGACCATATCTACTGGCTGAAATATAGGGAAAGAGAAAAAGAGAACTTGCCTTACAGTCAGGTAATTAACCATACTGTTTTTGAGGTTCTGTTTATGTTAGATCTAATTTTGTCAGGAAGTTTGTAGGATTTTGGGTCACAAAAGAGATAGGTCAGATTATGCCTAGCAGATGCAGGGACATGATTATTACATTGCATTTTTAATGTGGCAAAAGAAAACTGGAGGGTTCAGTGGAACAAAAAGGTTTTTAGTGTTGCCCATTCTCATGGTGTTCTTCACTATGTTTTCCCAGGTAACCTCTTGGAGAGAGCTTTATTCTTTCAGGATGCTTTTAATGTTGTCTGCCACTGGAGAGAGCTCTCACCATTTTGATCAGCAGGAGAGATGTCAGCTACCACACTGCATGTTAGAGAATCGAGGCATTACTTTATTCTGGCTAGGAGGTGCAACTGAAATAATTTCATCAACACATTGCATGGGTTGTGCAGATAAAATCCTTCCATCACACAACGTTTTCACTGGAACTTGTACTTCTACAGTCAAAACCCAGGGAAATTCATTGGTTCACTGCTCATTGCTCCTAAGTTCCACAGTTTGGAGCATTTGGTTGTTTATTGATCCTTGTACCTTCGATGTTATTTTGGTTTTGAGTCTTGGTTCTCTCATCGACCTTTTCCCAGGCCAGGCGTCTCTGACCATGCCAGGGCTGATGTTTGGAGGTGATGTTCATTAATGTTCTTTATCTTTTGTGTATCTTCTGTGCTGCTCCCAATCTGCTGAGATGTTTTTATCTGTCTGCTGAAATTTCTTTATATACTTTTAGTCAGGGATTTTGTTCACCTTTGCCCAGGGGAAAAGAAACTGAAGTTTCTTCTCAAGGGACTTTTCAGCACTGCAGGACTGAGAGTGTGAGCTGAGCAAGCTCAGGGCAGCAGCCCTTGCTGTGTCCTGTGCAGAGCTCTCTGGAGGGCTGCAGGAGCTCAGGCAGGGGGAGCAAAACTTTATTTGCCCTTCAGGATGTGGTTACCTTGTGTTTTCAAAAACAGGGGAGGGTTGATGCTGCCTGGTGTGACTGAGTCAGAAATGGTGACCACAGCATCCTGCCTGGAGCTTG
The DNA here is from genome assembly GCA_024362935.1 of Setophaga petechia. Classification (NCBI taxonomy): domain Eukaryota; kingdom Metazoa; phylum Chordata; class Aves; order Passeriformes; family Parulidae; genus Setophaga; species Setophaga petechia. The sequence continues at coordinate 5,936,884 of JANCRA010000044.1, read as the reverse complement.
TGAGAGGGGCATGAGCTGGGGAAGGTGTGGGCTGGGCTCTGTTAGGTAAGAGCCAAGTTGCTATGGAAACTATCACTCCATCAAACCACCCCAAATGATTTTCTGGTGGCCCCTTCCTCCTGTCCCTGAGTGCAAAACAACAACAGGGTTTCTTCTCTGCTGACAGGAGCATTTTCCTCCCTCGTGCCTTCAGCAAGGACTCTCCTCGCTGAGGCCCCTGAATGTGCCAGAGACAGTTCCCTGCACAAAGTCTGGAAAAGGCAAATTCAGCCGACAGGAAATCTACAATATCAAAGCTGTGTTTCTGATCCCAGTGGGCTTCTAGGGTAGTTAGATTTCGGCAATTTCCATCCTAGTTTCAGAAGAATAAGCACAGAAAGCCAACGACATTTTGGCCTAGCACAACTTTATTTTTGTCACTACTGCTGGAACCTAAAATTCACATGCAATACATTTGGCAGAAGAAATACAGGCTAAATCAAGAAATGAACAATATCTAGTTAAATGAAATCACTTCAGATTCTACAGAGCTCTTCTTATCTGGAATACACACTTTTTGTTATTGAAGCAGTCTAAAACTCTAAGCTACAAATGGCAGCTATTGTGCTGGAATTCCCTCAGCAGTGCTATTCCAGTTCCACAGGCAGTAACACAACATGCCTGGGAAAGGTGCTTTTCAAAGGCCATCTCTCTGCTGTGAGCACTGGAGTTTTCCAAGCTACTGAAGCAGGCTGGACACTGGTGTGCAAATGCCAGAAGAGTGGAGCAATCTACTTAGCAGGAGGATGAGGATAAATGCACTCTCCTCAGTGTTCAGAGGAGAGGAAACAGCAAAAGCACTTGAAACTCTTCAGTGTAAATCAGCTGGCCAGGCAGGAGTGAACAGTGTTGCCTGTCTGCAGGGGAAGGTGCTGCCTTGTGCCCTGGGTGGTCTCTGTCAGCAGCTGTGGCCCTGCTTGTTCCACCCAATTGTGCTGCTGGTTCACGTTCTTTCCTGCTCTTCTTTGGGTTCATTCCCTGTGGCTGGAAGAGCAAAGGCAGGTTTAAAGTACATTTAATGAAATTTGGCCTGTGAACCAGTGTTTGAGAGCTGTGAGGTCCCTTACCTCAGAAAAGAAACAACTTGATGCTCATGAGGGCATTGAAGGCGATGCTCTTTGCCAGCAGGACCCTCAAACCCAACACAGCCATGGACAGCGTGTTCACTCTCTGCCCTCCAGCACCTGCTCAGTGACCAGAAAAGAGGGGAGAGATCATGGTCTAGGTTTTGGTGTTGTGATCTTGAGAGAAAGTGGAAAATTCACAGGTGACAGTTTCAGGGAAAGGAAGAGCAGCAAGGGAACAGCCAAGAGAGAACATGGCAACAACGGGGGAGCAACCTTGGAACAGAAACCTTGGAACAGCAGCTTGTGTGGGCTGAGTGTGTTGTGTTCTGAGTCCTCTGCCCTGGAGCAAATACATTTCCATGCCTTTATTCCCCAGAGAGCAATGTAACTTCACATCCTGTTTGGGTAACTCACCTTGTGCTGAGGCATTTGTGCTGTTGCAAACCCTCTCACTGGCATCTGTTACTGGTTCTTCAGCCTCCTCTTCTGTAGCATGATAAAGAAAAGGCATTTTAAACTATATCCACCTTTTATAGAGGATTAAAAGGCAGATATAGTTTAATCCACCATTGATGACAAAATGTCAGCAATGTTTAGATGACATTTCTCATAGAACATTGGAGGAAAGTTCAGAGTGGGCCTTAGCTGGTCAGGATTAATTCTGACATTAATTTGAGGAGATGATTTCTCCATGCAGTTGCAGGAAACAGATAAATTGTGCATTCTTTTGGTTTTACTATTTGAATGACATTCATGGCTAAAAAGCAGTCCCACCAAATATAACAATTTATTTAATTTAAAAACCCTCACAACACACCTCACCTTTAACTTTTTTTGGTTTTAGAAAGGCTGTTCCAGCTTGTGCCGCAATTTTACTGCTATAGGCTAGAATATTGTGTCATCAGTAAGTTCACATTTTGAATAAACAGATTGTGTCTTTCCTCTTCTCCCCAGAAAAGTATCTCAAAATAATTAAACAGCTGACACCATTTCTTTCAGATGCTTTGAAGCATCTTTCAGCTCACCCTGCTGAAATCCCAAATGTCTTTCTTATATCTGCTGGCTGCCCAGGGCAGTGCTGTCCAGAAGGAGAACACCAAGCCCCACAGGCCACTGTCTCCAGAAATAAGTGACAGCTGTGCCACCAAACTGTACCTGGCCGTGCTGTTATTGTGCGGTCGTCGAATTTGGCCGTGCAGGTCACCTCTGTGTCTTTTGTCACCCTGACCACTTTAATTGCATTGTACAACCCCTGTGACGTCAAGATGGATGGGCTCTGTTCATAGACCACCTCCTGAGAGGGCATCTCCAACCTGATGTTCTTTGTAGGGGAGTTCCTTGCCAAACAAGCTGCTTTCCCAGAGCTGCCACCTCCTTCCAGTTTCTTTGATTTCATCACAATGACTTGATGGTCAGATGTTTTTGAAATCTCTGAAAAGAAAATCAAGGTTTAGACAGGATTGATTTTACTGCAGGCTTGCCCGGGTGCTGAGTGACCCAAAATTCACATGTACTCCATCTGTGACTAATTGGAACATTCTCATTTACTGTCTTTTATGTCATTATTTCTTGTCATTAGAGGTTCAAGTAACAAAAGAAGGTTCCTTAAACTTGCAACCAGCTGTTTCACACAAAAACTCTTGGTGTCAAAAGAATTTAGTTGCCAAGAAATCATTGTGGTACCATAATTTGTTTCTTAGAGGAAATACCCTTCCCTTTAGGTCAGGTCACATTTGGAGAATCAAGGGTGATCTCAAAAACCTATGTCAGGATTTAACTCAGATTAGCAATTTGAATTAGAGTAAAACCATGGAACTGAAAGGAATCATCCAGCAGCCTTCCTTGCCAGAAAGGGCTCAGCTTATGAAAAGCTCTCAGACACATCCACAAAGATTCACGTGTCTGCTTTGACAGGAGCATCCTGAGGGGTCTCTTGGGTAAAGAGAGGTGCATGAGGCTTTTCATTTTGCATGGTGTCTGCCTTGCAGGTGGGTCAAGAGATCCCTCAGCTCTAACCTGTTGTTCATCCCAGGGTACTGATGGAAGTTTGATCAAGGAGCTCTGACTTTACACCCTTTCCCCATCAGCCCTGTGCCACTGCTGAGGAACTGAGGTGAAAGCCAAATCGTGCTCTGCCACAACTTCATGGGTCAGCTCTCCTGATCAAACAGACACAACTACACACTTGTCCACACCTACAGCCACCAGACACCCACCAGAAATCCAATATTTCCTTCCCAGCTGTTGTACATGCTTGGCCAGAGCCTGTCAGTCCTGTGCATTCTGTGTTCTCTGAGAAGACCTTGAAGGTCTTTTCATGTGGTCTCCTCTCCAGGCTTTGCAAACAGCCGGAACACAAACAGGCTGGTGCTCTGCAATAGCTCCCTGGGCAGGATCTTCAGCAAGCAGTAATGCACACAGTGCAATTGTAGTTCAGAGAGCAGAAGATTTGTTTTATCTGACCCCAGAAGGCTCACCTGAGTCCCACTAGCTTGCATTCCCTGAGAGTACAACCATGAATTCCTACCCCTGCTTGCTTCTGAAAGGGGCTTAATCTTTTATGTTTATGTGCAAATTTATTTGAACAAAAGGGGGAGGTTGCTGACATCCTGGAAACTTTGGCTTCAACATATTAAGTATTTCAGCAGACTCAAAAGGGACTTTGATAATTTAGGGTCAATGTATTTTACTACCAAACATAATTCCAGAGTTTCTGTGCAGCTCTGAAAGTATCCTGACATTAGCTAGAAAAAGAGAACCCTTGAACAGCAAGGAAAGAAGAGGACTTTCTGCAGAATGGTAAATTTACATTGCTTTGTCCCTTTGGAACTGGAAGTGCAGTGAAATTGTTCCTAAATACACATTTATTCCCATGCAACATATCCTACAGGCACGGAGAGATATTAAGCAGCACCCAAGGCAGTCCCACGTCTTTCTGGAAGGACAGCAGGAGGTTTTAGGGATTTAAAATATCGTGGGACATTCTTGCCACACTTTAAAGTCATGCAGACCTCCGGAAGCAAAGCAACAATTCCTGAGGGATGCACCTGATAATTTAGGATCACAGAAATTATCATCAAAACCCCCTCTGCCACCCCAACATTCCCACTCCCATAGAGAAGCTTGTGGTGACCTGCAACTTCTTTGTTTATCACAGAATTCCAAAGAAAGACAGGAATAACTAAGGCTTCTTATAATCTCTACTCCCCACATTGGTCTTTTCAGACCCCACACAACCTGGTATCCAATTGTCTATCCTTCCAGGAGCTCTTGGATATGAGGCACTTGGGAGAGTTTAAGCCCAAGGCTATTTCACCTCCTTGCTGCTCTGTCCCCAGGGCAGTGGAATGCCTTACCTGGGGACACTGTCAGTGTGGTGCCAGTGTCAAAGCAGAACTTCTCCAAGCAGGAGTTACAGATCTGTCTCAAAACTCCTCATCCTGGGAGCTCTTCACTGAGCTCTGCATTCCTGCCCCGGGTCAGTCAGTGCAAGCCCACTGGAGAATTGGACGCTGGACAGTAAATTTGGGCCAGAGTGCTGCCCAAAGTGGGAATAAGTTATCACAGGCTAAGCAGTGGCCTGCTGGTGTTTGGGGATCATGGAATAATGGTGCTGTGCAGAGTCAGCCCAGATGTTCCTGGGAAACCTTCCTGAGCAGATCCAAGCTGAGGGTTTGGCTTGCAAGCCTGGCTGGGTAGCGAGTGCATTCAAGGGATTATTACAGCTGAAAATCCTTCCAGTGACCCCAAACCTTTAAATACCCTTGTTCTCCCCCACATTAATTTTCAATGAAGTTTTAGGAATAAAGAAATGTCACTTACTTGGTAAAACTGTGAGAGTTGTCCCTGGTCCAAATATAATCTTAGCTGTCCACACACTGCTAAGGTGTATTCCAATAACTCACTCTTTCCTCATGGTATTCAAAAGTGTTGTGAAAACAGTTGATGAAAAGCCATTAGTCCTAATTGTCTATGGTTGCCATTCCATGAGAGGATCCAGAGGTACATTTACTTCCAAAACTGGAAAGGGAAAAAAGGTTAATTGAATTGTTTCGAATAGCTTGACTGAATATAGAATTTTCAACTTCTCCCTTTCTTCCACCTTTCAGAACTTCCACGAGCTCTTTTATATATCCATGATTAAAAGAAATATAGGAAGAATGTTGTTCTTCTCTTCTTAATCATTAGAGTCAGCCATCTCTTTTCTTTCCCAAAATTTCTCACCTTCTTTCCCTCTTTTTGTTTTTGTACAGGTCCCTGTGCTGTTTATATCATTGTGGTAACCCAGTCCAAAGCACAGTGATGTATTTCATAACAAAAACTGTCTCCGTTCCACTACACAGAATATTGGATTTTACAGGCAGTCACATGACATCTTCAGTGGTTTGAGATCCAACTCACCACATAAAGAAACACCACACGGCTTTCAAGGAAGGATCTCAAATAATATCAAAGGGGTTGTGTTGTAAATGAGAACTTGGGTATTATGTGACACCTATGAAAAGTGTGATGGAGTTAAGGGGGATAGAAAGCAGAAAAATAATCAGTAACCTCTGGTGTAATTTCAGAGCACTTCTTACAATGCAGTCTAATCCCCCTACTTGTCTTCTTGTAGGTACTAGTGGTAGTGTGAACGGAGTTCTGGGATGTAGCAGGCTGGCTCTGGGGGTGTTGGGAGGATTGGATTAAAAAGAGAAGATGCAGGAGGGTTGTAAATTGCTGAAGTGACCTTCCAGCTGGGAATTACCCTTGACAGCCCAGGGTGAACTGCATCCAGGGATTGTCTAGCATGGACGCAGTTTAGATGCCAGTGTCTCTCCTTGCCTCTGCCTGGCTGTTGCTCAGGGATACCCTCAGGTTAGCAAGGTCATGGAAATAAATGTACTCTGAGTTTGTCTGTGGCTGCTCCATCTGCTGCCTGTGCTGCCTAACATAATGATGGTGACTGTCCTAGTTTGAAAGACAAGTGCCTGCCAAGGAAGGCAGGAACCTCCCTCTGAATGGAGAATATGATCCCCTTCCCTCCAAATGAATATAACTTTGAAACAAAGGGGCTTTCTGGTAAAAACACAGGAAAGGCAATAACAGTTCTTTACCAGTATGTGCATGTATAACAACAGCAGCAGCACCAAACAGACCCAGACAGCCAGGCCCGGCCTCTCTCGGCCGCAGGCGCTTTCCCCTTTGGTGCAGTTCCGGGCACAGCCAGCAGGGGCGCTGCTGGCTCCCGGCCGGGCAGGGCGGGTGCGGTGATTCCCCCGCGCCAGCAGGGGGCGCTGTGGCGAGAGCTCGGCCGCCTCTCTGCAGGTGGGTAATGGTGGGTGGGCAGGCAGGAGAGATGGAGAAGGGGCTCCCTTTACAATCCCACAGGAGCAGCCGGTCCCGGTGCCCCTCTGGATACCGAAACCTGCTCTAGTGGGAATCTTGGAGCAGCAAGCTGCAACAGCAGAGGTGAGAACATTCAGAGTGGTAAACCAAGTGTAGGGGAAACTCTGAAGCTGTGTCAGGAGCCACAGGTGTCTCGGCGGACAAGGGGTGTCAAGTTACAATGGTGCAAAAATCCCTGAAGCAGTGGCAGACAACCGCAGGGCTGGGCAGGGGATTGCTCCTTTGGACAGCTCGCTGGCTATGGCAATCCTGGCATCAGCAGAGGGCATGGCCCAGTGCTGATGCCTCCCTGCTCCTGGTGTAGCACACACCGGCTCTGGGCTCCCAAGTGACAAAGGAGCAGAGAATCAAGCTGGCAATCCCTACTCAAAGTGCCAAAGGAAAGGAAAGAAAGAAAAGCAGGCACAAAGCACAGGGCAACAGTGTCTCCAGTCAGACTCCCTTGCCATGTGGCTCCTGAGTTGAGCAGCCCCTCTGGAAGTAAGAAGCTGGCCCTGGCCCCCAACTCTCAGGGGATGCCTCCTGCCCCTCACCCATTGCAATACTTCCTGAGCCAGGGGAGGCAGTGACCATTCGGAACACAAAACAAAGACAAACCCATGAATGGATATGGAATTTAAGCCATTCCCAAGACAGAAATATCAGGTGAAAACATGAGAGGAATGGGAAGAAATAGGTGAGGCTTTTGTGGGACAAATTGGACATCCCTGGGCTCCAGTCCTCATGGGGTGCTTGAAGTGTGTCAGGTGTCTGATGGCAGGACAGCACAGCTGGGCAGACACAGTCAGCAGATTTCTGGCATGCACTGATGCAAACTTACTAACACAAATGGCTGGTGAGCTGGACCTCTGTGTGCCACTGAGGAAGAATTGGTATTGGGACAGCCTTGGCTGCAGTGACCATGCACTGTTTGAGCTCAGGATCCTGGGAGAAGAGAGCAATGCAAAACCAGGACTGAAGCCCTGGGCTTCAGGAGAGAAGAATCTGGGATCTTCTGGAAGGAATCCCGTGGGTTATGGTCCTGGATAGAGGAGGGGTCTAGGAGAGCTGCTCATGTTCAGAGATTAGCTCTTTGAACCTCAAGAATGGTTTCTCTTGACAAAGCAGTAAGTCAAGCTTTGTGTCAGACATCCAAAATGATGAACAAAGGGCTCCTGAATAAACTCATAACTGGTTAATACAGAAGGTTACTGCTGAGTTGTTCAACTGGCCATGATGATTAAATGTCTAAAATGACCTGTTTGTGAGAGCCAAGATCTCAGGTTAAATGGTGAGGAAATTGGTCTTGGAAAATTAGGTGGGGTGTTGTGCTGTTTCAGTAATTCTGGTAAATCATATTTGTGTATGTGCACAGAGTTGTCTAAGGAAAAATAGATGAGGTAAAGCCACTGTGTTTTCCTCCTTCAAGAGGAGGGAGGGAGACAGTTTGTGTGTGGTGGTTCAGTTGTTTTCAGTCACTGTGGTACGTACTCCACCACTGTGCTAGACAGTTCTACAAAAACATCTGGGGAGCTTTTCAGTGCCAGGTGATGTCTCCTCTTTCATGTCTTTGTAGTGCTGCCTTTTGTTTCCTGTCCCTCTACACTGCTCTACTTCTGAACATATAGCAATGTTCCAGAGGATTCGCTAAACTAAAAATATAATTATCGTCCTTGCTTTTTTTTAGCAGAGGGGACAGTTATTGTTCATCTAACTAGAATATTGCTCTCACACTTTGGAAAGGAATATTGTTGTTAGAAGTGCCTCACAGAAAGGATCTGGTTACTGGTTTGTCTTTTAACACACAAGAAGATAGTTTGGGTTAAATACTTGAAAGGGTTTCTGGGAAGCATCTCTCAATCTTACAAATTTTCAAGTTATTTTCATTCTATATTTACTAAGTTTTCTAGACCTTCAAGCATTACTCTCCTCAAAGCCTATTTGCATACCAGAGGAAAAAGTCTTTGTTTAAGAATTGTTCAGGATTTATTTTGGTTCAGCTGATGGTGCTTTAATTGACTCTCTTTGCTGGTATAGTTGACTGAAGTTGGCTTTTAATTTGATTCCTGACAAGAGCCCTGGGCAGCAGCTTCCAGAAAGAAATGCTGAGAGATCTGTCTTGCCCATCTGCTGGTTTTTGGTTCACTCTGCTGCAGAGCTGCTCCAGGGTGGGTCTGCTCCACAGTAATACGTTGCTGCATCGCCTAGCTGTGCTGCCAGGAGCTGCAGTGTGAAGCTGTTATGGGAGCTCTCCACTCTTCCTTTAAAGCGACCTTTGAAACTGTCTCCATATTTATCACCCTCCCTGTAAATCCATTCCAGAGAGCCTCGTGGGCCCTGACGGTACCAGTTCATGTAGTACCTGCTCATATCACCTCCCTTCATGCTGCACTCAAAGGTGAATTCATCTCCCTCTCGCACGGTCATTTCCCTGGGGTTCTGCTCCAAGGTCACCTGGCCAGTGACTGCTGCAGAGAGCAAGAACAAGCCACAGTCACTCCAAGATCCAGCAAAGGTCAGGGCAATGCTGGTGGGGCTTTGGACAGGCACTGGACCTGTGGGAGGACAAAATCCTCCTCTTGGAAGCCAGCTGATACAGATGGGCAGAACTGGTGGCAGCAAGCAAGGCTCACTAGGAATGAGACACCACATTTTCCTCCGTCCAAGTTTCAGAGGAAGCTTTTTCTGATTTCCCCCAAAGAAGCTGGAATGATTTGCACCATGGGGCAATAAATTACTTTGACCTTGCCAAGAGAGGATGGTGAGGAACCCACTGTCCTGTCTGTGAACCTGCTCTGGGTGAGCAGAGCAAAGACAAAGGGCTGTCCCGGGCAGTGGGGCTTGTGACCTGGGCTGCCATGGCCCAGCTGGTGTGTGCCAGAGGGGCCACAGTGCCCCAGGAGCAGTGTCCAGTGCCAGGGCAAAGCGCTGGGCCCCGAGATCTGAGCGCAGCAGGGAGGTGCCCTGCGTGTGCCCAGGCTGCAGAGGAGGCAGCTGGCATGGAGGTGCCCAGCTCAGAGGCACAAGAGGAGCAGGGCTGCTCTCGCCGTGCTCCACAGGCATGGCTGGGCAGCTGGAGCCGGGGCACAGCTCCCCCTGCAAGCGCTCAGCACAGCTGCCCAGAGCCCTGCAGAGCCCAGGGCCACGCTCAGCTCCTGGCGCCAGCAGCCCCTGCCTTCACTTACCTACAATGGGCAAGAAGCCCACGCACAGGGCACTCCACATGGCCAGGCCCGCTCTCAGTGGCCTCTCTGCAGCTTCTCGGGGCCTGCACAACAGCTCTGCCCACACCTGCCCTGCCTGGGCCTCTGTCACTGCTCTCAGGCCCAGCCCTGCTGGTCCCTCCCTCTGCCTATGACAACACTGAGGGGGAGAGGTGGGACACCAGGAGCACAGCTTGAAGCTCTTGCTGCCCTCCTGGCTGTCTCTCACCCTGGCTGGTCCCCATCTTTCTGTTAAACCCTCTCCATACTCACACTTTTTGTGATCCTGTGAAAGAGCCTCAGGCTTGATTTGGAGCAGCTCAGTGGGAACTCCAAATTGGGGAATTCCATTCCTAAACCACAGCAGCCTCATTTGGCATCCAGTGTGGGGCATGAAGGGTTGAGATAAGAACAGATCTGCCCAGAGTGGGCTGCAGACCAATCTGATCTCAGCATTAGTTGTATCAGGTATGGAGCCACTGGTGCCAGTGCTGCTGGGGCTGTTCCTGTGGCTGTGGGACCTAACCCTGTGTATGTTGCCATATGAGCTCCCCATGATGATATTGTGCAGGGCTGTGGGCACTGAGAAAGGAATTGAGGAGAGGATAGAAATTCTCAGCTTTTGGAGGTGGCTCCTGTCAAGTGTTAGAGAAAGATACTGTCCCAAGGATGATCTAGCAGTGCTCCCAGGCAGGTGGAACCCCATGGCCAGAGTCTCCATTTATCATCAAAATAAAACTGTGTGTGCACAGTGCCTGTTAGAGGTGTCCACTTAATGAGGACTGGAGTGTCTCTACTCTGTCTCTTTGCAGGTTATGTTTTATTACAGGTAACAAAAGAGGAATTTCCCTGATTGTCAGAGGCTTTGGCATATTCAACTAAGGCCCTCACCTACAAAATCCCAGAATTGACATCTATTTTCAAATCTCTCCTTTGGAAAGACAGACATTGCCAGGAGCTCTGCACTCCCCAGTCCTGAATAGATTTGCAGGGGGAAAATCAGGTTCTTATTACTTCAGTTCAGACCATATCTGCTGGCTGAAATATAAGGCAAAGAGAAAAAGAGAACTTGCCTTACAGTCAGGTAATTAACCATACTATTTTTGAGGTTCTGTTTATGTTAGATCTAATTTTGTGAGGAGGTTTATAGGATTTTAGGTCACAAAAGAGATAGGTCAGATTATGCCTAGCAGATGCAGGGACATGATTATTACATTGCATTTTTAATGTGGCAAAAGAAAACTGGAGGGTTCAGTGGAACAAAAGGTTTTTAGTGTTGCCCATTCTCATGGTGTTCTTCACTATGTTTTCCCAGGTAACCGAGAGAGCTTTATTCTTTCAGGATGCTTTTAATGTTGTCTGCCACTGGAGAGAGCTCTCACCATTTTGATCAGCAGGACAGATGTCAGCTACCACACTGCATGTTAGAGAATCAAGGCATTACTTTATTCTGGCTAGGAGGTGCAACTGAAATAATTTCATCAACACATTGCATGGGTTGTGCAGATAAAATCCTTCCATCACACAACGTTTTCACTGGAACTTGTACTTCTACAGTCAAAACCCAGGGAAATTCATTGGTTCACTGCTCATTGCTCCTAAGTTCCACAGTTTGGAGTATTTGGTTGTTTATTGATGCTTGTACCTTCGATGTTATTTTGGTTTTGAGTCTTGATTCTCTCATCGACCTTTTCCCAGGCCAGGCGTCTCTGACCATGCCAGGGCTGATGTTTGGAACTGATGTTCATTAATGGTTGTTATCTTTTGTGTATCTTCTGTGCTGCTCCCAATCTGCTGAGATGTTTTTATATGTCTGCTGAAATTTCTTTATATACTTTGAGTCAGGGATTTTGTTCACCTTTGCCCAGGGGAAAAGGAACTGAAGTTTCTTCTCAAAGGACTTTTCAGCACTGCAGGACTGAGGGTGTGAGCTGAGCAAGCTCAGGGCAGCAGCCCTTGCTGTGTCCTGTGCAGAGCTCTCTGGAGGGCTGCAGGAGCTCAGGCAGGGGGAGCAAAGCCTTATTTGCCCTTCAGGATGTGGTTACCTTGTGTTTTTGAAAACAGGGGAGGGTTGATGCTGCCTGGTGTGACTGAGTCAGAAAGGGTGACCACAGCATCCTGCCTGGAGCTTGTGAGAGGGGCATGAGCTGGGGAAGGTGTGGGCTGGGCTCTGTTAGGTAAGAGCCAAGTTGCTATGGAAACTATCACTCCATCAAACCACCCCAAATGATTTTCTGGTGGCCCCTTCCTCCTGTCCCTGAGTGCAAAACAACAGCAGGGTTTCTTCTCTGCTGACAGGAGCATTTTCCTCCCTCGTGCCTTCAGCAAGGACTCTCCTCACTGAGGCTCCTGAATGTGCCAGAGACATTTCCCTGCACTAAGTCTGGAAAAGACAAATTCAGCCAACAGGAAATCTACAATATCAAAGCTGTGTTTCTGATCCCAGTGGGCTTCTAGGGTAGTTAGATTTCGGCAATTTCCATCCTAGTTTCAGAAGAATAAGCACAGAAAGCCAACAACATTTTGGCCTAGCACAACTTTATTTTTGTCACTACTGCTGGAACCTAAAATTCACATGCAATATATTTGGCAGCAGAAATACAGGCTTAATAAAGAAATGAACATTATCTAGTTAAATGAAATCACTTCAGATTCTACAGAGCTCTTCTTATCTGGAATACACACTTTTTGTTATTGAAGCAGTCTAAAACTCTAAGCTACAAATGCCAGCTATTGTGCTGGAATTCCCTCAGCAGTGCTACTCCAGTTCCACAGGCAGTAACACAACATGCCTGGGAAAGGTGCTTTTCAAAGGCCATCTCTCTGCTGTGAGCACTGGAGCTTTCCAAGCTACTGAAGCAGGCTGGACACTGGTGTGCAAATGCCAGAAGAGTGGAGCAATCTACTTAGCAGGAGGATGAGGATAAATGCACTCTTCTCAGTGTTCAGAGGAGAGGAAACAGCAAAAGCACTTGAAACTCTTCAGTGTAAATCAGCTGGCCAGGCAGGAGTGAACAGTGTTGCCTGTCTGCAGGGGAAGGTGCTGCCTTGTGCCCTGGGTGGTCTCTGTCAGCAGCTGTGGCCCTGCTTGTTCCACCCCCTTGTGCTGCTGGTTCACGTTCTTTCCTGCTCTTCTTTGGGTTCATTCCCTGTGGCTGGAAGAGCAAAGGGAGGTTTAAAGTACATTTAATGAAATTTGGCCTATGAACCAGTGTTTGAGAGCTGTGAGGTCCCTTACCTCAGAAAAGAAACAACTTGATGCTCATGAGGGCATTGAAGGCGATGCTCTTTGCCAGCAGGACCCTCAAACCCAACACAGCCATGGACAGCGTGTTCACTCTCTGCCCTCCAGCATCTGCTCAGTGACCAGAAAAGAGGGGAGAGATCATGGTCTAGGTTTTGGTGTTGTGATCTTGGCAGAAAGTGCAAAATTCACAGGTGACAGTTTCAAGGAAAGGAAGAGCAGCAAGGGAACAGCCAAGAGAGAACATGGCAACAACGGGGGAGCAACCTTGGAACAGAAACCTTGGAACAGCTGCTTGTGTGGGCTGAGTGTGTTGTGTTCTGAGTCCTCTGCCCTGGAGCAAATACATTTCCATGCCTTTATCCCCCAGAGAGCAATGTAACTTCACATCCTGTTTGGGTAACTCACCTTGTGCTGAGGGCTCTGTGCTGTTGCAAACCCTCTCACTGGCATCTGTTACTGATTCTTCAGCCTCCTCTTCTGTAGCATCATAAAGAAAAGGCATTTTAAACTATATCCACCTTTTATAGAGGATTAATAGGCGGATATAGTTTAATCCACCATTGATGACAAAATGTCAGCAATGTTTAGATGACATTTCTCATAGAACATTGGAGGAAAGTTCAGAGTGGGCCTTAGCTGGTCAGGATTAATTCTGACATTAATTTGAGGAGATGATTTCTCCATGCAGTTGCAGGAAACAGATAAATTGTGCATTCTTTTGGTTTTACTATTTGAATGACATTCATGGCTAAAAAAGCAGTCCCACCAAATATAACAATTTATTTAATTTAAAAACCCTCACAACACACCTCACCTTTAACTTTTTTGGTTTTAGAAAGGCTGTTCCAGCTTGTGCCGCAATTTTACTGCTATAGGCTAGAATATTGTGTCATCAGTAAGTTCACATTTTGAACAAATAGATTGTGTCTTTCCTCTTCTCCCCAGAAAAATATCTCAAAGTAATTAAACAGCTGACACCATTTCTTTCAGATGCTTTGAAACATCTTTCAGCTTTCCCTGCTGAAATCCCAAATGTCTTTCTTATATCTGCTGGCTGCCCAGGGCAGTGCTGTCCAGAAGGAGAACACCAAGCCCCATAGGCCACTGTCTCCAGAAATAAGTGACAGCTGTGCCACCAAACTGTACCTGGCCGTGCTGTTTTTGTGTGGTCGTCGAATTTGGCCGTGCAGGTCACCTCTGTGTCTTCTGTCACCCTGACCACTTTAATTGCATTGTACAACCCCTGTGACGTCAAGATGGATGGGCTCTGTTCATAGACCACCTCCTGAGAGGGCATTTCCAAGCTGATGTTCTTTGTAGGGGAGTTCCTTGCCAAACAAGCTGCTTTCCCAGTGCTGTTGCCTTCTTCCAGTTTCTTTGATTTCATCACAATGACTTGAGGGTCAGATGTTTTTGAAATTTCTGAAAAGAAAAGCAAGGTTTGGACAGGATTGATTTTACTGCAGGCTTGCCTGGGTACTGAGTGACTCAAAATTCACATGTACTCCATCTGTGACTAATTTGCAGCATTAGTGATCACTTTTTGTGGTCTTTATTTCTTGCTGTTTCTCCCAAAAGATCAAATTAAAGACAGAAATGGGTATGGGGGGATACTTAATAGGGGATTTAATCCAACAGGCTCGCAACTACCTTTTGCCAAAGCTTCTGCTTGCAAATGAACCCTTGATTTTATAATGGACTTACAAACAAGAGAGGAACTTTGATGAATGCCACTCCAAGACTCCACTTATTCTGCTTTTTCAGCCATTTAATTCCAAAACATAACAGTTCTATCTGGATTGCCTTGCATATTCATGAGAGACATAAAAGAATACTGTTTTTATTTTACTCTCCCTCCCAGATGCCCAACAGAAATCAAACACATTAACTTGGCTTAACCAGTTCAGTTGAATCCAACCTCTGAACAACTTATTAAGATTAAACTAGTACAGAAATGTCGCATAAGATTTTATTTCATGTTTTTGTACACTTCTCTGCTATCAGTGTTGTATTTTTAACTCTGACACAATACATAGTCTTAGGAACTTGTATGTCAACTTCTACAGACACTTTATTGCCCTTTAGACAGTCCAAGTGTGACTTTAAACCTAACACTGATTATGGCAATCTTATTAAGAAACCTGAATAAGTGGATAGATGTATGTCCCAAAGAAATTCAGAATGATAGCAGACAGTTGTTCTTTGGTAACATTGGGAAGTGGAATAAGAATAGTTTTACATATAAATTGTCTAGCTGCATGCAGAAGACTACACATAGAAAGTAAAATTAGTGACTGAAAAACATGAATGAATGTCTGCATAAATTTTAGGGGGAATAAAATGCTTGCAAAGGGGGAAAATGAAAGAGTAGCAACTCATAAAATGGTAATGTATAAAGGATACCTACTTGGCTCCACGGTCAGTTGAGTTCCATTCCCAAAGACAAGAGCAGCAGTAACTCACAGTTAAAATGCGTAAATCAAAAAGGGCTCACTTTGCTATTCTTCCCCCACACATTTCCTTCCCAGTTGCACCATGATTGGCCAGAGCCTGTCAGTCCTGTGCATTCTGTGTTCTCTGAGAAGACCTTGAAGGTCTTTTCATGTGGTCTCCTCTCCAGGCTTTCCAAATAGCCAGAACACAAACAGGCTGCTGCTCTGCAATAGCTCCCTGAGCAGGATCTTCAGCAAGCAGTAATGCACACAGTGCAATTGTAGTTCAGAGAGCAGATTTGTTTTATCTGACCCCAAAAGGCTCACCTGAGTTCCACTAGTTTGCATCACCTGACAGATCAGCCATGAATTCCTACCACTGCTTGCTTCTGGAAGAGATTTGTGTTTTATGTTCTGAAAATTTATTTGAACAAAAAATTTTACTTCTCCTTTACTTTCATCTTACAAAGTCAAAAGAGGAGCCTTCTATTCCAGAAAGTAATGGGGCTTAGCATTCTTAATGAATATTTAATCTGGAATAAACCAAACAGTACCAAAAGGAAAATCTTCTCTGTCCTTAACTGAGAATAAGCCTGGAGTACCCAACAGTGGCACTAATGGTTGTTATTTTATGTCATTTTGGTTTGGGGAGTTGGCAAAAGATTGGAAAGTACATGTGTTGAAAACACCTTAAAATTTATATTAGTATCTCCCAAAGGAATTCAAAACCCAAAGAAGGAGATTGCTCACATCCTGGAAACATTGGCTTCAACTTCTTGAGTATTTCAGCAGCCTCAAAAGGGAGTCTGATACTTACAGCATCTTTTACCATCAAAGTTAATACCAGAATCATTGTGCAGCTCTGAAAAGATCCTGCCATTAGCTAAAAAAAGAAAATCATCAAACAGGATGGAAAGATAGGTCTTTCTTCAGAATGGTAACTTTGCTTGGGGTGACATGCACCTTTTTTGCACATAATGGAATTCCAAAGAAAGATAGGAATAACCAAGGCTTCTTATAATCCCTACTCCCCACATTCATCTTTTCAGAACCCACACAACCTGGTATCCAATTGTCTTTCATTCCAGGAGCTCTTGGATATGAGGCACTTGTGAGAATTTAAGCCCAAGGCTATTTCACCTCCTTGCTGCTCTGTCCCCAGGGCAGTGGAATGCCTTACCTGGGGACACTGTCAGTGTGGTGCCAGTGTCAAAGCAGAACTTCTCCAAGCAGGAGTTACAGATCTGTCTCAAAACTCCTCATCCTGGGAGCTCTTCACTGAGCTCTGCATTCCTGCCCCAGGTCAGTCAGTGCAAGCCCACTGGAGAATTTACTGGACAGTAAATTTGGGCCAGAGTGCTGCCCAAAGTTGGAATAAGTTATCACAGGCTAAGCAGTGGCCTGCTGGTGTTTGGGGATCATGGAATAATGGTGCTGTGCAGAGTCAGCCCAGATATTCCTGGGAAACCTTCCTGAGCAGATCCAAGCTGAGGGTTTGTCTTGCAAGCCTGGCTGGGGAGCCAGTGCATTCAAGGGATTATTGCAGCTGAAAATCCTTTCTGTCAACCCAAACGTTTAAACTCCTTTGTCCACCTATACCTCAATTTTCAATGAAGTTTTAGGAATAAAGAAATGTCACTTACTTGGTAGAACTGTGAGAATCGTCCCTGGTCCAAATATAAGCTTATCTGTCCTCACACTGCTAAGACTTTTTCCAATAACTCACTCTTTCCTGATGGTGCTCAAAAGCGTTTTAAATCAAGGGATAGAAAGCCAAATATTTTTTCTAATTATCCATGGGTACAAGTCCATGAGAGGATCCAGAGGTACATTTACTTCCAAAACTGGAAAGGGAAAAAAGGTTAATTGAATTGTTCAATGATTTTCAGTTATTTCAAATAGCTTGATTGAGTGTAGAATTTTCAACTTCTCCCTTTCTTCCACCTTTTAGAATCCCCTTGAACTCTTTTATCTTTCCAGGGTAAAAGGCATTATAGAAAGAATATTCTATTTGTCTCTTTAATGATTATAGTCAGCCATCTCCTTTCTTTCCCAAAATATCTCACTGTTTCTCCCTCTTTTTGTTTTTGTACAGGTCCCTATGCTGTTTGTATCATTGTGGTACTCCGACCCCTGTACACAGTGATCTATTTCCTTGTAAAAACTGTCTCTGTTCAACTACACAGAATTTAGGATTATACAGGCAGTCACATGACCTCTTCAGTGGTTTAAGACCCAATGTACCACATGAAAAAACACCTTATGGCTTTCAAGAAAGGATATAAGATAATATCAGAGAGGTCGAGTTGTAAATGAGAACTTGGGGATTACATGACACCTCTGAAAATTCTGAGAGCATTAAGCTGGATAGAAAGCAGGAAAAGAATCTGTACTTTTCATGTTATATCAAAGCATTTCTGAAAATTCTCCTGACTTGCTGAAAGCTGTCCCCTTCTTCCCCTTTGTTTCAGTGCTCAGAAGCAGGAGGAATGTGCCCTCTGGTCTCTTGGAATTGGTTCCTGGGGTCATTTAGTATCTTAGAAAGTCTTCATGGTGTTTTAGGTAAGAGGAGAAAGTAGACAAACGGATTATTCTTTTTTGAGGCACTGAAACCTTGGGAGTGAGGATCAAAGAGTAAAGGAGATGTTGTACATTGATGAAATCTTTCATGATATTCAATTTCTGTATAAATCCTTGACAGAGCTGAACCAGCTGTGTTCCCTCCCAAATTTTGTGTACCTATACACTGGTGGGTGGAATGAGGAGCAGAAGAGGCCTTGACTCCATGTAAGCACTGCTCAGCAATAACTCAAACATCCCTGAATTACCAACATGCTTTCCAGCACAGATTCAAAACATTTTCCCATTCCTGCTATGAAGAAAATTAGCCATACTCAAACCAAAACCATCATATTCTTTAAAAAAAAAAAAAAAAACCCAAACCAAACCACCCTCTTTCTCTGGTTCTTTCTGCCTGTGGGAGATGTTGAGAAGGAAGGAAGGAGTTATCAGCACGTTAATGGTTTGGGGTTTGCATGTGGGAGACTGCTGTGTTATTGCTGTAGCACCTCTGCATCTGTTTCTGCAAAAGACAGCCCAGAGTAGTGTTGAGAAGTCTGGGAAGAGCCTTGCCTTGCAGCAACCACAAAAGATCTGGCTAGATTAAATCCCCTCCTTCCAATTCTGCCCTAGCGCTGCCTGCATTTCAAGCACTGTGCCCTTTTCAAGTTCCCTCATGCAGCAGAAGTAGGTGGCTGTGTCTGCAGCTGCTGGTGAGAGCAGTTGCAGCCACAGCAGGTTCCTGGAGGGGTCTGCAGAGCTGTTGACTCGGCTCTGGAAGGATGCAGCGATGTGCTGGAGTCCTGTGAAAGGATACTGCATCACCAGGTGCTGCAGCTCTTTGCCAGGAGTCTGCCGGATCCAGTCCCACGCGTAGTTGCTATCGGTGATGGCTACACCAGAGATGTGGCAGGTGAGCCAGACAGACTCTGAGATCTTCCCTACTGTAGGGCCTGAGGCCGCTGTCTTCACCTGAGAAAGGCCACCTGCAGCCCCAGGAGACAAGGGTAAACAAAAAGCAACATAAGCAATCAGTCTACTCCACCATGTCCCCGTGGTTCTGTAGCTGCAAACCCATCTGCTCAACAACTCTGTCTCCCTGTAGAACCTCAGATCTGGGAGAGACACACACAGCCTTCCGAATTTTCCCACTGAGCTCCCAAATGACCCTCTGGAATTCCCCACTTCCTCTGCTCACCCCTCAGGTAGTAAAACCCGTGGGCTGGATGGGCTGGAGATGAGCTGTGCCCAAAACCACAGCAGGATTATTCACACACCCGAGCTTTTGGACTGGGTACCTGTAATACTTTAAACCAAGGGAAACAAGAAAATTACTTCAAAGTGGAAGCAGTTAGGGGAAATGAGAAGAGAGTTGGCATGACATATGCCAAGAAGATAAACACAAAGGTTAGAGCTCATTTGGGGAGAGAAAAAGGTAGGATGTCCCTGTCAAAATCAAACATTTGAAAACTCTGTGCTGTGTCTACAGTAACCCTGAACATCTGGGCAACACAGGCCCCTTCCAGATCAGAGGCATAGAGCTGGGATGCTGACAGGTGGTTTGTGTTCAGCCTCAGCTGGATCTGTGTCTCTGTGCGAACAGCACAGAAGTAGCAGGCGGTGTCCCCGGCGCGGAGGAGATGCAGGCTGAGAGATGCCACAGACTGGGAATTGTCCCTGGAGGCTGTGGCTCGACCTTCCACTGCTGCCCCAAACTGAATCTGTGATGAGTAATGGCTTATCCAGGACACCCATTCGAATCTGCCTCTGGGTGCCTGACGGTACCACCGAACATAATGATTCTCGAAGGTGAAGCCGGAGCCGTGGCAGGAGAGGGTGACGGAGTCCCCGGGCGCTCGCTGCCCTCCGCCGGCCTCCTGCAGCCTCGGCTGTGCCCAGAGCCCTGCGGAGGGAGAGCGCAGGGATCGGGCAGGGCGCGACCGCGGACCGAGGGCGCTGTCCCGGTGTACCCGGCTGCCGCGCGGTGACAAACCCGCACGGTAACAAAACCTCCTGCCCCCATTTGCATCTACCGCTCTCCCTGATCATCCTTGCCCCAGTCCCTGTCCCTGCCTGTCGCTGTCCCTCGTTCCCGCGGGCCGGGCTCGCTGCCCTCCCCGCCCGGCTCTCACCTGCCGGCCACAAGGCCAAGGCCAAGGCCAGCAGCCCCGGCCCCGGCCCGGCCAACATCGCTGCCGGCGCCGGCCCCGCGGCAGCCGCACAGGAGCCGAGCGGAGCCGCGCTCGGGCCGCTGCCGCCCGGCCCCGCCTGGCCGGGGCAGCGCCGCCGCCTCTGCCCGCCCCGACACACCCGCCCCGGGCCCCGGGGCCGCGGCCCCGCCGGCCGGGACAGGCAGCGCCGGCCGCGCCCGGGCCGCGTACGCAAAGCAGCGACAGCGCCTTCTGCTAAAGGAACCCGCGGCCAACGCGCCCACAAATTCGCCCAGGGTCTCTTTGCGTGTCAGATGTTCCCTCCCTTGTGTTCATGGCTCTTCATTGCATTTGTTTCCCTCTGTCCATGTCCTTGCCAGGCTTGGGAGCCCAGCCGGGGACACATTGGTCCCCAGTCCCAGCAGTGCTGAGCTGACGATGATTCCTCCCCAGTGAGCAAGGAGTCAGGACAACATGCCAGGAGGCTGCACGGACAAATGAGGCTGTGAGAACGTGGGGCCAGTGCTGAATGGGATGGGGACCAGGTGACACAGGATATGGGACAGGGCTGAGGTCCTGAATGCTTTATTCACCTCAGGCTTCAGCAGCCAGATCAGCCTTCAGGAATTTCATTTCCCACAGCCCAGGAGGAGAGGCCAGGAGGAGGAATATGTACCCTTGCACAATCAATGTCACTGAACCATGGCTATAATGAAAGGATTTTTCCAGAAGGTTTCCAGGGAAGTCAGTGCTGAGAGCTCAACTGAATGAAGAATGCACAACATCCACTCTCTCCTCACCCAGCAAGATCCTTTGTCTCAGTGTTGAAGGCTACAAATATGGGTAAGCCCAAAGCCGTGCTGACTGTCCCTGAGGAAAAAGGGCTGGGAGCCAAGGCAAGGCACAGAGGGGAAATGAGGCCGTGCTGGACAGGAGCCCTGGTAACGTGCACTAAACCTGAACTTCCCCAAACTGCAGCCTCTGCAGTAACCAGCACAGATCTTCCTGCACCATCAATGGCACCAGCCCTTCTGGCAGCCCTCCCTCCAGTGCCTTCTAGTGCCACCCAGCCAGAGGGATGATTCCTGCACCTGCCATTGCCTGACAAGAGCCCTGGGGAGCAGCTGCCAGAAAGAAATGCTGGGAGATCTGTCTTCCCCATCTGTTGGTTTTTGGTTCACTCAGCTGCAGAGCTGCTCCAGGGTGGTCTGTGCTCCACAGTAATACATTCCTGCATCACCTGGGGTTGCTGCCAGGAGCTGCAGTGTGAAGCCGAAGCTCTCCATTGATCCCACAAAGTGTCCTTGGGAACCTTCTCCATAGATGTCATCCTCCCTGTAGATAAATTTGAGAGAGCCCCCTGGGCCCTGACGGTACCAATACATGTGGTAGCCACTCGTAGACAGTCTATCGAAGCTGCACTCAAAGGTGAATTCATCTCCCTCTCGAACGGTCACTTCCCTGGGGTTCTGCTTCAAGGTCACTGGGCCAGTGACTGCTGCTGAGAGCAAGAACAAGCCACAGTCACTCCAAGATCCAGCAAAGGTCAGGGCAATGCTGGTGGTACAGGACCAGTGCTAGGACAAAATCCTCCTCTTGGAAGCCAGCTGACACAGATAGGCAGAACTGGTGGCAGCTGGAGAGGCTCACAAGGAAGGAGTCACCACATTTCCCTTCTTCCTTTTCCAAGTCTCAGAGGAAGCTTTTTCTGATTTTCCCCAAAGAAGCAGGAAGAATTTGCACCACAGGGCAATAAATCCCTTTTTCCTTGCCAAGACAGGATGGTGAGGAACCCACTGTCCTGTCTGTGAACCTGCTCTGGGTGAGCAGAGCAAAGACAAAGGGCTGTCCCGGGCAGTGGGGCTTGTGCCCTGTGCTGCCATGGCCCAGCTGGTGTGTGCCAGAGGGGCCACAGTGCCCCAGGAGCAGTGTCCAGTGCCAGGGCAAAGCACTGGGCCCTGAGATCTGAGCGCAGCAGGGAGGTGCCCTGCGTGTGCCCAGGCTGCAGAGGAGGCAGCTGGCATGGAGGTGCCCAGCTCAGAGGCACAAGAGGAGCAGGGCTGCTCTCGCCGTGCTCCACAGGCATGGCTGGGCAGCTGGAGCCGGGGCACAGCTCCCCCTGCAAGCGCTCAGCACAGCTGCCCAGAGCCCTGCAGAGCCCAGGGCCACGCTCAGCTCCTGGGGCCAGCAGCCCTTGCCTTCACTTACCTACAATGGGCAAGAAGCCCACGCACAGGGCACTCCACATGGCCAGGCCCGCTCTCAGTGGCCTCTCTGCAGCTTCTCGGGGCCTGCACAACAGCTCTGCCCACACCTGCCCTGCCTGGGCCTCTGTCACTGCTCTCAGGCCCAGCCCTGCTGGTCCCTCCCTCTGCTTATGACAACACTGAGGGGGAGAGGTGGGACACCAGGAGCACAGCTTGAAGCTCTTGCTGCCCTCCCGGCTGTCTCACACCCTGGGTGGTGCAGTAACAGAGCATTTGTTAGGCAGGAAATGCCGTGTTGGGCTAAAGGTGACATGGTTCTGAGGGGCCAGCACTTGCCTTTCTCTCTGGGAGTCTCACAGGCTGCTGCTGGGACTTTGGAGGTGACCAGGGAGGCTGTCAGCTTGTCCTTCTCCCGGCCTCCTGGCCCTGGCCCTGCTTATCTTCTGCTTCCACATGGAACACCCCAGGATATCAGCTCGTGTTGGCCAGGGCACCCCTTATCCAAAGTGCTCTTCACCCTGCCCAGCAGCAAAGGCAACTGAGGACTCTGCAGGTGCTTTGCATGTTCCACTTAAGAAGGGGACCAAGGAAGGCTGAGTGAGACCAGAGCCAGGCAGTCACCAGGCTGACTGCTTGACAGAAAAACCTTGAGCCTCCTCATCAGGATAGAACATTGCAATTGGGACTCAGGAGAAGGAAAGCCTCAGTGCTGGGAAAGGAGCTCCTGATGAAAGGCCAGGATCACTGGTGTTGCATGGGGATGGCACCTGATTTCTTAGAAACAGCCCTGAACCACTTTGGAATTCACCATCTCCACATTTCGTGGGTGCTGAGCCAGACCCGAGCTGGTTTATGTTAAAGCCCAGCTGGGTTTCCTGTCCCCGTGTGAACAGCGCAGAAGTACCGGGCAGAGTCGCGGGGCTGCAGGGCCAGCAGGGAGAGATAAACCTCGGACCGGGAATTGTCCCGGGACATATTGGCCCGACCCTGCACTGACTGGTCAAGATGAAAAACGGTAGGATCAAAACTAATAACAGACATCCGCTCCAGGCTGCCTCCGGGTGCCTGACGGTACCAGTAAATATAATAATCCTCGAAGGTGAATCCGGATCCGTGGCAGGAGAGGGTGACGGAGTCCCCTGGCGCTCGCTGCCCTCCGCCAGCCTCCTGCAGCCTCGGCTGTGCCCAGAGCCCTGCGGAGGGAGAGCGCAGGGATCGGGCAGGGCGCGAGCGCGGACCGAGGGCGCTGTCCCGGTGTCCCGGTGTCCCCGGCCCGGCACAGCCACAGCCGCCAGCCCCGGCCCACAGCCCCTGTCCCTGGGTCTACCCCGGCCTTTGCCCGTCTTCCCTGCCCTGCTTCTGCTCCTGTCCTTTCCCCACTCTCTGCCCTTGTCCCCGTCCCTGTTCGTGCTCCTGTTCCTGCCTGTCGCTGTCTCTGTCCCTCGTTCCCCCGGGCCGGGCTCGCTGCCCTCCCCGCCCGGCTCTCACCTGCCGGCCACAAGGCCAAGGCCAAGGCCAGCAGCCCCGGCCCCGGCCCGGCCAACATCGCTGCCGGCGCCGGCCCCGCGGCAGCCGCACAGCAGCCGAGCGGAGCCGCGCTCGGGCCGCTGCCGCCCGGCCCCGCCTGGCCGGGGCAGCGCCGCCGCCTCTGCCCGCCCCGACACACCCGCCCCGGGCCCCGGGGCCGCGGCCCCGCCGGCCGGGACAGTGGGCGGTGCAGGAAGGGACGAGCGACAGCGCCGTGCGAGGCTTTATTTTCCCTTTGTGTGCAAAGAGTGGGGTAGACACGAGAGTCTTTAAACCTATTATTCAGAGGCCGATTTTGTTTCTCCGACTATCTCGACAGTGAGTGCCTGGGGTTTGGCTGTAAGCTGCGATGGGACACAGCAGCACTACTTTTGCCGACTGAACGAAGGCGTGTTCCACACTGTAATACGTGGTTCTCAGAAATCAAGCGCATGGAAAGAGGAATGGGGACATTTGGAGTGATGGCCTTTGTCTTCCCAAGGAACCATTCTGTTAGAGAAAGACAGTTTTTCCTAGAAATGGCTAAAAAACTACCTATTGATGGAGAAGTAGCACATAAATTCTTAATTTCTTCTGTATAGTGAAACCAGTTTTCTTTGTCTTTCATCTGTTGAAATGGAACATCTCTCCAAGTTAAAAAGGCTGTCAGAGCTGGCCCTGTTTACCATGGAGATGCAGAAGGTGGGGGGGTTGTCATAAGTGTACAGAAACACAAGGTCATGCCCAGGCTTATGGCGTAAATTTTCAGCTTATGCCCATTAGCAGGACAATGATCAATGAGCACAAACAGAAAATGACATGAGGTTCTCACTGAACATCAGAGAGAAATGCTTTTTCCACAGTGTGAGGGTGACCAAACAATGGCACAGGCTGCTCAGGCACCTCCTGGAGTCTCCGTGCTTGGAGATGTTCACGAACTGTTTGGTCATGACACCTGGGAAGGGGAGCCTGTGGAGAACCGAGGCTGGACAGGGTTGACTCTGAAGGACAGCAGCTCTTGGGAAGGATCCATGCTAGAGCCATTGGACTGCAGCCTGAGGGAGGAAGGGAACAAGAAGCAGTAGAGATGAAGACCAGTGATTCATTGTTAAGAAATGATCCCATACCTGCTTTCTTATTGTCTCTTTTCTTTTTAGAGAGAAGAGGCCGAGAATTCAGGAATTCAGCCTTGAGTATGGGCCTGGCAGCAAACCGGGATAAAGTGGGAGTAAGGCAATTTGCAATTGCTCACAGTTCTACTCCAAATCAGAAGCCCTGCGGTGTGCAGTAAAGGTCAGGAATACCTGTGGTGCACAGCGCTGGCACCTGACTTCTTGGAAACAGCCTTGAGACCCATTGGCTCCAGCCCCTGAAAACTCTCACCTTCCCGACATCTAAGGCAGCCTCTGCCGGCCCCGGGAGGTTTGTGTTAAAGCTCATCTGCATTTCCTGTCCCCGTGGGATGATGGCACAGAAATACCGGGCAGAGTCCTGAGCTCGCAAGGACCGCAAAGAGAGATAAGCCTCGGAACGGGAATTGTCCCGGGACATCTTGGCCCGATCCTTCACTGCTGCCCCGTAGTCCTCTATAGTGCCCTTGGGGGAGCTGATAAAGGACACCCACTCCAGGCTGCCTCCGGTTGCCTGACGGTACCACAGAACATAATGATTGTCGAAGTTGAATCCGGATCCGCGGCAGGAGAGGGTGACGGAGTCCCCGGGCGCTCGCTGCCCTCCGCCGGCCTCCTGCAGCCTCGGCTGTGCCCAGAGCCCTGCGGAGGGAGAGCGGAGGGATCGGGCAGGGCGCGAGCGCGGACCGAGGGCGCTGTCCCGGTGTCCCGGTGCCCCCGGGCCGGCACAGCCACAGCCGCCAGCCCCGGCCCACAGCCCCTGTCCCTGGGTCTACCCCGGCCTTTGCCCGTGTCCCCTGCCCTGCCTCTGCTCCTGTCCTTTCCCCACTCTCTGCCCTCGTCCCGTCCCTGTTCGTGCTCCTGTCCTCGCCTGTCGCTGTCTCTGTGCCTCGTTCCCCCGGGCCGGGCTCGCTGCCCTCCCCGCCCGGCTCTCACCTGCCGGCCACAAGGCCAAGGCCAAGGCCAGCAGCCCCGGCCCCGGCCCGGCCAACATCGCTGCCGGCGCCGGCCCCGCGGCAGCCGCACAGGAGCCGAGCGGAGCCGCTCTCGGGCCGCTGCCCCCCGGCCCCGCCTGGCCGGGGCAGCGCCGCCGCCTCTGCCCGCCCCGACACACCCGCCCCGGGCCCCGGGGGAAGGGGCGATTTAGGAGAGCGGGGGCTCGGCGTGGGACGCTGGCTCTGCGTAGGCAGAGCAGCAGAGGCGCCCCGGGAGGTGAAGGCTGCTGTCCCGGGACTGTCAACGCGCCTCCATCGCTCTACTGTTTTCTTGCTCTGGGTGCCCTTTCAAAGGTGTTGACGCCTCAGTACTTCTAAGAAAACCCTGTCCAAATTCTAAACACTGTAACAGAATGGAACATCATCAGGGTGGGGATCTGTGCATCTTTTGTGTCCTGAGTAGAGTCCCCCGTGAGACTGTGACATTGTGGGGTTTCCAGCATCACCCCACATTTACTATTTCCTAACTTCCTATCACCTTCCCCGGGATGTTAATAAAACAGTTCTCTATTCTGAGAGATTCATGCAATTATAGGGCGATACGGCGCCCCCTGGGGCAAAACATCCTGCATCAGGGAGGGTCTCCACGAATTAAAGTAAGGGGAATAGTCTGGAGAAAGGAGGCTCTCAATAACCTTTGAACGACCATGGTGTTTTGGGGAGGTGCCCGAGGACTGCTGGAGGAAAGCAAATGTCACTACCTGCAAGAAGGACAAGAAAGAGGACCCAGGGAGCTTCCCTCATGCCCTGAGATGCTGATGGAGCACCTAATCCTGGAAATAATTTCCATGCACATGAATTACAAGAATGTTTGCAGGACTCGCCAAAGGGAAGAACTCACACTTGACAGAGTTGATAATGAACTTCGATGCTGAAATTATTGGCTTTGTAGATGAGGGAGAGCAGTGTGCATGGTTTACCTTTGCTTCAGGAAGGCTTTCAACACTGTCCTTCCAATCTAGGTCCTCCTAAGAGAAGCTGATAAAGTCTCAACTGAGTGAGTAAATGGTGATCTGAACAGAACAGTGGAGAGACAGAGGATCCCTAAGAGTTGTGACCAGTGGCATGACATCTACTTGGAAATCAGTTTCTAGCAAGGCACCCCAGGGGTCACTGTTGGGTCCAGCCCTGTTTAGCATCTTTAGCCATCTTTAGGAAGATAAAAATATAGATGAACCCCAGCAAATTCTTTAATGAAACAAGAGTAGTACGAGGGGCTGCTACACAGCAGGCTTGTGCTGCCACCCAGAGGGACCTCAGCAGGCTGGAGAAATGGAACCTGAGGCGGTTCAAAATGCTGTACTAATTTTCAATGGGATAAAGGTAATTTTTTTTTTATAGTACTGCTGATGGCACAGGCAGGGGGATATTTTAGCTGTTGCTCAATAGAGCTGACAGAACATCAAGGCCTTCTCTGATTTGCATACTGCCCCAACTGTGAGTAGGCTTGCAATGGACAAGATGCTGAGAGGAGAAACAGCCAGGACAGGTGATGCCAAATTAGCAAAGGATTGTTCCATACAGTAATACATAATTTTCAGAAATAAGACTCAGACAAAGAAGGAATAAAGGGGCTTTTTGGAGTTATGGCATATGGCACCCACAGTGCGGCCTCACAGTCTCACATAACCAAGCACCAGGGCAGATTGTCCAGGCCCCTTGTGGAGTCTCCATGCTTGGAGAAACTCACAAACTGTTTGGTTGTGGCCTGAGAGAAGTGGAGCCTGTGGAGAAGCCAGGCTAGAGCAGGGTGATTCTGAAGGAGCCATTTGACAAGTGTAGGAATTGACCCCTTCCCCACTGGCCCTCTGCCTTTTGGACAGAAGAGGGAGAGAAATCAGGAATGTAGGATTGAAGGTAAACCTGGGATGAAGCAAGGTTTCAGCATGGCCAAGGTGTTTTAATGCTTTTTGATGTTGTTGTCACTCACAATTCCACTCTGTTTCAATTTGGCAATAAGGTGGAATCCTGGCAGTGTGCAGTTAAAGCCAGGAACACCTGCCTTTGATCTGACTCTTTGGTAACACACCTGACACCCATCAACTCCAGGCTCCTGGTGACTCTGACCTTCCCTCCATCTAACACACCCCATGCCAGGCCCTGGCAGGTTTGTGTTACAGCTCAGCTGGGTTTCCTGTCTCTGTGTGAACGGCACAGAAGTAGCGGGCAGAGTCACTGGGCTTCAGAGCCCCCAAAACCAGAGACGACTGAGATTGGGAATTGTCCCGTGAGGCTGTGGCCCGACCCTGCACTGCTGCTCCATACTTCTTCACATTGCCCGAGAAGTCAATGAAAGACACCCACTCTGGGATGCCTCCGGGGAAGTGACGGTACCAATAAATTCCATAATTACTAAAGATGAATCCGGACCCGTGGCAGGAGAGGGTGACGGAGTCCCCGGGCGCTCGCTGCCCTCCGCCGGCCTCCTGCAGCCTCGGCTGTGCCCAGAGCCCTGCGGAGGGAGAGCGCAGGGATCGGGCAGGGCGCGACTGCGGACCGAGGGCGCTGTCCCGGTGTCCCGGTGTCCCCGGCCCGGCACAGCCGCCAGCCCCGGCCCGCAGCCCCTGTCCCTGGGTCTGCCCCGGCCTTTGCCCGTCTTCCCTGCCCTGCTTCTGCTCCTGTCCTTTCCCCACTCTCTGCCCTTGTCCCCGTCCCTGTTCGTGCTCCTGTCCCTGCTCCAGTCTATCTCTGTGCCTCGTTCCCCCGGGCCGGGCTCGCTGCCCTCCCCGCCCGGCTCTCACCTGCCGGCCACAAGGCCAAGGCCAAGGCCAGCAGCCCCGGCCCCGGCCCGGCCAACATCGCTGCCTCTGCCGGCCCCGCGGCAGCCGCACAGGAGCCGAGCGGAGCCGCTCTCGGGCCGCTGCCGCCCGGCCCCGCCTGGCCGGGGCAGCGCCGCCGCCTCTGCCCGCCCCGACACACCCGCCCCGGGCCCCGGTGGGGTTTGCTTGTGGGCGTAGTGTGGAAACGACTCCCTCCACTCTTACCCCCTAGTTCTACATCACTTCCCTCCTCACCGCAGAGCTCCCCACAAGCCCTGGGTCATTCTTCTTCCCACGTCCTGTGATCTATTCTTGCTGGTTTTTCTTGCTGGGCTGTGCTGCTCTCCTGTGGCTGACTAGTGACAGCGAGCTGTGTCTGCTGTGACTTCCACTTAGGGAGAACAGGAGAGGAACAGGGGGACATGGTGGTAGGGAGATTTTGGGGTTGTACAAACCTGCTTAAGTTCTCAGGAGCAAAGCCTCCTTGTCATCCTTTCTAGGGTGGGAAATAATCCCTGAAACATTAAAGTCTGCAAATCAGGACTGCTGTGGATTCACAAACCCCAATTTTCCCCACATTTTCCTGCCTGTATCCTTGTTGCCTCTGCCTGACCACCTTCACTCCATGCTATGCCACAGTCAGAGTCCTGTTACTCCTTTGGCATTCACCTGACTTCTGGACATAAAAACTGAGGGTTGATAAAGAGAAACCAGCCAGATTTCCAGGGCACCCTTGGTGTCTTTTTCTGTTGTTGTAGTCAAAACACATGAAGGTGTCCCTCAGGTCCCAGCAGTATGGTGATGCCCAATGTACTGCAGTTAAGGTTTCCTGGTGGGAAATCTCTTGTGAGCAACAGGACCACAGTGGCTCCAGGAGTTCTTCTCGTAGAATAGGCCAAGCTGAGTTCTACTTGGGCTCTGGGATGCCTAAACCAACTTGCCTTTGAGTTTCCAACTCTACCAAACAGTGAGCCCAGTCCAGAGGAAGCTCTCATCATGATCATCATCTTCATCCTTGTCTTCAATCCGTTTTCATTATCTGATTATCTCAAGGCACTGTATTAAATATACAGAACCTCTTGTCTGCAGTGCTGTTGGTTGCTTAGGTATTTCAAAGTTTTAGTACCTTTTTTCTTCATTGGTATTTTTCAAAGTAGGAGATTTAATGCTGGCTGGGGTGTGGGAGGATCTGATCATTTAACCATGTGCTGCACAGAGAAAGTTTCCCTGCCTGGTGCTGAAGGCATTAAGATAAAAGCTGCTTTTGTCTTCTTTGACTGCTCTGCAAAGAGGAGCAAGATGAGAGTCTGTAGTCCATTGGGTTCTTGTGTCAAGGGCTAGGGCTGGCCAGGAGCAAAGCAGAGACATGGATCCCCTGGCTCTGCCCACATCTTGGTCAAAGCTTTGCACAAGATGCCCCAGCAGCACTGGATTCTGCAGTGTCAGCTCCCTGGAAGTGCAGGTAAGCATTGACACTGCAATTGGATGGTATGTCCAGATATGCTGATTGTTTTCTTGAGGAATGTTCTGTATGAGGAAGTAAGAAAAATCATGTTTCAGCTCATCTGCAGAGAGTCCCATGGTCCTGCCTGCCTGAGTCCTGCTCTGAATACCTCTGCATAGATAAGGACTTTGAGAAAAATAGGCAGGGTTTGGGATGGGAGAAGTTGGAAAGGCTGATCTAAGAAGTAGAGAATCATTTCAGGCATGAAAGCACAGCTGAGGCTGGAGGATGGAGAGCCTCACCCCTCCTGTGCTGTTGGTGACACAGATTTTGTATGAACGGAAATTTGCCTTAGCTCAAGGTGGAGCCTCAGAGCGCAGTAATAAATCGCAGTGTCCTGAACAGAGACTCCTGCTATTTCCAAGGGGGCTGTGTTATTTTTGAAGACCATCATAGAGAATCGGCCCCTGCGGTACTTGCCATCCCCTGTGGCTTCATGTGCTTGCAGGAGAAATGCCAGAGTATCTCCCGGGAACTGGCGGTACCAGAAGAAGTTCAGATTGATGTCACTCCCCTTAGTGTTGGACTGGCAAGGAAGAACCACTTGCTGTCCAACTTTGACTAGCACCTCAGAGAAGAATTGCTTCGTGGGATCACCTCCAACAAGACCTGCAACACAGCCATAAATGTGTTTGCAGAGTTTGCTTCCTTCTCTCACTTGCTCTGTGTTTAAAACTGCCCCAATCTTTGCTGTCTTTCCAAAGAAATGGAAAGTTCAGATATCTACATCCACCCCCCCTTTTATATTTCTCTCTGACCTCATGCTCTTGTTGGTAGACACCTCCAAATAACTTTCTAAAAACCATGAGAGAGAAGGAAGGACACGAATACACCCACCTGACTGGATTAGCAGGACACACGCTGGCACAGCCATGGTGAAGATCATTTTCCCCACCTCAGGATTCCTTTTCCTTCACGAGACTCTCAGCACACAGCAGAACACTCTTGGTAGCACAAAGAAAAGGCACCACCCTGCTGAGAGAGTGCAGTGAATGTGTCACACCTCTGTGGTGTGGAGGGCTGGAATGAGGCTCTTACATCTTTTGCCCTTTCTTGTCTCCACAGCAGATAGTGGACAATCTCAGTGGCTTCCTGTACTTCTCCTTGGGCTTTCTTCTCTGCTCACAGCATTGACCGTGCGAGGTAACATCTCTGCCTCACTGCAGAGTGTGTCTGCTTCTGTGTGCTCCTTGATGGTGAGCAGGCTTCTGAAAGCACAACAGCTCCTCAGAGCGTCCTCAGAGCATTCAGGGCTCTGGGAACACAGGTGTCATGTTCTTTTCAAAGAGTTTTGGGTTTCTCTTAGTTTTGCCTGTGATATTTTGAGAGCAGTTGTTCAGTGTTTCTCCACACATGACGACTCAGGAGACAAGGGAGGAAGTTGATTGGTGGGGAAAGGGTGTTTTAATGGGTGAACATATAAATTTCTAAAATAGGGTGATGGAGTCCTGGTTCCAATGGGTTGGCTTAGTGCTGGCTGGGGGAGAGCAAACTGAGGAGGGGGGATCTGCAGCCCCATCCACACTGCAGTTCTGTACCTGTGCAAGGTGTAAGGGCAAGACTTGGAGCTTTTCAGCCATGTTGGCACAGTGAAAAGGAAAGGGACTGAGATGGGGGCAGAGACAGGAGGCAAAACTCAGGTGTGTGGATCTGGTGAGCAGAGAAGTGCCAAAGAGCAGCTCCTGAGCAGCACCTCTCTCCCTCTCCAGCCTCCTGGCAAATCCTCAACTGTTGCTCCTTCTCATTTTGCTGCATACTCTGACTAAAACAGAGAGAGAGGTCTTCACTGCTGGGCATCTGATTCTGCAGCAGTGTACTTTTTATCAGCCAAGACTGCAAGGTGAGGGTGGCCCTGCAAATCAAAGACCCTCAGCTGAAATCTACCCAGGTGGTGAACATCCCCTGGCCAAAGCAGCCACTGTTCTTTGAGGACCCAGTGATGCCCATGTCTTAGTTTTGAAAGACAGGTGTTTGCAAAGGAAGGCTGGAACCTCTCCTGAAATGGAAAATGTAAACCCTCTCCCTCTGAATTGTTATAAATTTGAAATTAAGGGGTTCTCAGGCAAAGATATGGGAGCAGGAATAACAGTTCTTTATTAGGGAAGAAAATGAAAATAAAATTAACAATGCAGTAAACCAAAACAACACTGACACAACCTGACACCCTGTGGGTCAGGGTGCTGGTAGTAGTCCAGTTGGAATTGTGGCTGCAGCCCTCCTGCAGTGTCAGGGGTGATTCTGCTGAAGCAGGGATCCTGTAGAAGGGTGTGGTCTTCCTCTGAAGATCCAGTGGAAGAGGCAGCTGTTCCTCTGGGAAATCTAGTGGAAAGGCTGTTCTGCTGTCCCAGCATCTCCGATTGTATCCAGTTAGGAATGCTTGGCTCCTCCCCCTGGGGGGAGCAACTCCCAGTGAGATGATGGAATTTTATCAGCCATGCAGGGACGCTCACTGGCCATGAACAGAAGAGATCTCTTGGAGGGAGGACTGGGTTGTGGAAAAGACAAAGAAGACTGCCCAATGAAAAGAAGATAATAGATGGCAAATAGAATACACATTGCTTGGCAATCTAGGATAGCCCAGAAGGTGCCCAGGCTCACTGGTCGCTGATGACACAAAGGACCAGTGATTTCAGTGCAAGGTGCAGATGTTTGTGACAGACTGCCCAGCCAATGTGAGCACTTTGAAGGCGACAGTGGGAAGGAGCTGGTGCCTGTGGGAGAGCAGTAAGGTACTCTTGTTTCCCACTTTTGGACACTAGGGCAGTGTCCTGCCGCTGGGAAGGAACAACTCCATGCACCAGTAGGTGCTGGGAGCTGCCCAGTTTTTAAGCAGATTGGCAGAAAACAGCCAGGGGGCTTCTGCTGGATTGTTCTGCTGGATTCCATGCCGACAGTGAGCCAGTAAGTGAGCCAGGTGTCAGTGTCAGTGTTGGTGTCGCTGTTGGTGTCGGTGCAGGTGCCGGTATCAGTCCCGGTCCCGATCCCATTGCCGGTCCCATGGCCGGTGTCGGTCCCGGTGCCGGAAGCGCCCCGGGAGCCCGGCGGGCGGAGCGGCAGCGCCCCCTGCTGGCCCCGCCCGGCTCCGCCCGCGGCGGTTCGTGCCCGGCCGCAGCCCCGGCTCCTCTGCCCGTGGCCCCCAGCGCGCAGTAATACACGGCCGCGTCCCCGCGCCGGGGCTCAGCGAGCCACAGCGCGCTGGAACTACGGTCTGCCGACACCGACAGCTGTCCTGCACTGTCCGGCAGCTCTCTGAAACCTTTGTGAGTGCTCACGAGGAGTTCGGGGCCTTTTTCCGGGGACAGACGGTACCATTGAATCATTTCATTCGTCTGTATATTGGAGTGTGAGCAGGTGATGTTGATGCCGGTGCCCTCGGTGGTCTCCAGTGAGGGCTTCTGCTCTACCTGGGCTCTGGCCACAGCCACTGCAACGGAGAAAAGAATAATCACTTTTCTATAAGAGAAAATGTCATTCAGGGGGAGATGGGAGAAGACGACAGATCAGAATGAACTTGGAATGTTCTGATTATAAAGTATGAAGAGATAATTTCAGTTAGAGTGTTTGTTTGAGGACAAGAATCTGTGAGGTGTGTCTTGAGGAAAAATCAGAACGAAATTATAAAACTACACTTGCTGAGAGGGAAGGAGGGAGGAAGGGATGGATGGATGGATGGATGGATGGATGGATGGATGGATGGATGGATGGATTGATAAAGACATGGAGTATGAAAGGCAAACTGCGAAACAGTGACTTCATTAAGGGAAGAAAGTGCAGAGGAGGAAGAGAGGGTAAATAAGAACCGAAAAGAAACAGGGGAGCAAGAGATGAATCTTGAGATGGGGCTGGAATCACATAGCCCGCTGACCCAGAAGCCCCGCGGCCCCCAAGGCCACGCACCGATGAGCAGCGCGGCCAGCGCCGCCAGCCCCGCGGCCCGACCCCGCCGCATGCCGCCGCTCCGCCGGCCGAGCCTCGCTGTGCCCCTGAGCCCCGGCTCTGCTGCGGCCGTGCCGCCTCCTCCGGGCCGCCGCCAGCTCCGCCCCGGGGCTGAGCCCTGCGCCGCTGCCGCTCGGGCTCTCGCCGAGTGCTGGCAGGGAACGGAGCGGAGGCGAGCGCGGTGCGTGCGGGGCGGCGCTCGGAGCTGTGGCCCACGGAGAGAGCGGGGACAATGTGAGACCGGGAGACGTTTGTCCCGGGAAGCACAGGACTGACAGATTATTTTCTCCCTTCTCCTCCACCATCTATTCCTTCCCGTTCCCCCTCCACTGGCATTTGGGGATTTCAGATTTGTCCTTCAGAGCATGTGTTTGTTAGAAGGGACAAGGGGCACAAGAGGCAGAGGGCTCTGCTGGCATCAAGAGCCTGGGCTCCCTGCCTGCCAAACAGAGCATCTGTGCTGGCAGAGATTGAAAAGGCAGAAAAACACTTGTGCAATATCAGCGGAAAGGGAGGAAAGAGAGTGTGTGAGAGAAACAACTCTGCAGTGAGGAAGGTCAGTGAGGAAGGAGGGAGAGGAGCTGCTGCAGGCAGCAGAGCACTGCTATTTCTGCAGCCTGTGATGAAGACCGTGGTGAGGGAGGCTGTCTCCCTACAGCCTATGAATGTGTGTGGTTATGAGCAGAAATACATCCCATGGAAGCATGCAAAGCCACAGCAGGTGGTTGTGTCCTTAAGGAAGGTGTGACCCCATGGAAACCCCCACTGGAGCAAGGTTCTGGCAGGACTGTGCCTCCCTGGAGAGGAGCCCATTCTGGAGCTGATTTTCTGACAGGACCTGTGGACGCATGGGGGACCCATCCTGGAGGCATCTCTTCCTGAAAGTCTGCACTCCATGGGCCGGATGACAGAGGCAAGAGGAGAAGCAACCTGACGTGGGCTGTGTGGGAATCTGTGTGGGAATGTGTGCTCTCACTGATGTATTTCTGAGAGAACGCTGGTCCACCTTTGTAGACAGGCCAGAAGATGCCCCGTTGCCCAGAATGCACAGAGCCCTTTCTGAAGGAGCAAGAGATACCTTGGCAAAGACCCTGCTGCCCTTCCTGCCTCACACAGACCACCTCACTGTGCACATGGAGCTATGGCCTGGCGGGGCTGTTTGCTGCCGTGAGGAGCTCAGCTGGACGCAGCCCGGGCGGAGGAGAGGGGCTGAGCATGGTCCGTGACTCCAAGCTGGAGCTGTCGGTGCCGGGGTGGGTGCCGGTGTTGGTGTCGGCGGGTGCCGGAGTGGGTGTCTATGTGGTATCGGTACCGGTGCCGATACCGGTATCGGTGCCGGTGTCGGTTCTGGTGGCGGCAGCGCCCCGGCAGCCCGGGACGAGCGGGGCTCGGCGGTCCCGGCGGGCGGAGCGGCAGCGCCCCCTGCTGGCCCCGCCCGGCCCCGCCCGCGGCGGTTCGTGCCCGGCCGCAGCCCCGGCTCCTCTGCCCGTGGCCCCCAGCGCGCAGTAATACACGGCCGTGTCCCCGCGCCGGGGCTCAGCGAGCCACAGCGAGCTCGAACGCCGATCTGCCGACACCAACAGCTGCCCTGCAATGGTCGACAGCTCTTTGGACTCTTTCATAGTGAGTTCGAGGAGTTCAGGTCCTTGGCCAGGGAGCTGACGGTACCACTGGATCCAATCACTGGGCTGGATTTTAGGATGTGAGCAGGTAATGTTGATGCCAGCGCCCTCGGTGGTCTCCAGGAATAGCTCCTGCTCTACCTGGGCTCTGACCAGAGCGACTGCAGTGGAAAAAAGAAAAATCAGGTTTTTTTACAGAAAATACCATGTAAGGGGAGAAGGAAGAGGACGCCAGATCATAGCGATCTTGGATACGTTTTGAGAATAGAATATGGAGACATGATTTGTCTGGAGTGTTTTTTTTGAGGATAAGAACCTACGAGGGATATTTTGAAGGTAAATCAGAAGAAAAGTTCAAAAACAGACTGGCTGATAGGGATGGATGGATGGATGGATGGATGGATGGATGGATGGATGGATGCAGACACAGAAGACAAAAGACAACGTGGGAAGCACGGATTTACAGAGGGAAAAAATATCAAGGCAGAGGAGGGGACAGAGGGTAAAGAAGAACTGAAAAGGAATAGGAGCTTAAGAGATGAAGTCTGAGCTGGGGCCGATCTCACATAGCCGACTGAACCGGACGTTCCCGGCAGCCGCCCCCACGCACCGATGAGCAGCGCGGCCAGAGCCGCCAGCCCCGCGGCCCGACCCCGCCGCATGCCGCCGCTCCGCCGGCCGAGCCTCGCTGTGCCCCGGAGCCCCGGCTCTGCTGCGGCCGGGCCGCCTCCTCCGGGCCGCCGCCAGCTCCGCCCCGGGGCTGAGCCCTGCGCCGCTGCCGCTCGGGCTCTGGCCGAGTGCTGGCAGGGAACGGAGCGGAGGCGAGCGCGGTGCGTGCGGGGCGGCGCTCGGCTCTCTGCACGTCGGGAGCGGCGGGGCCGGCCTGGGGGGCAGGGATCGGGCTGGGATCGTGGAGATCCGGATTCACAGTGCCTGGGTTTCCTTCACTCCCATAATGTGTTCCCTTACATCGTCCCTTTGCTGTCATGTGGGGACTCTGGAATTGTCCTTTAGGGCACTGGAAGGAAATCCACACACACGGATACAGGACCTGGGCATAAAGCCTTAACATTTCTCCATGTCCATGCTATGAATATGATGCAGCTCATGGGAGAGCTCCTGTGCACTTGCCTCGAGAGACCTTTATGTCCATGTGTCCATGCGTCCATGTGTCTGTGTTTACAGCCGCTGGTTAAGGAGGGCTCAGGATGCCGGAAATTAATTTCAGGGCCTGTTCCGTGGGCCAGTCTCCTCCAGGCTGCTGCATCATTGTCCAGTTAAACCTGGGCTCCTTCAGAGTCTGGGCAAATGCTGCTCTGAGATGCTCAAGGCAGAGCAGTGGAGAGCGTCTCCAGTGCCATCAACGCATTTCAATGGTTGAGTAACACAATAGGGCACAGACACACACACACACACTCGCACAGAGGCTCCTGCACATCGGGGGGGATTCGTGCACGATTTCTGCTCCCATATGCATTCCTGTGGACCATGCTGAACACAACCGCACACAAACCAGGAGGACAGGCAAGGACACAATCAGCCATGGACACTCCTGAGGAAACCTGGGAACAACTGCAGCAGGGCTGGAGCCTTTAGGTAAAGGACAAGGAGTCAGGCAAGCTCCTGGCATGGTTTGGGTACTGACAGGCTGAACACAGGGTAAGATGCCCAGAGAGGCACAAATACTTTCCTGAAGGCGATTTTATCAGGGCAGGATCGGAACCAGCAGCCCAATGCCAACACAAGGGGAGAAAAAACAGTGAAAATCAGAGTGAGCTGAAGAAGGAAGAAGGTAAGGTGTATATGTAAGTGTGTGGGAATAGATCCGTGTTGGGATGTGCTCTATGTGTGCACATCTCTGCATGGAAATGTTCACATAGATGTGCACGCACAGACTTTGGTGCAGGAGCAGGAATAAGAGCAAGTGTGTGTGTTTGCACATGAGTGGGGACATGGCAGAAGAGCAAGTGTTGTGCCTGGATCTCCTTTGGAAATCTGCGTGCATACACCTCTTCATAAATACAGAGCTATGAGTTACTCTTTGAGTGTGTGCAAGCTCCAGAGTGTGTTTGTGGTACTGTGAACCCGTGTATGTGCAGTAGGAGTTCTTTAATTACTTCTTCTCCAACAAATGGTGCTGCTTTATTCCCAGCAAGGCGTCAGGGAGGCTCCGGGATGTGATGGAAGTGAGGAGAAGCAATAGCAGTCAAAGTGAGGGCAAGCAGGCCCGGAGTGTGCGGCCTTTGGCTGCCATTGGCGCTGTCGGTGCCGCGGGCTCGGGGCAGAGGAAGGAGCTGCGGAGGCGTGGCCCGGGAGCCCGGCGGGCGGAGCGGCAGCGCCCCCTGCTGGCCCCGCCCGGCCCCGCCCGCGGCGGTTCGTGCCCGGCCGCAGCCCCGGCTCCTCTGCCCGTGGCCCCCAGCGCGCAGTAATACACGGCCGCGTCCCCGCGCCGGGGCTCAGCGAGCCACAGCGAGCTCGAACTCCGATCTGCCGAAACCAACAGCTGTCCAGCAATGGCCGCCAGCTCTTTGGTCTCTTTCAAAGTGAATGCCAAGAGTTCAGGTCCTCGGCCAGGGAGCTGACGGTACCAGTAGATCGTTTGACTGCCCTGGATTTTGGGATGTGAGCAGGTGATGTTGACGCCGGTGCCATCGGTGGTCTCCAGGACTGGCTCCTGCTGTACTTGGGCTCTGCCCACCGTCACTGCCGTGGAGAAAAGAACAATCACTTTTCGTTATCAGAAAATGCCATGCAGTTGGAGATGAGGGAGGTAGATAGAGCAGCGTTAACTAGGATGGGTTCTAATAATAAAGTATGGAGAGATTATTTCTCTGAGAGTGCTTGGCAGGGGACAAGAATCGATGACAGATGTTTGGAAGGACAATTGATATTTTTACGAAGAGAAAGGGATGAGTAAAATAGATTTGCATGGAGAGATGGAGGGATGGATGGATGGATGGATGGATGGATGGATGGATGGATGGATGGATGGATGGATGGATGGATGGATGGAAAATTGGGGTCGCATAGGCAAACTAGCTGGGAAGGACTGCAATGAGGAAAAAAAACACCCTTCTATGGCGGCAAAGGAGGGGACAGAGAGCAAACAAGAACTGAGCAGGAGAAGGGTAAGAGATGAATCTTAGGGCGAGTGGGGTCTAGCATAGCCTCCCGACCACCCCCACTGCTGCTTTTCCCTCGCACCGATCAGAACCACGGCCAGCGCCGCCAGCCCCGCGGCCCGACCCCGCCGCATGCCGCCGCTCCGCCGGCCGAGCCTCGCTGTGCCCCTGAGCCCCGGCTCTGCTGCGGCCGTGCCGCCTCCTCCGGGCCGCCGCCAGCTCCGCCCCGGGGCTGAGCCCTGCGCCGCTGCCGCTCGGGCTCTCGCCGAGTGCTGGCAGGGAACGGAGCGGAGGCGAGCGCGGTGCGTGCGGGGCGGCGCTCGGCTCTCTGCACGTCGGGAGCGGCGGGGCCGGCCTGGGGGGCAGGGATCGGGCTGTGATCGTGGAGATCCGGATTGACAGTGCCTGGGTTTCCTTCACTCCCATCATCTGTTCCCTCACATGCTGCCTTTGCTGTCATGTGGGGACTCCCGAATTGTCCCTCAGGGCACTGGAAGGAAACCCACACACACGGATACAGGACGTGGGCATAAAGGCTCAGCCTTTCTCTGTTTCCATGAAATCAACGTGGTGCAGCTCAGGGGAGAGCAGCTATGCACGGGCCTGGAGAGACCTGTGTGTGTGTCTGTATATATGTGTATCTGTGTGTCTGTGTGTGTGTGTGAGCTCTCTCAGTCATGCTGAGGTACTCACAGCACTTCAAAGAGAATTAAACTAAAAATACAAATTTAGGTGAACTCCCCGTTATTGAGGCTGGCAATTTGCACTAGCAGAATGTGATGTTTAGAGCAGCTGGAAAAGGAGGGCTCTGGAAACAGGGTCTGCATTTCAGCGCCTCTTCCCTGGACAAATATCTTGCAGGCTGCCACATCATTGTACAACTACACCCAGGCTCTTTCTGAGTTTGGAAACCAGGTGAATCTGATGCCCCTTCCGTTTCTCTTTCTCTTAAAAAATTACCCACTTGACAAATGTATCAGCCGAGGTCGTTTTCTTCTGCGCTAATTTCACTCTCCTGGGGAATATATTCACCAAAGACAAGGGAATACCTGAAGTGCTTAACACCTTTTGTGCCTCACTCTTCAAGAGTGGAATTGCTTATCATCAGGACAACTCGCTTCCTGATCTGGGAGACAGGGAGGGCAAGAAGCATGGAACCCCTGTAATCCAGATGGAGGAAGTTAAAGATTTGCTAAACCTCTTCAAGGCTCACAAGACTTAAGGATTGGATGGGATTTGTGCTAGGGAGATCAGGTAGCTGGGTCAAAAGCTCACTGAGGCAGTGCTGAGAAGAGGAGCTGAGGGAGGTCGGAGGCTCCAAGCTCGAGCTGCCGCTCCCAGTGCCTGTGTGAGTGTCGGTGTCAGTGCCGGTGCCGGCGGGCGGCAGCGCCCCCTGCTGGCCCCGCCCGGCCCCGCCCGCGGCGGTTCGTGCCCGGCCGCAGCCCCGGCTCCTCTGCCCGTGGCCCCCAGCGCGCAGTAATACACGGCCGCGTCCCCGCGCCGGGGCTCAGCGAGCCACAGCGCGCTCGAACGCCCGTCCTCCGACACCGACAGCTGTCCTGCAATGGTCGGCAGTGGCTTGGAGCCTCTATAACCAGCTGCGAGGAACTGGGGACGTTGGCTCCGGAGCTGACGGTAGAAATGAATGTAATCGTTGCTCTGTTTCTTGGGATGTTTGCAGGTGATGTTGATGCCGCCGCCCTCGGTGGTCTCCAGGAATGGATCCTGCTGTACCTGGGCTCTGCCTTTAGTCACTGCCGGGAACAGAAAAAGGACAAGACTAAAATCCTGCAATGCTCTACTTCACACAAGAAAGCCTGCAGACAAAGTGAAGAATGCACAGAGATGATGAGAAAATAAGTACTGAGGGGATATCGAGATAAGCAGGAATAGAAATGGAAGTTACTGGTTTGTGAAGAGGTCGAAGCATAAATGCCAGGAAGAACGGAGCAGTCACTGAAGAAAGGAAGCATGTGGGAGAAAGCACAAAAAAAAAAGGGAGTTAGAAGGGGTATGGACTGACTTGAGAAGTAATAAAGAAGCAGAGATATGGAATCCTTGTGCAGGGTTGAACATAGAATAGAAAGGAAATTTCTGAGGGACTAAGGGATGGAGAAGGCGGAGAGAAAAAGAAGAGAACAGTTCTTGGGAAAAGGTCTTTGAAGAAGTCAGGCAGGACGGCAGCCTGCCAGGACCTGCGGGATCATCCCAACCCAGACCGCGGCCCCTTTGCAATCTCCACGCACCGATGAGCAGTGCGGCCAGCGCCGCCAGCCCCGCGGCCCGACCCCGCCGCATGCCGCCGCTCCGCCGGCCGAGCCTCGCTGTGCCCCGGAGCCCCGGCTCTGCTGCGGCCGTGCCGCCTCCTCCGGGCCGCCGCCAGCTCCGCCCCGGGGCTGAGCCCTGCGCCGCTGCCGCTCGGGCTCTCGCCGAGTGCTGGCAGGGAACGGAGCGGAGGCGAGCGCGGTGCGTGCGGGGCGGCGCTCGGCTCTCTGCACGTCGGGAGCGGCGGGGCCGGCCTGGGGGGCAGGGATCGGGCTGGGATCGTGGAGATCAGGATTGACAGTGCCTGGGTTTCCTTCACTCCCATCATCTGTTTCCTCACATCCTCCCTTTGCTGTCATATGGGGAGTCCCGAATTGTCCTTCAGGCCACTGGACAGAAACCTACACACACGTATACAGGACCTGAGCCCC
Source organism: Setophaga petechia (assembly GCA_024362935.1). Taxonomy (NCBI): domain Eukaryota; kingdom Metazoa; phylum Chordata; class Aves; order Passeriformes; family Parulidae; genus Setophaga; species Setophaga petechia. Next base: position 5,895,343 of record JANCRA010000044.1, on the reverse strand, counting down.
AGACTTTCTTCATGTCCACGAAACCAATGTGATGCAGCTCATGGGAGACCAGCTGTGCACTGCCCTGGAGAGACCTGTGTCCATGTGTCCACTTGTGTGTGTGTCTGCGTTTAGACCATCTGGAAAAGGAGGGCTGAGGAAGCAGGGATTGCATTTCAGTGCCTCTTCCGTGGACAAATCTTTTGCAGGAAGCTGCATCATTGTCCAATTACACCCAGGCTCCTGAGTCTTTGCAAATGCTGCTCTGGGATGCTCAGGGCTGTGCAGTGGAGAGTGTCTCCAGTGTGATCAATGTATTTCACTGGTTGAGTAACACATTAGGACACAGACACACACACAGACACACACAAACACACACACAGAGCAGAGGTGCACACAAACCAATAGCACAGGCAAGGGCACAATGAGCCATGGATGCTGCAGAGGAAACCTGGAAAAAATGCAGCAGGGCTGGAGCCTTGTGGGGAAGGCCAAGGAGTCAGGCAAGGCCCTGGCATGGTTTGTGTACTGACAGGCTGAACACAGGGTAAGATGCCCAGCGAATCACAAATACTTTCCTGAATGTTATTTTAACAAGGCAGGGTCAGAACCAACAGCCAAATGGAAAAAAATGGTACAGGGAGGTAAAATCAGTGACCGTCAGGGTGAGCTGAAGAGGGAAGAAATGAGGGCGATTGTGGGAATAAATCCGTGTTGGGATGTGCTTTATGTGTGCACATCTCTGGATGGGGATGTTCACGTAGATGTGCGTGCACAGACTTGGGTGCAGGTGCAGGATTCGGAGCGAGCGTGTGTGTTTGCACATCAAGGGGGACATGGCTGAAAGAGAAGTGTCTGTGCCTGGTCTCCTTCGGAAATGGGTGTGCACCCACCTCTTCCTAATTGCAGAGCTATGAGTTTCTCTTTGTGTGTGTGCAAGCTCCAGAGTGTGTTTGTGGGACTGTGAACACATGTATGTGCAGGAAGAGTTCTTTAATTAATTCTTCTCCAACAAATGGTGCTGCTTTATTCCCAGCAAGGCGTCAGGGATACTCATGGATGTGATGGAAGTGAGGAGAAGCAATAGCAGTCAAAGTGAGGGCAAGCAGGCCCGGAGTGTGCGGCCTTTGGCTGCCATTGGCGCTGTCGGTGCCGCGGGCTCGGGGCAGAGGAAGGAGCTGCGGAGGCGCGGCCCGGGAGCCCGGCGGGCGGAGCGGCAGCGCCCCCTGCTGGCCCCGCCCGGCCCCGCCCGCGGCGGTTCGTGCCCGGCCGCAGCCCCGGCTCCTCTGCCCGTGGCCCCCAGCGCGCAGTAATACACGGCCGCGTCCCCGCGCCGGGGCTCAGCGAGCCACAGCGAGCTCGAACTCCGATCTGCCGACACAAACAGCTGTCCTGTAATGGTCGACAAGTCCTTGGAGCCTCTAGCAGCAGCTGCGAGGAGTTCGGGTGCTCCACCCGGGAGGAGACGGTACCACTGGATCCAATCGTTGGTACTGATTTTTCGATGTGAGCAGGTGATGTTGATGCCGATGCCTTCGGTGGTCTCCAGGAATGACTCTTGCTCTACCTGGGCTCTAGTCCCAGCCACTGCCACGGATAAAAAAAGCATCAGTTTTATTTTGCAGTAAATTCCATGCAAGCATTGGTGGGAGATTACGATAAATCAGAGAGAACTTGGATATGTTCTAAGAATAAAGTGTGGATCATGATTTGTATGAGAGGGTTTGACTGAAGATGAGAGCCAATGAGAGATATTTTGAAGGTAAATCAGAGGGAATTGTGAAAAACAGACTGCCTGAAAAGCATAGAAGGATGGATGGAGGGATGGATGGATGGATGGATGGATGGATGGATGGATGGATGGATGGATGGATGGATGGAGATATAGATGAAAAAACCAACGGGGGAAGCAATGATTTACAGAGGAAACAAAATATGAGGGCAGAGGAGAAGACAGAGGGTAAACAAGAACTGAAAAGGAACAGGAGGCATAAGACATAAATTTTGGTCTGGGGCCGATCTCACATGGCCCGCTGAACCGGACGTCCCCGGCCACCAACGGAACGCACCGATGAGCAGCGCGGCCAGCGCCGCCAGCCCCGTGCCCCGACCCCGCCGCATGCCGCCGCTCCGCCGGCCGAGCCTCGCTGTGCCCCTGAGCCCCCGCTCTGCTGCGGCCGTGCCGCCTCCTCCGGGCCGCCGCCAGCTCCGCCCCGGGGCTGAGCCCTGCGCCGCTGCCGCTCGGGCTCTGGCCGAGTGCTGGCAGGGAACGGAGCGGAGGCGAGCGCGGTGCGTGCGGGGCGGCGCTCGGCTCTCTGCGCGTCGGGAGCGGCGGGGCCGGCCTGGGGGGCAGGGATCGGGCTGGGATCGTGGAGCTCAGGATAGACAGTGCCTGGGTTTCCTTCACTCACAGCATCTGTTCCGTCACATCCTCCCTTTGCTGTCATGTGGGGACTCCCGAATTGTCCTTCAGGGCACCTGAAGGAAATTCACACGCACGGGTACTGGACCTGGGCATAAAGCTCCAGCCTTTCTCTGTGACTGCGAAACCAATGTGATGCAGCTCAGGGGAGAGCATCTGTACACTGGTCTGGAGAGACAGGGCTGTGTGTCCATGTGTCTGCCAGTGTGTGTGTCTGTGTTTACAGCTGCTGGTTAAGGAGGGCTGAGGAAGAAGAGACTGGATTTCAGTCCCTCTTCCCTAGACAAATCTCCTGCAGGCTGCTTTATCATTGTCCAATTAGACCTGGGCTCTATTTGTGTCTGGGCACATGCTGCTCTGTGATGCTCAGGGCAGAGCAGAGGAGAGCGTCTGCTGTGTGATCGGTGCATTTCACTGGCTGAGTAACACAGTAGGACGCACACAGACACCGACACACACACAGACACACACACACACAGATTCCTGCACATAGGGGGCGATTCATGAACGAATTTTTGCTCCCACATGGTTTCATGTGGACCCTGCCTGAACACAAGAGCACACAAACCAGGAGCACAGGTAAGGACACAATGAGCCATGGACGCTGCTGAGGAAACCTGGGAACAACTGCAGCAGGGCTGGAGCGTTGGGGGAAGGACAAGGAGTCAGGCAAGGCCCTGGCACGGTTTGTGTACTCACAGGTTGAACACAGGGTAAGGTGTCCAACGAAGCACAAATACTTTCCTGAAGGAATTTTTAACAGGGCAGGGTCGGAACCAGCAGCCCAATGCCAACGCCTGGGAGTCAGAAAACCGGTGACTATCAGGGTGAACTGAGGAGGGAAGAAGGGAAGGTGTATACGTAGGTGTGGGAGTAGATCCGTGTTGGGATGTGATTTATGTGTGCACATCTCTGGACAGGAATGTTCACGTAAATGTGCGTGTGCAGACTTGGGTGCAGGAGCAGGAATTGGAGCAAGCGTGCGTGTTTGCACATGAGAGGGTCATGGCAGAAGAACAAGTGTCTATGCCTTCGTCCCATTTTGAAATCTCTGTGCACACACCTCTTCATAAATGCAGAGCTATGAGTTACTCTTTGGGTGTGTGCAAGCTCCAGAGTGTGTTTGCGGTACCGTGAACTCAGGTATGTGCAGGAGGAGTTCTTTAAATGCTGTTTCTCCTACTCTGGGTGCTGCTTTATTCCCAGCAAGGCGTCAGGGAGTCTACGGGATGTGGCGGCAGTGAGGAGAAGCAATAGCAGTCAAAGTGAGGGCAAGCAGGCCCGGAGTGTGCGGCCTTTGGCTGCCATTGGCGCTGTCGGTGCCGCGGGCTCGGGGCAGAGGAAGGAGCTGCGGAGGCGCGGCCCGGGAGCCCGGCGGGCGGAGCGGCAGCGCCCCCTGCTGGCCCCGCCCGGCCCCGCCCGCGGCGGTTCGTGCCCGGCCGCAGCCCCGGCTCCTCTGCCCGTGGCCCCCAGCGCGCAGTAATACACGGCCGCGTCCCCGCGCCGGGGCTCAGCGAGCCACAGCGCGCTCGAACGCCCGTCCGCCGAAATCGATAGCTGGCCTGCAATGGTCGGCAGAGGCTTGGAGCCTCTAGCAGTGAGGGCCAGGAATTCGGGTGCTTGGCCCGGGAGCTGACGGTAGAAATGGATGTATTCGCCGCTCACTTTCTTGGTATGTATGCAGGTGATGTTGACGCCGGTGCCCTCGGTGGTCTCCAGTGACGGCTCCTGCTCTACCTGCGCTCTGGCCACAGCCACTGTCATGGAGAAAAGAAAAATCAGTTTTCTTTTAAACAAAATACCATGCAAGCATAGATGGGAGAGGACGACAGATCAGAGTGAACGTGGATGTGTTTTAATAATAAAGTATGGAGACGTGATTTGTCTGAGAGTGTTTGACTGAGGATAAGAACCTATAAGGGATTTTGTGTAGGTAAATGAGAAGGAAATGTGAGAAATAGACTGGCTGAGAGGGATAGATGGATGGATGGATGGATGGATGGATGGATGGATGGATGGATGGACGGATGGACGCAGACATAGAAGACAAAAGAAAACGTGGGAAGTAATGATTTGAAGAGGGGAAAAAATATCAAGGCAGAGGAGGGGATAGAGGGTAAAGAAGAACAGAAAAGGAATGAGAGGTTAAGAGAGGAATTGTGAGCTTCGGACGGTCTCCCGCAGCCCGCTGAACCGGAGGTCTCCAGCTGCCAACGCAACGCACCGATGAGCAGCGTGGCCAGCGCCGCCAGCCCCGCGGCCCGACCCCGCCGCATGCCGCCGCTCCGCCGGCCGAGCCTCGCTGTGCCCCGGAGCCCCGGCTCTGCTGCGGCCGTGCCGCCTCCTCCGGGCCGCCACCAGCTCCGCCCCGGGGCTGAGCCCTGCGCCGCTGCCGCTCGGGCTCTGGCCGAGTGCTGGCAGGGAACGGAGCAGAGGCGAGCGCGGTGCGTGCGAGGCGGTGCTCGGCTCTCTGCACGTCGGGAGCGGCGGGGCCGGCCTGGGGGGCAGGGATCGGGCTGGGATCGTGGAGATCCGGATTGACAGTGCCTGGGTTTCCTTCGCTCCCATCATCTGTTCCCTCACATGCTGCCTTTGCTGTCATGTGGGGACTCCCGAATTGTCCTTCACGGCACTGGAAAGAAAACACACACAAGGGTACACGACGTGGGAATAAAGCCCCAGCCTTTCTCCGTTTCCACGAAACCAATGGGATGCAGCTCATGGGAGAGTAGATCCGCACCGGCCTGGAGATACCTCTGTGTATATGTCCGTGTGTTCGTGTGTCTGTGAGTCTGTGTTTAGAGCACTTGGAAAAGGAGGGCTCAGGAAGCAGGGACTGCATTTCAGTGCCTCTTCCCTGGGAAAATCTCCTACAGGCTACTGCATCATTGCCCAGTTACACCCGGGCTCCTTGTGAGTCTGGGCAAATGGTGCTCAGGGCAGAGCAATGGAGAGCGTCTGCGGCGCGATCAAGGAATTTCACTGGTTGTGTAACAAAATAGTGCACACACAGACACACACACAAACTCATACACACAGACAGGCTCCTGCACATCGGGGGGGATCCATGCACGAATTTGTGCTCCCACATGTATTCCTGTGGACCCTGCCTGAACACAAGAGCACACAAACCAGGAACACAGGCACGGACACAATCAGCCATGGACGCTGCAGAGGAAACCTCTGAACAACTGCAGCAGGGCTGGAGCCTTGTGGGGAAGGACAAGGACTCAGTCAGAGCCCTGGCATGGCTTGTGTATTCAGAGGCTGAACATAGGGTAAGGTGTCCAACGAAGCACAAATACTTTCCTGAAGGAATTTTTAACAGGGCAGGGTCAGAACCAGCAGCCCAATGCCGACTCCCGGGAGTCAAAAAACCAGTGACTATCAAGGTGAACTGAGGAGGGAATGAAGATGGGTGCGTGTGTGGGTGTAGATCCGTGTTGGGATGTGATTTATGTGTGCACATCTCTGGACAGGAGTGTTCACGTAGATGTGCATACACAGACTTGGGGGCAGGAGCAGGAATAGGAGCGAGCATGCGTGTTTGCACATTGGGTGGACATGGCAGAAGGAGAAGTGTCTGTGCCTTCGTCCCATTTGGATATCTCTGTGCACACACCTCTTCCTAAATGCAGAGCTATGAGCTACTATTTGGATGTGTGCAAGTTCCAGAGTGTGTTTGTGGTACCGTGAACTCAGGTATGTGCAGGAGGAGTTTTTAAATTAATTCTTCTCCAATTCAGGGTGCTGCTTTATTCCCAGCAAGGCGTCAGGGAGGCTCAGGGATGTGATGGAAGTGAGGAGAAGCAATAGCAGTCAAAGTGAGGGCAAGCAGGCCCGGAGTGTGCGGCCTTTGGCTGCCATTGGCGCTGTCGGTGCCGCGGGCTCGGGGCAGAGGAAGGAGCTGCGGAGGCGCGGCCCGGGAGCCCGGCGGGCGGAGCGGCAGCGCCCCCTGCTGGCCCCGCCCGGCCCCGCCCGCGGCGGTTCGTGCCCGGCCGCAGCCCCGGCTCCTCTGCCCGTGGCCCCCAGCGCGCAGTAATACACGGCCGCGTCCCCGCGCCGGGGCTCAGCGAGCCACAGCGCGCTGGAACTCCGATCTGCCGACACCAACAGCTGTCCAGCATTATCCGGTAGATCTTTGGTCTCTTTCACTGTGTGTACAAGAAGTTCGGGGCCCTTGTCTGGCAGCTGACGGTACCAGTAGATCGTTTCACCTGTCCGTATTTTGGGGTGTGAGCAGGTGACATTGATGCCGGTGCCCTCGGTGATCTCCAGTAATGGCTTCTGCTCTAACTGGGCTCTGGCCACAGCCACTGCCACAGACAAAAGGACAATCACTTTCCATCGGCAGGAAATGGCTTGCAGGGGAAGATAGTAGAGGAAGACAGATTACAGGTAGCTGGGGTGTTCTGAGAACAGAGCATGGAGAGACTATTTCTCTGAATGTAATAACACAGAAATAAGAATGTGGTATATTTTGTGGAAGTAAGAATGTGAGGAAAGTGTCAGACTGCAGAAGGGGAGACTGGGATGAGGAAAAAAGATTGGATGAAATGAATGGACAAATACATGACGGAATGAATCAATGAATTACTAAGGAAATTGAATAGTAGAGCACAGCAAGCTGGGAGAAAAAAAATTCATTGAGGAGAGGGGGTTTGAGGGCAGGGGGTGAAAAAGAAGCAAGGAAGAGCATGAGTGCCAGAGACAAATGCTGAGCCCCGTGCTTATCCCAGGCAGACCCAGTCCCAGCCCTGCCTCCGCCACCACCAACGCCGGTCCCACGCACCGAAGAGCAGCGCGGCCAGCGCCGCCAGCCCCGTGCCCCGACCCCGCCGCATGCCGCCGCTCCGCCGGCCGAGCCTCGCTGTGCCCCTGAGCCCCGGCTCTGCTGCGGCCGTGCCGCCTCCTCCGGGCCGCCGCCAGCTCCGCCCCGGGGCTGAGCCCTGCGCCGCTGCCGCTCGGGCTCTCGCCGAGTGCTGGCAGGGAACGGAGCGGAGGCGAGCGCGGTGCGTGCGGGGCGGCGCTCGGCTCTCTGCGCGTCGGGAGCGGCGGGGCCGGCCTGGGGGGCAGGGATCGGGCTGGGATCGTGGAGATCCGGATTGACAGTGCCTGGGTTTCCTTCACTCCCATCATCTGTTCCCTCACATGCTGCCTTTGCTGTCGTGCGGGGACTCTGGAATTGTCCTTCAGCGCACTGGAAAGAAACCCATACACACGGATACAGGACGTGGGCATAAAGCCCCAGCCTTTCTCCGTTTCCATGAAACCAATGTGATGCAGCTCAGGGGAGAGCAGCTGTGCACTGGCCTGGAGAGGCCTCTCTGTGTGTCCATGTGCCCATGTGGCTGTGTGTATTTGAGCACTCCCATGCATGCTGAGGTGCTTACAACATTTCAATCAGCGTTAAGCTAAAAATCCAAACTTGGGTGAAACCATCCTTACTGGGGTTGGAAATTTGCAGTAGTAGATGGTGAAGTTTAGAGCAGCTGGAAAAGGAGGGCTCAGGAAACAGGATCTGCATTTCAGTGCCTCTTCCTTGGACAAATCTCCTGCAGGCTGCTACATCACGATCCAATTACACCCGGGCACCATCTGAGTCTGGAAACAGGTGAGTATGAAGCCCCTTCCATTTCTCTTTTTCTTACACAATTTCCCACTTGACAAAAGTCTCAGCAGAGGTTGTTTTCTGCTGTGCCCAGTCCACTCTCATGGGGAGTATATTCACCAAAGACAACGGAATACCTAACGTGCTTAACACCTTCTGTGCCTTGGTCTTCAAGACAAGGATTGTTTATGATCAGGACAACCAGCCTCCTGGTCTAGGGGACAGGGAAGACAAGCATCAGGGAACCCCTGTAATCTAGACGGAGAAAGTTAAAGATTTGTGAAGCCACTTAGTGTCTCACAAGATTTTGGGATTGGATGGGAATGGTGCGGGGGAGATCAGGCAGCTGGGCAAAAGCTCACTAAGCCAGCGTTGAGAAGAGGGGCTGAGGGAGGTCAGTGACTCGAAACTGGAGCTGCCGTTGTCGGCGCCCGTGAGGGCGTCGGTGTCAATGCCGGTCTCAATGACGCTGCTGGTATCTGTCCCGGTCCCACTGCCGGTGCCGGTGTCGGTTCTGGTGGCGGCAGCGCCCCGGCAGCCCGGGACGAGCGGGGCTCGGCGGCCCCGGCGGGCGGAGCGGCAGCGCCCCCTGCTGGCCCCGCCCGGCCCCGCCCGCGGCGGTTCGTGCCCGGCCGCAGCCCCGGCTCCTCTGCCCGTGGCCCCCAGCGCGCAGTAATACACGGCCGCGTCCCCGCGCCGGGGCTCAGCGAGCCACAGCGCGCTCGAACGCCCGTCCTCCGACAACAACAGCTGTCCAGCAATGGTCGGCAGCTCTTTGGAGCCTGTATAAACGACTGCGAGGTGGTCAAGGCTTTGGCCCGGGAGCTGACGGTAGAAATGGATGTATTCATTGCTCTCTTTTTTGGGATGTGAGCAGGTGATGTTGATGCCGATGCCCTCGGTGGTCTCCAGGAATGGCTCCTGCTGCACCTGGGCTCTGCCTGAAGCCACTGCCGGGGAAAGATAAAGGACAAACCTGAAATCCTACAATGCACGGTACAAATCGTGCAGAAACAATCAGGAGCCCACAGAGAAGGTTAGGAGAAGAGTTCCCACAGGATTTCAAGATACGCAGAAAGAGAAGTGTCCATTAATCGTTTGTGGAAAGAGGAATGTGTGAATGACAGAACGATCGGTGGAGTCGCTGGGAGGATGTGGGAGAAAGCAAAAAACGATAGAATAATTAATAGGGGTAAGAACAGACCTCGTGAGTTATTAAAAAGCAGCGCTTTTGCAGGATTGTGCAAAGAATAGAACGCAGAGATTTCTGCGGGACTAATGAATGGAGAAGAGGGAGGGATGAATGGGGGAACAGCTCTCGACAAGAGGTCTGAGAAGAAGCCAGGCAGGACGGCAGCCTCCGGGCACCTGCGGGATCATCCCAACCCAGACCGCGGCCCCTTCGCCACCCCCACGCACCGATGAGCAGCGCGGCCAGCGCCGCCAGCCCCGTGCCCCGACCCCGCCGCATGCCGCCGCTCCGCCGGCCGAGCCTCGCTGTGCACCGGAGCCCCGGCTCTGCTGCGGCCGTGCCGCCGCCTCCGGGCCGCCGCCAGCTCCGCCCCGGGGCTGAGCCCTGCGCCGCTGCCGCTCGGGCTCTCGCCGAGTGCTGGCAGGGAACGGAGCGGAGGCGAGCGCGGTGCGTGCGGGGCGGCGCTCGACTCTCTGCACGTCGGGAGCGGCGGGGCCGGCCTGGGGGGCAGAGATCGGGATGGGATCGTGGAGCTCAGGATTGACAGCGCCTGGGTTTCCTTCACTCCCATCATCTGTTCCCTTACGTCCTCCCTTTCCTGTCATGTGGGGAGTCCCGAATTTTCCTTCAGGGCGCTGGGAAGAAATCCACATACACGGATACAGGACCTGGACATAAAGCTCCAGCCTTTCTCTGTGTCCACGAAACCAATGTGATGCAGCTCATGGGAGAGGAGCTGTGCACTGGCCTGGAGAGACAGGGCTGTGTGTCTGTGTGTCCATGTTCAGAGCAGTTGGAAAAGGAGGACTCAAGAAGCAGGGACTGCATTTCAGCTCCTCTTCCCTGGACAAATCTCCTGCAGGCTGCTGCATCATTGATCATCTGCATCCGGGCTCCTTCTGAGTCTGGGCAAATGCTGCTCAGGGCAGAGCAGTGCAGAGCGTCTCCAGTGTGATCAACGCATTTCATCTGTGGAGTAACACAATAGTGCACACACAGGCACAGACACAGACACACAGACAGACACAGATAGGCAGACACACACACTGCACATCGACAAACACACACGCACACACACACACACACACACACAGAGACACTGAGGCCCCTTATTATAGGGCGGGATTCAGGAATGAATTTGTGCTCCCACATGCATTCCTGTGGACCCTGCCTGAACACAAGAGCACACAAACTAGGAACACAGGCAAGGACACAATCAGCCATGGACGCTGCAGAGGAAATCTGGGAACAACTGCAGCAGGGCTGGAGCCTTGTGGGGAAGGACAAGGAGTCAGGCAAGGCCCAGGCATGATTTTGGCATTCACAGGCTGGACACAAGATAAGATGTCAAGACAGGCAGGACTACATTCCTGACGGCAATTTTAACAGGGCAGGGTGGAGACCAGAAACCCAAGGATGACACACAGGGAGGCAAAAACCAGTGACCATCATGTTGAGCTTAGAAGGGAAGAAGGGAGGGTGTGTGTGCGAATAGATCCATGTTGGGATGAGCTTTATGTGTGCACATCTCTGGACAGGAGTGTTCACGTAGATGAGTGTGCACAGACTTGGGTGCAGGAGCAGGAATAGGAGACACCAAGTGTGTTTGCACATCAGGGTGGGACATGTCAGAAGGAGAAGTGTCTGCGCCTTGGTCCCATTTGGAAATGGGTGTGAAGACACCTCTTCATAAACACAGAGCTATGAGTTACTCTTTGGGTGTGTGCAAGTTCCAAAGTGTGTTTGCGGTACCCTGAACTCCTGTCTATTCAGGAAGAGTTCTTTAATTACTTCTCCAAATCTGGGTGCTGTTTTACATTAGAAAGGCATCAGGTGGGCTCATGGATGTGATGGAAGTGAGGAGAAGCAATAGCAGTCAAAGTGAGGGCAAGCAGGCCCGGAGTGTGCGGCCTTTGGCTGCCATTGGCGCTGTCGGTGCCGCGGGCTCGGGGCAGAGGAAGGAGCTGCGGAGGCGCGGCCCGGGAGCCCGGCGGGCGGAGCGGCAGCGCCCCCTGCTGGCCCCGCCCGGCCCCGCCCGCGGCGGTTCGTGCCCGGCCGCAGCCCCGGCTCCTCTGCCCGTGGCCCCCAGCGCGCAGTAATACACGGCCGCGTCCCCGCGCCGGGGCTCAGCGAGCCACAGCGCGCTCGAACGCCCGTCCTCCGACACCGACAGCTGTCCTGCAATGTCCGGCAGTGGCTTGGAGCCTCTAGCAGTGAGTGCGAGGAATTCGGGTGCTTGGCTCGGGAGCTGACGGTAGAAATGGACGACATCGCCGCTCACTTTCTTGGTATGTTTGCAGGTGATGTTGATGCCGGTAGCCTCAGTGGTCTCCAGGAATGGCTCCTGCTGTACCTGGGCTCTGCCTTTAGTCACTGCCGGGAACAGAAAAAGGACAAGACTAAAATCCTGCCAAGCTCTACTTCACACAAGAAAGCCTGCAGATACAATGAAGAATGTCCAGAGATGATGAGAAAAGAAGTACTGAGTGGATTTCAAGATAAGCAGGAAGAGAAATGGAGGTTACTGGTTTTTGAAGAGGAGAAAGCGTAAATGCCAGGAAGAACGGAGCAGTCACTGAAGAAAGGAAGCATGTGGGAGAAAGCACAAAAAAAAAAAAAAAAAGGGGTAAGCACTGCATAAGTAGTAAAGAGGCAGAGGGATGGAATGCTTGTGCAGGGTTGGACATAGAATAGAAAGGAAATTTCTGGGGCACTATGGGATGGAGAAGGCGGAGGGAAAAAGAAGAGAACAGTTCTTGGGAAAAGGTCTGTGCAGAAGCCAGACAGGACGGCAGCCTCCGGGCACCTGCGGGATCATCCCAACCCAGACCGCGGCCCCTTCGCCACCCCCACGCACCGATGAGCAGCGCGGCCAGCGCCGCCAGCCCCGTGCCCCGACCCCGCCGCATGCCGCCGCTCCGCCGGCCGAGCCTCGCTGTGCCCCTGAGCCCCGGCTCTGCTGCGGCCGTGCCGCCTCCTCCGGGCCGCCGCCAGCTCCGCCCCGGGGCTGAGCCCTGCGCCGCTGCCGCTCGGGCTCTCGCCGAGTGCTGGCAGGGAACGGAGCGGAGGCGAGCGCGGTGCGTGCGGGGCGGCGCTCGGCTCTCTGCACGTCGGGAGCGGCGGGGCCGGCCTGGGGGGCAGGGATCGGGCTGGGATCGTGGAGCTCAGGATTGACAGTGCCTGGGTTTCCTTCGCTCCCATCATCTATTCCTTCACAGTGTCCCTTTGCTGTCATGTGGGGACTCCAGAATTGTCCTTCAGGGCGCTGGGAAGAAACCCACACACACGGATACAGTACGTGGGCATAAAGCCCCAGCCTTTCTGCATGTCCACGAAACCAATGGGATGCAGCTCATGGGAGAGTAGATCCGCACCGGCCTGGAGATACCTGTGTGTATATGTCCGTGTTTCGTGTGTTTGTGAGTCTGTGTTTAGAGCACTTGGAAAAGGAGGGCTCAGGAAACAGGGACTGCATTTCAGTGCCTCTTCCCTGGGAAAATCTCCTGCAGGCTGCTGCATCATTGCCCAGTTACACCCGGGCTCCTTGTGAGTCTGGGCAAATGGTGCTCAGGGCAGAGCAATGGAGAGCGTCTGCGGCGCGATCAAGGAATTTCACTGGTTGTGTAACAAAATAGTGCACACACAGACACACACACAAACTCATACACACAGACAGGCTCCTGCACATCGGGGGGGATCCATGCACGAATTTGTGCTCCCACATGTATTCCTGTGGACCCTGCCTGAACACAAGAGCACACAAACCAGGAACACAGGCACGGACACAATCAGCCATGGACGCTGCAGAGGAAACCTCTGAACAACTGCAGCAGGGCTGGAGCCTTGTGGGGAAGGACAAGGACTCAGTCAGAGCCCTGGCATGGCTTGTGTATTCAGAGGCTGAACATAGGGTAAGGTGTCCAACGAAGCACAAATACTTTCCTGAAGGAATTTTTAACAGGGCAGGGTCAGAACCAGCAGCCCAATGCCGACTCCCGGGAGTCAAAAAACCAGTGACTATCAAGGTGAACTGAGGAGGGAATGAAGATGGGTGCGTGTGTGGGTGTAGATCCGTGTTGGGATGTGATTTATGTGTGCACATCTCTGGACAGGAGTGTTCACGTAGATGTGCATACACAGACTTGGGGGCAGGAGCAGGAATAGGAGCGAGCATGCGTGTTTGCACATTGGGTGGACATGGCAGAAGGAGGTGTCTGTGCCTTCGTCCCATTTGGATATCTCTGTGCACACACCTCTTCCTAAATGCAGAGCTATGAGCTACTATTTGGATGTGTGCAAGTTCCAGAGTGTGTTTGTGGTACCGTGAACTCAGGTATGTGCAGGAGGAGTTTTTAAATTAATTCTTCTCCAATTCAGGGTGCTGCTTTATTCCCAGCAAGGCGTCAGGGAGGCTCAGGGATGTGATGGAAGTGAGGAGAAGCAATAGCAGTCAAAGTGAGGGCAAGCAGGCCCGGAGTGTGCGGCCTTTGGCTGCCCTTGGCGCTGTCGGTGCCGCGGGCTCGGGGCAGAGGAAGGAGCTGCGGAGGCGCGGCCCGGGAGCCCGGCGGGCGGAGCGGCAGCGCCCCCTGCTGGCCCCGCCCGGCCCCGCCCGCGGCGGTTCGTGCCCGGCCGCAGCCCCGGCTCCTCTGCCCGTGGCCCCCAGCGCGCAGTAATACACGGCCGCGTCCCCGCGCCGGGGCTCAGCGAGCCACAGCGCGCTGGAACTCCGATCTGCCGACACCAACAGCTGTCCAGCATTATCCGGTAGATCTTTGGTCTCTTTCACTGTGTGTACAAGAAGTTCGGGGCCCTTGTCTGGCAGCTGACGGTACCAGTAGATCGTTTCACCTGTCCGTATTTTGGGGTGTGAGCAGGTGACATTGATGCCGGTGCCCTCGGTGATCTCCAGTAATGGCTTCTGCTCTAACTGGGCTCTGGCCACAGCCACTGCCACAGACAAAAGGACAATCACTTTCCATCGGCAGGAAATGGCTTGCAGGGGAAGATAGTAGAGGAAGACAGATTACAGGTAGCTGGGGTGTTCTGAGAACAGAGCATGGAGAGACTATTTCTCTGAATGTAATAACACAGAAATAAGAATGTGGTATATTTTGTGGAAGTAAGAATGTGAGGAAAGTGTCAGACTGCAGAAGGGGAGACTGGGATGAGGAAAAAAGATTGGATGAAATGAATGGACAAATACATGACGGAATGAATCAATGAATTACTAAGGAAATTGAATAGTAGAGCACGGCAAGCTGGGAGAAAAAAAATTCATTGAGGAGAGGGGGTTTGAGGGCAGGGGGTGAAAAAGAAGCAAGGAAGAGCATGAGTGCCAGAGACAAATGCTGAGCCCCGTGCTTATCCCAGGCAGACCCAGTCCCAGCCCTGCCTCCGCCACCACCAACGCCGGTCCCACGCACCGAAGAGCAGCGCGGCCAGCGCCGCCAGCCCCGTGCCCCGACCCCGCCGCATGCCGCCGCTCCGCCGGCCGAGCCTCGCTGTGCCCCTGAGCCCCGGCTCTGCTGCGGCCGTGCCGCCTCCTCCGGGCCGCCGCCAGCTCCGCCCCGGGGCTGAGCCCTGCGCCGCTGCCGCTCGGGCTCTCGCCGAGTGCTGGCAGGGAACGGAGCGGAGGCGAGCGCGGTGCGTGCGGGGCGGCGCTCGGCTCTCTGCGCGTCGGGAGCGGCGGGGCCGGCCTGGGGGGCAGGGATCGGGCTGGGATCGTGGAGATCCGGATTGACAGTGCCTGGGTTTCCTTCACTCCCATCATCTGTTCCCTCACATGCTGCCTTTGCTGTCGTGCGGGGACTCTGGAATTGTCCTTCAGCGCACTGGAAAGAAACCCATACACACGGATACAGGACGTGGGCATAAAGCCCCAGCCTTTCTCCGTTTCCATGAAACCAATGTGATGCAGCTCAGGGGAGAGCAGCTGTGCACTGGCCTGGAGAGGCCTCTCTGTGTGTCCATGTGCCCATGTGGCTGTGTGTATTTGAGCACTCCCATGCATGCTGAGGTGCTTACAACATTTCAATCAGCGTTAAGCTAAAAATCCAAACTTGGGTGAAACCATCCTTACTGGGGTTGGAAATTTGCAGTAGTAGATGGTGAAGTTTAGAGCAGCTGGAAAAGGAGGGCTCAGGAAACAGGATCTGCATTTCAGTGCCTCTTCCTTGGACAAATCTCCTGCAGGCTGCTACATCACGATCCAATTACACCCGGGCACCATCTGAGTCTGGAAACAGGTGAGTATGAAGCCCCTTCCATTTCTCTTTTTCTTACACAATTTCCCACTTGACAAAAGTCTCAGCAGAGGTTGTTTTCTGCTGTGCCCAGTCCACTCTCATGGGGAGTATATTCACCAAAGACAACGGAATACCTAACGTGCTTAACACCTTCTGTGCCTTGGTCTTCAAGACAAGGATTGTTTATGATCAGGACAACCAGCCTCCTGGTCTAGGGGACAGGGAAGACAAGCATCAGGGAACCCCTGTAATCTAGACGGAGAAAGTTAAAGATTTGTGAAGCCACTTAGTGTCTCACAAGATTTTGGGATTGGATGGGAATGGTGCGGGGGAGATCAGGCAGCTGGGCAAAAGCTCACTAAGCCAGCGTTGAGAAGAGGGGCTGAGGGAGGTCAGTGACTCGAAACTGGAGCTGCCGTTGTCGGCGCCCGTGAGGGCGTCGGTGTCAATGCCGGTCTCAATGACGCTGCTGGTATCTGTCCCGGTCCCACTGCCGGTGCCGGTGTCGGTTCTGGTGGCGGCAGCGCCCCGGCAGCCCGGGACGAGCGGGGCTCGGCGGCCCCGGCGGGCGGAGCGGCAGCGCCCCCTGCTGGCCCCGCCCGGCCCCGCCCGCGGCGGTTCGTGCCCGGCCGCAGCCCCGGCTCCTCTGCCCGTGGCCCCCAGCGCGCAGTAATACACGGCCGTGTCCCCGCGCCGGGGCTCAGCGAGCCACAGCGCGCTCGAACGCCCGTCCTCCGACAACAACAGCTGTCCAGCAATGGTCGGCAGCTCTTTGGAGCCTGTATAAACGACTGCGAGGTGGTCAAGGCTTTGGCCCGGGAGCTGACGGTAGAAATGGATGTATTCATTGCTCTCTTTTTTGGGATGTGAGCAGGTGATGTTGATGCCGATGCCCTCGGTGGTCTCCAGGAATGGCTCCTGCTGCACCTGGGCTCTGCCTGAAGCCACTGCCGGGGAAAGATAAAGGACAAACCTGAAATCCTACAATGCACGGTACAAATCGTGCAGAAACAATCAGGAGCCCACAGAGAAGGTTAGGAGAAGAGTTCCCACAGGATTTCAAGATACGCAGAAAGAGAAGTGTCCATTAATCGTTTGTGGAAAGAGGAATGTGTGAATGACAGAACGATCGGTGGAGTCGCTGGGAGGATGTGGGAGAAAGCAAAAAACGATAGAATAATTAATAGGGGTAAGAACAGACCTCGTGAGTTATTAAAAAGCAGCGCTTTTGCAGGATTGTGCAAAGAATAGAACGCAGAGATTTCTGCGGGACTAATGAATGGAGAAGAGGGAGGGATGAATGGGGGAACAGCTCTCGACAAGAGGTCTGAGAAGAAGCCAGGCAGGACGGCAGCCTCCGGGCACCTGCGGGATCACCCCAACCCAGACCGCGGCCCCTTCGCCACCCCCACGCACCGATGAGCAGCGCGGCCAGCGCCGCCAGCCCCGTGCCCCGACCCCGCCGCATGCCGCCGCTCCGCCGGCCGAGCCTCGCTGTGCACCGGAGCCCCGGCTCTGCTGCGGCCGTGCCGCCTCCTCCGGGCCGCCGCCAGCTCCGCCCCGGGGCTGAGCCCTGCGCCGCTGCCGCTCGGGCTCTCGCCGAGTGCTGGCAGGGAACGGAGCGGAGGCGAGCGCGGTGCGTGCGGGGCGGCGCTCGGCTCTCTGCACGTCGGGAGCGGCGGGGCCGGCCTGGGGGGCAGAGATCGGGATGGGATCGTGGAGCTCAGGATTGACAGTGCCTGGGTTTCCTTCGCTCTCATCATCTGTTCCCTTACGTCCTCCCTTTGCTGTCATGTGGGGAGTCCCGAATTGTCCTTCAGGGCACTGGAAGGAAACCCACACACACGGATACAGGACGTGGGCATAAAGCCCCAGCCTTTCTCTGTGTCCATGAAACCAATGTGATGCAGCTCATGGGAGAGGAGCTGTGCACTGGCCTGGAGAGACAGGGCTGTGTGTCTGTGTGTCCATGTTTAGAGCAGTTTGAAACGGAGGACTCAAGAAGCAGGGACTGCATTTCAGCTCCTCTTCCCTGGACAAATCTCCTGCAGGCTGCTGCATCATTGTTCAGCTGCATCTGGACTCCTTCTGAGACTGGGCAAATGCTGCTCAGGGCAGGGCAGGGCAGGGCAGAGCGTCTCCAGTGCAATCAAAGCATTTCACTGGTTGAGTAACACAGTACGACACAAACACACACACACACACACAGAGATACACAGACATGGACAGACAGACACACACAGACACACACAGACACATACACAGACATACACACTCAGAGTCACACAGACACACACAGAATACAAGTGCACACAAACCAGGAGCACAGGCAATGACACGATCAGCCATGGACGCTGCTGAAGAAACCTGGGAACAACTGCAGCAGGGCTGGAGCCTTGTGGGGAAGGACAAGGAGCCAGGCAAGGACCCTGGCATGGTTTGTGCACTCATAGGCTGAAAAAAATGGTAAGATGTCTAAGCAATCACAAATACTTTCCTGAAGGGAATTTGAACAGGGCAGGGTCGGAACCACCAGCCCAATGGTGACATACAGGGAGGTAAAAACCAGTGGCCGTCAGGGTGAGCTGAGGAGGGAATGAGGATGGGTGCGTGTGTGGGAGTAGATCCGTGTTGGGGTGTGAGTTATATGTGCACATTTCTGGACAGGAGGGTTCACATAGATATGCGTGCACAGACTTGGGTGCAGGAGCAGGAATAGGAGGGAGCGTGCGTGTTTGCACATCACTGGAGGCGTGTCAGAAAGAGAAGTGTCTGCGCCTTGGTCCCATTTGGATATCTCTGTGCACACACCTCTTCATAAATACAGAGCTATGAGTTACTCTTTGGGTGTGTGAAAGCTCCAGAGTGTGTTTGTGCTACCATGAACTTGCGTCTATGCAGGAAGAGTTCTTTAATTACTTCTCCAAATCTGGGTGCTGTTTTATACCAGAAAGGAGGCGTCAGGTGGGCTCCGGGATGTGATGGAAGTGAGGAGAAGCAATAGCAGTCAAAGTGAGGGCAAGCAGGCCCGGAGTGTGCGGCCTTTGGCTGCCATTGGCGCTGTCGGTGCCGCGGGCTCGGGGCAGAGGAAGGAGCTGCGGAGGCGCGGCCCGGGAGCCCGGCGGGCGGAGCGGCAGCGCCCCCTGCTGGCCCCGCCCGGCCCCGCCCACGGCGGTTCGTGCCCGGCCGCAGCCCCGGCTCCTCTGCCCGTGGCCCTCAGCGCGCAGTAATACACGGCCGCGTCCCCGCGCCGGGGCTCAGCGAGCCACAGCGAGCTCGAACTCCGATCTGCCGACACCAACAGCTGTCCTGCAATGGCCGCCAGCTCTTTGGTCTCTTTCATAGTGAGTGCCAGGAATTCAGGTCCTCGGCCAGGGAGCAGTCGGTACCACTGGATCCTATCACTGATCTGGATTTTGGGATGTGAGCAGGTGATGTTGATGGCGGCGCCCTCGGTGGTCTCCAAGAATGGTTCCTGCCCTACCTGGGCTCTGACCACAGCCACTGCTATAGAGAAAAGAAAATTCAGGTTTTTTTACAGAAAATACCATGCAAGGGGAGAAGGAAGAGGACGCCAGATCAGACCGAACGTGGATATGTTTTGAGAATAGAGTATGGAGACATGATTTGTCTGAGACTGTTTCATTGACGATAACGACCTATGAGGGATGTTTTAAAGGTAAATAAGAAGGAATTGTGAAAAACAGACTGGCTGAGAGGGATAGAAGGATGGATGGATGGATGGATGGATGGATGGATGGATGGATGGATGGATGGATATAGATACAAAGGACATAAGCCAACATGGGAAGCAATGATTTACAGAGGAAAGAAAATATGAGGGTAGAGGAGGGGACAGAGCGTAAATAAGGAACTGAAAAGAAAGAGGACGGTAAAAGATGAATTCTAAGCAGGGGCCGATCTCACATAGTCCGCTGAAGCGGACGCCACCCCCACGCACCGATGAGCAGCGCGGCCAGCGCCGCCAGCCCCGCGGCCCGACCCCGCCGCATGCCGCCGCTCCGCCGGCCGAGCCTCGCTGTGCCCCGGAGCCCCGGCTCTGCTGCGGCCGTGCCGCCTCCTCCGGGCCGCCGCCAGCTCCGCCCCGGGGCTGAGCCCTGCGCCGCTGCCGCTCGGGCTCTCGCCGAGTGCTGGCAGGGAACGGAGCGGAGGCGAGCGCGGTGCGTGCGGGGCGGCGCTCGGCTCTCTGCACGTCGGGAGCGGCGGGGCCGGCCTGGGGGGCAGGGATCGGGCTGGGATCGTGGAGATCAGGATTGACAGTGCCTGGGTTTCCTTCGCTCCCATCATCTGTTCCCTCACATGCTGCCTTTGCTGTCATGTGGGGACTCTGGAATTGTCCTTCACGGCACTGGAAAGAAACCCACACACACGGATACAGGACGTGGACAAAAAGCCACAGCCTTTCTCTGTGTCCATGCAACGAACTCATGCAACACAGGAAAGAGCAGCTGTGAACTGGCCTAAAGAAAGCTGTCTGTGCGTCTGAGTGTCCATGAGTCCGTGTGTTCCTGTGTCTGTGTGTCCATGGTGACTGTGTGTCCATGTCTCCCTGTGTCTCTGTGTCTCCTTTTCTGTGTGTGTGTGCATGTGTGTGAGCACTCCCAACCATGCTGTGGCTCTCCCAGCTTTTCAAACTAAATTAAACTAAAAGTACCAACTTGGGTGAAACCATCCTTATTGAGGCGGGAAATTGGCAGTAGCAGAGTGTGAAGTTTAGAGCAGCTCGGAAAAGAGGGCTCAGGAAGCAGGGACTGCATTTCAGTGCCTCTTCCCAGGACAAATATCCTGCTGGCTGCTACATCATTATTCAACTTCACCCAGGCTCCTTCTGAGTCTGGAAACCAGATGAATGTGAAGGCCCTTCCCTTTCTTTTTCTCTTTCAAAATTACCCACTTGACAAATGTCTCAGCAGCGGTATTTTTCTTCTGTGTTCAGTCCACTCTCATGGGGAATATATTCACCAAAGACAAGGGAATACCTGATCTGCTTAACACCTTCTGTGCCTCAGTCTTCAAGAGTAGAATTGATTATCATCAGGGCAACTAGCCTCCTGATCTGGGAGATTCGGAAGGCAAGCAGCATGGAACCCCTGTAATCCAGATGGGGCAAGTTAAAGATTTGCTAAACCACTTAGAGGCACACAGGACTTTGGGATTGGATTGGTGCAAGGGAGATCAGGCAGCTGGGACAAAAGCTCATTAAGGCAGTGCTGAGAAGAGGGGCTGAGGGAGGTCGGAGACTCCAAACTGGAGCTGCTAATGACGGTGCTGGTGTCAATGCCGGTGTTGGTCCCGATCCCATTGCCGGTGTCGGTTCCGGTGTCCGTTCTGGTGGCGGCAGCGCCCCGGCAGCCCGGAACGAGCGGGGCTCGGCGGCCCCGGCGGGCGGAGCGGCAGCGCCCCCTGCTGGCCCCGCCCGGCCCCGCCCGCGGCGGTTCGTGCCCGGCCGCAGCCCCGGCTCCTCTGCCCGTGGCCCCCAGCGCGCAGTAATACACGGCCGCGTCCCCGCGCCGGGGCTCAGCGAGCCACAGCGAGCTCGAACGCCGATCTGCCGACACCGTCAGACTCCCCTCTGGCTCCAGCACGGGTTTTGTGCCCACGACAGCCGTTGCTATCCGCTGGGGTGCTTGGTGTGGGAATTGGCGATACCAGTGGGTAGAGTCGGCAGCAATTTTGGGGTACTGGCAAGTGATGTTGATGCCGGTGCCCTCGGTGGTCTCTGCCCACGGCGTCTGTTGCACTTGGTCTCTGTCCGCAGCCACTGCTGGGAAAGGAGTAAGAAAGAACAAACGTCGGCAAAACCGAGAGATTCTGAGGTTTCTTTTGCCAGACGGAGTCGGAAACAGTGGCCATAAGTCAGAGGCAGACTGGAAAGGAATGTGAGGAATTCGAAATTCATGCATGCAGAGATTAGGCAGAAGTCAGGTGTGCACATGCACAGATGGATGGGGAAATGAAGAGTTTAAGTGAAAAACAGAACGCTGTATTCAGGGTAAAAATAAATGCAGGATGTAGAGGGCAAGGTATATGTACATGGACAAGCAGGAATAAATACATGCAAGCAGGCTTTATCAACACAAATGATGATGACATGCTGGGACGAGATATGGCAGAGAGACCAGGAGAGAAGGAGTTGGGGAGGAGAGGGAAAAATCCGTGCCAGTCTCCCTGGGGAATAGTCCAGCCCCATCCCCGGTCGGCTTGGTTCCAAACCCGCGCACCGATGAGCAGCGCGGCCAGCGCCGCCAGCCCCGCGGCCCGACCCCGCCGCATGCCGCCGCTCCGCCGGCCGAGCCTCGCTGTGCCCCTGAGCCCCGGCTCTGCTGCGGCCGTGCCGCCTCCTCCGGGCCGCCGCCAGCTCCGCCCCGGGGCTGAGCCCTGCGCCGCTGCCGCTCGGGCTCTCGCCGAGTGCTGGCAGGGAACGGAGCGGAGGCGAGCGCGGTGCGTGCGGGGCGGCGCTCGGAGCTGTGGCCCACGGAGAGAGCGGGGACAATGTGCAGACCGGGAGCCGTTTGTCCCGGGAAGCACAGGACGGAACCATTATTTTCTCCCTTCTCCTCCACCATCTATTCCTCCCCGTTCCCCCTCCACTGGTACGTGTGGATTTCAGATTTGTCCTTCGTGCCATGTGTTTTTAAGAAGGGACAAGGGGCACAAGAGGCAGAGAGCTCTGCTGATCACAAGAGCCTGGGTCCTTGCCTGTCAAAGAGATCATCTGTGCTGACAAAGATTGAAAAGGCAGAAAAACACTTGTGCAATATCAGTAGAAAGGGAGGACAGAGAGTGTGTGAGAGAAACCACTTTGCAGTGAGGAAGGTCGGTGAGGAAGGAGGGAGAGGAGGTGCTGCAGGCAGCAGAGCCCTGCTATTTCTGCAGCTTGTGATGAAGACCGTGGTGAGGGAGGCTGTTCCCCTACAGCCTATGAAGGTGTGTGTTGGAGCAGAAATGCATCCCATGGAAGATGCAAAGCCACAGCAGGTGGTGTGTCCTTAAGGAAGGTGTGACCCCATTGAAACCCCACTGGAGCAAGGTCCTGGCAGGAATGTGCCTCCCTGGAGAGGAACCCATTCTGGAGCTGATTTTCTGGAAGGACCTGTGGACACATGGGGGACCCATCCTGGAGGCATCTCTTCCTGAAAGTCTGCACTCCATGGGCCGGATGACAGAGGCAAGAGGAGAAGCAACCTGCCATGGATTTGGTGGCAATGTGTGCTCTCACTGATGTATTTCTGAGAGAACGCTGGCCCACCTTTGTAGACAGGCCAGAAGATGCCCGTTACCCAGAATGCACAGAGTCCTTTCTGAAGGAGCAAGAGATACCTTGGCAAAGACCCTGCTGCACTCCCTGCCTCACACAGACCACCTCAGCGAGAAACATGGAGCTATGGCCTGGCGGGGCTGTTTGCTGCCGTGAGGAGCTCAGCTGGACGCAGCCGGGACGGAGGAGAGGGGCTGAGCACGGTCCGTGACTCCAAGCTGGAGCTGTCGGTGCCGGGGTGGGTGCCGGTGTTGGTGTCGGCGGGTGCAGGAGTAGGAGTCGATGCCGGTGTCGGTTCTGGAGGCGGCAGCGCTCCGGCAGCCCGGGACGAGCGGGGCTCGGCGGCCCCGGCGGGCGGAGCGGCAGCGCCCCCTGCTGGCCCCGCCCGGCCCCGCCCGCGGCGGTTCGTGCCCGGCCGCAGCCCCGGCTCCTCTGCCCGTGGCCCTCAGCGCGCAGTAATACACGGCCGCGTCCCCGCGCCGGGGCTCAGCGAGCCACAGCGCGCTCGAACGCCCGTCCGCCGAAATCGATAGCTGGCCTGCAATGGTCGGCAGAGGCTTGGAGCCTCTAGCAGTGAGGGCCAGGAATTCGGGTGCTTGGCCCGGGAGCTGACGGTAGAAATGGATGTAATCGCCGCTCAGTTTCTTGGTATGTGTGCAGGTGATGTTGATGCCGGTGCCCTCGGTGGTCTCCAAGAATGGCTCCTGCTGCACTTGGGCACTGCCTGAAGCTACTGCCGGGGAAAGAAAATGGATCAACTTTGAATTCTACACTGCCCAACTGCACAGATCGAATCCGACGGAAACAGTCAGGAACATACAGAGATGATGAGAGAAACAGTATCCAGGGGATTTCAAGATAAGCAGAAATGGAATTGTCCATTACTGGCTTGTGGGGAGAGGAATGCGTGAACGACAGGAAGAGAGCTGCATTCACTGGATAACAGGAGGATGAGGGAGAAAGTGCAAAAATAAAAGAAAATTTAGAACAGCTAAGAACTGACTTTGTAAGAAAAAAAGGAGAGGAATTGAATGCTTGTGCAGGGTTGGACACAGAATAGATTCAGGAGATTTCTGAGGGCATATGGGATTTAAAAGAGGGAAAGAAAAGCAAGAGAACAGTTCGCGGTCATTGGTCTGTGGAGAAGCCAGGCAGGACGGCAGCCTCCGGGCACCTGCGGGATCACCCCAACCCAGACCACGACCCCTTCGCCACCCCCACGCACCGATGAGCAGCACGGCCAGCGCCGCCAGCCCCGCGGCCCGACCCCGCCGCATGCCGCCGCTCCGCCGGCCGAGCCTCGCTGTGCCCCTGAGCCCCGGCTCTGCTGCGGCCGTGCCGCCTCCTCCGGGCCGCCGCCAGCTCCGCCCCGAGGCTGAGCCCTGCGCCGCTGCCGCTCGGGCTCTCGCCGAGTGCTGGCAGGGAACGGAGCGGAGGCGAGCGCGGTGCGTGCGGGGCGGCGCTCGGCTCTCTGCACGTCGGGAGCGGCGGGGCCGGCCTGGGGGGCAGGGATCGGGCTGGGATCGTGGAGATCCGGATTGACAGTGCCTGGGTTTCCTTCGCTCCCATCATCTGTTCCCTCACATGCTGCCTTTGCTGTCATGTGGGGACTCCCGAATTGTCCTTCACGGCACTGGAAAGAAAACACACACAAGGGTACACGACGTGGGAATAAAGCCCCAGCCTTTCTCCGTTTCCACGAAACCAATGGGATGCAGCTCATGGGAGAGTAGATCCGCACCGGCCTGGAGATACCTGTGTGTATATGTCCGTGTGTTCGTGTGTCTGTGAGTCTGTGTTTAGAGCACTTGGAAAAGGAGGGCTCAGGAAGCAGGGACTGCATTTCAGTGCCTCTTCCCTGGGAAAATCTCCTACAGGCTACTGCATCATTGCCCAGTTACACCCGGGCTCCTTGTGAGTCTGGGCAAATGGTGCTCAGGGCAGAGCAATGGAGAGCGTCTGCAGCGCGATCAAGGCATTTCACTGGTTGTGTAACAAAATAGTGCACACACAGACACACACACAAACTCATACACACAGACAGGCTCCTGCACATCGGGGGGGATCCATGCACGAATTTGTGCTCCCACATGTATTCCTGTGGACCCTGCCTGAACACAAGCATACACAAACCAGGAACACAGGCACGGACACAATCAGCCATGGAGGCTGCAGAGGAAACCTGGGATCAACTGCAGCAGGGCTGGAGTATTGTGGGGAAGGACAAGGAGTCAGGCAAGGCTCTGGCATGGTTCATGTACTGACAGGATTGTGTAAGGGGAAGTTGTCCAGCAAATCACAAATACTTTCCTGAAGGCAATTTGAACAGGGCAGGGTCAGAACCAGCAGCCCAATGCAAACACAAAGGGAGGCAAAAACCAGTGACCATCAGAGTGAGTTGAGGAGGGCAGAAGGGAAGGCGTACATATAAGTGTGTGGGAATTGATCTGTGTTGGGATGAGCTTTATGTGTGCAAACCTCTGGACAGGAGTGTTCATGTAGATGTGCGTGCACAGACTTGGGTGCAGCAGCAGCCACAGGAGCATGTGTGTTTGCACATCAGGGGGGACATGGCAGAAGGAGAAGTGTCTGTGCCCGGATCTCCTTTGGAAATCTGTGCGCACACATCTCTTCATAAATGTAGAGCTGTGAGTTACTCTTTGGTTGTGTGAAAGCTCCAGAGTGTGTTTGTGGGACTGTGAATGCAAGCATGTGCAATATGAATTTTTGAATTACGTCTTCTCCTACTCTGGGTGCTGCTTTATTCCCAGCAAGGCGTCAGGGATACTCATGGATGTGATGGAAGTGAGGAGAAGCAATAGCAGTCAAAGTGAGGGCAAGCAGGCCCGGAGTGTGCGGCCTTTGGCTGCCATTGGCGCTGTCGGTGCCGCGGGCTCGGGACAGAGGAAGGAGCTGCGGAGGCGCGGCCCGGGAGCCCGGCGGGCGGAGCGGCAGCGCCCCCTGCTGGCCCCGCCCGGCCCCGCCCGCGGCGGTTCGTGCCCGGCCGCAGCCCCGGCTCCTCTGCCCGTGGCCCTCAGCGCGCAGTAATACACGGCCGCGTCCCCGCGCCGGGGCTCAGCGAGCCACAGCGAGCTCGAACTCCGATCTGCCGACACCCACACACGGCCCGCATTGTCCGGGAGCTCCTTGGAGTCTTTGTGAATGCTCACGAAGAGTTCGGGTCCTCGGCCAGGGAGCTGACGGTACCAGTAGATTGATTGGCTGGTCTGGATTTTGGGATGTGAGCAGGTGATGTTGATGCTGGTGCCCTCGGTGGTCTCCAGTGAGGGCTTCTGCTCTACCTGCGCTCTGGCCACAGCCACTGCCATGGAGAAAAGAACAATCGCTCTTCTTTATCAGAAAATACCATGCAGGAGGAGATGGGAGAGGTAGACAGAGCAGCGTTAACTGGGATGGGTTCTGATAATAAAGTATGGAGGGATTATTTCTCTGAGCGTGGTTTGCAGGGGACAAGAACCTATGACAGATCTTTTGAAGGATAATTGATATTTTTAAGAGGAGAAAGGGATGAGGAAAAATAGATTTGCATGGAGAGATGGAGGGATGGAGGGATGGATGGATGGATGGATGGATGGATGGATGGATGGATGGATGGATGGAAAATTGGGGTAGCATAGGCAAACTAGCTGGGAAGGACTTCGATGAGGCAAAAAAACCCCCTCTATGGCGGCAAAGGAGGGGACAGAGAGCAAACAAGAACTGAGAAGGAGAAGGGTAAGAGATGAATCTTAGGGCGAGTGGGGTCTAGCATAGCCTCCCGACCACCCCCACTGCTGCTTTCCCCACGCACCGATCAGCACCGCGGCCAGCGCCGCCAGCCCCGTGCCCCGACCCCGCCGCATGCCGCCGCTCCGCCGGCCGAGCCTCGCTGTGCCCCTGAGCCCCGGCTCTGCTGCGGCCGTGCCGCCTCCTCCGGGCCGCCGCCAGCTCCGCCCCGCCCGGCCTCAGCCCCCGCCTCTCACGGCACCGGCACAACCAGCGACACAAGGACCTTTGGCATGTCAGGGACGAGGGACAGATGTGTCCCATCGCACACAGCAGCGACACCGCCTGGGAAGCAGATCCACCCTGCAAACACCTGCAGCGGGCGGCTGCCGGCCCCGCTCAGCTGCTCTCAGGCTCTTTGTGAGCCCGGGCAGCTGCTGCTCTCTGCTGTTCAGGGCCAGGGCAGTGCTCGGTGTCCCTGGCATGGCCAGGACATTCCCTCCCGATCAGGGACACACACGGACAGACCCAGGGCCGTGCTCTCCAGTGTGGAGCCACTGACAAATCCGTGCTTCACGTGTGTCCCTGCAAACGGGGCTGCTCCAAGAGCACACAAGGCAGGAGCACACAAGGAGCCCTGGGCTCTGCTGAGGACATGTGGGGCCAAAAGTAGCAGGGCTCGAGTTTGGAAGGACAAGTTCCCAGCCAAGCCCAGGGGATGTTTTTCTTTTTTACTTAGAGACTGCACAATGCAGAGGTAAGTGAAAATAGTCCAAAATATTTTCCTAAGCGAAGTGCTAGGATGGATGGGATCAAAACCATCCGACCATTGTACACACATGTGGATGCAAATTCTGCTGAGCATCAGGAGGAGATCGGAGTCCCTTTCTCAAGCTCAGCCTTGCACTGACACATGCCCTCCCTGCCCTGGGTTGTTGCACAGCTGAGGAAGCTCCCTGCACCAGAGTGTCTTGCACAGCACAGAGGTACAAGGCAGTGTCAGAGAGCTCCACTTCCTCCAGCTGCAGGACACTGAATTTGCCCGTGGTGTTCAGGAACGTGGTGAAACGGCCACTGGGCTTGGGGCCAGTGCCTGCTTGATAGGAGATCAGCTCTGGGGCTTGGCCTTTCCTCAGCTGGTACCACAACAAGGCATTAAAATAACTGGTGGGGTATTTGCAGGTGGTGTGGAAGGGGTGTCCCTGCTTCACCGTGACTGGTCCATCTTCCTGGGTGACCGTGTCTTGCCCCGTGGTGCCTGGAAGAAAGTGATGGTGAGCAGCTCCACAGGGAAAGACAATGGGAAGCAAATCGAAGTGAATGGAAAACCCTGGTGGACAAAGCTCCCTGCCTTGTGGCAGAGTGCTGAGAGATTTTGGGCAGGACCTCGGAGCTCTCTGCTCTGCATCACCAAAAGGAGAGCAGGGCAGTGTCCCTGCTCCTGCTCCCTCTGCTTAAAGGACCAGGGCACAGCCTGTCATGGCTGAACTTTGTGCGCTGGAACCAGCAGCCCTCCAGCTCCGTGAGGTGCCCAGCGAGGTAGAGCAGAAAGGTTCATCCTGCTTCCCCATCCCTGTCATGCCTGAAAGCTCCTGAGCACACACAAAGCTGAGCTTGGAAAGAGGGAGCCCTGGTTGTGTCCGTGCCAGGGAGCACGGGAAGCTGTGGCAGAGCTGTGTCAGCCTGGAGGCAGAATGGAACACCTTGATAATGTAATGGTATGAAAAACTGTGAGTTGCCCGGGGCAGTTAGACAGAATGTGGGAATTTACATCTAAATGGGAAGAGTGTTCGATTGTTGAGACAGCTGAGATCTCCTGAAGTGACTGCAGGAGGATGAGAAGAGAGAGGCAGAGGCAGATGGACTGAAGGTGAGGGAAAAGACACAGAAGGGCCTCAGGTTTCTCTCTCTTCCCTTTCCCTTTACAAATCGAATCGCTTCTTCAGGAAACACTTGCAAAACCACAAACAAAAGCAGATTTTTCTTAGGCTTTTCACTTTATTCACTGCCACTTCCCCCATGGTCCTGATTAGGCTTTTGAGGATATCCTGGGCGGAACAAGGAGAAGAAGAGCAGGGGAGCCTTGGGGAAAAGCCAGGACTTACCGAGGAGCTGGCCCAGGAAGACGGTGAGGATGAGATAAGCGAGGTGCATGCCGAGAGCAAGCTGCTGAGTGACCAAGTGTTTGCTGAGTGAGGCTGAGGCAGAAAGGACGTCCCAGCCCCGAGAGCACAGAGCTGCCGGAAACGACTCTCGGCGGGAGCAAAGGAGGTGGCAGGGGCAGCAGGCAGAGCAATGATCTGTCCTTGCAGTGCCTGAAACGCTCTTGTGCGTTTCTGGCTCCTCCAGCAGCAGCCCCCGAGGCTCCCTCAGCCATCAGGTTTGTGAGCATTCTGTGCCCGTGGGGCCGCAGAGATGGGAAGGGGCTGTTCCCGCTCAGCTCGCAGTGGAGTCCTCACCTCCGCAGCTGCAATGGCCAGCTCTGCTGCACACCCAGGCCTGGCCATTTGGGAGCTTAGGGGCTTCTTCCCTGACGCTTTTCTCCCTCCCGAGATGTTCTCAGCTCTGTGGGGTCACTGATAATCTCCTGGAGCTTAGGAGATGGCTGTTGGAGAACCCCACGGCTGGAGGCTGCACAGCCTCACCAGCATTCCTTGGTGGGTGCTCCCTAACCCCACAAGATCCCCTCAAACTTCCCTTATCCTCATGTTCCTCTTGGCCCTTCTTGTCACTGACAAAGCTCAGCCTGAGCCAATTCACAGCCGTTTCCTAATGGCCCATCAATTAGAAGCTGGAGAGCTCTGAGCTCTCTCTTTCTCCCCTTATCACCTACTGCCAGATTGGTGTCATTGTGTGCTTTGTTCATCACTTTCCCTTTGCCTTGCCTTTTCCTTGCAAAGGAAAATGGATGTGATGTGAGCCTTAGAGAGCCAGACACTGTCGCCTTTCACATGCCCTGACTGTGGCCTCTGCTGAACTTGCTCAGCCCAAGGAGCTCCTGAAGGTGTTGAAATGCTCCTGTCTCCAAAGGAAATGGGGTCTCTAGAGCAAGTCTCTGGAGGGAAACCTCATGTGGAGCTCATTCTTTCAAGTGTCTCCCTGCAACAGTTGCCGAATTGCTAAACTCTGGCGTTTTCTTTCCAGTATACATGAGATGTTACTGATGTGAAGGGAAAGGGACCAATGAGTTTTGGGGGGAAGGTGAGTGTGACAGTGTCCTAAGGAGATTTGAAATGTTCCTCTACTCCAACCGATTTATTGTTTTCCCTTCTGGATGTTTCAGAAAGATGCTGAATGCACAGCCATGGGTGTTTGGGGAAACCTGTGGATGAGAACAAAATGTAGAGAAGGGAATTCCAAACTCGGGTGGGAATGAAAGTACAACTCTGCTAGCCATCCGTGAGATAATGCTGCTTCTTAAGCACCTTGTAGTATGGAACAGAGAAATTTCTGCAGGGACAGAGATGGAGATTCCTCGGTCACCTCAGAAAGCCTCACTGCAAACCCCTCTCATACCATGACCTCCTGATGCGACAGAACTCCCTGAATTAGCCCCTGTGTTCCTGTCAGTGCAGCTGGTTTTTCAGCTCCCACTCCTGGTGCTCGCAAGGAGCAGCTCTTTGTTTTGCAAAGCAGGCTGAGAGCAGCAGCAGTGGTGACCAGAGGGCGAGAGGCACTGTCAGAAGCGCAGCCCGCCGCAGTTTGAGCCTGTCAGCTGCTCGGGAGCGAGGAGGGGCCGGGCTGTGTGTGGGGACTGTGCGAGCGCAGGTTGTGGGAGGGTTGGAGGCGCGTTTGGGGATGTGCGGGGCCGTGCGGGGCTGTGCGGTGTCGGTGCTGCGGGCTCGGGGCAGAGGAAGGAGATGAGGAGGCGCGGCCCGGGAGTCCGGCGGGCGGAGCGGCAGCGCCCCCTGCTGGCCGCGCCCTGGTCAATGACGGTTCTGGTGTCGGTGCCGGTGTTTGTCCCGGTCCCATTGCCGGTGCCGATGTCGGTGTCGGTCCCGGTCCCATTGCCGGTGTCGGTTCTGGTGGCCGCAGCGCCCCGGCAGCCCGGGACGAGCGGGGCTCGGGAGCCCGGCGGGCGGAGCGGCAGCGCCCCCTGCTGGCCCCGCCCGGCCCCGCCCGCGGCGGTTCGTGTCCGGCCGCAGCCCCGGCTCCTCTGCCCGTGGCCCTCAGCGCGCAGTAATACACGGCCGCGTCCCCGCGCCGGGGCTCAGCGAGCCACAGCGAGCTCGAACGCCGATCTGACGACACTGTTAGACGCCCTTTAGGCACTCGCACCTCCTTGGCCGCTTTAGCAGTGACTGCCAGGAGTTCGGGTCTCTGGCCCGGCTGCTGACGGTAAAAGTGGATGAAATCGCCAGTCCGGATATTGTGGTGTGAGCACTTGATGCTGATGCTGGTGCCCTCGGTGGTCTCCAGGAATGGCTCCTGCTCTACCTGGGCTCTGACCGCAGCCACTGCCAGGGAAAGGAAAAAAACAAACCTCAGCTCCTACTCTCTACCCAGCTCTGCCAATCCCTAGAACAAACTCCGCAGGAGGAGTCAGGAACACAGAGAGATGAGGAAGAAAAAGGTTCTTAGAAGGCTTTTAGATATGCAGGAATGGAAGTGTCAATGAACGGTTTGTGGAGAAATGAATGCGTGAATGACAGGACGATTAGTAGAGCCACGGGAGAACGGGAGGATGTGGGAGAAAGCACAAAAAGACAAGAAGAAAATTAACAAGGGGTAAGGACTGACTTCATGAGTTATAAAGAAATAATTATTGTTCAGGTTTTGGCATAGAATAGAAGTTTAGGATGGAGAAGAGGGAGGGATGAATGGGAGAACAGTTCTCGGTGAGAGGTCTCAGGACGGCAGCCTCCGGGCACCTGCAGGATCACCCCATCCCCACGCCGCGGCCCCTTCGACACCCCTCGCACCGATCAGCACCGCGGCCAGCGCCGCCAGCCCCGTGCCCCGACCCCGCCGCATGCCGCCGCTCCGCCGGCCGAGCCTCGCTGTGCCCCTGAGCCCCGGCTCTGCTGCGGCCGTGCCGCCTCCTCCGGGCCGCCGCCAGCTCCGCCCCGCCCCGCCCGGCCTCAGCCCCCGCCTCTCACGGCACCGGCACAACCAGCGACACAAGGACCTTTGGCATGTCGGGGACAAGGGACAGCTGTGTCCCATCGCACACAGCAGCGACACCGCCTGGGAAGCAGATCCACCCTGCACACACCTGCAGCGGGCGGCTGCCGGCCCCGCTCAGCTGCTCTCAGGCTCTTTGTGAGCCCGGGCAGCTGCTGCTCTCTGCTGTTCAGGGCCAGGGCAGTGCTCGGTGTCCCTGGCATGGCCAGGACATTCCCTCCCGATCAGGGACACACACGGACAGACCCAGGGCCGTGCTCTCCAGTGTGGAGCCACTGACAAATCCGTGCCTCACGTGTGTCCCTCCAAACGGGGCTGCTCCAAGAGCACACAAGGCAGGAGCACACAAGCAGCCCTGGGCTCTGCTGAGGACATGTGGGGCCAAAAGTAGCAGGGCTCGAGTTTGGAAGGACAAGTTCCCAGCCAAGCACTGGGGATGTTTTTCTTTTTTACTTAGAGACTGCACAATGCAGAGGTAAGTGAAAATAGTCCAAAATATTTTCCTAAGCGAAGTGCTAGGATGGATGGGATCAAAACCATCCGACAATTGTACACACATGTGGATGCAAATTCTGCTGAGTATCAGGGTGAGATCAGAGTCCCTTTCTCAAGCTCAGCCTTGCACTGACACATGCCCTCCCTGCCCTGGGTTGTTGCACAGCTGAGGAAGCTCCCTGCACCAGAGTGTCTTGCACAGCACAGAGGTACAAGGCAGTGTCAGAGAGCTCCACTTCCTCCAGCTGCAGGACACTGAATTTGCCCGTGGTGTTCAGGTACGTGGTGAAACGGCCACTGGGCTTGGGGCCAGTGCCTGCTTGATAGGAGATCAGCTCTGGGGCTTGGCCATTCCTCAGCTGGTACCAGAACAAGGCAGTAAAAGCACTGGTGTGGTATTTGCAGGTGGTGTGGAAGGGGTGTCCCTGCTTCACCGTGACTGGTCCGTCTTCCTGGGTGACCGTGACCTGCCCCGTGGTGCCTGGAAGAAAGTGATGGTGAGCAGCTCCACAGGGAAAGACAATGGGAAGCAGCTCGAAGTGAATGGAAAACCCTGGTGGACAAAGCTCCCTGCCTTGTAGCAGAGTGCTGAGAGATTTTGGGCAGGACCTCGGAGCTCTCTGCTCTGCATCACCAACAGGAGAGCAGGGCTGTGTCCCTGCTCCTGCTCCCTCTGCTTAAAGGACCAGGACACAACCTGTCATGGCTAAACTTTGTGTGCTGGAACAAGCAGCCCTCCAGCTCCGTGAGGTGTCCAGCGAGGTACAGCAGAAAGGTTCATCCTACTTCCCCCTCCCTGTCATGCCTGAAAGCTCCTGAGCACACACAAAGCTGAGCGTGGAAAGAGGGAGCCCTGGTTGTGTCCATGCCAGGGAACACGGGAAGCTGTGGCAGAGCTGTGTCAGCCTGGGGGCAGAACGGAACACCTTGATAATGTATTGGTATGAAAAACTGTGAGGTGCCCGGGACAGGTTAGACACAATGTGGGAATTTACATCTAAATGGGAAGAGTGTTCGATTGTAGAGACAGCTGAGATCTCCTGGAGTAAAGGCAGGAGGATGAGAAGAGAGAGGCAGAGGCAGATGG
This sequence comes from Setophaga petechia, assembly GCA_024362935.1. Classification (NCBI taxonomy): domain Eukaryota; kingdom Metazoa; phylum Chordata; class Aves; order Passeriformes; family Parulidae; genus Setophaga; species Setophaga petechia. The sequence continues at coordinate 5,862,183 of JANCRA010000044.1, read as the reverse complement.
ATTGAAGGTGAGGGAAAAGACACAGAAGGGCCTCAGGTTTCTCTCTCTTCCCTTTCCCTTTACAAATCGAATCGCTTCTTCAGGAAACACTTGCAAAACCACAAACAAAAGCAGATTTTTTTCTTAGGTTTTTCCCTTTATTCACCGCCACTTCCCCCATGGTCCTGATTAGGCTTTTGAGGATATCCTGGGCGGAACAAGAAGGAGAAGAGCAGGGGAGCCTTGGGGAAAAGCCAGGACTTACCGAGGAGCTGGCCCAGGAAGACGGTGAGGATGAGATAAGCGAGGTGCATGCCGAGAGCAAGCTGCTGAGTGACCAAGTGTTTGCTGAGTGAGGCAGAGGCAGAAAGGACGTCCCAGCCCCGAGAGCACAGAGCTGCCGGAAACGACTCTCGGCGGGAGCAAAGGAGGTGGCAGGGGGAGCAGGCAGAGCCATGACCTGTCTTTGCCGTGCCTGAAACGCTCTTGTGCGTTTCTGGCTCCTCCAGCAGCAGCCCCCGAGGCTCCTCAGCCATCAGGTTTGTGAGCATTCTGTGCCCGTGGGGCCGCAGAGATGGGAAGCGGCTGTTCCCGCTCAGCTCGCAGTGGAGTCCTCACCTCCGCAGCTGCAATGGCCAGCTCTGCTGCACACCCAGGGCTGGCCATTTGGGAGCTCAAGGGCTTCTTCACTGAAGCTTTTCACCTTTCTGAGATGTCCTCAGCTCTGTGGGGTCACTGCTAATCTCCAAATCCTGGAGCTTAGGAGATGGCTGTTGGAGAACCCCATGGCTGAAGGCTGCAAAGCCTCACCAGCGTTCCTTGGTGGGTGCTCCCTGACCCCACAAGACCCCCTCAAACTTCCCTTATCTTCATGTTCCTCTTGGCCCTTCTTGTCACTGACAAAGCTCAGCCTGAGCCAATTCACAGCAGTTTCCTAATGGCCCATCAATTAGAAGCTGGAGAGCTCTGAGCTCTCTCTTTCTCCCCTTATCACCTACTGCCAGATTGGTGTCATTGTGTGCTTTGTTCATCACTTTCCCTTTTCCTTGTCCTTTCCTTGCAAAGGAAAATGGATGTGATGTGAGCCTTAGAGAGCCAGACACTGTCGCCTTTCACATGCCCTGACTGTGGCCTCTGCTGAACTTGCTCAGCTCAAGGAGTTCGTGAAGGTGTTGAAATGCTCCTGTTCCCAAAGGAAATGGGGTCTCTAGAGCAAGTCTCTGGAGGGAGACCTCATGTGGAGCTCATTCTTTCAAATGTCTCCCTCCAACAGTTGCAGCACTGCTAAACCCAGGCGGGTTTTTTTAGTATATGTGAGATGTTACTGATGTGAGGGGAAAGGGACCAATGAGGTTTGGTGGGAAGGTGAGTGCGACAGCGTCCTCAGGGGATATGAAATGCTCCTCTACTCCAACCGATTTATTGTTTTCCCTTCCAGATGTTCTACTTTTTCAGGAAGATGCTGAATGCACATCCAAGGGCGTTTGTGGACATCTGAGGATGAGAACAAAAACTGTAGAATGGAATTCACCATCCTTAGGTGCCATTAAAAGTACGCCTGCCTTACACAGCCAGGTGGGAATGCACCTTGCAGTATGGAACAGAGAGATTTCTGCAGGGGCAGAGATTTCTTTGTCACCTCAGAAAGCCTCAGCTCAAACACACCTCATGCATTGGCCTACTGACTTGACAGCACTCCATGAATTAGCCCCTGTGTTCCTGTCAGTGCAGCTGCTTTGTCAGCTCCCACTCCTAGTGCTCTCAAGGAGCGGCTCTTTGCTTTGCAAAGCAGGCTGAGGGCAGCAGCAGCGATGACCAGAGGGCGAGAGGCAATGGCAGAGGCGCAGCTCGCCGCAATTTGAGCCCGCAGAGGCGGGCTCGGGGGCGAGGAGGGGCCGGGGTGTGTGGGGACTGTGCGAGCGCAGGTTGTGGGGGGGTTGTGAGGCGCGTTTGGGGATGTGCGTGGCCGTGCGGGGCTGTGCGGTGTCGGTGCTGCGGGCTCGGGGCAGAGGAAGGAGCTGCGGAGCCGCGCCCGGGAGCCCGGCGGGCGGAGCGGCAGCGCCCCCTACTGGCCTCGCCCTGGTCAATGACGGTTCTGGTGTCGGTGCCGGCGTTTGTCCCGGTCCCATTGCCGGCGCCGATGTCGGTGTCCGTGCCGGTCCCATTGCCGGTGCCGGTTTCGATTCCGGTGTCGGTTCTGGAGGCGGCAGCGCCCCGGCAGCCCGGGACGAACGGGGCTCGGCGGCCCCGGCGGGCGGAGCGGCAGCGCCCCCTGCTGGCCGCGCCCGGCCCCACCCGCGGCGGTTCGTGTCCGGCCGCCGCCCCGGCTCCTCTGCCCGTGGCCCCCAGCGCGCAGTAATACACGGCCGCGTCCCCGCGCCGGGGCTCAGCGAGCCACAGCGAGCTCGAACGCCCGTCCGCCGAAATCGATAGCTGGCCTGCAATGGTCGGCAGAGGCTTGGAGCCTCTAGCAGTGAGTGCCAGGAATTCGGGTGCTTGGCCCGGGAGCTGACGGTAGAAATGGATGTATTCGCCGCTCACTTTCTTGGTATGTATGCAGGTGATGTTGACGCCGGTGCCCTCGGTGGTCTCCAGTGACGGCTCCTGTTCTACCTGCGCTCTGGCCACAGCCACTGTCATGGAGAAAAGAAAAATCAGTTGTCTTTTAAACAAAATACCATGCAAGCATAGATGGGAGAGGACGACAGATCAGAGTGAACGTGGATGTGTTTTAATAATAAAGTATGGAGACGTGATTTGTCTGAGAGTGTTTGACTGAGGATAAGAACCTATAAGGGATTTTGTGTACGTAAATGAGAAGGAAATGTGAGGGACAGACTGGCTGAGAGGGATAGATGGATGGATGGATGGATGGATGGATGGATGGATGGATGGATGGATGGATGCAGACATAGAAGACAAAAGACAAAGTGGGAAGTAATGATTTGAAGAGGGGAAAAAAATATCAAGGCAGAGGAGGGGACAGAGGGTAAAGAAGAACAGAAAAGGAATGAGAGGTTAAGAGAGGAATTGTGAGCTTCGGACGGTCTCCCGCAGCCCGCTGAACCGGAGGTCTCCAGCTGCCAACGCCCACGCACCGATGAGCAGCGTGGCCAGCGCCGCCAGCCCCGCGGCCCGACCCCGCCGCATGCCGCCGCTCCGCCGGCCGAGCCTCGCTGTGCCCCGGAGCCCCGGCTCTGCTGCGGCCGTGCCGCCTCCTCCGGGCCGCCGCCAGCTCCGCCCCGGGGCTGAGCCCTGCGCCGCTGCCGCTCAGGCTCTCGCCGAGTGCTGGCAGCGAACGGAGCGGAGGCGAGCGCGGTGCGTGCGGGGCGGCGCTCGGCTCTCTGCACGTCGGGAGCGGCGGGGCCGGCCTGGGGGGCAGGGATCGGGCTGGGATCGTGGAGATCCGGATTGACAGTGCCTGGGTTTCCTTCACTCCCATCATCTGTTCCCTCACACTTTCCTTTTGCTGTCATGTGGGGACTCCAGAATTGTCCTGCACAGCACTGGACAGAAAAACACACACACGGATATAGGACCTGGGCATAAAGCCTCAGCCTTTCTCCATGTCCACGAAACCAATGGGATGCAGCTCATGGGAGAGTAGATCCGCACCGGCCTGGAGATACCTGTGTGTATATGTCCGTGTGTTCGTGTGTCTGTGAGTCGGTGTTTAGAGCACTTGGAAAAGGAGGGCTCAGGAAACAGGGACTGCATTTCAGTGCCTCTCCCTGGGAAAATCTCCTGCAGGCTGCTGCATCATTGCCCAGTTACACCCGGGCTTCTTGTGAGTCTGGGCAAATGGTGCTCAGGGCAGAGCAATGGAGAGCGTCTGCAGCGCGATCAAGGCATTTCACTGGTTGTGTAACAAAATAGTGCACACACAGACACACACACAAACTCATACACACAGACAGGCTCCTGCACATCGGGGGGGATCCATGCACGCATTTTTGCTCCCACATGCATTCCTGTGGACCCTGCCTGAACACAAGCACACACAAACCAGGAACACAGGCAAGGACACAATCAGCCATGGACGCAGCAGAGGAAACCTGGGATCAACTGCAGCAGGGCTGGACCGTAGTGGGGAAGGACAAGGAGTCAGGCAAGGCTCTGGCATGGTTCATGTACTGACAGGATGGTGTAAGGGGAAGATGTCCAGCAAATCACAAATACTTTCCTGAAGGCAATTTGAACAGGGCAGGGTCAGAACCAGCAGTCCAATGCAAACACAAGGGGAGGCAAAAACCAGTGACCATCAGAGTGAGTTGAGGAGGGCAGAAGGGAAGGCGTACATATAAGTGTGTGGGAATTGATCCGTGTTGGAATGAGCTTAATGTGTGCAAACCTCTGGACAGGAGTGTTCATGTAGATGTGTGTGCACAGACTTGGGTGCAGCAGCAGCCACAGGAGCATGTGTGTTTGCACATCAGGGGGGACATGGCAGAAGGAGAAGTGTCTGTGCCCGGATCTCCTTTGGAAATCTGTGCGCACACATCTCTTCATAAATGTAGAGCTGTGAGTTACTCTTTGGTTGTGTGCAAGCTCCAGAGTGTGTTTGTGGGACTGTGAATGCAAGCATGTGCAATATGAATTTTTGAATTACGTCTTCTCCTACTCTAGGTGCTGCTTTATTCCCAGAAAGGCGTCAGGGAGTCTCCGGGATGTGATGGAAGTGAGGAGAAGCGACAGCAGTCAAAGTGAGGGCAAGCAGGCCCGGAGTGTGCGGCCTTTGGCTGCCATTGGCGCTGTCGGTGCCGCGGGCTCGGGGCAGAGGAAGGAGCTGCGGAGGCGCGGCCCGGGAGCCCGGCGGGCGGAGCGGCAGCGCCCCCTGCTGGCCCCGCCCGGCCCCGCCCGCGGCGGTTCGTGCCCGGCCGCAGCCCCGGCTCCTCTGCTCGTGGCCCTCAGCGCGCAGTAATACACGGCCGCGTCCCCGCGCCGGGGCTCAGCGAGCCACAGCGAGCTCGAACGCCGATCTGCCGACACCCACACACGGCCCGCACTGTCCGGGAGCTCCTTGGAGTCTTTGTGAATGCTAACGAAGAATTCGGGTCCTCGGCCCGGGAGCTGACGATACCAGTAGATGGATTGGCTGGTCTGGATTTTGGGATGTGAGCAGGTGATGTTGATGCTGGTGCCCTCGGTGGTCTCCAGTGAGGGCTTCTGCTCTACCTGCGCTCTGGCCACAGCCACTGCCATGGAGAAAAGAATAATCACTTTTCTCTATCAGAAAATGCCATGCAGGAGGGGATGGGAGAGGTACGCAGAGCAGCGTAAACTGGGATGGGTTCGGATAATATAGTATGGAGAAATTATTTCTCTGAGCGTGTTTTGCAGGGGACAAGAACCTATGACGGATGTTTTGAAGGACAATTGATATTTTTAAGAGGAGAAAGGGATGAGGAAAATAGATTTGCATGGAGAGATGGATGGATGGATGGATGGATGGATGGATGGATGGATGGATGGATGGATGGATGGATGGAAGGATGGATGGATGGATGGATGGATGGATGGATGGATGGATGGATGGATGGATGGATGGAAAATTGGGGTAGCATAGGCAAACTAGCTGGGAAGGACTTCGATTAGGCAAAAAAACCCCCTCTATGGCAGCAAAGGAGGGGACAGAGAGCAAACAAGAACTGAGAAGGAGAAGGGTAAGAGATGAATCTTAGGGCGAGTGGGGTCTAGCATAGCCTCCCGACCACCCCCACTGCTGCTTTCCCCACGCACCGATCAGCACCGCGGTCAGCGCCGCCAGCCCCGTGCCCCGACCCCGCCGCATGTCGCCGCTCCGCCGGCCGAGCCTCGCTGTGCCCCTGAGCCCCGGCTCTGCTGCGGCCGTGCCGCCTCCTCCGGGCCGCCGCCAGCTCCGCCCCGCCCGGCCTCAGCCCCCGCCTCTCACCGCACCGGCACAACCAGCGACACAAGGACCTTTGGCATGTCAGGGACGAGGGACAGATGTGTCCCATCGCACACAGCAGCGACAGCCCCTGGGAAGCAGATCCACCCTGCACACACCTGCAGCGGGCGGCTGCCGGCCCCGCTCAGCTGCTCTCAGGCTCTTTGTGAGCCCGGGCAGCTGCTGCTCTCTGCTGTTCAGGGCCAGGGCAGTGCTCGGTGCCCCTGGTATTGTCAGGACATTCCCTCCCGATCAGGGACACACACGGACAGACCCAGGGCCGTGCTCTCCAGTGTGGAGCCACTGACAAATCCGTGCTTCACGTGTGTCCCTGCAAACGGTGCTGCTCCAAGAGCACACAAGGCAGGAGCGCACAAGCAGCCCTGGGTTCTGCTGAGGACATGTGGGGCCAAAAGTAGCAGGGCTGGAGTGTGAAAGGACACGTTCCCAGCCAAGCACTGGGGATGTTTTTCTTTTTTACTTAGAGACTGCCCAATGCAGAGGTAAGTGAAAATAGTCCAAAATATTTTCCTAAGCGAAGTGCTAGGATGGATGGGGTCAAAACCATCCGACCATTGTACACACATGTGGATGCAAATTCTGCTGAGTATCAGGGTGAGATCAGAGTCCCTTTCTCAAGCTCAGCCTTGCACAGAGGCCAATCTCTGACACATCCCCTCCCTGCCCTGGGTTCTTGTACAGCTGAGGAAGCTCCCTGCACCAGAGTGTCTTGCACAGCACAGAGGTACAAGGCAGTGTCAGAGAGCTCCACTTCCTCCAGCTGCAGGACACTGAATTTGCCCGTGGTGTTCAGGTACGTGGTGAAACGGCCACTGGGCTTGGGGCCAGTGCCTGCTTGATAGGAGATCAGCTCTGGGGCTTGGCCTTTCCTCAGCTGGTACCAGAACAAGGCAGTAAAATAACTGGTGTGGTATTTGCAGGTGGTGTGGAAGGGGTGTCCCTGCTTCACCGTGACTGGTCCGCCTTCCTGGGTGACCGTGTCCTGCCCCATGGTGCCTGGAAGAAAGTGATGGTGAGCAGCTCCACAGGGAAAGACAATGGGAAGCAACTCGAAGTGAATGGAAAACCCTGGTGGACAAAGCTCCCTGCCTTGTAGCAGAGTGCTGAGAGATTTTGGGCAGGAGCTCGGAGCTCTCTGGTCTGCATCACCAAAAGGAGAGCAGGGCTGTGTCCCTGCTCCTGCTCCCTCTGCTTAAAGGACCAGGACACAGCCTGTCATGGCTGAACTTTGTGTGCTGGAACCAGCAGCCCTCCAGCGCCCTGAGGTGCCCAGCGAGGTACAGCAGAAAGCTTCATCCTGCTCCCCCATCCCTGTCATGCCTGAAAGCTCCTGAGCACACACAAAGCTGAGCGTGGAAAGAGGGAGCCCTGGTTGTGTCCATGCCAGGGAACACGGAAAGCTGTGGCAGAGCTGTGTCAGCCTGGGGGCAGAACGGAACACCTTGATAATGTATTGGTATGAAAAACTGTGAGGTGCCCGGGGCAGTTAGACAGAATGTGGGAATTTACATCTAAATGGGAAGAGTGTTCGATTGTAGAGACAGCTGAGATCTCCTGAAGTGACTGCAGGCGGATGAGAAGAGAGAGGCAGAGGCCGATGGATTGAAGGTGAGGGAAAAGACACAGAAGGGCCTCAGGTTTCTCTCTCTTCCCTTTCCCTTTACAAATCGAATAGCTTCTTCAGGAAATACTTGCAAAACCACAAACAAAAGCAGATTTTTCTTAGGCTTTTCCCTTTATTCACTGCCACTTCCCCCATGGTCCTGATTAGGCTTTTGAGGATATCCTGGGCAGACGAAGAAGAAGAAGAGCAGGGGAGCCTTGGGGAAAAGCCAGGACTTACCGAGGAGCTGGCCCAGGAAGACGGTGAGGATGAGATAAGCGAGGTGCATGCCGAGAGCAAGCTGCTGAGTGACCAAGTGTTTGCTGAGTGAGGCAGAGGCAGAAAGGACGTCCCAGCCCCGAGAGCACAGAGCTGCCGGAAACGACTCTCGGCGGGAGCAAAGGAGGTGGCAGAGGAAGCAGGCTGAGCCATGATCTGTCCTTGCCGTGACTGAAACGCTCTTGTGCGTTTCTGGCTCCTCCAGCAGCAGCCCCCGAGGCTCCCTCAGCCATTGGTATTGTGAGCATTCTGTGCCCGTGGGGCCGCAGTGATGGGAAGGGGCTGTTCCCGCTCAGCTCGCAGTGAAGTCCTCACCTCCGCAGCTGCAATGGCCAGCTCTGCTGCACACCCAGGCCTGGCCATTTGGGAGCACAAGGGCTTTTTCACTGAAGCTTTTCGCCTTCCTGAGATGTCCTCAGCTCTGTGGGGTCACTGCTAATCTCCAAATCCTGGAGCTTAGGAGATGGCTGTTGGAGAACCCCATGGCTGGAGGCTGCACAGCCTCACAAGCGTTCCTTGGTGGGTGCTCCCTAACCCCACAAGACCCCCTCAAACCTCCATTATCCTCATGTTCCCCTTGTCCCTTTTTGTCACTGACAAAGCTCAGCCTGAGCCAATTCACAGCAGTTTCCTAATGGCCCATCAATTAGAAGCTGGAGAGCTCTGAGCTCTCTCTTTCTCCCCTTATCACCTACTGCCAGATTGGTGTCATTGTGTGCTTTGTTCATCACTTTCCCTTTTCCTTGTCCTTTCCTTGCAAAGGAAAATGGATGTGATGAGAGCCTTAGAGAACCAGACACTGTCGCCTTTCACATGCCCTGACTGTGGTCTCTGCTGAACTTGCTCAGCCCAAGGAGTTCGTGAAGGTGTTGAAAGGCTCCTGTCCCCAAAGTAAATGGGGTCTCTAGAGCAAGTCTCTGGAGGGAAGCCTCACGTGGAACTCTGTCTTTCAAGTGTCTCCCTCCAACACCTGCAGAATTGCTAAACTGGCGTTTTCTTTCCAGTATACATGAGATGTTACTGATGTGAAGGGAAAGGGACCAATGAGTTTTGGGGGGAAGGTGAGTGTGACAGTGTCCTCAGGGGATATGAAATGCTCCTCTACTCCAACCGATTTATTGTTTTCCCTTCTGGATGTTGTATTTCAGGAATATGCTGACTGCACATCCAAGGGCGTTTGAGGAAAAACGAGGATAAGAACAAAAACTGTACAGCAATGAATTTAATCCTCAGGTGGCATTAAAAGTACGCCTGCCTTACACAGCCAGGTGAGAATGCACCTTGCAGTATGGAACAGACACATTTCTGCAGAGACAGAGATTTCTTTGTCACCTCAATGGAAACACCTCTCATGCATTGACCTACTGACTTGACAGCACTCCATGAATTAGCCCCTGTGCTCCGGTCGGTGCAGCTGCTTTGTCAGCTCCCAGCCCAGGTGCTCTGAAGGAGCGGCCGGAGAAGAGGCGGGGCTGTGTGTGGGAACTGTGTGAGCGCAGGTGGTGGGGGGGTTGGAGGCGTGTTGGGGCCGTGCGGGGCCGTGCGGTGTCAGTGCTGCGGGCTCGGGGCACAGGAAGGAGCTGCGGAGCCGCGGCCCGGGAGCCCGGCGGGCAGAGCGGCAGCTCCCCCTGCTGGCCCCGTCCGGGTCAATGACGGTTCTGGTGTCGATGGTGGTGTCGGTCCCGGTCCCATTGCCGGTGTCGGTTCTGGTGGCGGCAGCGCCCCGGCAGCCCGGGACGAGCGGGGCTCGGCGGCCCCGGCGGGCGGAGCGGCAGCGCCCCCTGCTGGCCCCGCCCGGCCCCGCCCGCGGCGGTTCGTGCCCGGCCGCAGCCCCGGCTCCTCTGCCCGTGGCCCCCAGCGCGCAGTAATACACGGCCGCGTCCCCGCGCCGGGGCTCAGCGAGCCACAGCGAGCTCGAACGCCGATCTGCCGACACCAACAGCTGTCCTGCACTGCCCGGCAGCTCTTTGGTCTCTTTCATAGTGAGTGCGAGGAGTTCAGGTCCTTGGCCAGGGAGCTGTCGGTACCACTGGATCCAATCACTGGTCTGGATTTTGGGATGTGAGCAGGTGATGTTGACGCCGGTGCCCTCGGTGGTCTTCGTGAGTGGCTCCTGCTGTACTTGGGCTCTGACCACAGCCACTGCCACAGAGAAAATAACAATCACTTTTCTTTTGCAGAAAATGACATTCAGGAACATAGAGAGATGAGGAGCAAAACCGTGCCCAGAGGACGTCAAGATATGTAGGAATGGATGTGTCCATGAATGGTTTGTGGAGAGATGAATGAGTGAATGACAGAAGAATCGGTGCAGTCGCTGAAGAATGGGAGGATGTGGGAGAAAGCACAAAAAGACAGGAAGGAAATTAGCAAGGGGTATGGACAGACTTTTTGAGTAATAAAGAAAGAATACTTCTGCTGGGTTGGGTAGAGAAAATACCCGGAGATTTCTGCGGGACTATGGGATGGAGAAGAGGGAGGGATGAACAGGAGAACAGCTCTCGAGAAAAGGTCTGTGCAGAAGCCAGGCAGGACGGCAGCCTCTGGGCACCTGCGGGATCACCCCAGCCCCACGCACCGATGAGCAGCGCGGCCAGCGCCGCCAGCCCCGCGGCCCGACCCCGCCGCATGCCGCCGCTCCGCCGGCCGAGCCTCGCTGTGCCCCTGAGCCCCGGCTCTGTGCTCTGACTGTGCCGCCTCCTCCTCTCTCCTCTCCCCTCTCTCCTTCGCCCCCAGCTCCGCCCCAGGGCTGAGCCCTGCGCTGGCGCCGCTCTGGCTGTCTCAGAGCACTCGGGCTGTGCACGGACACAGCTTGGTGTCCTGGCAAAGGGACTTTTCCCCTCCTCCAGCAAGGACATCTCAGCGAGAATCAGCCGGCACAGCTCCAGCTGCAGCCTGAGGCAGCATCAGTGCCCTGAACCAGGAGATGGAGCAGTTTCCCCAAGCTGGTTCTGTGCTCAGGGGCTGGAAACAGCAGGCAGGGATTTTCTGCAGATGGCAGTGAGGAGGCTGAAAGCCCCATGTTTCAGCAGCTGCTCGTAGCTTAGTCTCCTGTTGCAGAGAACTTCCAGAGTCTTCTTTCCTTTACACAGGTGGCTCAAGGATTTTCTGGGAACAACTTGGGCAACAGAGGCTAGTTCACTGCCTGTTCTTGGCTGTTCAATGTGACCACCAAACTTGTGGAGAGTGTCCTTCTTTCCACTATTCACAACATTCATGGTAACATGCAACACTAGTGGTCCTACTGCTGATCCCCGAGAGATCCCAGAGTTGTCTGCTAGCTGGGGTTTGAAACAATGGCCACAACTCTTTGGGCCTGGTAGGCCAGATAATTTTCCACTCACCTTACCCCTCTCTTACTGATCCCTTTTTTCACCAATATGGTCACAGAGGAAGGGCAGCAGAAGAGGCCACTGCAGCTGTGTCCCCCCCAGTGCTGCATAAAGGACAGCAGCCACCTCTCTTGAGCTCCTGGCAACACCTGGTCCAATGCAGCTGGGGACACTGTTGGACTTCTTTGGCACAAGGGAATTTGCACTTTCCCTTTTCAACTGCATGAGTTTCCCATCAGCACATTTCTCCTGCTTGCTGAGGTCCCTCTGGATGCTGGCCTGACTCTCTGATGCATAAGCTTCTCTTCCCAGTTTGATGTTGTCTGCAAACCTGCTGAGGGTCCACTCTGTTCCATCACCCACATCACCAGTGAAGTTGATAAACAGGACCCAGCAAGTCCTGACCATTTGGATGCACCACCAGCCACTGGTCTCCAACTTTATTTTGTGCTGCTGATTACTGATCCCTGTGCCTGACCAGTCAGTTTTCATTCTACCTCACTGTCTCATCCTACATCAACAGCTTCTCTCTGAGGCTCCTACAAGAATTCACACAAAATGTCAAAGGCTTTGCTCACATCCAGGTAGAGAACGTCCACCATTCTCTCTTCCTCACCGTTCTGTCACGTCACCACAGCACTTTGTCAAGAAGATCAGGCATAACTTCCTTTTGGTGAAGCCACACTGCCCCGCTTCTGGTGACTTTCTCATCCCTGACATGCCTTGATTAGGAGAACTTTCCAGCTCCACCACCTTCTAAGGGGTTAATGTCAGGCTGAGAAGGCTGTAGCTCCTTGGGTTCTCCTTTCACCCTTTTTGAAGACACAAGTGGCATTTTCTTTGCTCCAGTATCCAGTCACCATGATCAGCTGAAGGTAACCAAGAGTGACCTGGCAATGACATGAGCCAGTTCCATTACTACTTGTATGTACATTCCAACAGGACTTAAATATGTGCAGTTTGCTAAGGATTCACTGCCCTGATTTCCTTCCATCAGGGGTGCAGGTTCCCTGATCCTGACTTTACCCCCAGTCTACATCTGGTATTCCTTAAGGCCAGTCTTGCTAATCAGGACTGAGGCAAAGACAGCCTTCAGCACCTCAGCTTTTTCTCTATCCTGTGTCACCAGGGCCCTTGTCTCATTCAGCAGCAGTCTTACACTTTCCTTACTCTTCCTTTTGTCACCTTTGTCCTTATGGAAGCCCCTTTATCATGCCATTTGCCTTTCTTTCTGACAGCTGAATAAAACCTTCCACCTTTTCTCCCCCTTTCTGTATTCCTGGTGCATGACAGGAGAAGGCAAAGCCAGCCACCTGAATTGTCCTGGGCTCTGTGTTTGGTGGGATACAGTCAAACCCAGGAACCCAGGAACCCTCTCTTGTTTGAGACCAAGGCCCCTGAGATCCCAATGGAGTGACCCAGACTGACATAATTTACTTTTAATGGACTCCTGCAGCGTGTGGCATGAGTCCTGTGCTGACGCTGATTTGTTTTGATGCAGAAATGCTTGGGCCTCTCATCTTGTCATGCAAAAGATGCCTTCATTGAGGAATGTGCCAGAAATAAAGCAGGAAGTGAAAACACAGCAATTTAAGAAGCTAAACCACAGCTCACAGCATTAAATGAGATGGTTTGCATTCAAGATGAATTTGTCAGAAAATTATCACCTCCAGAAGGGATACCTCTGGCAGCCTGAGTCAGTAAAGGTCCATGGTGAAAGCCAGCCTAGCTCTTTTCTCTCTCATCCCCTTCTCTTGCCTCCTTCTCCTTGGGAATCAGGTCAGTCTGAAACCCTTTCTCCTTCTCTGCTTTCTCTAAAAGGAGATCTCACCTCCATGGACCACCCAGCTGATTCCATCAGTCTTCTATGATGGTTCTGTTCCATCGTTCCCTCTCCTCAGCTGGACAGAGGAAAGAAAATACAAGAGGCTTCTGGGTCTAGATAAGGACAGCAAAGATCACTCATCAATTACCCTCATGGGAAAACCCAACTCAGATCGGGAAAATTAATTTGATTTATTACAATCCAGTCAGCATAGGGTAATGAGAAATAAACCTAACATGTAAAACCACCTTCCCCTCCATTGCTCCCTTCTTCTTCAGCTCAACTTCACTGCTAATTTTCCCCTCTCCAAATGATAGGGATTTGGAGTTGTGGTCAGTTCAACACGTCTCTGTGGCTCTTTTGTGCTTAGGAGAAGGAACTCTCACACACTTGCCCTATGCTCTGTGGGAGACAGTATCCCCAAAACTTCTCCAATGTGAGTTTTTCACATGGGCTGTAGTTATTCACAAGTCCTGCCTGCAAACCTGTGCTAGGATGGGCCTGTCACTCACATGGGCCAGGTCCTGACAGGAGCCTGATCCAGCAAGAGCTTTTATGGGGTCATCTGGAGCACCTACCTCCCCTCTTCACCGAGAATCCTTCACTGAGGGTTGTTTCTCTCACATCTTCCCTCCCCTCTCTTATGGCTGCTGTTTCACAGTAGGTGTTTTCTCCCTTCCCAAACGTTATCCCAGAGCTGCTTCCACCATCGCTGATGAGCTCAGCCTTGGCCAGTGGTGGATGAGTCTTAAATCCATCTGGTGTTGGCTCCCCCACAACCAAAACCTTGCCATGCAGCCCAAATCCAGAGGCTACGAGGCAAACAGAGCCAGGCACTTCTCTGGGGTGCCCAGTGATGGCACCACAGGAAACAAGCACAGGCTGGAACACTGGTGTGAAACATAGCAAAGCCCTTCTTATTGCTGAGGGTGACCAAGCACTGGCTCACATTGCCCAGATGACTTGAGGGTTCTCCCTCCTTGGGAGGACAAAAGGAGAGCTTTAGGAGCAAGAGAATGAAACCCAACAGTGCAGCCCAAATGCCTGAGATTCTGAACACAAATGAACAGTTGAGCAAGTTGGGAGGAATGGAGGAAAGAGACATGGCATATCATATTTTGCAATGGTATCATGGCATATGTCTGGGTGATCAGTCAAGGCTTGAAGCCCTGGGAGCAGCTGCACCCCTTGCAATCAACAAGGCCACAGGCAACACCACCAGTGAGCTCCAGGCCAATCTCATTTCCCTGCATGCACCCATCCAGCACTTGAGTGGAGGATTCTGCAGACACTGACACATTCCTGCCCTGGAAATCCTGAGGCGTCTCAATCTCAGCACACAGAAGAAGCCTCCATGAAGAAATGTCTATGAATAAGCCAGGAAATGAAAAGGTGGCAACACGGAAAACAAGCACCCAGCCCATGTCATTAGCTGGGATGTTTTCCATACACAATGAGCACCTTAAGAAATTATCACTTTCATAGAAGCCACCTCTGGGCCTGAGGCAACTCAGAGTGACTATAAAAGCCAGCCAGAATTCATGCTCTCTCATCCACTTCTCCTGCCTCCTTCTCCTTGGGATCCAGGTAAGTCCAAAGCCCTTTCCCCTGTCCTTTTCTGGAGAAGCAGATGCGTGTTCCTATAGCCTGTGAGAGGTCTTAGTACTGCTGCTGCTGCTGAGGGGTCAGAGAATAACTAAGTTCTGACTTAGTGTCAAGGATTTGGCTGAGGGAGCTCTTTGTTGAAGAGATATTGCAAAACTTTGCAGTACTGTGTCAGGATGAGGCTGAAAAATCCCTTTCTCTCACTGCCCAGTTTCTCCCTTCTGGCTTAAGCAGGTACCATTGCAATTCTTGCAGCAGGATGATGGATTCATGGCTGATGGCTCCTCACATGTGCCTGTGCTCTGCTTCTTTCCCTTCCCTCTCTCTCAGGTGCACGTGCAGCCCCAAGCCATGTCCTGCTACACCCGGTGCCAGCCCTGCCAGCCCTGTGGCCCCACCCCGCTGGGCAGCAGCTGCAATGAGCCCTGTGTCAGGCAGTGCCAGGACTCCACCGTGTTCATCCAGCCCTCGCCCGTGGTGGTGACCCTGCCTGGGCCCATCCTCAGCTCCTTCCCACAGAACACCGTGGTGGGATCTTCCACCTCTGCTGCTGTTGGCAACATCCTCAGCTGTGAGGGAGTGCCCATCAATTCTGGGGGCTTTGACCTCTCCTGCATCACCAACCGCTACGGTGGCAGCAGGTGCCGTCCCTGCTAAAGCCACTGGTGCAGCCCTCACGAGCACCCCCAGGAACCCAGAAGCTGATGCTGGACTGAGGACAGAGCTCCTGGCCATCAAATTCAGAGGTGCTGAGGAACCAGTGCTGCCCTTCTGAAGGAGGGCTCTCTGAAACCATGGCCAGCGTTTGCTTTCGCTGCCTTTCTCTTCCACCTCTCTCTTGTCTTCCATACTTCTGGACTGTAAGACTTTCAGAGCCTCTCTGGGAGAATCTGCTAACCCCTGCCTGCTGTAGGGCAGGTAGATGGATGTCCCCTTGGCTCTCCAGTGTCTGTGCCAAAGTGGGCCCAGACTTGCTGCAGTTGCTTGTGGTCTCCCACCACCACCACCAGCAGTCTCCTCTATAAGGGAACTAATTTCCCACTTCAATGACAATAAAGCTTTCTGCATCTCATCCTCAGCCTCCATGTAATCCTTTTTTGGTGTCCTTGTCTCAAGTTGCTGAGACCAAAAGGTGTTGCCATGTGTGGCGGAGGAAAAGGTGGGGCACAAGTAGACCATTGATTATCCCCAGAGGAAGGGGAGGGTGGGAAACGCAGAAGTGGGGCCCGTTCAGGCACTGTCCCTTGGAGCTGAGGAAGACATCCCTGACTTCTCCACAGACAGCAGGGATCAGGCTCAGCCTCCCAACATTTCTGCTCAGATATGACTCCTTGGTCTCAGAGCATGTCCTGCAGATGACGAGTACAACCCATCTTCAGGACCAGATCTAACAGATTCTGTAGACTCTTCCCACAGTCAGTGATGGGCCATCAGGTCACCCAGGGGACTTATCCCATCCCAAAGCAAAGCAGGTGTGCCAGGAAATGGCAAGAATCATCTTTCTGGAGACACAAATACTGCAGCTGACCAGTGGTGGCCCCTCTGAACTCCCTAGGTAGGACAAACTCACAGCAGGGCCTGCATACCTGGTCATGTGTGCATGGCTTGATTAAGCAATCACAAGTGAACCCACAGGCTCCAGCACCCCCATCCCATGGCTAAACCCCACATCCATTTCCATAGGCAGGACAGATAAATAGCAGGAAGATGGCTTCATGGTCAGCAAATAGGCTCAAGCTGAGAACTTTTCTCCCATTAGCTGCATCTCCACCTCAAACCAAGTACAGGTCAGTTTTCTCTTAACCACACTGAAGCCTGGGACACAGGACTTGCAGAAATGTCTCTGCCACATCCAACATCTGTGTGATGGTCCTGGACAGTGCAGACAGACTCTGTCTGGAGGTGAATCTAACTCAAGATGTCTAGAGGATGAGAAGTGTGTGTATTTGTGTGTGTGTGGTCTAAGCCAGCTGACTAGTTTTTCTTGAGTGTCAACAGAAGAAAAATAGATGTCTGTAAGGCCTGTATTGCCTGATCTGTAAGAGATCATTTTTTATAAGGGTTGAACCAAGGCTTGAGAGTGCCTGTTTCTCTCAGTTGATGAATGGAGCAAAGATGAGTACCTCAATAGAAGGCAACTTTTCTGGAGTCAGGGGAAATCAATTTTCCTCTACTAAAGTCTTGTCTGATTTTGAACTTAGACCTTAGTTCTTCAGTTAAAGCTGAAGACAGAGGCCTTAACTGCCTTTAGAAGCTCTGAAATGAGGTAGGTGAGTCCTTTACTGTCTCTGTATTCAGGTGCCCATAGTTGCCTTTAGTTACTTCTCACCCTGGAGGTTTCACGACCCCCTTAGTACCCAGCACCAAATGCTTGACCCCAATCTCTTGGAACATGACTATTTCAGACATCCCCATGCCAGCTGAGTTCCTGACAAGGTTCTCATACCACAGCTGCAGGTAGGAGGCAAACACCCAGCCTAGCAGCCACATAGGGAATTGCATTGCTGTTCTTTAATTGGCCTGTGTGAAGAGAGAGTACTATTCATCCCTGACAAGCCCATAAGGCTTCCCAGAGGTCAAATTCCCTGGAGCACACCAGAGGGAAAACAGAAAACAGTCTCCAAGGTGTGGCCAGCCGGAGCTTCATTGTGTTAATGAAGTGGGTGTGGGGATGTTCTTATGCTAATGATGCTGGCGACTCTCTGGTGCATGATCTCATTATATGAAGCTAAGCTGGAGAGAGTTTACACTCTGTGTGTGTGCACACAGAGCTTCCTTTAGTGGAATTACAGTGGTGGCAGCGAGAGGGAAGAAGATCAGCAGTGGAAGCTGTCAGATCCTACTGGATGGAGAGGAAACCAGGTCAGGCAGTTGCCATCAGCTTGAAGTGAGTCAGCAAGGGGAGAGCTGCTCATCCACAAACCTTCACCTGAATCCAGAGTTCCCCACAATAAATCTACAATAAATCTTTCCAATGCTCTCCATTAGCCAAGGGGATCATGGCTACCTTGGGAGGATGATGCATGAAAAAATGTCATTTGGATCATTTCCACTGGCAAATCTGGTGAGTGAAGCCTGCCCAAGATGTGTAGCACAGACTTCCAATGCCTTGCATGTTTAAGGAGAGCTGATTTAAGGGAAATTTCTTTACTCTTTAAATACATGAGATTTCTGGTATATATTGCTGTGGAGGAAGAGGAGAGAAAGGGATGATTCAGATGGTAATTTAGTCCATCTGTCTTCCACATCCGCCTGAAAATATGTTTTCTCTAGAGAACTAATAAAGAATTTTTCCCTTGTCTGCTGGAACAGTTCAGCAAAGCTACCTTTAATGGGATTCAACTCAGAGGATTTTGCCTTCAGTCTCTGAGGCTGAATATCTCTGCCTAAATTGAGATGTTTAACACCCAAGTGGTTACTAGATTCCTGCCTTACACCACAGAGACAAACTGGCACTTCTAGAGAGCTTTTAGCCATGCTTTTAAGACAAAATGAGCCATGTCTCCCTCATGCTTTTTCTCGGTCTGTGAAGAAAGAAGGGGGGCAAGCTGAGGAGCTGAGATAGGAGTATTTTATTTCACCTTAGATATTTCAGCTTAGTCAGCAGAAATCCTTCCTCTGACTCCGAAATGGCAACATTGCAAAGAGGGGATCACACCCCTAGTAGCTATGCTGAGAAGCAGACACCAGTGAGGGAAATGGAGGTGTCTTCAAAAGCTGCCTGTTCTGAGGCTTAAAAGAAAGCAAATATAGGAGACCTTGAGTAGTGACTGGCATACCAACCTGCTGCCCTGTGTGGCTGCAGCTCAGTCTCAATGCTTTGTAATAAACTGACATAGAAGAGGTGGGAAAATCTCTTGCAGTGTCACATTATCATGACAGTATTTGTATTCCTCATTTGATGAAACCACACCTCAGTATTGCCTGCCTTGGAGACCACAAGTTTTGTTATTGCCTTCCTACTTGTAACAGCTTTTTCCATAGCTGGAGTGTCTCAGCCTGGTGTCCATATTTTCCTAAGTGGGATTTTCATCTCACAGAAGTGACTACATTCCCCATGCTGTAAAGGAGATGCACAATCTGATAAATATTTCTCTAAATGTTCATTTGTTGGGGTACACCTGATTTTCAGGATTAGATCTAGTTGTCCAAATGTGTTTCATCAGGGGAGGATTTCTATGAAAATTTTAACACAGGAAAAGTGCCATTTTCCTATGCTGTGCACCAACTGCATTTTCGGGGATGGTGATTTTTTTTTTTTTTTTCACTACTTGTAGCATGCAAACTTTCACAAAAACTTTTCTTTCTTTGCAGACAGACCTCAACACTTGGAAGGACATGGCAAATAGGACAAGTGTAAAAGAATTCATCCTTCTTGGCTTCCCAGGGACATGGCAATTCCGAGTGTCCTTTGTGGTGGTGTTTGCACTGATGTACACCCTGACAGTGATAGGTAATGCATCCATCATAGCCCTCGTGTGGAGAAGCAGCAACCTACACACCCCAATGTACTTTTTCCTCTGCAATCTCTCCTTCCTGGAGATCTGGTACACTACAGGCGTTGTTCCCAAAGCCATAGGAGTCATGCTGGGGACTAGCCAGACCATCTCCTTCAGTGTCTGCATCCTCCAGTTGTTTTTTCTTCTCTCTCTCGGCTCCACTGAGTGTTTTCTCCTGTCTGTCATGGCCTATGACCGCTACTTAGCCATATGCTGTCCCCTGAGGTACAGCTCCCTCATGAGCAGTGTCCTCTCTGTTCGGCTGGCACTCAGCTCCTGGCTGGGAGGATTTTTGGCCATTTCTCTGCTGGCCTTTCTGACATCCAGGCTGACTTTCTGTGGGCCAGATGTCATCAATCATTTTCTATGTGATATAGATGCCTGCCTTGCCCTCTCCTGCAGTGATACATGGCCTGTGGAGCTGGCAACCTTCCTTGTCTCCATAATTGTTGTGGTGGCCTCCTGTGTGGTCACCTTGGTCTCCTACATGTACATCATCTCCTCCATCCTGCGGATCCAGTCAGGCCATGGCCGGAAAAAGGCCTTTTCCACCTGCTCTGCCCATCTCAGTGTTGTCACCATCTGGTATGGCTCCACCATGTTCCTGTATGTCAAGCCATCAGCCCAGAACTCCCTGGATGTGAACAAAATCGTGAATACCTTTAACACAATGGTAACTCCTTTGCTGAACCCCTTCATTTACACGCTCAGAAACAAAGAGGTGAAGGTCGCTCTGGGACGGGCTTTCCAGAAAAAGTGAAGTGACTTTTTTCACAGGGCATCAGTTGAACAAACAGATTCATCCCTGCCCTCCCATGACTTCTGCCCTGCAGAAGATCCCTTCTGAAGTGTAGGTCTGTGTGGGCACCCCAGGCACCGAAAAGCTACCAGCAATGAGCTCATACCACCTTACAGCCATCTCTGGCTGGGCTGAGCCTCAGTTCTGCTCTCCCACCACCCTCTGTTCATTCCCAGGTAATTCAGAATGCCTCCCAGTCCTTTAAAGTGCTGTGCTTGGAAAGGGTCACAAACCCTGTCCATAAATGGTTCTGTAACAGAGCTGGAGGAGTGGTACTCCCACAAACAGGTTTCTACCCCAGTTTGCCAAGCGCTTAATTTTGTCAGGGTTTGTCTGAATCTCCTAAAGAAATCCTAGCAACCTTAGGAAATGTTGCTTTAGGAAGTAGAAATGTTTTTCTCCATTTAGCCTGATGTTTTGTGATGTATCTATGCCACATTCTTGTAGCTATTTCATCAAATCATACTCTGATTCAAGATAAAATTTGGCAATGTCTGATATCTCTACTTATAGCCATTTTTTCCTAGCATAAGACTGCAAACAAAATTTGCATAATTCAACTTCTTTCCTCTTCTTAGTATCTGAATCTATGCTCTTATTTTTAATTAAAATTATGCAAAATGGTGTGCTTCATTCTAGATGTGTCAGGGCATTTCCACATCTAAAACACCACATCATTTTTAGCAGTACATTGTTCCACCCATTTTGGGCTTTGTTGTGGAAAAACTTTAATGTGATTGGCAAAGCACTCAAAGTGCAGAGCTGTGGAAGCCTGGCTGGGAAGCAAGCCTGTCTTTACACTCATTGGGAGCACATTAGCACTTCCAAACAGTACTTGCTTTTCCCCTCCCAATTTTCATTTCAGAACAGATTAACCATGTTCTCAAAGCTTTTCTTTTTGCACATTGACAGTGAGGATGGTCTATGTAACCACTTCATAATGAGGAAGCATCAGCTCCTCATCATGGCAAACACACCTTTATGGAAAATGTAGGGTTAATTTCACCTGAGCATAGAGCTCTCCAACTGAGATGATTGAGTCTGAACTGAATATTTACTCCTCCCTTCTAGAAGCAATGGCACTTCTGGGGGAGATTCACAAGCCTCCTGCATCCACCTGGGCACTTGGCCCTTAGTCCAGGCCCAGGCACCACTGCCCAAGGCACAGGCTGATTCCCACCCTTTGTCTGCTGTGCTCTTTTTCAATGGCATTTGGGAAAATGCCTGGAACAGCAGAAAGAGTCTGAGATTGCATTTGTCCTCAGACAGACAACACTGCTTGTCATTCCTGCCTAGGAATGATGCATTTTGGAAAGAATTGTGTATCTGGAGTGTTGAAGCACTGTATGATAGTGGAGCCCTGGAAAATATTAAAAATAGAACTCTAAAATGTTAGGCTTTGTGTTTTCTCAGATCACTGCACCCGCGTAAGCAGTATGATAAATGATATAATTGTTAGATGTGATGATTGTTTAGTAATGAAATATAATTATTATATAACCATAAGAAGAATCATGAGAAAATATATTGGAAATTTAAGGGGCCTATGTTTAGCTGAAATCTATGTATACAATAGAACAATATAAGTTTAATAATTAACATGAAAGTTATATAACAGTAGAGTATAAAAACATGATCATCTCGGTTGTATGGTCGGAGTCAGATTTGGGTTGTAATACCCCAATTCCCAGAGCTCTTAATAAAAAGCACCGCATATAATCGCTTATGTGATTATGTGTTTTTGTAACATGTACAGTCCTGGAAAGCAACAAAAAGCAGGATCTGAAATGTCCGAGAAATCCAAGACACAGCAGAGTGTCTGAGACCTGCTGTGAATTCCTCATCAACACTGCTTAGAGCCCTCTGAGATAAACAGCAGCATTCAAAGCCTCACACAGGGCTGTCAGAGCAGATCCCTGTCACTTGAGAGAGGCAGGCTATGCTGGAGCAGCAGCAGAAAAACAAATGAGTACCCTGAGATTTCCTGGGCAAAAGGGGATGATGTTTCATGAGCAACAGATTCCAATTCAAAGGGTGGGATACATCTGGAAACTCAGCACCTTTGAGCTGAGTTTCCATAAGAGGTGCTGTAGTGGGGTTGCCCAAAAATAGGTCCCCAGAACCCTTCCTTTAGCTCATGGGAGGAGAGGAGATCACTGAGATGTTAGCAGCTGCTGGACAAAGAAACTGGCACAGACACAGGAACATGGGAGGTCTCTCCAGCATCTGGTGATTTCCCTGAAAAGGAGAGACATGAAAAAGAGTAGGACCACTCTCTGGCAGTGGATGAGTGCAGGAAGAATCTTGTCCAGAGTCTGGCTGGTGGCCGTTTTCCACTTGCTGATGTAGGGTAAGGAAGAGACCTTCTCAACTTGGGCTTCTGCCACAATGTCAAAACCATAAGAGCAATTGTGCTTCCTACCAAAGGCCTCATTCTTCAGCTGTGGCCATCAGTGGAGGCCCATGGAGATGAAACAGGAAGAAGAGGCAGCAGGCTACTTGCTCTGAGAATTGCAGTGCTATTGTAAGCAGAGAACATTGGCAAGGCTCGTTTGGCTTGTTTATGGTGTAGCCTCCAATAAACCTGCCACAAGTCGGGTTTATTGGACAGTTTTTATCATCAAAATCCCTGGATCTAGAAGCAACTGTGACAGTCACACGAGTATGTGCATCACAGCACCACAGCATCCACTTCCAGGGATGGGGCAGCCAGATCTTCTCTGGACAACTTGTGCAGAGCCTCACCACCCCCAGAGGGAAGAATTTTTTCTTAGCAACTAGTATAAATCTATCCTGTTTCAGTGGGAAGCCATTGCCCCTTGTCCTGTCACTCCTTGCCCTTGTAGAAAAGTCCCTCTCATTGTAAAAAAGAGAGACTTCATCTCTCTTGTATCATCTTTGGGCACTGGAATGTGATTTAAGGTATCCCCAAAACTTTCTTCAGGCTAAACACATTCATCTCTCTCAGCCCTGTCTCCATAGCAGAAGGGCTGCAGCCCTCTGAGCAACTTTGTGACCTCTTATAGACCTACTTCAGCACCTTCACATTGGGGACCCCAGAAATGGACACAGCACTCCAGCTGGGGTCTCACAAGAGCAGAGAACTGGGGGAGAACCACTTTGCTGTAGCTGGTAGTCAGTCTTCTTTTGATGCAATACCATTCTGGGATACAATTCCAGGGCTGCATGTGAACGTTGCAGGTCATGTCCAGCCTCTCATTCACCAGCACCTTCTTGGCTTGGCTGCTCTCAGTTTACCCAGTCTGTGTTCATCCTTGGAAATGAACCAACCCAAATCTGGGACCTTACACTTGGCCTTCTTGAGCTTCATGAGGATTTCATGGGCCCACCTCTCTGTCCTGATGAAGTCGAGGTTGTAGGAGCACAACACACTGTGGGCTCTGTGAGGACACCTGGGGGCAACTGCAGCAGGGCTGGAGCATTGTGTGGGAGGACAAGGAACCAGACAAGCCCATGACATTTTCTGTGCTGCACAAAGAGGGCATGAGTTAAAACAAGCCAGAATTTTCTCCTGATAGCAGAGTTAGGCATGTTGGGGTGAAAGCCAGTTTCAGAGTCATGGACACAGGGAGGGAAGAGGTGACCATAGGGAGAGAAAGAGAAGGATAGGACATATCCTCATGCACAGGAGTCCTTGCGCAGCCAGCTGAAGATTTCTGGAACTCAAACAGCCCCACCAGAGTTATCCAGACTGTAATATCACTTGCCCAGCCTGGGCCCATGCAGTATATAAACTGAGACTTCTGCCTGCACTGCTGCATTCCTGCCTTAGAAATCCTGGGCCTTTAATCCCAGGGATCAGAAGAAGCCTTCACTGGGGAACGGGCATGGAACAAACCTGGAAATGAAAAGGGAGCAGTGTAGGAAATGAAAGCACAGCCCATATCATTAGGTGTGCTGGTTTGCATTCAAGATGAGCTTGCTGGGAAATTGTTACCTCTGCAAAGGCTGCCCCTGGTCCTGCGGCAGTGAAGGGCAGGTATAAAAGGCAGCCCAGGTCTCTGCTCTCTCACCCACTTCTCTTGCTTCCTTCTGCTTGGGAACCAGGTGAGTCTGAAGCCCCTTCTCTTTCTCTGCTAAAGAGAGATGTCCTCTTGCTGGACATCTCAAGTGATGTTGGCTTTCTCATATTTGGGGATTGGAGCATCTGGTCGTGAGAGAGGAAAGCGGGGAGGAGGCTGGCATAGAGAGAGGCTGCTGATGGTGGTGCATTTTCCTTTATTTGCCTGGCAGAGAACTTCCTGAGTCAGGCTGCTCTTTGTAGGGCTCCTGGCCCAGTCTCCAGCTTCCCACTCATGGGGAACCTGAGCCTTGGCTCTTTTGTGATGGGGTAACCAGGCTGCTCCTCATTCACCCACCCATCCTTGTGCTCTGTTTCCCCTCTGCTCTCTCTACCAGGTGCATCTCCAGCCCCAAGACATGTCCTGCAACACCCAGTGCCGTCCCTGCCAGCCCTGTGGCCCCACTCCACTGGCCAACAGCTGCAATGAGTGCTGTGTCAGGCAGTGCCAGGACTCCACCGTGGTCATTCAGCCACCTGCTGTGCTGGTGACCCTGCCTGGCCCCATCCTCAGCTCCTTCCCACAGAACACCGTGGTGGGATCCTCCACCTCTGCTGCTGTTGGCAACATCCTCAGCTCTGATGGAGTTCCCATCAACTCTGGGGGCTTTGACATCTCCTGCATCACCAGGCGCTACGGTGGAAGGAGGGGTCTTCCCTGCTAATGGTGCTGGTCTTGGGAAGGATCCCCAGGATCTCCAGGCATGGTACTGGACAAAGGAAGAATCTTCAGGTCATTTCTTTCAGAGGAGCTGACGATCTTTAGTTCCTCCTGAATATGCTGGAAAGAAGGGCCCAGCTCAGGCACTTTGAAAGCCCTATGTCTTTCCTACACATCTCCTTATTTCTATTTTCATTGTGTCCTTCTGCTCCCCTTGGCTGCAAGGCTCCTCCAAGCCAGCCTGCACTCTACAGGCAAGGCAAGTGGATGCCCTGCATGGACTTCACCATGGCCAAGAGGTGAAGTGTCTTGCTTGTCCCTCCAGTTCCCCGTACTGAGGGCCTGTGCTTGTAACAACCTTGATTCCTTCTTTAAACTCAATAAAGATTTTTGCATCTCAGGCTGGGTCTCCAGGTTGTCCTTCCCTCCGCATATGCCCTTGCAAGCTCCCAGGGTAGAATGGTGTTGATCGTGGCAGGGGAAAAGGTGACAATGTAATGAGATCCTTCATCCAGAAAAATGCGAGGTTGGGACACACTCAGAGGGTCCTATGCGGGGAACAATTCTGGGGCAGGATGCAAAACATCCCCAGCTGAAAGGCGATCAGCCCGTTCCCTTCAGTGTCTCTGCCCAGATATACCCCCCAACACTTGCAAAAACCTCATGTAACAACTAAAATTCCTTGGGAGGTCCTGGAAACAAACAAACCTGTAGGATCATGGGAATGCACCACTTCTTGCTCTGGTCAGTGCTGTGCTGGGGTCAGCAGAAAATGTTCCCAAAGGATGTCAGAAGTGTGATTGTGTGGAATAGCCTCAGAGCTGGCCCAAGGCCTCATCTCCATCTTCACTCCACTGCCCAGTCTCAGACCATGGCCAGCACAAATGGGCAGCTGGGATCCGTTCCTCATTGCAGCCCTACTGCCATACAGAAGGCCCATGGCAGGGCCCAGATTTTGGCAGGCATTCGGGCCTGGCATCATTCCCAAGTCAGTGCTGGGATTAACCACTCTGGGCCTCACACTGGAGTTCCTGTGAACCCTCATGGGCCAGGGTAGTCCCAGGACAGTAATGGAAGCCCACAGATCCTTCACTGCTCAGGAGTACCTTGTCACTCCCAACCACAGATGGAGTAGCTCTGCTCAGGCTCAGGGCCTCACAGGCCCTGCTGTGTAAGGTCCTTTTCTGGACCAGTGGTGCTCCAGAAAAGCTCTGTGCAAAGTCATTCTGGACACACTCAGAAGTATCTGTGGCAGTCAAGTTCTGTTCACTAGCATCCCTCTTGCTCAGTCTGACGTTCTTGGGCACGGTTTTGATCAAAAGCACATCAGAGGCCTAGTCAGGAAGGGCTGGATAAACCCCAGAATCTATCCATCTATCCATCCATCCATACATCCATGATGGAGACTTTGTAAATTGCCATTTCCCTATCTGGGAGTCTGGAATGCAGACAGGTGTAATTTTCTTCCAGAAAGTGAGGTTGTGAAGTCCGTTGGTGGCATTTCCTCCTCTTGCCTGTTTGACCAATATCATCATGATATTTTATGAAAAATCCCTTTGCCAGGATTTTTTTCTCCTGGGAAGCTGGGAAGCTTCAGATTCTCCCTGTTTTGCTGCTTTGGAATGTAATTTGGAGAATTGTTTACCCAGCATGTGAATTGTTTTAACTTAATGATCAGTCCCAGTCTAACTGTGTCGGGACTCTGGTCTGTCACGGGTTTTTATTATTCATTCTTTTCTAGCCTTCTGTCTGTATCCTTTCTCTATAGTTTAGAATAGTTTTAGTATATAATTAATATAATATAATATAATATAATATAATAATAAATCAGCTTTCTGAGAACTTGGAATCAAATTCTCATCTCTCACCTCATCCTGGGGACCCTCACAACACCACAGACCAATGATAGGTCAGGGTGAGATAGGTATCAGGGCACTGCACACATCTCTCTTGGAAATCGTGTCGATGGGGGACTGTGTAAACCAGGTTCTGCAGGCTGCAGTTCTAATGAATGTCTGTACACTGTGCATACCAGTTGGAAATACCCACATTTTAGCCATCCTTTCACTACTTATAGATGGTGGGTAACTGGACTGATGACATCATGGCACAGAGTGTCCCTAAAGAAAGTTGAGCCTACTAGTGTACAACATTCTTCTTCCTTTCCATGATGTGGTCATGGCAGAAATCTCTGAGTTTCTGTGAAGAACATCTGGCTTCACTATTAATGCAGAAATTTAGGGGGTTTTTTCCTGTGATACTCCAAAATTTCCTTTTCAATTTCCACCCTCTGCTTAAGTGAGTGATTAAAAGGTTGGGACACCTCAGATGTCTGCAGTTCCCTGAATGTAGGGAAGGAGCTGATAAAGGCAAAGCTAAACTCAAACAGGGGCTGAAGAATGAAGGTACCAACAGGAAAAGTTCCCTGCACATCTTCCTGCTGGAGATTTAGGGAAGAGTCTCTGAACTCCTCCATCTCTTTGGCCAATATTCTTGTGATGCCCAGCCTCATCTTTTCACCCACCAAACCTGCACTGCTGTCACTGGGTAAACTGCTAATACAGGGATGATCCAGCTCCTTGCTCTGCCTGGCACCCTTGGAGTCCCCCACTCTCTCTCTGCTCCACAGGCAGACCCAGGGCAGAAGCACCACTCCTACCTGGGAACACTGTGACATCTGCACCACAGAGCAACTGCTGGGGCATCCCATCTGCCCAATAACCCTATTTATTGGCTTCCCCTGTGCAACACACAGGGTCTCTGGCCTTCCAGTCCAGTGCACACCAATAACATTTACTGTGATTCTTTAATTCAGTACCTATTTGGGCCAAGATCTCAGCCTGACACAGCACCAGGACAATGATCTGGATGAATACATTTGACACTGGCTTAGGCATGAAGGTAGGCTGTGTCCCACACCTGGAAGCACCAACAATTCACTGGAAGCAGATCCATTTGGACACGGCCTGAACAAGGAGAGTAAATAGGATTCCTTATTCTTTCTCCAGGATGAACCAAACCCCATCCTTTTGAACTCTCTAGCAGCTGTGTTCTGACCTGGTGAGGCAGGCAGAGGGGGCCTGCCCAACATGCTGAGGCAGTCCCAATCCTGTTACACTCAGCTAAATTCAGGATCTAAATTGGTAGTCCTTGTTGGGCCTTGGCATCACCATCAGTGGAGTATGAGCTCTGGAGGATCAGGACAAGCAGGGTTCAGGAAATGGATTGATTACAGTGCCTCTTTTTGGACAGATTTCCAGGAAGTTGATACCATTACCTTTCACCTGCACTTGAGCTCCTGCTGCTTTGCAGAGCTCTTGCACAGGGCTGTGGAGAGTGTCCCTGTCATGAGCAACACAATCTATTTGTGAGGAGAGACACAAAAAACATGGGTTCATATACACCTGTCAAATATGCACCTGTGCTACATTCACATTAGTCTGGTTGCACACAAGAGCCCCAAAGACATGAACACATGTAGGAGGAACACACCCTGCTGTGAACTCTGCTGAGGACACCAGGAGACAGGCACAGCAGGGCTGGAGCCTTGTGGGGAAGGGCAAGGCCCCAGGCAAGCTCACAGCATTGTTTGTGTACTCACAGACTGCTCAGAGAGTGGACAAGTCAAAACAAGCCAGAAGTTTTTCCTGAGGGCAGAGTTAGGTAGGATGGGGTCAGAGCCTGCAGCCCAGTGCACACACATGGGGAGGCAACAAAAAAAAAAACCATCAGGAGCTGAGGAGGGATAGGGAAGGACATGGCCCATCCTCATGCACAGGAATCCTTGGGCATTCAGCAGCAGACTGGATTTTTAAAGAGGCAATACAAAACACACAGGGAATCACAGACTAGTAGACCTCACCTCTGTGCCTGGGGAGATCATGGAACAGATCCTCATGAAAGCAACTGTAAGTCATACTCAGACAAGGAGGTGATCCAAAACAGACAGCAAGGCTGCTCTTAGGGCAAGTCATGTCTGAGCAATCTGGTGGCCTTCAAGGATAGAGTGACTGAAACACTCAGCAAAGGAAGACTGGCCAGTGTCATCTAGCTAAACTTCTTGTCAGGCCTTCAACACAGCCCACACAAAATCCTTATCTCCAAATTGGAGAGACTGATATAGTGAGTTGACCCTAGCTGGTTGCTAGGCACCCACCAAAGCCACTCTATCACTCTCCTCTACAAGAGGACAGGGGAGAGAAAATATAACAATGGTTCATGAGTTCAGATAGGACCAGAAGAGACCTCTCACCAAATACTGTCACAGGCAAAACTGACTCAACTAATGCATATTAATTGAATTTATTACCAACAAAATCAGAAGAGGATAATGAGAAGTAAAATAAGTCTTATAAAAATAACCCAAAAACCTCAACATCTGCCCCCTACCTCCCCCTCCTTCCCAGCTTTACCTCCTCCTCCCCCCCCCCAGCAGAGCAGGGAGAAAGGAATGGGGCTCATGGTCAATTCCTCAGAGGTTGTTCCTGCTGCTTCTCAAGGAGAGGAGTGGGAGTCCTTCCCCTGCTCCAGGGTGGGATCCCTCCCATGGGAGAAGCTCTCCATGAACTTCTTCAAAATGAAAAGGAGCTTAGGAACCATATCCCTCAGGCTATGGTTCCACCACAACTGCTACAATGTGGGGCACTCCTCCATGGGCTCAGGAACCCTCAAAAATTCATTCCAGCAAACCTGCTCCAGCATGGGCTCCTCTCTTCACAGGTCCCTGCCAGGACTCTGCTCCAGCACAGGCTTCCCTCAGGGTCATGGCCTCCTCTCAGGCATTCACCTGCTCTGGTGTGGGCTCCTCCAGGGGCTGCAGGCGCATCTCTGCACTCCCATGTCCTCTGTGGGCAGCAGGGGCACAGCTGCCTCACCATGGTCTTCCCCATGAGCTGCAGAGGAATCTCAATTCTGGAGCCTGGAGCAGCTCCTGCTCCTCCTTCTCCACTGGTGTCCGCAGAGCTGTTTCTCTCACATATTCTCACTCGGCTTTTCTCTGGCCACAACTACATCCATGCAATAATTTTTTTCCTTCTTTAACGTGTTATTCCTGAGACATCACTTCCATTTCTGATGGGCTCAGCCTTGGCCAGTGGTGGGTCTGTTTTGGAGCCAGCTGGCTTTGGCTCTGCTGGACACTGAGGAAGCTTCCAGCAAATTGCCACAGAAGCCACCCCTGTAGCCCTCCTGCTACCAAAACCAGGCCATGCAAACCCAATACACATGGATTTGAAGGGTGTACTATTGTGACTGTTAAAATGGCTGGATGGACACAGCTTTGGTCTGTGGCTCTATGACCACGTGGATGTAGGGGAAGAGGGGCATGTCTCAAAGGCTCTGTCTTGTGAGTGATGTTTTCAGTATTTTTTTTCAGTCACAGGGATATTAGATTGAGTGTCCCCTTGGCGTGTTTGCAGATGACACAAGGCTGAGCAGTGCAGGTGACACTACAGAAGGAGATTTCCATCCGAAAGAAGATTTCCATCCAAGGAGCCCTGGAGAAACTTGAGAAGTGGGCCCAGGAGAACCTGATGAAGTTTAAGAAGTTCAAATGCAGGTGCAGCAGCTGCATTAGGAAATCCTAGACATGAGGGCAGACTGGGAGATGAATTCATTGAGAGCAGACCTGTGAAGAAGGAATTGGGAGTTCTGGTGGATGAAAACCTGGACATGAGCCAACAGGTTGCACTTGCAGTCCAGAAAGCCATCCTGGGCTGCATCACAAAAGGCCTGGCTGGCAGGTTGAGGTCAGTGATTCTCCTCATCTGCTATGATCTTGTGAGACCCCGCATGGCTTCAGACATGGAGTCTTCAGCATGAGAAAGTATGGACCTGTTAGAGCAGGTCCAAAGGAGGCCACAAAGATGCTCAAAGGGCTGGGGCAACTCTGCTATGAAGATAGACTGAGAGAGTTGGGATTGTTTGCATGGAGAAGAGAGGGCTTTGAGGACACCTCATTGAGGCCAGTCAGTGTGTGAAGGGGGCTTACAAAAAGATGGATGCTGACTTTTTACACAGGCAGATACTGACAGGAAAAAGTGGAATGGTTTAAACTAAAAGGGAAAAGATGTAGATTTGATGTTAGGAACAAATTCCTTACTCAAAGGGTGGTGAGGCAATGGAACTTCACATAGAAGCTGAGCTGCCACATCCCTGAAAGTGTTCAAGGCCAGCTTGGATGGGGCTTGGAACAATCTCATCTAGTGTCACTGCTTCTCTTTATGAAGCAAACTCCCATCCAGACCAAGCCATTCTGTGATTATATAATTCTATGAGTCTATGAGTGCTGCAGTTTCTTCCTGAAAACAACACTTCAAACAACCCCAGAAGAGTGATCAGGATAGCATCACTTTCCTGGTCTGGCCCCATGCAGTACATAAACTGAGACTTCTGCCTGCACTGCTGCATTCCTGCCTTAGAAATCCTGGGCCTTTAATCCCAGGGATCAGAAGAAGCCTTCATTGGGGAACAGGCACGGAACAAACCTGGAAATGAAAAGGGAGCAGTGTAGGAAATGAAAGCACAGCCCATATCATTAGGCGTGCTGGTTTGCATTCAAGATGAGCTTGCTGGGAAATTGTTACCTCTGCAAAGGCTGCCCCTGGTCCTGCGGCAGTGAAGGGCAGGTATAAAAGGGAGCCCAAGTCTCTGCTCTCTCACCCACTTCTCTTGCTTCCTTCTGCTTGGGAACCAGGTGAGTCTGAAGCCCCTTCTCTTTCTCTGCTAAAGTGAGACCTCTGCTTAGTGGACATCTCAAGTGATGTTGGCTTTCTCATATTTGGGGATTGGAGCATCTGGTTGTGAGAGAGGAAAGCGGGGAGGAGGCTGGCATAGAGAGAGGCTGCTGATGGTGGTGCATTTTCCTTTATTTGCCTGGCAGAGAACTTCCTGAGTCAGGCTGCTCTTTGTAGGGCTCCTGGCCCAGTCTCCAGCTTCCCACTCATGATGGCCATGGCTCTTTTGTGATGGGGTAACCAGGCTGCTCCTCACCCACCCCCCCAGCCTTGTGCTCTGTTTCCTCTCTGCTCTCTCTACCAGGTGCATCTCCAGCATCAAGACATGTCCTGCAACACCCAGTGCCGTCCCTGCCAGCCCTGTGGCCCCACTCCACTGGCCAACAGCTGCAACGAGCCCTGTGTCAGGCAGTGCCAAAACTCCACTGTTGTCATTGAGCCACCTGCTGTGGTGGTGACCCTGCCTGGGCCCATCTTGAGCTCCTTCCCACAGAACACCGTGGTGGGATCCTCCACCTCTGCTGCTGTTGGCAACATCCTCAGCTCTGATGGAGTCCCCATCAACTCTGGGGGCTTTGACATCTCCTGCATCACCAGGCGCTACGGTGGCAACAGATGTCGTCCCTGCTAAAGGTGCGGAGAGAGCCCCAGCGAGACATTCTGAGGAACTCAGAACATGGTGTTGGGCAGAGGATCTAGGTTTTGAGTGCTGTTTGCACAATAGCTGACCGAACTTGCCTTTCTCTCCCTTTTCAATGTTTGCATTGGTTCCTATGTGCTTCTACGTTCCCCAAAGGCCAGCTTGATAGGGACCATTTGGTTTCTCCCCTTTGTGGGGCAGGTAGAGCAATATTATGCAGGAACTATTCCAGAGCCAAGGAGCACAGACTCTGTGCTGCCCTTGATGCTGCCTGTGCTGCTGACCTCTGCTTTCAGTGGCTTTGTTTCCTTCTTTCATTTCATTAAAGTTCTGCTGCATTCAAGTCTGGTGTCTGTGTGGTCCTTCCCTTGGTTGCACTTCTGAATACCAAAAGAGAAAGGTATTGCTTAGTCATGGAAGTGGGTGAGGGCATAAGGAGATTCTTCTCCATTCACAGAGGAATGGAATTTTGGGGCACCATGGCAGCACAACTATTAAGGGTACAATCTCTTGGAGCTGAGGAAGACATTCCCTGGTTGCTCTGTTTTCTTCAGACACCATCAAGCCTTGTCTTGATATATCTTTGCCCACAAATACCCAGAAAGCTGGGAGACCTCGAAGTAACAGCAGCCCTATGATTTCCTGAGGAAAAGTGCTCCTGTCAGTGCTCCTGACAGCGCTCCTGTCTCCCTCTCCTCTCCCTCTCCTCATCATTGCTGGGTGATAGTGATATGCCCTATAATGTTTGTCAAGTGGTTTGTTCTGTTGTATCCCCATGTTCTCCCTGAGCTGGTTTGCCCCTGGGTTTTACCCTCCCTCAAAGCTGTCCCTCATGCCATTCCCCGCCCCTTGTTCCAGCTCTTTCCCTGCCTGTCAAGGCAACCCAGCCCCCTATTCCGGAACCTTGCCTGCCACTCTTACTGTGGGCCAATCCCAGACTGTGACACCCCTTTGGAATTCCTGTAAACTTCGAAGCCCTATTGGCCCATGTGACTTACCCTCTCCTCCCACCTACCCTGATTGGTTTCTATCTGTTGATGTAATCCCCTCATGCCTCCCCGATATCTCTCCATTGGTTGTTTTTTTGTATCCACCCCCTGATTTGTAACTGTATGAACCCAAGCACTGCAAGACTTGAAGCTCTTTTATTCCTGCTGTCTTCACTTGGTCTGAGCTGTTCCCTTTTGGAACCTCAAGGCCAGAGAGCCTCCTCTTTCCTTTGCCCCAATCCCTGCTATGGCTGTGACATTCTTCACTATAGAACAAGCAGCTTCTCAGTTTCAGTTGCAGGTAAAATCCAAATCTCAGTTGTTCCCCACTCTTAGCATGGTACTAGTATTTCTCCAGAGGTAGCCCAGGATCCAGTGGCTGCATCACTAGACAAGGTAAGGGAGTGGAGGAGAAGGAAGAGATGAAGCTGTCGGCTGGACCCAGGAATTCTTGTTTTCTGTCACAGCTGTTGCCTGATGTCTTCCTGATGGCCTTTAGCTGCTGAGTAGCCAGGGGAGACTTTGTAAGCTCCAAGGAAAAGGGCAGGAAAAAAAATCCACTGCAGGGAATCCCGTTCTCTGCTTTCTCCACCTATTTTCCCTGAGTGGACTGGAAGATTTTCTAGAGAACAAAGGATGACTTGGAGACCCAGGCTTGGATGCAAAACAACTTTATTCAGTGTAAAGAAGAAAAGGAGGTGGCTCACAGAGAGCATCAGATGCAGGCACTAAGATGCAGTAGAGCTCCTGCAGAGTGTGCATCTGCTTGCCCAAAAGAGGGAGGGAGGGCCACGTGTCCCCATTAGACTGGCCTGAGGAGACACGGACAGCACAGAAAAGAGGAAAAAATGGGAACAATGGCTTCATATTGTAAAGACAATGTTCCAAATCTTTATCTCCTGCCCAGATCTGTCTTCTGAGGTCTTGGAAGCTCTTGCCGAAGGACTTTGCCAGCAGATTTAGCAGGGACGGCATCTGCTGCCACCATAGCAGTTGGTGATGCAGGAGAGGTCAAGGCCCCCAGAGCTGATGGGCACTCCCTGAGAGCTGAGGATGCTGCCAACAGCAGCAGAGGTGGAGGATCCCACGGCGGTGTTCTGGGGGAAGGAGCTGAGGATGGGCCCAGGCAGGGTCACCAGCACAGCAGGAGGCTGGATGGCCACATGGGAGTCCTGGCACTGCCTGACACAGCACTCAGTGCAGCTGCTGCCCAGGGGGCAGGGGCCACAGGACTGGCCACAGGGGTTGCAGGGCTGGCAGCAGGACATGGCTTGAGGTCACAGGTGCACCTAGGATGGAAGGAAGGGAGAAGCACAATGTGAGGACAAAGGAGAACCAGCGCTACCACCAAACACCCTGCACAATGTGGGCACCTCCTGGTCCCCACTGCAGTGTCCAGCTCAAAGCCCAGGAGCCACCTCAGACAAGTCCCAGCTTCTCTCTGTCTGCACAAGACCTTCTCTCCCCTGCCCTCTCCCAGCACAAGCAGCTCCCAGCCCTGCACTATGACAGCCCCTCTCAGCTGAGACCTCCAGCCAGGCAAGAGCTGCTCTTCAAGCAGCAGCAGCAGGAGGAGAAGAGGCTTCCCACTCACCTGATTCCTGAGGAGAAGGTGAGAGAAGTGGATGAGAGAGCAGAGACTTGGGCTGCCTTTTATAGCAGTCCTGCACTGCCTGAGGCTCACAGGCAACATCGTGGAAGTCATAATTTTCTGACCAGCTCGTGTCACATGTGAACTATCCCAGCTAATGGTAGGGACTGTGTCCCAGTTTCCTGCACTGTGGCTTTTCCATTTCCTGGCTTCTGCCACGTGCTTGCATAGGTTAAGATCTCATTCTGTAAGTGCTTGGTTGAGAATCACAAGGCTTTCTGAGGTAAAAGTCTCAGATCAAGGTCTATTGGCATTCCTTGTGGGCAGGTGATGCTCACTTGGGTCATTTCTGAGCGGTTTGGTTTTGTCTAAGTTGTCAGTAAATGGGCACCTCTTTTGTGCTTGTTGCCCACACACCCAAGGACTGCCACGTGAGGGGACATGACAGAGCTTCCTCCCCTCTGATCTTTCTTAGCACTTTTTTTCTGCGTCTCCCCAGGGCAGTGTAAGTGGGGATATTTTGCCCTCTCTCCCTCTGCTTGGCAGGGAGATGGACACCATGCAGGAGCTCCACTGCATT
Organism: Setophaga petechia; assembly: GCA_024362935.1. Taxonomy (NCBI): domain Eukaryota; kingdom Metazoa; phylum Chordata; class Aves; order Passeriformes; family Parulidae; genus Setophaga; species Setophaga petechia. The sequence goes on along the minus strand of JANCRA010000044.1, from coordinate 5,827,057 downwards.
TTAGTGACTGCCTGCAGTGGTCTCCTTTTCTTCCTTAGACTCATTAAAGTTGTTGTGCTCTCATGCCTTGGCCTCCAAGTTCTCCTCTGTTCTGTGGCAACTCTTCCAATCTGCTCACGTACAAAGTTAAAAAAGGCAAGGGGTGGGAGTCCCTGCAGTGGATTTTCCTCTTTGTTTTTCCCCTTGGAGCTAATGAAAACATCCTTGACTACTGTGCAAACAGAGGCCACCAATGAAATCACAAGTTCAAAGGGTGGCAGCAGTGGGCATAGGATATAAAAATTCCTTTGCCTTCAGTCTTGAGTAATGCTCTAATCCATATCATCCCCTGTATATCCATGGTCTCCTGCATGCAGAAGAGGAACTCTTCAAGGCACTGCTGGGCTCAGAATAACTCAGGTACAGAATGTCCCATGAAGTCTGTGAGGTTCCACACATGCTCCTGCCCTCAGTTCAGGATAGAGACATGATCTTTCTCCATCTTACTGGCCCCTGTGCACATCTTGCAATGTCCAGAGACAAAGGCTTCATCTGTTCCTGCTGAGACCCAAGCACTGGTCTCAGTTGCTAGCACTCAAATCATCTCCAGTTCCTCTTCACTCAGTGTGTGACCCTCAGGGACAGCCCCTCCAAGTTGGTCTTTGTGCTGATACTCTCTCTGCTCTTGGTAGATCCCATTTAATTACTAAAATACTGTGATGCGTTCCTCCCCAAGAGTCCTGTTCTCCAGGGAGAAAAGGCTACACTCCTTCAGTCTTTCCTCATACCGCAGGTTCTCCAACTCTTTTCTTTTCTTTATCACGCACAATAGGTGGGAGCAGCTGCTGGATAAGGATCAGCAGAGGCCACATCAGGGGACTTGGATTAAGCAGTGGCTTTCCTGGGTGGGCCAGCAAAGCAGAACCACCTGGGTGAAGACGACCATTAACCCGATGTACCTATGACCAAGCTTGCAAGAAGCAATGGTTTTCCTGGTGACAAGAAAAGTCTCCATCAGCTTTGATGCAGCAGTGGAGGAGTGCCAGATCTTCACAAAGGCAACATGACGAGGAAGAACAATTGCAGTAAGGTCTGCAGGTACAGATTGCTCCATGCAGGGCCATTCTTCACTAGGATTAGCAGATAGGTGGAGAAGAAGAGGTTCATTGTATGGTTCAATTCCTGATTGCACTGACCTTTTGATTGTCTCATTCTTAGTTGTCTAATTCAAATGCCCAAGACTCCTGATAGCTGCATAGTCACAGAATCATGAAAACGCCTTCAAGATCATCAAGTCTAACCATAAATCTAACACTGCTTGCTCTCCCACTAACCCATGTTCCCATGTGCCACATTTACACTTCTTTGAAATCACCTCCAGGAGTGGTGACTTCACCACCTCCCTCAACAGTGTGTTCCAATGCTTGATATTAAATTTTTCCCTAATATCCAATCTAAACCTCCCCTGATACAACTTGAGGCCAATTCTTCCTGTCTTATCACTTGTTACTTGAGAGCAGAGACTGACACCCACCTCACTACAGCCTCCTTTCATGTAGTGTTAGAGTGATAAACTTTCCCCTTGGGCTCCTTTTCTCCAGACAAAATAAATCCAGTTCTCTTTAAAAGGTAGTTCATAGGTGGAGGTTTTATCACATGTCACTGGGGAGAGGAGGGGACACAGTTTTTCTGAGTATTCTTAGTACAGCACTAGGGTCAAACCCTCCCAGCAGAAGCCCACTTGAGTATAACACTGAGTGTTGATCACAGAGTAATGAAGGAACCAAAAGAAAAATTGTCTCATGTCACGTGCAGACCTTGGGAATGTGTACAAGAAGCATGAGAGCAGGGTTGATTTATGGCCACCAGAGGAGTCCAGAGGAATGACACATGTACACATTACCTGGATGCCACTGGCCCTTAATCTAAACCTTCTTTGTCCACTGATGTCTTTCTGCCCTGAAATCCTTGATGCTGTCATCCTGGCACTCTGAGAAATGACACTTCATATAGGAAAGCACGTGGCAGAAGCCAGGAAATGGAAAAGCCACAGTGCAGGAAACTGGGACACAGTCCCTACCATTAGCTGGGATAGTTCACATGTGACACGAGCTGGTCAGAAAATTATGACTTCCACGATGTTGCCTGTGAGCCTCAGGCAGTGCAGGACTGCTATAAAAGGCAGCCCAAGTCTCCACTCTCTCATCCACTTCTCTCACCTTCTCCTCAGGAATCAGGTGAGTGGGAAGCCTCTTCTCCTCCTGCTGCTGCTGCTGCTTGAAGAGCAGCTCTTGCCTGGCTGGAGGTCTCAGCTTAGAGGGGCTGTCATAGTGCAGGGCTGGGAGCTGCTTGTGCTGGGAGAGGGCAGGGGAGAGAAGGTCTTGTGCAGACAGAGCGAGGCTGGGACTTGTCTGAGGTGGCTCCTGGGCTTTGAGCTGGGCACTGCAATGTGGGCCAGGAGGTGCCCACATTGTGCAGGGTGTTTGGTGGTAGCGCTGGTTCTCCTTTGTCCTCACATTGTGCTTCTCCCTTCCTTCCATCCTAGGTGCACCTGTGACCTCAAGCCATGTCCTGCTGCCAGCCCTGCAACCCCTGTGGCCAGTCCTGTGGCCCCTGCCCCCTGGGCAGCAGCTGCACTGAGTGCTGTGTCAGGCAGTGCCAGGACTCCCATGTGGCCATCCAGCCGCCTGCTGTGCTGGTGACCCTGCCTGGGCCCATCCTCAGCTCCTTCCCCCAGAACACCGCCGTGGGATCCTCCACCTCTGCTGCTGTTGGCAGCATCCTCAGCTCTCAGGGAGTGCCCATCAGCTCTGGGGGCCTTGACCTCTCCTGCATCACCAACTGCTATGGTGGCAGCAGGTGCCGTCCCTGCTAAATCTGCTGGCAACATTCTTGGGCAAGAATTTCCAAGACCTCAGAACATGGTTCTGGGCAGAACATGATTCTGGGCAGGAGATAGAGCTTCTGGACATTCTATTTACAGCTTTAGGATGTTTTCTTTGTCCTACTATTCCATCTTCCTTCTGTGCTGTCCATGTGTCCCCAGTGAGGGGAACCTGTTTGCCTCTCTTCCTCTTTAGGGTAGGCAGATGGACCCCCTGCACGAGCTCCACTGCATCTTAGTGGCTGCTCCTGGTGCTCTCTGTGAACCACATCCTTTTCTTTACACTCAATAAAGTTCTTTTGCATCCAAGCGTTGGCCTCTGAGTCATTCTTCATTTTCTGGCAAAACTTCCATATTGCTCAGGGAAAACGGTGGAGGAAGAAGAGGGTTCAACTCCCTTGAAGCTGACAAAATCATACCTGGCTACTCAACAGCCAAAGGTCATCAGGGAGACCATGGCTCCAAAGTTTGCAAAAGTTGTTTAAGGAAACAGCAATGTCTGGGGACAGCCTATAAACTCACTTCTTTTTTCTCCTCCCCTCCATTACCTGGTCTGCAGTCCATGGCCTGCACACAGGAGCATGGGTAGATGAGATACACTCCCTTGGCACAGGCAGGACTCAGCTGTTATCCCAGACATGCAGGGCTGAGGTAATTCACAAGTTTCCTATCAGTCGTATGCAGGCTAATGCAGTGGTAAATGAATTTCAGCTGAATTTGTGCAAATATCTTAGGGCTTTATTATAAATTTGCCACATTTCTCACCTGTATGAATTTATGCAATTTGTCCATCGAGTTTTTTCTGGATGAGGCCTTTGGTCAAACCAGTGCCCACTGCTGCTGGGTCAACCTTTGACTGACAGTCCATGCTCATTTTGTGACCTCATTCCTGTGTTTGCACTGTACTGTGTTGTGCTTGTCTCCAGGAGAGAGAATGGGGATGTTTGTTGCAAAAATGGGTTGCCTACCTCCGTACGGCCCCTTCTCCAGCCACAGTCTGTTTTTTCTCACAGTACCTTCTTACCAACAGTCCTTGTTTGGGTCCCTGGCTATCTGTTACTGGTTTTTGAGATGCTTTATCACCCGGGCTTCTGCACCACCTGTGGCTCAAACATCCATACGGACTTGGACTGAAAAAGGAGAAGTAACGAAGATAGAGAAGGAAGAAAAGCTATATAAACTATCTCTGAATTTGGAGGTTAATTTCTTTATAATCTCCCACATTTTAATATACAATCTGATCACAAAAATAAAAGGCAAAAAGTTAACATCAGAAGGACAATCACAGGGTGCAACATTTTATTAAGAACTTCAGTTGCTCTTGGTGACCATCCAAATAAAATGTCCAGACAATTGTGTTCCCTGTCTTTCTTTGGTAGCTCCATCACCCAGTGGATTTTTCTACATGAGGATGAATAGTAATCAAAATTTTCTGTCCATTTTCTCCAACTTATTTTCAATGGCATTTTTCACATCCAAGTGAAGTTCATTCAGTAGGAATAGGCTGCTGCTCTCAAGTCAATGCATAATTAAATCACAACAATTGGCAAGATACAAGGGGAGCTAAATAACTAAAATCAGATCTCATAATGTCAACAAAGTTACAAGCGCAAATACTAGGATACTCGCATGTACAATAATGTTGAATACAAATACAAAATCACAAGGGGTTCTCCCACAAGCACATCCATTCCATCAGGTCCATACTCTGTGCTCTAGGGTCTAGAGTGCATCTCCATTGGGATTTAATCCAGATACAGTGATTTGATATATGGTATATACTGAAGCACCATGCACTCTTACAGCATAAACTGTGGCTTACGATTAGTGGAGTCATAAAGGAAAATTAATAGTTGCTACTATTATCTAGTTGCTAGGAGTAGAATTCCCTTTTGCATTATCCCAGGTGACCTTTTGAACGCCACCTTCCTTTGTAATTGCTGCCCCAGTAAATTGCACCCACAGGAGAGAAGAGGGTGTAGTGAAGAATGCATATGGTTACCATATTGATTAATATAAACAAAAGCAGCGAGGGTTTCAACTTGTGGGTTGAGCTTGTTTATGTGTCAGTCAAATTTGGTTCCTGCTGGCAATGATTGCTCCAACAAAAATGATAAGCAGTTCTCAATTTTCAGTGGGATGTGCTGGCACAATTCCCGGTAATGTTCCTGGAAAGATAAAACAGTACAAGTCTCAGCAGAGCTGGCCTAGACAGGTTACCCCTTAATTGCTCAAGGTGTATAACAGCTTGGAGTAATTACAAAAGTACCTTTTTCCACTCAGAGTATCTCTGTTCTGTCTCTTTACATGCAGTTGAGTTGAGTAATAAAAATGACTTTATTACAAATAACACACTTGGCATGGAAATTGGTGTAAATTATCTTCTACTGAAAAAACAGGGTAGTGTGCTGTTGTTGGAGGTTAAGATTTTTCCATTTTTTTTTCTTTCTCCCAGGGAATTCTTCTCCCATTTGTTGCCTAAGACATGGGAACAATGATACTTGGGAGAGAAAAAGATGTGGCTGGGATGGGGAAAGGGTGTAGTTGGCTGCAGTCTCTTAGCTGGGGAGTGAGCTTGGTGGCCGGGGAGGTTTTCTCTTGGGAAATGCAGAGACACTGTGGGACTTGGCTGGGGGTGAGGGGTTGGGCTCAGCCCTGTCTCACCTTCTCTCTTGGGGGATTGGAGGGGAGACAGTTGTGGTCTTTGTGCTGGACTGCTGCTGTGGGGAGAATCTGATGCCACTGCAGAGTTTTGTCCATCACTGCTTCTTGTTACTATGGGTGAGCCTCTGCTTGCAAGAGTGGCGAGCACTGGGATCATTCCTACACCTGATCTCACTGGGAGGGACCCTCACCATCTGCTTGGGTATCTCGGGGGAAGCCTGTGACCCCAGCGTGCTGCCTCTCTCCAGAGGGAGCATCTCCTGGCTATTTGCAGGAGCCCTGGTGCCACTGCCATCCCCAGGACATCACATGGGAGACCTGAGAGCCAGGAGAAAACTCAAAACAACATGCTCCCTTCACCTTCTCTCTCCTTTTGGGGCTGCCCAGCTCCGCTGTTTTCTGCCCCTGCTCTGGTGGGTTTTGCCACATTTTAATTCAACACCCCATCTCCGCCTGGATCCCTGCTGCTCCTGCCATGGCTTCGGGTTTTTTGCAATGCTTTGTTTGCCTCCACAAACCTGCTCACCTCTGTTATTCCAGCTCGCCTCTCCAAGGTTCCTCCTACAGCACATTTCACCACCCGTAGTGTTTTGTGGAATATAACCCAAAACTCCACATCTTTGTGAAAGTTGTAAAGCCGGTATGTTTATTACAGTGCCGGACAGACGCATGTGGAGATTACTCTCCTTAAAAGACATGCATGCTTCTGGGAACTTCAGGTCCCTTTTTATCCCCCTCTCAGATACATATGCATGCAATTTCACAATAGGTTCATACATATTCATTGTTACGAATTTCGTGTGACATTTGCCACTAATTCTTCTTTATCAGAAAGAATTCCTAGGTCAGGTTGACCTGCTCTCACAGCAGTCTCTGTCTCTCTTTATCACCCTCTGTCTCCCTTCCCTTATCTCTGTCCTTCACTGAAGCAGTTTCTCTGAGCCTAGGCTTTACAGTCAGGCTACATAGCTATGTTTTCTAACCACAGACTCAAAGATGTACATTTCACCTAAATCAAAATGGATTTCTACTCTGGAGAATTTCTACTCTGTCCCAGTAGAGGCACTGAGACCAGCTGCTCGCTGTGAGTTTTGCAGAGGGAGCCACCTCCCCTCTCCTCCACCGCCTGAGCCGCCATCGCCTCATGAAGGAGCCGAGCTCGCACCACAGCGCCCCCTGCTGGCGCGGGGGAATCATCGCACCCGCCCTGCCCGGCCGGGAGCCAGCAGCGCCCCTGCTGGCTGTGCCCGGAACTGCACAGAAGGGGAAAGAGCCTGCAGCCGAGAGAGGCCGGGCCTGGGTGTCTGTGTCTGTTTGGTTTTGCTGCTGCTGTTGTTGTTTGTTTGCCTTGTTATATATATTTTACTAAAGAACTGCTGTTCCTGTTCCAACATCTTTGTCTGACAGGCTGGCATTTTCCAAGTTATAATAATTTGGAGGGAAGGTGTAATATTTTCCATTCCATGAAGATTCCCGCCTTCCTTGGCAGACACCTGTCTTTTAAACAAAGGCAATTGTCAGTATATGGTAGAGTGAAAGAGAAGCAAGAGAGAGAGATTAAATGAGAGAAAGAAAGAAAGACAGGTCACCAGTCTTGGCTCAAGCATTGATTTAGCTGATGGAGTATCCAGGCAGAACAAGGCCATTGGTTTCAGAAAAGGGCTGTCCTGCCTACGCATGGCCCCTTCGCCAGCCATATCCCTTTTGTTCTCACAGTTTCTTAGCAAGAACCCTCAGGTGGCTGCACAGCCATCAGTCTGAAGAATCCCTCTTCTTCCATGCTCCCGGACCAGTGCTTAGTGAGATGGACACAGATGGTGTCTGTGCCACGAGCTGTGGGCGAGAAGAGCATGGGGGGTACCAAATAAGATCCATGGGGACATTGTGTGTCTGAGCTGTTATTTTGAGCCAGGTTGTGCCTTCAGGAGTTTCTGAAGATGCTGTGAGAAAAAAACAGGATGTGGCTGGACAAGGGGTCATAAAGAGGTGGGACAACACTTTCCTGGAACAACCAACCAACCTTGCTGTAGCTCCTGAAGAGAAGCAAAACATGGGACAATTCAAGGAGATGAATGAGGTCACAGTGCGGACATGGGCTGTGTGTGGGTGGGGAAATCAAGGTCACCAAAGACCCCTGAAACTTCCAACCCATTTCCAGAAAAGTCTGAAAGAACAGACTGTGTATGAGAACTCATTTGCATAGAAAGCAAGAAACCTATAATTGGGGCAGACAAACTTATCCATGAAAAGGTATCCCCCCAAATCTGGGCACTGCCCTCAGGGTCTTGGACATCCAATGTACTGGACTAGCACAGGTGGATGGATGCTGGTACCAGGACCAATATCTCACCCACTGGATTGATGATGGCACCAGTACTTTTTTTTTCTCTCTGGTTCTCTCTCTTTATCTCTCTTTCCCCCCCTATTTCTTTCCGTCTTTCCCTCATTAATCCTCCTTCTTTAATTTCTCTCTTCTCTTTCACCAAGCTATTAATCCAAAGCCCACTGCCATGTGCTTATCTAGTAGACCTGGGATTACTATAACATAACCAAGATCCACACTAAATGTGTAATTTACAAATAAAACTTTATTTTTTTATGCAGACCCTCTGACTTTTGCCATTTCTTTTGACTGTGGGCATTTATGAACTTTGAGTATTTTCTATACTTAAAGGGTGGGACCCCATGGCCTGCATAACTTGCTTGGCAGATGGTGATCCCATCTTCTGTATCACCTCAGCCCGGCATGTCTGGACAGCAGCTGGGTCCTGCCAGGTGCTGAAGGACTCTACGAGGTACCTGTCTCATCTGCCTTTGACCACATGTGCTGCTCATGGGCCTAAGACTGGGTAATGCAGGGGAGGTGAAGGAAGAGATGAGGCTGTGGGCTGGTCCCAGACTTTGTTGTTTCCCTTCTTATTCCTGCCTCCCATTGGAGCCATCATTTCCCTGGTTGCCATTGGCTGTGGAGTAGCCAGGAATTTTCGTCATCAAGTCCAATGGAAAAGGCAGAAAGGAAAATCCACTATAGGGAGTCCCACACTCGGCCCATCAACCCTCTACCCTGAGCAGACTGGAACAGTTGCCACAGAAAGAAGGACAACTTAGAGGCCAAGGCTTGGATGCAAAACAACTTTAATGAATGTAAGGTAGAGACAGACATGGCTCACAGAAGGCACCAGGAGCAGCCACTAATATGCAGTGGAGCTCATGCAGGGTGTCCATCTGCCTGCCCAAAAGGGGGAGGAAGGGCAACAAGTCCCCTAGGCTGGCCTGGGGAGACATGGAGAGCAAAGTAAAGACAAAAAAAGTAGAAGGGAACAATGGCTCAGACACTAAACACCATGTCTTAAAGCTCTATCTCCTGCCCAGAGCCAGGTTCTGAGGTCTTGGAAGCTCTTGCCTAAAGACTTTAGGCAGCTTTAGCAGGGACGGCACCTGCTGCCACCATAGCAGTTGGTGATGCAGGAGAGGTCAAAGCCCCCAGAGTTGATGGGCACTCCGCCACAGCTGAGGATGTTGCCAACAGCAGCAGAGGTGGAGGATCCCACGGCGGTGTTCTGGGGGAAGGAGCTGAGGATGGGCCCAGGCAGGGTCACCACCACGGCCGAGGGCTGGATGGCCACATGGGAGTCCTGGCACTGCCTGACACAGCACTCAGTGCAGCTGCTGCCCAGCGGGCAGGGGCCGCAGGACTGGCCACAGGGGTTGCAGGGCTGGCAGCAGGACATGGCTTGAGGTCACAGGTGCACCTAGGATGGAAGAATGTGAGGACACATGAGAAGCAGCATTGCACCCAAACCCCCTGCAGCCAAGGCACCTCCTGGCCCCCATTGCAGTGCCCAGCTCAAAGCCCAGGAGCCACCTCAGACAAGTCCCAGCCTCTCTCTCTGTCTGCACAAGACCTTCTCTCCCCTGCCCTCTCCCAGCACAAGCAGCTCCCAGCCCTGTACTATGACAGCCCCTCTCAGCTGAGACCTCCAGCCAGGCAAGAGCTGCTCTTGAAGCAGCAGGAGGAGAAGAGGCTTTGCACTCACCTGATTCCTGAGGAGGAGGAGGTGAGAGAAGTGGATGAGAGAGCAGAGACTTGGGCTGCCTTTTATAGCAGTCCTGACCTGCCTCAGGCTTACAGGCAATGTCGTGGTTGTCATAATTTTCTGACCAGCTCATGTCAAATGCAAACTATCCCAGCTAATAATGGGGCTGTGTCCTGTTTTCCTGCACTGCTGCCTTTTCATTTCCTGGCTAATTCCGCGTGCTTTCCTATATGAAGATCTCTTTCTGTAAGTGTCAAGATGAGAGCATCAATGATTTCCAAGGCACAAAGACGTCAGCACAGGCAGAAATGTCAGATTAATTGTTATTGGCATTCCCTGTGGGGAGATGATGTTTACCTCTGTCATTCCTGTGGTCTCGGTGGTGGAAAAGTCAGAAAATGGTCACTGCTCTTGTACTTCTCTCCCACGTGCCCAAGGAGTCTGCTGTGAGGGGGCATACTGTGTTTCCACAACAGAGATCTCAGCTAATGACGTTTCCTGACCTTATTTGAATGTACAGGTTTTTGTTTGTTCCATGAAGACATGTGTGAGCACACGTGTGTTAGTCTAGGCTTGTAGTAAAATCTCTGGTCAAATTAGCGAGAAGATAATTCTAGGAGGTATTCAAAAACATGATTAACAAGGCAGTCATTTTTCACAACCAGTGTGAGTTCATGAGAGGAAATCCCTCCTTCTCAAACCTAATTTCCTTTCACAATAAGGTATCCCACCTAGCTGATGAATGGAAGCCAACTGATGCAATCTTTTATGCAATTCTCTGAAGTTTTTGATACCATTTCTTGCAGGATCCTTCCAGACAAAATGTCCAGGACACAGCTGGATAAATACATTGTGTGATGGGTGAGCAACTGGCTCATGGGTCAGGCACAAAGGGTGACAGTGGAGGGGTGACACAGAGTGAAGAGGTCCTGGAGATGATTTGACTGCTGGCAACTGAGACCACTGGGTCTCAGTAGGAGCAGATGAAGCCTTGGTTTCTGGACATAGGAAGAGCCAATCACTAATGGCTCTGAAGATCAGCATGCTGCTGGCCAAGATGGCAAATAAGAGAGGTCAATAATGCCTCTGTGATGACATATTTAAGAAGAAAATCAGAACAAAGTCACACAGTTTTTCTCCTCTTAGGGAAGAGGAGGAAGTGACAACATGTGAGGGAAACAACATGGCAACACCAGATCAGTGGGGAAGGAGGGGCAGGAGGGGCTCCAGGCACCAGAGCCGAGATTCCTCTGCAGGCTGTGGTGAAGTTCATGGTGAAACAGCTGTGCCCCTGCAGCCATGGGGATCCACAGGGGATGCAGAGATCCACCCACAACCTGTGGATCCACGGGGGATGCAGAGATCCACCCACAGCCCCTGGGGATCTACAGGGGATGCAAAGATCCACCCACAGCCTCTGGGGATCCACAGGGAATGCAGAGATCCACCCACAGCCTCTGGGGATCCACGGGGAATGCAGAGATCCACCCACAGCCTCTGGGGATCCACGGGGGATGCAGAGATCTACCCACAACCTGTGGTGATCCACGGGGGATGCAGAGATCCACCCACAGCCCCTGGGGATCCACGGGGAATGCAGAGATCCACCCACAGCTCATGGGGAAGGTGCCCATGCCGGAGTGGGTGGATGCCTGGAGGAGGCTGTGATCCAGTGGGAGAACTGGTAGAGAGAGGGGTCCCTGCTTCCAGGCTGGAGCAGTCTGTCCTTGGAGGAGTTCGCCCCGTGGAAAGATGACTCGTGTTGCAGCAGTTTTCGGAGGATTGTCTGCCCATGGGAGGAACTTCCATTGCAGGTGGTGCTGAAGGGCTGCTGCTTGTGAGAGTGGACCCACGCCGGAGAAGTTCACGGAGAACTGTCTCCCATGGAAGGGGCCCCATGGCCTCACAGGGGATGGACTCCTCTCCAGGAGCAGCAGAAGAAAATCTCGATGATGAACTGACCCAAAAACCCCCATGCCCTATCTCACTGCACTTTCAGTGGGAAGGAGGGAGGGTCTGAGGGAAAAAAGGTGTATAAAGGGATTATTTTGCTTCTCATTGTCCTCCTCTGATTCTGGCAGTAATAAAGTCACTTTGAATCTTTAAGTTGAGCCTGTTTTGCCCTTGAATATTTTCACCTGGTTCTTATCTCATTCATAAATCTTTTGTTATATTTTTTTCCTCTCTCCACTGTCCAGCTGTAGCAGGGGAGGGCGAGTGAGTGACTCTTCTGGGTACCAAGTGTCAAACCACAACACTTGCATAGCTTGAGTGGCTTGATACCAATTCCAACTTGTGAAATATCTGAGAACTGAATAACAACAGCAGCTGGGCCCTTTAGCCATGTGCTAAAGGGGGGTACCTATCTGTCCCTGTGTGCTGGCCATGTATACTGGGCAACAGAACAGAGGAAAAGGAAGAGATGAAGCTGTGAACTGTTCCCAGGCACTGTTGTTTTTTATCTCCACTACCAGTATATTTTGGATTGATGGTCTAATCGCCATTGGCTGTAGAGTAGCAGGGGATATCTTCATCAGGTCCAGGGGAAAGGGCACAAAGTAAAATGTACTGCATGTACTCCCACACTCTTCTTCCTCTATCTTTTTTCCTGAGCAGACTGGAATAGTTCCTACAGGGAGTATGAGGGGCAGACACTAAGATGCAGTGGAGATCCTGCAGGCTGTCCTTCAACCTCTCCTGTGGAAGGAGGGAAGGAAAATGTCCTCACTAGACTGGCCCAAAGCAATAAAGACAACAAAAGAAAAAGTGGAAGAAGAAAATAGCAACCTGAAGCTCTGTCATGTGCCCCAACAATGGAGACCTTGGGCATGAAGTTGAGAAGCGCAAGAGTGGTGCCCCTTTCCTGACAACTTTGCCATAAAGAAATCCAAAGGCATGAAACAGGTTCACATCACCTGCCCACAGGGGATCCTGCCAGCCCTTGATCTGAGCATTGTGCCTGTGCTGATGTCTTTCTACCCTGAAGTTCATGAACCTCTCATCTTGACACTTAGAGAAGTTTGCATAAAAGAAGGCACGTGGAATGCACTAGGAAATGAAAAGGCAGCAGTGCAGGAAAACAGGACACAGCCCCATTATTAGGTGGGATAGTTTGCATTTGACATGAGCTGGTCAGAAAATTATGGCTTCCACTAAGGAGCCTCTGGGCCTGAGGCAGTGCAGGACTGCTATAAAAGGCAGCCCAAGTCTCTGCTCTCACATCCACTTCTCTCACCTCGTCCTCTTCAGGAATCAGGTGAGTGCAAAGCCTCTTCTCCTCCAGCTTCAAGAGCAGCTCTTGCCTGGCTGGAGATCTCAGCTGAGAGGGGCTGTCCTAGTGAGGGGATGGGAGCTGCTTTTGCTATGAGAGGGCCAGGGGAGAGAAGGTCTTGTGCAGACAGAGAGAAGCTGGGACTTGTCTGAGGTGGCTCCTGGGCTTTGAGCTGGGCACTGCAATGGGGGCCAGGAGGTGCCCACATTGTGCAGGGTGTTTGGTGGTAGTGCTGGTTCTCCTTTGTCCTCACATTCTGCTTCTCCCTTCCTTCCATCCTAGGTGTACCTGTGACCTCAAGCCATGTCCTGCTGCAGGCCCTGTGACCCTTGCTGCCAGCCCTGTGGCCCCTGCCCCCTGGGCAGCAGCTGCACTGAGTGCTGTGTCAGGCAGTGCCAGGATTCCCACGTTGTCATTGAGCCCTCCCCTGTGCTGGTGACCCTGCCTGGCCCCATCCTCAGCTCCTTCCCCCAGAACACCGCCGTGGGATCCTCCACCTCTGCTGCTGTTGGCAGCATCCTCAGCTCTCAGGGAGTGCCCATCAGCTCTGGGGGCCTTGACCTCTCCTGCATCACCAACTGCTATGGTGGCAGCAGGTGCCGTCCCTGCTAAATCTGCTGGCAACATCCCTGGGCAAGAACCTCCATGACCTCAGCACCTGGTCCTGGTCAGGAGATAGAGCTTTGGGACATTGTAATTTGAATTTCAAGCCATTATCCCTTTCTTCTCCTGTCTCTTTTTGCTCTTTCCTTTGCTGTCCATGTCTCCTCAAGCCAGTCTGGTGGAGACCTGTTGCCCTCTCCTCCCTCTGCAGGCCAAGCAGAGGGACACCTCCACTGCAACTTAATAGATGCTTCTGGTGCCCTCTCTGAGCCACTCTGAGTATTTTTTTCCTCTACACTCAATAAAGCTTTTTTGCATTCATGTATGTGCCTCTGAGTCCTCCTTGGTTCTGTAACAATTGTTTCAGTCTGCTCAGGGAAAATAGCTGGAGAAAGAAAATGGTGGGATTCCCTGTAGTGGATTTTCCTTTGTGCCTTTTCCCTTGGAGCTGACTAAGTCATCCATAGCTTCTCAGCAGCCAAAGGCTGGGAGACTCCCTCTAAAGGGTGACAGGAATGGGGAAGGCAAAAACAATTCCTGGGACCAGCCCACAACCTCATCTCTTCCTTCTCCACCTTTCCCTTACCTGGTCGAGGCTCCATGGCATGCAAACAGAAGCACAGAGAGGTGAGATTCACTCCCTCAGCACAGGCAGGCAAAGCTGCTGTCCAGACAATGCAGGGCTGAGACAATTCACAAGTTGGGATTGGTATCAGCCATACTCAGGGTACGTAGTGGTAAATGACTTTTAGCTGAGTTTGTGCAAATGACTTTCTGCTTCACTAAATGTTCATATTTCTTCTACTTATGGATGGATGTTACCTGAACACCGTCTTCCCTTTTGACCAAACCAGTGCCCAAGAGTATCAATTAAAGATGATGGACCCTGGTTTTTGCATGCAGTATGTAGCTTATATATAGCTTAGGCTTTTGCAAAGTATTAAAACAGACTATGTGTTAATATTAAATACCTTTATTTATGTTAAGCGCTAAGTTGGTTCTATGTACTTGCAGAGTGTCTTATCTGAATAACAGTGAAAAAGAACCAGGAGAATAAATACCAAGAGAAAAATTCAAGGAGAGATTTAATACTGATCCTCCAGTATTTTATCAAAAAGTGTCAAACAATGGAATAGAGCTTCAAGAAGAAATTAAATATATAAAATTTATCTACAGGATGGCATTAAGACAAGTCAAAAGTTGAGTCAAGCAAAAAAATTCCCGGAACATGTAAATCCACAAGAATGTTTGAGCATGCATAATCCTCATGAATATGCATTTAACCGATGTAAGGAAAAAGTATGTAAGAAAATTGTTTTAAGCTAATGGGCTGCTCCTGGCAGTTTGCCAAGCACCTCTGCGCTGGATGCTGTCCCTTTTATCCCTTAGTAAACTTTAAAAAATTTTAAAGAGTGAGCCTTGTTTCTCACATCCACTAATAGAATTGCTAAAAGCTTATAAATGTTGTCCAACTTCATAAAGAGCGATGTGGGCAAAATCTGCAATTAGTTGCAGAGAAAACTTGAACTTTGGCAAAAGATGGGAGAGGGAACCCCAACAAAGGAGAAGACCTGGTATCTATACCAGTGGAGGCTGAACTCAAAGAGAAATATGTTGTGGAGCAGCAACAGATAGATCTGACTGTGTTGCAAATAGCCTTGGGGGCTGAAACAATAGCCCACCTCAGGGCAGACTGAGAATGGAATGCCCAGAAGAAGCTAGCCCAAAACCTGAAAAACCAGTTAAACAAACTTCTCCAAAGCCAAAGAGCTTTGGAGTTGCAAATTAACGCTGTTGGGGAAGGTGTGAAGAATTAATTAGAGTTTTTCAGCCCTGAGGAAAAGGTGGACCTCCTTAAACATGATGTCACAATCCTTAGCCCTTGTGAGTTTAATGCAGCAAAACCAAACCCTCCCTCCATCCTTAACTCCACCCACCTGTAAAAGTAGAAAAGACAGAGAGGGAGGCAGGACTCCCTGAGCCTGGTATCATTTCACTCCACTCTCCAGACAAGAGGTTTGAGGCAGCAAAACCAATCCTCTACTTCTTTTCATCCCAAGCTCTGCCCACTTGTAAAGACAAAATTCATTTATCCGGAGGCAGAGTACACAGAATATTATCTCTGCAACAGAACTGCTTAAGTTACAAGGGAAAATTTGTAATTGTCCCAAAGAAAAATGGAACAGAGAAGGTTTTCAAAATTTCACTGATGGGGGTTGTGTTAGTTTAAGATAATTTAAAGACCTGGGCAATCTAAAATAAGTAATCTTCCCTTAATTCCAACCAACTCCTTTCCACCAATAAAGAACAAAAATATGAGTAGATATAAGTGAAAAAAATAGCAGTTTACTAACGAACAGAACAGGCAAAAAACCCCCAAAAAGTTAAATTACTGCTAGATACAAAATTGCTGAACCTCAAAAAACCCATGGGAACCAAGTGAGACTGGAATTCCAGAAATGTTCTTCCCAAGGTGTCTGCATGGTTTGAGGGACAAGGGGAAGACGGCATCACACCCTTTCCTTCCAAGATGGCAGGTGACCATGTGATTCTGGGAAAAAGGGGACAAGATAATGGTAAATCCTACCTGGAAAGGCAAGAACCTGTAGACGAGTTCTAGTGGCTGATGAAGACTTGCCAGCTCACATGGAGTCTGCACTGCTGCCGCTTCCTCCTGCCATTCATGGGGCTCCCCTGGTGCTGCTGCTGTGCTCTGCACTCTGCCTGTGGTGGAGGGGAAAGGACAGGTCTGCCAACAGCAGCATAGAGTGGTCTGACCCCAGGAACTTGCTCGCTTTTTCACTGCTGGCAGAGTTTTTGGAAGTTCATTTCAAAAAAGTTGTTAATTGTGAAATGCAGTCTTTACAAGTGGCTACAGTTGTAAATCCAAAGTAACTGACTTCAAAGCCAAGATCCCACCTTCACCAAAAGGTGAAGAAAAAGAGAAAAGAAGGTGAAGAAAAGAAAAACGTGCCATGAAAGAGAAAGAGTCTCTGTTTCCACATTCTTCTTTCCTGGAGTGGGGGCTAATCCATCTTGACCAGCTTGCTGTAGCATGGCTGCCTGCGGTGACAGGCAGCGCCTGTGTGATTCACCTCCAGGCAGCTCAAAACTGCTACCTGTAGTGTCTCTGAGACAATGGAACAAAAACAAAAAGAGAAACCAAAAGTGAAAAAGCCTTTCCTGAAGCAAGACCAAGAGCCGATCCAGGCCATAGCCCATGGGGTGTTTGGTTCACAGGAGTGGGGACTGCGACTGTGTAGCCTGAATATGGCAGATATTGATATCAGCTTGTGATTCACTTCAGCCTCGCGCGTCTGGAAGGCAGCCAGGCCTTGCTAGGTGATGAAGAAGTGTATGGGTTGCATATCTCATCTGTCTTTGACCATCTGTGCTGACCACAGATCTGTAGACTGTATGATGGAAGGGAGGAGAGGGCAGAGGTGAAGTTGTGGGCTGTCCCCAGAACTTTGTTTCCCATATCTATTGCTGCGACCCTTCAAAGCCAGGGTTTCCCTGAAGGCCGTTCTCTGTGGGGTAGCCAGGGAAGATTTTGACAGCTCCAAAAGAAAAGGCATGAAGTAAAATTCACTGCAGGGAGTCCCTTGCTTTCTCCATATTTTTCCTTGAGTTGACTGGAAGAGTTGTCGTGGAAAGAAGGAGGATTTGGAGGCCATGGATTGGTTGCAAAACAACTTTATTAAGTCCAAAGAAGAAAAGGAGGTGCCTCAGAGAGAGCACGTGGAAGGCCAATAGGATGCAGTAGAGTTCCTGCAGGTTGTCCATCTGCGCACTCTAAAGAGGGAGGAAGAGAAAGGGCAACAAGTTCTCCCATGTTGGTCCGGGGAGACACAGATAGCAAAAGAAAGAGATGAAGAGGAGAGAGGAGAAGAAGGGGACAGCATCTTGAAACTCGAATTACAATGTCCCAAAGCTCTATCTTCTGCCCAGAACCTGGTGCTGAGGTCATGGAGGTCCTTGCCCAAGGATGTTGCCAGCAGATTTAGCAGGGACGGCACCTGCTGCCACCGTAGCAGTTGGTGATGCAGGAGATGTCAAAGCCCCCAGAGCTGATGGGCACTCCGCCACAGCTGAGGATGTTGCCAACAGCAGCAGAGGTGGAGGATCCCACGGCGGTGTTCTGGGGGAAGGAGCTGAGGATGGGCCCAGGCAGGGTCACCAGCACAGGGGAGGGCTCAATGACAACGTGGGAGCTCTGGCACTGCCTGACACAGCACTCAGTGCAGCTGCTGCCCAGGGGGCAGGGGCCACAGGGCTGGCAGCAAGGGTCACAGGGCCTGCAGCAGGACATGGCTTGGGATCACAGGTGGACCTAGGATGGAAGGAAGGGAGAAGCAGAATGTGAGGACAAAGGAGTACCAGCGCTACCACCCAGACCCCCTGCAGCCAAGGCACCCCCTTGCCCCCATTGCAGTGCCCAGCTCAAAGCCCAGGAGCCACCTCAGACAAGTCCCAGCCTCTCTCTGTCTGCACAAGACCTTCTTTCCCCTGCCCTCTCCCAACACAAGCAACTCCCAGCCCTGGGCTCTTGCAGCTCCTCTCAGCTGAGACCTCCAGCCAGGCAAGAGCTGCTCTTGAAGCAGCAGCAGGATGAGGAGGAGGAAAAGAGGCTTTGCACTCACCTGATTCCTGAAGAGGAGGAGGTGAGAGAAGTGGATGTGAGAGCAGAGACTTGGGCTGCCTTTTATAGCAGTCCTGCCCTGCCTCAGGCGCAGAGGCTCCTTTGTGGAAGTGGTTATTTTGTGACCAGCTCATGTCAAATGCTAACCATCCAAGTTAATAATGGGGCTTTGTAGTTGTTTCCTGCATTGCTGCCTTTTCATTTCCTGGCTTCTGCCAAAAAGCTTCCTATATGAAGTTCTCCCTCTGTAATTGCTGTGATGAAATGGTCAGTGATTTCCAGGGCAGAAATGTCAATACAGGCAGAACGCTCTGATCAAGGGCTGGTGACATCCCTTTTTGGTCAGGTGATGTTCACTTGGGTCATTTCTGATTGGATTGTTTATGGCAAAGTTGTCAGGAAATGGGCACCGCTGTTGGGCTTCTTGCTCACATGCCTAATAACTGCAACGTGAGGGGACGTGACAGAGCTTTTGGTGTTCTTTCCGTATTCTACTCTGCTCCTTCTTACCTCCTGCTCTCTATGTGTCCACAGGCAGGTGTAGTGGGGATGTGTTGCCCTCTCTCCCTCAGCATGAGAGTCAGATGGACACCCTGCAGATGCTCCACTGCATCTTAGTGGCTGCTCCTGGTTCCTTCTCTGAGCCACCTCCTCTTCTTCCTTAGATTCATTAATGTTGTGGATCCAAACTTGGACCTCCAAGTCGTCCTGTGTTCTGTGCAACACTTCCAGTCTTCTCAGTGAAAAAGGTAGAGAAGCTGGGGATGCTATGGAGCAAGCTCTATTTCTTCAAAAAGTTTTTGCAGCAGTGGAGAAGATGTTGGAAAATTCTTTTGACCTTAACATCGAGTGTACGATCCCCATATTCATGGTTAATGCTTAGTTTCATGGCAGGCAGTGCTTAGTACAAATACCAGAGATATATGTGGCCTAATGCTTCCTCATTTCCTTCTGTCAGTGATTAATATGGATTGGCCTATATCCTACTTTGGAATATAAGGTTTGTGTGTCAGAGTGAAGAATGATGGAGTAGTACTTTATGACCTGACCACATATTTGGGATACTCTCAAAAGGAAAAGATTCATCAGAAGATCTGGAACCATATCCAAACAAATTGATGGAAATATTTAACCTATGTTCATGTATTCAAAAAGTGATGAATATGTATTAGTTTTTGGAATACAACCTGATCTGTTAGGTTAGTGGACATGATTAGAGGAGGCATCCCCATGCATCCAGCTCTCTAATAAAGTAACGTCAGCTTTCTGACGTAGCTTTCTGAAATTGGTTGGAGTGTTTATTTCCCTGTTTTTGGTGACAGCGGGGCTTTGAGCAGCTTGGTGGAAGGTGTCCCTGCCCATGGCAGTGGGTGGGACAAGATTGTCTAACCTAAACCCTTTGACAACTCTGTGATCTGTGGGCCATCCTTGGCAGCCCTGTCTTCACCAGGGTCCATCTTCCTTTGTCTGTCTTGCAGTCCCCCCTTGGGCACGGGTTTGGTCAAAGGCTTCCATTGGGAAGGCATTGATGGACAGATTACATCTATCCATACATGGCAGAAATGTGAATTAACAGTGAAGCCCTAAGTCTTCTGCACAAACTCAGCCTAAAGTCATTCACCACAGCATATCCTGAGTATGGCTGATTCCAATTCTAACTTCTGAAACATCTCAGCACTGCATCTTAGGACAGAGATGGGCGCTGCATGCGCTGAGGGCCCCTATGAGATTGAGATGTGATCCTCATCTGCCTGTCCTGCTGTGTGCAGGCCATGGACCCTAGACTGGGTGGTGGAGGGGAGGAGAAGGTAGGGATGAGGTTGTGAGCTGTTTCCACACATTGCTGTTTCCCAGCTGTTGGGAGGAAAAGGTTGAAACTGAAAGACTTGGAGAGCAGGGTGATGGATTTGCACAAAGTGACCTTGTAGGTGGGGAGGCTGAGAACACCCATGTGGGAAGCTTCACATATTTACTGCTGATTATCCTCTGTCTTTTTTGAGAGATAATATAAAAGCTATCAGAACCTTAAGAGGCATCTCTCACAAACAGTCTTGAGTCTCCTGCTGGGAGAGTGAGAGATCAAAAAGCTCAAAGGTCATAAATGCACAGCATTGTGATAAACAGCATGTACAAGAGGCTCCTTGAGATACTAGGACAGGAAGTGACCTGCCAGGATTGGACTGACCCTAATGGTGCCACTGTTCCTCTCTTATGTGTCTCTGCAGCCTGGCAGTGCCTTGGAAACTGTGAGTTAATGAGGTAATGAAATAAATTTACTCTTTGCATTTCAGCTGTGGTTGTTGACTTGGATGTATCAATTCACACACCAACCCACTCCTGCTACCCTTTGGGGCCTTGCTGTTCCTGATGGCCATTGACTGTGCAGTACCCAGGTACATTTTCCCCAGCACCAAGACAAAAGGGCACAAAGTAAAATCAACTGCAGGAATTCCCAACCTCTGTTTCTCTACCTTTTTTCCTGAGCAGACTGGAAGAATTTCAGTGGAAAGAAAGAGAACTTAGAGGACTGGACTTGGATGCAAAACAACTTTATTGAGTCGAAAAAAGAAAAAGGGGGCTGCTCACACAGAGCACCAGGAGCAGCCACTAAGGAGCAGTGGAATTTCTGCAGGGTGTCCATCACCCTTTACTAATGATGAAGAGAGGACAACACATCTCCACTAGGCTGGGTTGGGAAGATATGTGGAGGAAAGGAAAGAAAGAGAAAAGTAAAAGAAGGGAACAATGCCACAATGCCATGAAGCTGTAAAGAAAATATCCCAAAGCTCTAGGACCTGGCCAGAGCCAGGTTCGGAGGTCTTGAATCTTTCCCAAGGATGTTTGCAGCACATTTAGCAGGGACGGCACCTGCTGCTGCCATAGCAGTTGGTGATGCAGGAGATGTCAAAGCTTCCAGAGCTGATGGGCACTCCACCACAGCTGAGGATGTTGCCAACAGCAGCAGAGGTGGAGGATCCCACGGCGGTGTTCTGTGGGGAGGAGCTGAGGATGGGCCCAGGCAGGGTCACCAGCACAGCAGGCGGCTCAATGACAACGTGGGAGCTCTGGCACTGCCTGACACAGCACTCATTGCAGCTGCTGGCCAGCGGGCAGGGGCCACAGGGCTGGCAGCAAGGGTCACAGGGCCTGCAGCAGGACATGGCTCGGGGTCACAGGTGCACCTGGCACAGAGGGCAGGGAGAAGCACAAAGTGAGGAGACATGAGAAGCAGCACTGCACCCAAACCCCCTGTAGCCAAGGCACCTCCTGGCCTACATTGCAGTGCCCAGTTCGACACCCAGGGGCCACCTCAGCCAAGTCCCAGCCTCTTTCTGTCTGCACAAGACCTTCTCTCCCCTGCCCTCTCCCAGCACAAGCAGCTCCCAGCCCTGGGCTTTTGTAGCCTCTCTCAGCTGAGACCTCCAGCCAGGCAGGAGCTTCTCTTGAAACAGCAGCAGCAGCAGCAGGAGGAGGAGGAGGAGGAGAAGACTTTGCACTCACCTGATTCCTGAAGAGGAGGAGGTGAGAGAAGTGGATGTGAGAGCAGAGAGTAGGGCTGCCTTTTATAGCAGTCCTGACCTGCCTCAGGCCAACAGGCAGCTTAATGGAAGTCATAATTTTCTGACCAGTACATGGCAAATGTGCACCATCCCAGTTAAATGTAGGGGTTTCTTTCCTGGCTTCCTGTACTGCTGCCTTTTCATTTCCCGGTTAATTCTCTGTGCTTTCCTACATGAAAGGTAATTTCTCTGAGTGCTGGGATGAGAGATTCAATGATTTCCCGGGCAAAACCAATGCTGGGTGCACTTAGAATGCTCAGACCATCACTTGGCAGCATCCTTGGTGGACAAATATGTTCACCTGTGTCATTCCTGTGGGTTTGGTTTTATCCAAGTTGTCAGGAAATGGGCGTCAGTCTTGTGCTTCTTGCCCACATGCCCAAGGACTGCCATGTGCGAGCTCATGACACATCATTTTCTGTTGTTTTTCCCATCTCTCCATGATGGTCACTCACTGTTGCACACAGGTCTTCATCTGCTGGGAGTGGTGGACTCTGTTGCTTTTCAAAGAGTGCTCAGAGAAAAATTGTGTTGGCCACATTTGGCTCATGGTCTTTCTGTGCACTCTCTGTGGTCCTCTGGGCATACCAGGAGTTGTCTGGGGCCTGATCCTTATCAAGGATAGCTGAGTAGTTTTCTGCCGCACTTGTCCCCACTATCTCCTTAGCAGACTTCCCAGAAATACATGTTTTTCTATCTATTTCTGACTCTTTTCTGACTCTCTGGGACCATACAGATCTTTGCAATATTCCATGCTGCTGTGTTTGAGCACACGTGCCTCATTCTGTGCTTGGGTTACCCTCTTGAGGGCATGTGCAGGTCAGAACAGCAGGGCTCTTCCCTGGAGTGTTCATGATCTCAGAGAGAAACATGTTTCCTTTGCCATCAGGAATGGCACTTTGTATGGAATCTACAGTTGAATGGTCATGGCTTGAAGGTGGCGGAGAAGTAGCCCTGCAATCAGCTTCTGCCTCCTGCACTGTTCATTTCTTGTTTTATGGAGAGGGAGAAACACCAAGGCAGTCTGGCCACTTTTGCAGGTTGTTATCATTCAGTGGATCCCCTTCTGCTGGAACGTTGCTGGTGGCCAGGGTGGGACACATGCTCCTCCTATCCAGGCCAATGCCAGATGCATTTCTACATCTCAGCACCCTGATTCTAACTGAGCAGGGCTTTGACCCCACCCAGGAAATGGTTCTTGGACCAAAGGAACCCCAATTCAGGTGTTGCTCTGCTGTGAGATATAGGGGAGTGTGATTGACCCACATAGCATTCCTGAGTGTTGCTCCCTCCCCTTTAGAAGCTATTGAGGGTCAGAATCTTTTCGTTTGATGCTCTTTCCTCACAGAATTTTGTCCCATGATTTGCTTGGAAACATTAATGACGGGGTACTTGAGAATGAAAAAAGAAGTGCCCAAGTTCTGGGGAGGAGGGCATCTGGCTGCATTTCTCCTATCTGTGGGTTTCTTCTGGAGGCCAGAAATGCCAAGAGGTTTGGAGTGGGAAAATGGGATTGGGTGCAGCCCCTGGCTCTCTTTCTCTCTCAGCTTTCAGAGGGGAGAGAGACTCCAGCACAGTGGAGAGAATTTCTCGTCAGTTTTGGGTTCCATCTCCAACTACCTTTTTTCTACTCTGCATGGAGCTCTACTCGTAAAGAGCAGCCGTTGCTCTGGGACCTCATTAACACTCTCCATCACTAAAAGAGGGAGTTTTCACCATATGTTCAGGTGTTTGGAATCCCCACCCCTCCTTTCCTTGCAATGTTTGGAGTCCGGCTGCCACTTTTGGGCCCCATGTGATTCTTTGTCACTTCTCTGGGTTTTTCTGCACTGTAGCCTCCTGCCTGTTGAGACATCTGACAGTTCGAGCTACAACTGCAGAGCTTACATTACATACCATCCGCCAACCTGGGATTTTTGCTCATTCCTGCTCTTCCAGCTTGCAGATCGACCACCTCGGGCAGCTGGATCAGCCGGATCAGCTGCCCCTCGGGCTGTGTAAAGCCAAGCCTTTCTTTTATCCCTTCCCATCTTGGTCAAGCTGCCATTTACCACCTGACCCCCAAGCTCGGGCCACAGCGCCTTCTGCTGCCATGGGGGAATCATTGCACGCGCCCTGCCCGGCCAGGAGCCAGCAGCGCCCCTGCTGGCTGTGCCCGGAGGTGCAATCCCCTCAGCCCTGCGTGTCTGGGCAGCAGCTGGGCCCTGCCGAGTGCTGAGGGACTGTGTGAGGTTTGGATCACATCTCCTTGTTCCCAGGTGTGCTGGCCACGTAACCTAGGCTAGGCAATGAAGGAAGGATAGGAAGAGATGAGCTGTGGGCTGTCTCCAGGTATTGTTAGTTCCCATCTCCACTCCCTTGGAGCCAAAGTGTCTATGATGGCCTTCGGCTTCATTAGCTCCAACAGACAATAGTGAAAAATAAAATCCTCTGCAGTGAGACCCTCACATTGCTTTCATCTCCTTTTTCCTGAGCAAACTGGAGAAGTTCCCCCAGAACAACAGATGACTCAGTCACAAAGGCTTGAATGCAAGACAATTTTAATGAGTTTAAAGAACAAAAGCAGATGGCTGACAGAGAGCACCAGGAGCAGCCACTAAGATGGAGCTCCCATGTGGTGTTCTTTGCACTGCTCTGCAGAAGAAGAAGAAGGCACGGCATGTCCACATTAGACTGCCTAGAGGAGTGAGGGACAGAAATGGAGAGGAGAATAGAACGAGGAAGGGATGGTCCAAAGCTCTAAATACAATTTTCTGAAGCTCTGTTTCCTGTCAAATCCATGCTTTGAAGTCTGGGGCGTTCTTGCGGAAAGACATTGCCAGCAGCTTTAGCAGGGACGGCATCTGCTGCCACCATAGCAGTTGGTGATGCAGGAGATGTCAAAGCCCCCAGAGCTGATGGGCACTCCGCCACAGCTGAGGATGTTGCCAACAGCAGCAGAGGTGGAGGATCCCACGGCGGTGTTCTGTGGGGAGGAGCTGAGGATGGGCCCAGGCAGGGTCACCAGCACAGCAGGCGGCTCAATGACAACGTGGGAGCTCTGGCACTGCCTGACACAGCACTCATTGCAGCTGCTGGCCAGCGGGCAGGGGCCACAGGGCTGGCAGCAAGGGTCACAGGGCTTGCAGCAGGACATGGCTCAGGGTCACTGGTGAACCTGGCTCAGAGGGCAGGGAGAAGCACAAAGTGAGGACACATGAGAAGCAGCACTGCACCCAAACCCCCTGCAACCAAGGCACCTTCTGGCCCCCATTGCAGTGCCCAGCTCAAAGCCCAGGAGCCATCTCAACCAAGTACCAACTTCTCTCTGTCTGCACAAGACCTCTCCCCTGCCCTCTCCCAGCACAAGCAGCTCCCAGCCCTATGCTAAGACAGCCCTTCTCAGCTGAGACCTTCAGCCAGGCAAGAGCTGCTCTTGAAGCAGCAGCAGCAGGAGGAGGAGAAGAGGCTTTGCACTCACCTGATTCCTGAAGAGGAGGAGGTGAGAGAAGTGGATGAGAGAGCAGAGAGTAGGGCTGACTTTTATAGCAGTCCTGCCCTGCCTCAGGCCCACAGACACATTAGTGGACATCATATTTTTCTTACCAGCTCATGTCAAATGTACACCATCCCTGTTAATGGTATGAGCCGTGTCCTGGTTTCCTGCACTGCTGCCTTTTCATTTCCCGACTAATTCACTGTTCTTTCCTATATGAAAGATCATTTCTCTAAGGGCTGGGATGAAATATTCAAGGGTTTCCTGGGCAAAAACAATGCTAGGGGCATTTGGAATGCTCACACCATCACTTGGCAGCATCCTCTGAGGAGAAAAATGTTCACCTGTGTCATTCCTGTGGGTTTGGTTTTATCCAAGTTGTCAGGAAATGGGCGTCAGTCTCAAGCTTCTTGCCCACATGCCCAAGGACTGCCATGTGCGGGCTCATGACACATCATTTTCTGTTGTTTTTCCATCTCTCGATGATGGTCACTCACTGTTGCACACAGGTCTTCATCTGCTGGGAGGGTTGAACCCTGTTGCTACTCAAAGAGTGCTCAGAGAAAAATTGTGTTGGCCTCATTTGACTCATGGCCTTTCTGTGCACTCTCTGTGGTTCTCTGGGAATACCAGGAGTTATCTGGGGCCTGATCCTTATCAAGGATAGCTGAGTAGTTTTCTGCCACACTTGTCCCCACTATCTCCTCAGCAATCTTCCCAAAACTGCACATCTTTTCTGTCTATTCTTGTCTCTTTCCTAACTCTCTGGGACCATACAGATCTTTGCATTATTCCATGCTGCTGTGTTTGAGCCCACGTGCCTCATTCTGTGCTTGGGTTACCCTCTTGAGGGCATGTGCAGGTCAGAGCAGCAGGACTCTTCCCTGGAGTGTTCATGATCTCAGAGAGAAACATGTTTCCTTTGCCATGAGGAATGGCACTTTGTATGGAATCTACAGCTGAATGGTTGTGGCTTCAAGTGGGTCGAGTACTTTGCACTGAAATCAGCTTCTGCCTCCTGCACTGTTCATTTCTTGTTTTATGGAGAGGGAGAAATACCAAGGCAGCCTCCCCACTTCTGCAGGTTGTTATCATTCAGTGCCTCCCCTTTTAGTGGAACGTTGCTGGTGACAAGGGTAGGACACATGTTCCTTCCCTCCAGGCCCATGCTAGATGCGTTTCTACATCCCAGTAGCCTGGTGCAAACTGAGCAGGTATGAGAGACCCCAGGAAATGGTTCTTGGATCAAAGGAACCAATATTCAGGTGTTGCTCTGCTGTGAGATATAGGACAGTTGGATCAATCCACATAGTATAGCTGAGTGCTGTCCCCTCCTCTTTAGAGGCTTTTTAGGGTTAGAACCTTTTAATAAGATGCTTTTTCTTCAAGGAATTTTTTCCCATGATTTGCTAGGAAAAATTAATGACGGGGTACTTGAGAATGAAAAAAGAAGTGGCCAAGCTCTGGGGAGGAGGGCATCTGGCTGCATTTCTCCTATCTGTGGGTTTCTTCTGGAGGCCAGAAATGCCAAGAGGTTTGGAGTGGGAAAATGGGATTGGGTGCAGCCCCTGGCTCTCTCTCTCAGCTTTCAGAGGGGAGAGAGACTCCAGCACAGTGGGGAGAATTTCTCGTCAGTTTTGGGTTCCATCTCCAACTACCTTTTTTCTACTCTGCATGGAGCTCTACTCGTAAAGAGCAGCCATTGCTCTGGGACCTCATTAACACTCTCCATCACTAAAAGAGGGAGTTTTCACCATATGTTCAGGTGTTTGGAATCCCCACCCCTCCTTTCCTTGCAATGTTTGGAGTCCGGCTGCCACTTTTGGGCCCCATGTGATTCTTTGTCACTTCTCTGGGTTTTTCTGCACTGTAGCCTCCTGCCTGTTGAGACATCTGACAGTTCGAGCTACAACTGCAGAGCTTACATTACATACCATCCGCCAACCTGGGATTTTTGCTCATTCCTGCTCTTCCAGCTTGCAGATCGACCACCTCGGGCAGCTGGATCAGCCGGATCAGCTGCCCCTCGGGCTGTGTAAAGCCAAGCCTTTCTTTTATCCCTTCCCATCTTGGTCAAGCTGCCATTTACCACCTGACCCCCGAGCTCGCGCCACAGCGCCCTCTGCTGCCATGGGGGAATCATCGCATGCGCCCTGCCCGGCCGGGAGCCAGCAGCGCCCCTGCTGGCTGTGCCCGGAGCTGCGGTCCCCTCAGCCCTGCATGTCTGGGCAGTAGCTGGGCCCTGCCGAGTGCTGAGGGACTGTGTGAGGTTTTCGCCTCATGTCCTTGTTCCCAGGTGTGCTGGCCACAGGCCGTAGGCCAGGCAATGAAGGAAGGACAGGTAGTGATGAGCTGTGGGCTGTCTCCAGGTATTGTTGATTCCCATCTCCACTCCCTTGGAGCCAAAGTGTCTATGATGGCCTTCGGCTTCATTAGCTCCAAAGGACAATAGTGAAAAATCCTCTGCAGTGAGACCCTCACATTGCTTTCATCTCCTTTTTCCTGAGCAAACTGGAGAAGTTCCCCCAGAACAACAGACGACTCAGACACAAAGGCTTGAATGCAACACAATTTTAATGTGTTTAAAGAACAAAAGTAGATGGCTCACAGAGAGCACCAGGAGCAACCACTAAGATGGAGCTCCCATGTGGTGTTCTTTGCACTGCTCTGCAGAAGAAGAAGGAGGCACGGCATGTACACATTAGACTGCCTTGGGGAGTGAGGGACAGAAATGGAGAGGAGAATAGAACAAGGAAGGGATGGTCCAAAGGTCTAAATACAATTTTCTGAAGCTCTATTTCCTGCCCAAAACCATGCTTTGAAATCTTGAGCATTCTGGTGGAAAGACATTGCCAGCAGCTTTAGCAGGGACGGCACCTGCTGCCACCATAGCAGTTGGTGATGCAGGAGATGTCAAAGCCCCCAGAGCTGATGGGCACTCCGCCGCAGCTGAGGATGTTGCCAACAGCAGCAGAGGTGGAGGATCCCACGGCGGTGTTCTGTGGGGAGGAGCTGAGGATGGGCCCAGGCAGGGTCACCAGCACAGCAGGCGGCTCAATGACAACGTGGGAGCTCTGGCACTGCCTGACACAGCACTCATTGCAGCTGCTGGCCAGCGGGCAGGGGCCACAGGGCTGGCAGCAAGGGTCACAGGGCTTGCAGCAGGACATGGCTCAGGGTGACAGGTGCACCTGGCTCAGAGGGCAGGGAGAAGCACAAAGTGAGGAGACATGAGAAGCAGCACTGCACCCAAACCCCCTGCAGTCAAGACACCTCCTGGCCCCCATTGCAGTGCCCAGCTCAAAGCCCAGGAGCCATCTCAGCCAAGTCCCAGCCTCTCTCTGTTTGCACAAGGCCTTCTCTCCCCTGTGCTCTCCCAGCACAAGTACCTCACAGCCCTGAACTACAACAGCCCCTCTCAGTTCAGTCCTCCAGCCAAGCAAGAGCTTCTCGTGAAACAGCAGCAGCAGCAGCAGGAGGAGAAGAGGTTTCCCACTCACCTGATTCCTGAAGAGGAGAAGGAGGTGAGAGAAGTGGATGAGAGAGCAGAGACTTGGGCTGCCTTTTATAGCAGTCCTGCCCTGCCTCAGGCCCACAGACACATTAGTGGATGTCATAATTTTGTGACCAGCTCATGTCAAATGTGCACCATTCCAGGTGATGGTATGCGCTGTGTCCTGGTTACCTGTACTGCTGCCTTTTCATTTCCCGGCTAATTCACTGTTCTTTCCTACATGAAGGGTCATTTCTCTAAATGCTGGGATGAGAGATTCAAGGGTTTCCTGGGCAAAAACAATGCTGGATGCATTTGGAATGCTCTCACCATCACTTGGCAGCATCCTCTGCGGAGAAAAATGTTCACCTGTGTCATTCCTGTGGGTTTGGTTTTATCCAAGTTGTCAGGAAATGGGCGTCAGTCTCGTGCTTCTTGCCCACATGCCGAAGGACTGCCATGTGAGGGCTCAGGAGATACAATTTTCTGTTGTTTTTCCCATCTCTTCATGATGGTCACTCACTGTTGCACACAGGTCTTCATCTGCTGGGAGGGTTGAACCCTGTTGCTATTCAAACAGTGCTCAGAGAAAAATTGTGTTGGCCTCATTTGACTCATGGTCTTTCTGCGCAATCTCTGTGGGTCCCCTGTAAATACCAGGCGTTATCTGGGGCCTGATCCTTATCAAGGATAGCTGAGTAGTTTTCTGCCACACTTGTCCCCAGTATCTCCTTAGCAAACTTCCCAGAACTGCACATCTTTTCTGTCGGTGCCTCAGTCTTTGCTGACTCTCTGGGAACATACAGATCTTTGCATTATTCCATGCTGCTGTGTTTGAGCCCACGTGCCTCATTCTGTGCTTGGGTGACCCTCCTGAGGGCATGTGCAGGTCAGAACAGCAGGACTCTTCCCTGGAGTGTTCATGATCTCAGAGAGAAACATGTTTCCTTTGCCATCAGGAATGGCACTTTGTATGGAATCTACGGTTGAATGGTCGTGGCTTGAATGTGGCAGAGAAGTAGCCCTGAAATCAGCTTCTGCCTCCTGCACTGTTCATTTCTTGTTTTATGGAGAGGGAGAAACACCAAGGCAGTCTGGCCACTTTTGCAGGTTGTTATCATTCAGTGGATCCCCTTCTGGTGGAATGTTGCTGGTGGCCAGGGTGGGACACTGGCCCCTCCTGTCCTGGTCAATGCCAGATGCATTTCTACATCTCAGCATCCTTGAGCTGACTGAGCACGGCTAAGACTCCCCAGGAAATGGTTCTTGGTCCAAAGGGACCCATATGCAGGTATTTCTCCGCTGTGAGATATAGGATAGTTGGATCTACCCACTTAGCATAGCTGAGTGCTGCTCCCGTCCCTTTAGAAGCTGTTAATGGTTCTGATCTTTTTCTTTGATTCTTTTTCTTCAACGAATTTTTTCCCATGATTTGCTAGGAAACATTAATGACTGGGTATTAAAGAAAGAGAAAAGAAATGGCCAAGCTCAGGTGAGAAGGGCATCAGGATGCACATTACTTATCTGAGAGTTTCTCCTGTAGGCCAGAGAAGCCGAGAGATTTAGACCGGGGAGATGGGCTTAGTTGCAGCCCCTGGATCTCTTTCTCTCTCAGCTTTCATAGAGGAGAGTCAATGCAGATCTGTGGGGAGAATTCATCACCACTATCGGGTACATCTCCTCTTGCCTTTATCTTACTGCGTGTGGAGCTCTGCTCTTAATAGCAGGCATTGATCTGGAACCTTGTTAACACTCTACCTCACTAAATGAGGGACATTTCACCATACGTCCGTATGTCCAGCTGCTCAGAATCCCCTACCCCGCCTTTCCTTGCAATGTTATAGTCAGGATTCCACTGCAGGGCCCCTGCTGTGTCTTCAACATTGCTCTGGATTTTGTCTGCCTACTGAGACACCCCACAGTTCCAGCTACAGCTGCAGAGCTACAGATAAAGCTCATCCACTATCCTGGAATATTTGCTCATTCCTGCCATTCCAGATTTCTGCCCCGCTGAGTCCATCTGGGACAGCCGGATGAGCTGCCCCTTAAACTTTGTAAAGCAAAACCATTCTTCCATTCCTTCCAATCTTGGTCAAGCCGTCGTTACCACATATCCCGAACTTGCGCCACAGCGCCCTCTGCTGCCATGGGGGAATCATCGCGTGCGCCCTGCCCGGCCGGGAGCCAGCAGCGCCCCTGCTGGCTGTGCCCGGAGGTGTGAGCCCCTCAGCCCTGCGTGTCTGGGCAGCAGCTGGGCCCTGCTGCATGCTGAGGGACTGTGTGAGGTTTGGACCTCATCTCCTTGTTCCCCAGAGCGCTGGCCACAGACGCCAGGCCAGGCAATGAAGGAAGGATAGGAAGAGCTGAGTTGCGGGCTGTCCCCATGTATTGTTGATTCCCATCTCCAGTCCTTTGGAGCCAAAATCTTCCTGATGGCCTCCGGCTGCCAAGTAGCAAGGGATGTTCTTCATCAGCTCCAAATGAAAAGGGCACAAAGTAAATTCCACTACAGTGACCCCAAACATTGCGTCCTCCAACTTTATCCTGAGCAAACTGGAGGGGTTGCCCCAGAACAACAGACGACTCAGACACAAAGGCTTGAATGCAACACAGTTTTAATAAGTTTGCAGAAGAAAAGGGGATGGCTCACAGAAAGCACCAGGAGCAGCCACTAAGATGGAGCTCCCATGTGGTGTTCTTTGCACTGCTCTGCAGAGGGAGGAAGGATGGCAGGTCCACACTAGACTGCCTTCGGAAGTGAGGGACAGAAATGGAAAGGAGATTAGAACAAGGAAGGGATGGTCCAAAGGTCTAAATACAATTTTCTGAAGCTCTATTTCCAGCCCAAAACCATGCTTTGAAATCTTGGGTGTTCTGGCCGGAAGACATGGCCAGCAGCTTTAGCAAGGACGGCATCTGCTGCCACCATAGCAGTTGGTGATGCAGGAGATGTCAAAGCCCCCAGAGCTGATGGGCACTCCGCCACAGCTGAGGATGTTGCCAACAGCAGCAGAGGTGGAGGATCCCACGGCGGTGTTCTGTGGGGAGGAGCTGAGGATGGGCCCAGGCAGGGTCACCAGCACAGCAGGCGGCTCAATGACAACGTGGGAGCTCTGGCACTGCCTGACACAGCACTCATTGCAGCTGCTGGCCAGCGGGCAGGGGCCACAGGGCTGGCAGCAAGGCTCACAGGGCTTGCAGCAGGACATGGCTCAGGGTGACAGGTGCACCTGGAACAGAGGGCAGGGAGAAGCACAAAGTGAGGACACATGAGAAGCAGCACTGCACCCAGACCCCCTGCAACCAAGGCACCTCCTGGCCCCCATTGCAGTGCCCAGCTCAAAGCCCAGGAGCCACCTCAGACAAGTCCCAGCCTCTCACTCTGTCTGCACAAGACCTTCTCTCCCCTGCCCTCTCCCAGCTCAAGCAGCTCCCAACCCTGCTCTACAACAGCCCTTCTCAGCTGAGACCTCCAGCCAGGCAAGAGCTTCTCTTGAAACAGCAGCAGCAGGAGGAGAAGAGGTTTCCCACTCACCTGATTCCTGAGGAGAATGAGGTGAGAGAAGTGGATGAGACAGCAGAGACTTGGGCTGCCTTTTATAGCAGTCCTGACCTGCCTGAAGCCCACAGGCACATAGGGGAAGTCATAATTTTCTGACCAGCTCATGTCAAATGTGCACCATTCCAGGTGATGGTATGCGCTGTGTCCTGGTTACCTGTACTGCTGCCTTTTCATTTCCCGGCTAATTCACTGTTCTTTCCTACATGAAGGGTCATTTCTCTAAATGTTGGTATGAGAGATTCAAGGGTTTCCTGGGCAAAAAAAATGCTGGGTGCATTTGGAATGCTCACCCCATCAGCTAGCATCATCCTCGGTAGACAAATATGTTCACCTGTGTCATTCCTGTGGGTTTGGTTTTATCCAAGTTGTCAGGAAATGGGAGTCAGTCTCGTGCTTCTTGCCCACATGCCCAAGGACTGCCATGTGAGGTCTCATGACACGTCATTTTCTGTTGTTTTTCCCATCTCTCCATGATGGTCACTCACTGTTGCACACAGGTCTGCATCTGCTGGGAGTGGTGGACTCTGTTGCTTTTCAAAGAGTGCTCAGAGAAAAATTGTGTTGGCCTCATTTGACTCATGGTCTTTCTGTGCACTCTCTGTGGGTCCCCTGTAAATACCAGGAGTTGTCTGGGGCCTGATCCTTATCAAGTATCGCTGAGTAATTTTCAGCCAAGCTCGTCCCCAGTATCTCCTCGGCAAACTTCCCAGAACTGCACATCTTTTCTGTCGGTGCCTCAGTCTTTGCTGACTCTCTGGGACCATACAGATCTTTGCAATATTCCATGCTGCTGTGTTTGAACAGATGTACTTCATTCTTTGCTTGGGTGACCCTCCTGAGGGCATGTGCAGGTCAGAACAGCAGGACTCTTCCCTGGAGTGTTCATGATCTCAGAGAGAAACATGTTTCCTTTGCCATCAGGAATGGCACTTTGTATGGAATCTACGGTTGAATGGTCGTGGTTTGAAGGTGGCAGAGAAGTAGCCCTGAAATCAGCTTCTGCCTCCCACACTGTTCATTTCTTGTTTTATGGAGAGGGAGAAACCCCAAGGCAGTCTGGCCACTTTTGCAGGTTGTTATCATTCAGTGGATCCCCTTCTGGTGGAATGTTGCTGGTGGCCAGGGTGGGACACTGGCCCCTCCTGTCCTGGTCAATGCCAGATGCATTTCTACATCTCAGCATCCTTGAGCTGACTGAGCACAGCTAAGACTCCCCAGGAAATGGTTCTTGGTCCAAAGGGACCCGTATTCAGGTGTTTCTCTGCTGTGAGATATAGGACAGTTGGGTGTACCCACATAGTATAGCTGAGTGCTACTCCATTCCGTTTCGAGGCTGTTGAGGGCCAGAATATTTTTGTGTGATGCTTTTTCTTCAAGGAATTTATCCCGTAATTTGCAAGGAAAAATTAATGACTGGGTGCTTGAGAATGAAAAAAGAAGTGGCCAATCTCAGGGGAGGTGGTTATCTGGCTGCACTTCTCATCTCTGTGGGTTTTTTCTGGAGGCCAGAGATGGTGCGACATTAGGAGTGGAAAATGGGATTGGGTGCAACCCCTGGCTCTCCTTCTCTCTCAGCTTTCAGAGCGGAGAGAGACTGCAGCACTGTAGGGAGAATTTGTCACCACTTCGAGTTTCCATCTCCTGCTGCCTTTCTTCTCCTGCAAGTGGAGCTCAGCTCGTAAGAGCAGCAGTTGCACTGAGACCTTGTTAACACTCTACCTCAATAAAAGAGGGACCTTTCACCATATGTGCAGGGGCTCAGAATCCCCATCCTGCCTTTTCCTTGCACTGCTTGGAGCAGGACTGCCACTGCTAGAACGCTGCTTCTTCTTCAGCAGTTCTCTGGGTTTTACTGGGCCATAGCCCCCTGCTTGGGAAGACATCCTGCAGCCCCACTTCAGCTGCAGAGCTTACAGTATGTCTCATCCACCATCCTGAGTCTTATACTCATTCCTGCTATTTCAGCTTGATGTTCCCAAGAGCCCTGCTGGGATTCCAGGGTCAGCTGCCCCTCAGTCTTTGTAAAGCCAAGCCGTTCTTCCATCCCTTCCCATCTCAGTAAAGCCGCCAATGCCTTATGACCCCCAAGCACACGCCACAGCGCCCTCTGCTGCCATGGGGGAATCATTGGGCGCGCCCTGCCCGGCCAGGAGCCAGCAGCGCCCCTGCTGGCTGTACCCGGAGGTGCGGGCCCCTCAGCCCTGTGTATCTGGGCAGCAGCTGGGCCCTGCCGAGTGCTGAGGGACTGTGTGAGGTTTGGATCTCATCTACTTGTTCCCAGGTGTGCTGGCCACAGGCCCTAGGCCAGGCAATGAAGGAAGGATGGGTAGAGATGAGTTGTGGGCTGTCTCCAGGTACTGTTAGTTCCCATCCCCACTCCCTTGGAGCCAAAGTGTCTATGATGGCCTTCGGCTGCTGAGTAGACAGGGATGTTCTTAATTAGCTCCAACAGACAATGGTGAAAAATAAAATCCTCTGCAGTGAAACCCACACATTGCTTTCTCCACCTTTTTCCTGAGCAAACTGGAGGAGCTGCCCCAGAACAACAGACGACTCAGACACAAAGGCTTGCATGCAACACAATTTTAATGAGTTTAAAGAAGAAAAGGAGATGGCTGACAGAGAGCACCAGGAGCAGCCACTAAGATGGAGCTCCCATGTGGTGTTCTTTGCACTGCTCTGCAGAAGAAGGAAGGACGGCATGTCCACATTAGACTGCCTTGGGGAGAAAAGGAGAGGAGAATAGAACAAGGAAGGGATGGTCCAAAGCTCTAAATACAATTTTCTGAAGCTCGATTTCCTGCCCAAAACCATGCTTTGAAATCTTGGGTGTTCTGGCTGAAAGACATTGCCAGCAGCTTTAGCAGGGACGGCATCTGCTGCCACCATAGCAGTTGGTGATGCAGGAGATGTCAAAGCCCCCAGAGCTGATGGGCACTCCGCCACAGCTGAGGATGTTGCCAACAGCAGCAGAGGTGGAGGATCCCACGGCGGTGTTCTGTGGGGAGGAGCTGAGGATGGGCCCAGGTAGGGTCACCAGCACAGCAGGCGGCTCAATGACAACGTGGGAGCTCTGGCACTGCCTGACACAGCACTCATTGCAGCTGCTGGCCAGCGGGCAGGGGCCACAGGGCTGGCAGCAAGGGTCACAGGGCCTGCAGCAGGACATGGCTCCGGGTCACAGGTGAACCTGGAATAGCGGGCAGGGAGAAGCACAAAGTGAGGACACATGAGAAGCAGCACTGCACCCAGACCCCGTGCAGCCAAGGCAACTCCTGGCCCACATTGCAGTACCCAGCTCAAAGCCCAGGAGCCACCTCAGACAAGTCCCAGCCTCTCTCTCTATCTGCACAAGACCTTCTCTCCCCTGCCCTCTCCCAGCACAAGCAACCCCAGCCCTCTGCTACAACCGCCCCTCTCAGATGAGACCTCCAGCCAGGCAAGAGCTGCCCTTGAAGCAGCAGCAGCAGGAGGAGAAGAGGCTTTCCACCCACCTGATTCCTGAAGAGGAGGAGGTGAAAGAAGTGGATGTGAGAGCAGAGACTTGGGCTGCCTTTTATAGCAGTCCTGCCCTGCCTCAGGCCCAGAAGCTCCTTTGTGGAAGCCATAATTTTCTGACCAGCTCATGTCAAATGTGCACCATCCAGTTAATGGTATGGGTTCGGTTCTGGTTTCCTATACTGCTGCCTTTTCATTTCCCGGCTAATTCACTGTTCTTTCCTACATGAAGGGTCATTTCTCTAAGTGCTGGGATGAGAGATTCAAGGGTTTCCTGGGCACAAATCTAGGCTGGGTTCGTTTAGAATGCTCACACCATCACTTGGCAGCATCCTCGGTGGACAAATATGTTCACCTGTGTCATTCCTGTGGGTTTGGTTTTATCCAAGTTGTCAGGAAATGGGCGTCAGTCTCGTGCTTCTTGCCCACATGCCCAAGGACTGCCATGTGCGAGCTCATGACACATCATTTTCTGTTGTTTTTTCCATCTCTCCATGATGGTCACTCACTGTTGCACACAGGTCTTCATCTGCTGGGAGGGTTGAACCCTGTTCCTACTCAAAGTGTGCTCAGAGAAAAATTGTGTTGGCCTCATTTGGCTCATGACCTTTCTGTGCACTCTCTGTGGGTCCTCTGGGCATACCAGGAGTTGTCTGGGGCCTGATCCTTGTCCAGGATAGCTGAGTAATTTCCAGCCACACTCGTCCCCAGTATCTCCTCAGCAGACTTCCCAGAACTGCACATCTTTTCTGTCTATTTCTGTCTCTTTGATGACTCTGTTTGAGCATACAGATATTTGCATTATTCCATGCTGCAGTGTTTGAGGTGTGTTTGAGTGCATGTGTATCATTCTGTGCTTGGGTGACCCTCCTGAGGGCATGTGCAGGTCAGAACAGCAGGACTCTTCACTGGAGTGTTCATGATCTCAGAGAGAAACATGTTTCCTTTGCCATCAGGAATGGCACTTTGTATGGAATCTACAGTTGAATGGTCGTGGCTTGAATGTGGCAGAGAAGTAGCCCTGAAATCAGCTTCTGCCTCCTGCACTGTTCATTTCTTGTTTTATGGAGAGGGAGAAAGACCAAGGTGGCCTGGCCACTTCTGCATGTTTTTATGATTCAGCGGATCCCCTTCTGGTGGAACGTTTCTGTTGGCCAGGATGGGACACTGGCTCCTCCTGTCCAGGCCATTGCTAGTTAACCTTCTGCTTCTCATCATCCTGTTGCTGACTGAGCAGGGCTGTGACCCCACCCAGGAAATGGTTCTTCGTCCAAAGGAACCCAAATTGAGGTGTTCTCTGCTTTGAGATATAGGACAGTTGGATCTACCCACATAGCAAAACTGCGTGCTGTTCCCTTCCCTTTAGAAGCTGTTGATGGTTAGAATCGTTGCTTTTTATTCGACTTCCTCAAGGAATTTTATTCCATAATTTTCTAGAAATTGTTAATGACTGGATATTTAAGAAAGAGAGAAGAAGTGCCCAAGCTCAGGGTGGGAGGGCCGCACTGCTCTTATCTGAGGGTTTGTCCTGGAGGCCAGACATGCTAAGATATTTGGAGTGGTGAAAATGGTGTTGGGTGCAGCCTCTGGCACTCTTTCTCTCTCAGCTTTCGGAGAGGAGAGAGCCTGCATCGCTGTGCGGGGAATTCATCACCACTGTGGGGTTCTGTCTTTTTCTACCTTTCTTCCCCTGTGAGTGGAGCTCTGCTGGTAAGAGCAACCATTGAACTGGGACATTGTTAAAACAGTATCTCACTAAAAGAGGGACTTTTCACCATATATTCAGGTGCTTGGTATCCCCATCCCACCTTTCCTTGTACTGCTTGGAGCCGGGCTTCTACTGCTGGACCCCTGCTTCTTCTTCAGCAGTGCTCTGCGTTTTCGTGCACCATGGCCCCTGCAGCCCCTGCTTGCTGAGACATCCTGCAGTTCCAGCAACAGCTGCAGAGCTGCAGATACATCTCGTCCACTACTCTGGGATTTTTGCTCAGTCCTGCCATTCCAGCTTGCTGCTCCTGAGAGTTCTGCTGGGGCACTGGATCAGCTGCCCCTTGGGATTTCTAAAGCCAAGCTTTTCTTCCATCCTTTCCCATCTTGGTCAAGCCGCCATTTACCACCTGACACCCGAGCTCGCGCCACAGCGCCCTCTACTGCCACGGGGGAATCATTGCACGTGCCATGCCCGGCCAGGAGCCAGCAGCGCCCCTGCTGGCTGTGCCTGGAGGTACAGTCCCCTTGGCCCTGCGTGTCTGGGCAGCAGCTGGGCCCTGCTGCGTGCTGAGGGACTATGAGAGGTTTGGATCTTATCTCCTTGTTCCCCAGAGCGCTGGCCACAGACGCCAGGCCAGGCAATGAAGGAAGAATAGAAAGAGCTGAGTTGTGGACTTTCCCCAGATAATGTTGATTCCCATCTCCACTCCTTTGGAGCCAAAGTGTCTATGATGGCCTTCAGCTGCCGAGTAGCCAAGGATATACTTCATCAGCTCCAAAGGAAAAAAGGGAAAAATAAAATCCTCTGCCGCAAGACCCTCACATTGTTTTCTCCAATTTTTTATGGAATGGACTGGAGGAGTTGCACCAGAAAAACAGACTACTGAGCGACCAAGGCTTGAATGCAAGACAATTTTAATGAGTTTAAAGAAGAAAAAGAGATGGCTGACAGAGAGCACCAGGAGCAGCCACTAAGATGGAGCTCCCATGTGGTGTTCTTTGCACTGCTCTGCAGAGGTAGGAAGGACGGCAGGTCCACACTAGACTGCCTAGGGGAGGGAGGGACAGAAATGGAAGGGAGAATAGAACAAGGAAGGGATGGTTCAAAACACTAAATACAATTTTCTGAAGCTCTCTTTCTTGCCCAAAACCATGCTTTGAAGTCTTGGGTGTTCTTGCCGGAAGACATTGCCAGCAGCTTTAGCAGGGACGGCATCTGCTGCCACCATAGCAGTTGGTGATGCAGGAGATGTCAAAGCACCCAGAGCTGATGGGCACTCCGCCACAGCTGAGGATGTTGCCAACAGCAGCAGAGGTGGAGGATCCCACGGCGGTGTTCTGTGGGGAGGAGCTGAGGATGGGCCCAGGCAGGGTCACCAGCACAGCAGGCGGCTCAATGACAACGTGGGAGCTCTGGC
Source organism: Setophaga petechia (assembly GCA_024362935.1). NCBI lineage: Eukaryota > Metazoa > Chordata > Aves > Passeriformes > Parulidae > Setophaga > Setophaga petechia. Next base: position 5,788,261 of record JANCRA010000044.1, on the reverse strand, counting down.
ACTGCCTGACACAGCACTCATTGCAGCTGCTGGCCAGCGGGCAGGGGCCGCAGGGCTGGCAGCAAGGGTCACAGGGCTTGCAGCAGGACATGGCTCCGGGTCACAGGTGAACCTGGAATAGCGGGCAGGGAGAAGCACAAAGTGAGGACACATGAGAAGTAGCACTGCACCCAGTCCCCCTGCAGCCAAGGCACCTCCTGGCCCACATTGCAGTACCCAGCTCAAAGCCCAGGAGCCACCTCAGACAAGTCCCAGCCTCTCTCTGTCTGCACAAGACCTTCTCTCCCCTGCCCTCTCCCAGCACAAGCAACCCCAGCCCTCTGCTACAACCGCCCCTCTCAGATGAGACCTCCAGCCAGGCAAGAGATTGCCATGAAACAGCAGCAGCAGGAGGAGAAGAGGCTTTCCACCCACCTGATTCCTGAAGAGGAGGAGGTGAAAGAAGTGGATGAGAGAGCAGAGACTTGGGCTGCCTTTTATAGCAGTCCTGCCCTGCCTCAGGCCCAGAAGCTCCTTAGTGGAAGCCATAATTTTCTGACCAGCTCATGTCAAATGTGCACCATTCCAGGTGATGGTATGCGCTGTGTCCTGGTTACCTGTACTGCTACCTTTTCATTTCCTGGCTAATTCACTGTTCTTTCCTACATGAAGGGTCATTTCTCTAAGTGCTGGGATGAGAGATTCAAGGGTTTCCTGGGCACAAATCTAGGCTGGGTTCATTTAGAATGCTCACACCATCACTTGGCAGCATCCTCGGTGGAAAAATATGTTCACCTGTGTCATTCCTGTGGGTTTGGTTTTATCCAAGTTGTCAGGAAATGGGCGTCAGTCTTGTGCTTCTTGCCCACATGCCCAAGGACTGCCATGTGCGGGCTCATGACACATCATTTTCTGTATTTTTCCCATCTATCCATGATGGTCACTCACTGTTGCACACAGGTCTGCATCTGCTGGGAGGGTTGAACCCTGTTGCTACTCAAAGAGTGCTCAGAGAAAAATTGTGTTGGCCTCATTTGGCTCATGGTCTTTCTGTGCACTCTCTGTGGGTCCTCTGGGCATACCAGGAGTTGTCTGGGGCCTGATCCTTGTCCAGGATAGCTGAGTAATTTTCAGCCACACTCGTCCCCAGTATCTCCTCAGCAGACTTCCCAGAACTGCACATCTTTTCTGTCTATTTCTGTCTCTTTGATTTCTGACTCTGTGTGAGCATACAGATCTTTGCATTATTCCATGCTGCAGTGTTTGAGGTGTGTTTGAGTGCATGTGTATCATTCTGTGCTTGGGTGACCCTCCTGAGGGCATGTGCAGGTCAGAACAGCAGGACTCTTCCCTGGAGTGTTCATGATCTCAGAGAGAAACATGTTTCCTTTGCCATCAGGAATGGCACTTTGTATGGAATCTACGGTTGAATGGTCGTGGCTTGAAGGTGGCAGAGAAGTAGCCCTGAAATCAGCTTCTGCCTCCTGCACTGTTCATTTCTTGTTTTATGGAGAGGGAGAAAGACCAAGGTGGCCTGGCCACTTCTGCATGTTTTTATCATTCAGTGGATCCCCTTCTGGTGGAACGTTTCTGTTGGCCCGGATGGGACACTGGCCCCTCCTGTCCAGGCCATTGCTAGTTAACCTTCTGCTTCTCATCATCCTGTTGCTGACTGAGCAGGGCTGTGACCCCACCCAGGAAATGGTTCTTCGTCCAAAGGAACCCAAATTGAGGTGTTCTCTGCTGTGAGATATAGGAGAGTTGAATCTACCCACATAGCAAAACTGCGTGCTGTTCCCTTCCCTTTAGAAGCTGTTGATGGTTAGAATCGTTGCTTTTTATTCGACTTCCTCAAGGAATTTTATTCCATAATTTTCTCGAAATTGTTAATGACTGGATATTTAAGAAAGAGAGAAGAAGTGCCCAAGCTCAGGGTGGGAGGGCCGCACTGCTCTTATCTGAGGGTTTGTCCGGGAGGCCAGACATGCTAAGACATTTGGAGTGGTGAAAATGGTGTTGGGTGCAGCCTCGGGCACTCTTTCTCTCTCAGCTTTCGGAGAGGAGAGAGCCTGCAGCGCTGTGCGGGGAATTCATCACCACTGTGGGGTTCTGTCTTTTTCTACCTTTCTTCCCCTGTGAGTGGAGCTCTGCTGGTAAGAGCAACCATTGAACTGGGACATTGTTAAAACAGTATCTCACTAAAAGAGGGACTTTTCACCATATATTCAGGTGCTTGGTATCCCCATCCCACCTTTCCTTGTACTGCTTGGAGCCGGGCTTCTACTGCTGGACCCCTGCTTCTTCTTCAGCAGTGCTCTGCGTTTTCGTGCACCATGGCCCCTGCAGCCCCTGCTTGCTGAGACATCCTGCAGTTCCAGCAACAGCTGCAGAGCTGCAGATACATCTCGTCCACTACTCTGGGATTTTTGCTCATTCCTGCCATTCCAGCTTGCTGCTCCTGAGAGTTCTGCTGGGGCACTGGATCAGCTGGCCCTTGGGATTTCTAAAGCCAAGCTTTTCTTCCATCCTTTCCCATCTTGGTCAAGCCGCCATTTACCACCTGACACCCGAGCTCGCGCCACAGCGCCCTCTACTGCCACGGGGGAATCACTGCATGTGCCCTGCCCGGCCAGGAGCCAGCAGCACCCCTGCTGGCTGTGCCTGGAGGTGCGGTCCCCTTGGCCCTGCGTGTCTGGGCAGCAGCTGGGCCCTGCTGCGTGCTGAGGGACTATGAGAGGTTTGGATCTTATCTCCTTGTTCCCCAGAGCGCTGGCCACAGACACCAGGCCAGGCAATGAAGGAAGAATAGAAAGAGCTGAGTTGTGGACTTTCCCCAGATAATGTTGATTCCCATCTCCACTCCTTTGGAGCCAAAGTGTCTATGATGGCCTTCAGCTGCCGAGTAGCCAAGGATATACTTCATCAGCTCCAAAGGAAAAAAGGGAAAAATAAAATCCTCTGCCGCAAGACCCTCACATTGTTTTCTCCAATTTTTTATGGAATGGACTGGAGGAGTTGCACCAGAAAAACAGACTACTGAGCGACCAAGGCTTGAATGCAAGACAATTTTAATGAGTTTAAAGAAGAAAAAGAGATGGCTGACAGAGAGCACCAGGAGCAGCCAGTAAGATGGAGCTCCCATGTGGTGTTCTTTGCACTGCTCTGCAGAGGTAGGGAGGACGGCAGGTCCACACTAGACTGCCTAGGGGAGGGAGGGACAGAAATGGAAGGGAGAATGGAACAAGGAAGGGATGGTTCAAAACACTAAGTACAATTTTCTGAAGCTCTCTTTCTTGCCCAAAACCATGCTTTGAAGTCTTGGGCGTTCTTGCCGGAAGACATTGCCAGCAGCTTTAGCATGGACGGCATCTGCTGCCACCACAGCAGTTGGTGATGCAGGAGATGTCAAAGCACCCAGAGCTGATGGGCACTCCGCCACAGCTGAGGATGTTGCCAACAGCAGCAGAGGTGGAGGATCCCACAGCGGTGTTCTGTGGGGAGGAGCTGAGGATGGGCCCAGGCAGGGTCACCAGCACAGCAGGCGGCTCAATGACAACGTGGGAGCTCTGGCACTGCCTGACACAGCACTCATTGCAGCTGCTGGCCAGCGGGCAGGGGCCACAGGGCTGGCAGCAAGGGTCACAGGGCCTGCAGCAGGACATGGCTCGGGGTCACAGGTGCACCTGGCTCAGAGGGCAGAGAGAAGCACAAAAGGTGGACACATGAGAAGCAGCACTGCACCCAAAACCCCTGCAGCCAAGGCACCTCCTGGCCCACATTGTAGTGCCCAGCTCAAAGCCCAGGAGCCACCTCAGACAAGTCCCAGCCTCTCTCTCTGTCTGCACAAGACCTTCTCTCCCCTGCCCTCTCCCAGCAGAAGCAGCTCCCAGCCCTGGGCTTTTGTAGCCCCTCTCAGCTGAGACCTCCAGCCAGGCAAGAGCTGCTCACGAAGCAGCAGGATGAGAAGAGACTTTCCACCCACCTGATTCCTGCAGAGGAGGAGGTGAGTGAAGTGGATGAGAGAGCAGAGTCTTGGGCTGTCTTTTATAGCAGTCCTACCCTGCCTCAAGCCCAGAGGCAACTTCACAGAAGGCATAATTTTCTGACCAATACCGGTCAAATATGCACCATTCCAGTTAATGGTAGGGGTTCTGTCCTGGTTTCCTATACTGCTGCCTTTTCATTTCCCGGCTATTTCTCTGTGCTTTCCTACATGAAAGGTTATTTCATAAAGTGACGGGATGAGAGATTCAAGGATTTCCTGGGCAAAACCAATGCTGGGTGCATTTAGAATGCTCACACCATCACTTGGCAGCATCCTCGGTGGACAAATATGTTTACCTGTGTCATTCATGTGAGTTTGTTTTTTATCCAAGTTGTCAGTTAATGGGCGTCAGTCTCATGCTTCCTGTCCACAAGTATCCAAGGACTGCCATGTGCGGGCTCGTGACACATCATTTTCTGTTGCTTTCCCATCTCTCCATGGTAGTCACTCACTGTTGCACACAGGTCTGCATCTGCTGGGAGGGTTGGATCCTGGTGCAACGCAAAGAGTGCTCAGAGAAAAATTGTGTTGGCCTCATTTGGCTCATGGTCTTTCTGTGCACTCTCTGTGGGTCCTCTGTAAATACCAGGAGTTGTCTGGGGCCTGATCCTTGTCCAGGATAGCTGAATACTTTTCTGCCACACTTGTGACCAGTATCTCATGAGCAGACTTTCCATAACTGCACATCTTTTCTGTCTGTTCCTGAGTCTTTGCTGACTCTCTGGGACCATACAGATCTCTGCATTATTCCATGCTACTGTGTTTGGGCACACGTGCCTCATTCTGTGCTTGGGTGACCCTCCTGAGGGCATGTGCAGGTCAGAACAGCAGGGCTCTTCCCTGGAGTGTTCATGATCTCAGAGAGAAACATGTTTCCTTTGCCATCAGGAATGGCACTTTGTATGGAATCTACAGCTGAATGGTCGTGGCTTGAAGGTGGCAGAGAAGTAGCCCTGCAATCAGCTTCTGCCTCCTGCACTGTTCATTTCTTGTTTTATGGAGAGGGAGAAACACCAAGGCAGTCTGGCCACTTTTGCAGGTTGTTATCATTCAGTGGATCCCCTTCTGCTGGAACAATGCTGGTGGCCAGGGTGGCACACTGGCCCCTCCTGTCCAGGCCAATGCCAGATGCATTTCTACATCTCAGCAGCCTGACAGTGCTGACTGAGCTGGGCTGAGGTCCCCCAGGAAATGGTTCTTGGACCAAAAGAACCCATATTGAGGTCTTTCTCTAATGTGAGATATAAGACAATTGGATCTACCCACATAGCATAGCTGAGTGCTGTTCCCTTCCCTTTAGTGCTGTTGAGGGTCAGAATCTTTTCATTTGATTCCTTTTCCTCAACGAATTTTGTCCCATAATTTCCTAGGAATCATTAATGACTGGTTGCCTAAGAAAGAGAAAAGAAGTAGCCAAGCTCAGGGGACGAGGTGAATCTGACTGCACTTCTTGTATCTGAGGTTTTCTCCTGGAGACCAGAGATGCCGAGACATCAGGAGAGTGAAATGAGGCTGGTTGCAGCCCCTGGTTCTCTTTCTTTCTCCACTTTAAGAGGGGATAGAGATTGTAGTGTGGTGGGGAGAATTCATTGCCACAATGGGGTTTTGTCTCCTGATGCCTTTTTTCCACTCTGAGTGGAGATGTGCTTGTAAAAGCAGCCGTTGCACTGGGATCTTGTTAACACTTACCACAGTAAAAGAGGCACTTTTCACTATATGTTTAGGTGCTCGGAACCCCCACCGTGCCTTCCTGCACTGCTTGGATCCTGGGACTCCAGGATCTGCTGCCCCTCAGTCTTTGTAAAGCCAAGCCGTTCTTCCATCCCTTCTCATCTCAGTAAAGCCGCCAATACCTCATGACCCCTGAGGTCGCCCCACATTGCCCCCTGCTGCCATGGGGGAATCATCGTGTGCGCCCTGCCCGGCCGGGAGCCAGCAGCGCCCCTGCTGGCTGTGCCCGGAGGTGCGGTCCCCTCAGCTCTGTGTATCTGGGCAGCAGCTGGGCCCTGCTGCATGCTGAGGGACTGTGTGAGGTTTGGATCTCATCTCCTTGTTCCCAGGTGTGCTGGCCACAGGCCCTAGGCCAGGCAATGAGGAAAGATAGGAAGAGATAAGTTGTGGGCTGTCCCCTGCTGTTGTTGTTTCCCATCCCCACTCCTATGGAGCCAAAGTCTCCATGATGGCCTTTGACTGCCAAGTAGCCAGGGATGTTATCATCAGCTCCAAGGGAAAAGGGCACAAAGTAAAATCCTCTGCAGTGAGCCCCAAACATTGATTTCTCCACCTTTTTTCTGAGCAAACTGGAGGAGCTGCCCCAGAACAACAGACGACTCAGAGACCAAGGCTTGAATGCAACACAATTTTAATAGGTGTAAAGAATAGAAGGAGGTGGCTGACAGAGAGCACCAGGAGCAGCCACTAAGATGGAGCTCCCATGTGGTGTTCTTTGCACTGCTCTGCAGAAGAAGGAAGGACGGCATGTCCACATTAGACTGCCTTGGGGAGAAAAGGAGAGGAGAATAGAACAAGGAAGCAATGGTCCAAAGCTCTAAGTACAATTTTCTGAAGCTCTCTTTCTTGCCCAAAACCATGCTTTGAAATCTTGGGCGTTCTTGCCAGAAGACATTGCCAGCAGCTTTAGCAAGGACGGCATCTGCTGCCACCATAGCAGTTGGTGATGCAGGAGATGTCAAAGCCCCCAGAGCTGATGGGCACTCCGCCACAGCTGAGGATGTTGCCAACAGCAGCAGAGGTGGAGGATCCCACGGCGGTGTTCTGTGGGGAGGAGCTGAGGATGGGCCCAGGCAGGGTCACCAGCACAGCAGGGGGCTCAATGACAACGTGGGAGCTCTGGCACTGCCTGACACAGCACTCATTGCAGCTGCTGGCCAGCGGGCAGGGGCCACAGGGCTGGCAGCAAGGGTCACAGGGCTTGCAGCAGGACATGGCTCGGGGTCACAGGTGCACCTGGCACAGAGGGCAGGGAGAAGCACAAAGTGAGGACCCATGAGAAGCAGCACTGCACCCAAACCCCCTGCAGCCAAGGCACCTCCTGGCCCACATTGCAGTGACCAGCTCAAAGCCCAGGAGCCACCTCAGACAAGTCCCAGCCTCTCTCTGTCTGCAGAAGACCTTCTCTCCCCTGCCATCTCCCAGCAGAAGCAACTCCCAGCCCTTGGCTTTTGTAGCCCCTCTCAGCTGAGACCTCCAGCCAGGCAAGAGCTGCCCTTGAAGCAGCCGCAGCAGGATGAGGAGAAGAGGTTTCCCACTCACCTGATTCCTGCAGAGGAGGAGATGAGAGAAGTGGATGAGAGAGTCGAGACTTGGGCTGCCTTTTATAGCAGTCCTACCATGCCTCAAGCCCTCAGGCAACTTTGCAGATGTCATAATTTTCTGACTGATACCTGTCACATATGCCCCATCCCAGTTAATGGTAGGGGTTCTGTCCTGGCTTCCTGTACTGCTGCCCTTTCATTTCCTGGCTATTTCTCTCTTCTTTCCTACATGAAAGGTAATTTCTCTAAATGCTGGGATGAGAGATTCCTGGATTTCCTGGACAAAACCAATGCTGGGTGCATTTAGAATGCTCACACCATCACTTGGCAACATCCTTGGTGGACAAATATGTTTACCTGTGTCATTCCTGTGGGTTTGGTTTAACCAAGTTGTCAGGAAATGGGCGTCAGTCTCATGCTTCTTGCCTACGGACTGCCATATGAGGTGTCATGACACATCATTTTTTCTTGCTTTTCCCGTCTCTCCGTGATGGTCACTCACTGTTGCACACAGGTCTGCATCTGCTGGGAGGGTTGGACCCTGTTCCTACTCAAAAAGTGCTCAGAGAAAAATTGTGTTGGCCTCATTTGGCTCATGGTCTTTCTGTGCACTCTCTGTGGGTCCCCTGTAAATACTAGGAGTTATCTGGGGCCTGATCCTTGTCCAGGATAGCTGAGTACTTTTCTGCCACACTTGTCCCCAGTATCTCATGAGCAGACTTTCCAGAACTGCGCATTTTTTTCTCTCTGTTCCTGAGTCTTTTCTGACTCTCTGGGACCATACAGATCTTTGCATTATTCCATGCTGCTGTCTTTGAGCACACGTGTCTCATTCTGTGCTTGGGTGACCCTCCTGAGGGCATGTGCAGGTCAGAGCAGCAGGGCTCTTCCCTGGAGTGTTCATGATCTCAGAGAGAAACATGTTTCCTTTGCCATCAGGAATGGCACTTTGTATGGAATCTACAGCTAAATGGTCGTGGCTTCAAGTAGGTCGAGAACTAGCATTGAAGTCAGCTTCTGCCTCCTGCACTGTTCATTTCTTGTTTTATGGAGAGGGAGAAACACCAAGGCAGCCTCCCCATTTCTGCAGGTTGTTATCATTCAGTTGATTCCCTTCTGCTGGAACAATGCTGCTGGCCAGGGTGGGACACAGGCTCCTCCTGTCCAGGCCAATGCCAGATGCATTTCTACATCTCAGCAACCTGACGGTACTGACTGAGCTGGGCTGAGGTCCCCCAGGAAATGGTTCTTAGACCAGAGGAACCCATATTTAGGTCTTTCTCTACTGTGAGATATAAGACAGTTGGATCTACCCACAGAGCATAGCTGAGTGCTGTTCCCTTCCATTTAGTGCTGTTGAGGGTCAGAATCTTTTCATTTGATTCCTTTTCCTCAATGAATTTTGTCCCATAATTTCCTAGGAATCATTAATGACTGGTTGCCTAAGAAAGAGAAAAGAAGTAGCCAAGCTCAGGGGACGAGGTGAATCTGGCTGCACTTTTTGTATCTGAGGTTTTCTGCTGGAGACCAGAGATGCCAAGATATCAGGACAGGGAAATGGGGCTGGTTGCAGCCCCTGGTTCTCTTTCTTTCTCCACTTTAAGAGGGGATAGAGACTGCAGTGTGGTGGTCTCGCAGACATCTTTTTGTGAAAATCTTTTCTCTAGGATTTTTTCTCCTTCTGAGGAGCTGAGGCCTCAGAAATGAGATGTATACAATGGTTATCTACTGCTGTGGAATGCATCAGGTGGATTTTTTATTGAGTCACCTTGAATGTTTACAATTAATGGCCAACCACGGACCGGGTAGCTTGGACTCTCTGTCCGAGTCACAGATGTTTGTTATTCTTTCTTTTCTGTTCTTAGCTAGCTTCTGAGGAAACCTTTCCTTCTTTTTCTCTTTAGTATAGTTATAATGTAATATAAATTTATCATAAAATAATGAATCAAGCCTTCTGAACATGGAGTCAACATTCTCGTCTCTGGCCTCATCCAAGAACCCCTGTGAACACGATCACACAGTAGGGAGAATTCATCACCACTACAGGGTTCAATCTCCTGCTGCCTTTTTTCCACTGTGAGTGGAGTTCTGCTCGTAAGAGCAGCCGGTGTACTGGGATCTTGTTAACACTCTACCACAGTAAAAGATGGACTTTTCACCATATGTTCAGGTGCTCAGCATCCATACCCTGCCTTTCCTTGTAATGCTTGAAGCCAGGATGCCCCTGTTGGGCCCCTGCTGCTTTTTCGGAACTGCTCTGGATTTTGCTGCACTGTAGCCCCGCAGCCCCTGCCTGCTGAGACATCCTGCAGTTCCAGCTGCAGCTGCAGAGCTTCTGATAGATCTCATCCACTAGTCTGGGATTTTTTCTTGTTCCTGCCATTCCAGCTTGCTGCTCCTGAGAGTTTTATTGGGCCACTGGGATCAGTTGACCCTCGGGACCTGCAAAGCAAAAGCTTTCTTCCATCCCTTCCCGTCTCGGTCAACCTGCCATTACCGCATGACCCCTGAGCTCGCGCCACAGCGCCCCCTGCTGGTCCAGTGGAATCATTGCATGTGCCCTGCCCGGCCAGGAGCCAGCAGCGCCCCTGCTGGCTGTGCCTGGAACTGCACCAAAGGGGAAAGCGCCTGCGGCCAAGAGAGGCCGGGCCTGGATGTCTGGGTCTCCTTGATGTGATTGCCATAGTTGTTGTTTTTTTGTCTTATTATACATACTAGTAAAGAACTGCTATTCTTAGCCTCCTATCTTTGCCTGAAAGACACCTAATTTCAAAGTTAAAATAATTTGGAGGGAAGTGATTTACATTTTCCATTATAAGGGAGGGTCCTGCCTTCCTTAGCAGACACCTGTCTGTCAAACCAAGACAGTGACCTTGCTGGGAACCTTGGCAGATGCTGCTGCCAGGAGGCTCCAGCCCAGTCAGATCCAAGTTATGCTCCCACAGGAGGAGATCTCAAGCTAAAATTCTACTACTTGGCCTGGAACAGAGTCACAGCTCCAGCTGTTTCTGTATCTGGCCATGACCTCCCCAAGCTCCGTTTGGACTCTTACATATGACTTCCCAGCTTGACTTGCGATTTTCCTTATATCTACAAACACTACTGGTGATAGCTGGATATTGTTGAACCTTGAATACTGTCATGAGGTCTCATCCTGACCTGGTCACTCTGACTCACTGACTTGTTTTTCCAACCTGACTGCGGAAATATGTAAGACAGACACTCAAAGCAGAACATGAGCAGGACATCAAAAAGTTTGTGCATGCATGGAGACATGGATCTTACAGGGATTTTGGGAAAGCTGGGGTAGCTCTCCTGTCTGTGATGTGCAGTGGTTGCATAGAAGAGAAGGCAAAATTGGAGGTATTTGGAAGACAATCCTTACTTGTGAATCCCTTCAGCCCTGCAAGACTGGACAGCAGCTGAGCACTGTCAAGTGCTGAGGGACTATGAGAGCCTTGGATCTCATCTCCTTGTTCCCATGTGTGCTGGCCACAAGCCCTAGGCCAGGCAATGAAGGAAGGAATGGAAGACATGACTTGTGGACTCTCCCCAGGTATTGTTGTTTCCCATGCCCACTCCTTTGGAGCCAAAATCTCCATGATGGCCTTTGGCTGCCATTTAGCCAGGGATATACTTCATCAACCCCAAGGGAAAAGGGCGCAAAATAAAATCCACTGCAGAGAGCCCCAAACATTGCTTTCTCCATCTTTTTCCTGAGCAGATTGGAGGAACTGCCCCAGAACAACAGACGATGCGGAGTCCAAGGCTTGAATGCAACACAATTTTAATAAGTTTGCAGAAGAAAAGGGGATGGCTCACAGAGAGCACCAGGAGCAGCTACTAAGATGGAGCTCCCATGTGGTGTTCTTTGCATTGCTCTGCAGAGGTAGGAAGGACGGCAGGTCCACACTAGCCTGCCTTGGGGAGTGAGGGACAGAAATGGAGAGGAGAATAGAACAAGGAAGGGATGGTTCAAAGCTCTAAATACAATTTTCTGAAGCTCTCTTTCTTGCCCAAAACCATGCTTTGAAGTCTTGGGCGTTCTTGCCAGAAGACATTGCCAGCAGCTTTAGCAGGGACGGCATCTGCTGCCACCATAGCAGTTGGTGATGCAGGAGATGTCAAAGCCCCCAGAGCTGATGGGCACTCCGCCACAGCTGAGGATGTTGCCAACAGCAGCAGAGGTGGAGGATCCCACGGCGGTGTTCTGTGGGGAGGAGCTGAGGATGGGCCCAGGCAGGGTCACCAGCACAGCAGGGGGCTCAATGACAACGTGGGAGCTCTGGCACTGCCTGACACAGCACTCATTGCAGCTGCTGGCCAGCGGGCAGGGGCCACAGGGCTGGCAGCAAGGGTCACAGGGCTTGCAGCAGGACATGGCTCGGGGTCACAGGTGCACCTGGCACAGAGGGCAGGGAGAAGCACAAAGTGAGGACCCATGAGAAGCAGCACTGCACCCAAAACTCCTGCAGCCAAGGCACCTCCTGGCCCACATTGCAGTGCCCAGCTCAAAGCCCAGGAGCCACCTCAGACAAGTCCCAGCCTCTTTCTGTCTGCACAAGACCTTCTCTCCCCTGCCCTCTCCCAGCACAAGCAGCTCCCAGCCCTGCACTGCGACAGCCCCTCTCAGCTGAGACCTCCAGCCAGACAAGAGCTGCTCTTGAAGCAGCAGGAGGAAAAGAGGCTTCCCACTCACCTGATTCCTGAAGAGGAGGAGGAGGTGAGAGAAGTGGATGAGAGAGCAGAGACTTGGGCTGCCTTTTATACCAGTCCTGCCCTGCCTCAGGCCCAGAGGCTCCTTAGTGGAAGCCATAATTTTGTGACCAGCTCATGTCAAATGTGCACCATCCCAACTAATGGTATGGGTTCTGTCCTGGTTTCCTGTACTGCTGCCTTTTCATTTCCTGAGTAATTCCTCATGCTTTCCTATATGAATTGCTACTTCTCTAAGTGGTGGGGTGAGAGGTTCTATGATTTCCAGGGCAGAAAGACTTCAGCACAGGCAGAAGACTCTGATCAAGGGCCAGCGGCATCCCATATAGACTGGTAATGTTCACCCATTTCATTCCTGTGGGTTTATTTTTGTCCAAGTAGTCAGGAAATGGGCATCATTCATGTGCTTCACTTCCACGTGCCCAAGGACTCCCACGTGAGGGGACATGCTGTATGTCCACTGCAGATTTCCTAGCTGGTGATGCTTCTTGGCCTTATTTGAGCATGCAGAGTATTGTTTAGCTCCAAGCAAATATCTGTAAGCCCTCGTGTGTCTGTCTGAGCTCAGGAACCCTCATCCTGGGAGCATGTGCAGGTCGTGGCCGGAGGATCCCCTGGGGAGCCCTTGAGCCCCACAGTGCTGCCTGTTGCACTTGTAGAATGAGCCAATTTACAGCTGAATGGTGCAGCCTTTGGCCTTGCAGAGAAGTGCCCAGGGAACTGAAACACAGCCTGCACCTCCTGCACCCTTTCTTTCTTGCTTTATATTCAGAGAGAAAGGCAAATAAATCATTCTGGCCTCAGCAGGCTGTCATCCCTGAATCAATCCTTTCTGGTGCAGTGTTGCTGGTGACCAAGATGGGACACAGCTTCCTCATGTCAGGGCCACTGCAACATGCACTTCTGTGTCGGTGGTCACAGGGGTTTTTAGATGGATGGAAGAGACAGGAGTCTTGATTCCATGATCAGAAGGCTTGATTTATTATATTATGATATGCATATAACATTATAACTATACTAAAAAGACATACAAAGAAAAAGAGCTTCTTCAGAAGCTGGCTATGCTAAGAATAGAATAGAAAGAATGAATAACAAAGGTCTGTCTCTTGGCAGAAAGCAATAGCAGCTCCACCATGAGTGGTCAGTAAATCCAAACATCTACAGAAGACCAATCACAGGTGGACCTGCTGCATTCCACAGCAGCAGATAATAATTGTTTACATTTGTTGCTGAAACTCCTCAGCTCCAGCATGAAAAATCCTAAGAAAGGATTTTTCACAAAAGATGTCAGCAACACACTTCTACAGCTCAGCAACCTGGTGCTGAGGCAAAGGTGGAGACCTTCCTACAAATATGTCTTCAGCTGAAGGCACCATGTTTCTGTATTGCTCCACTGTGAGATGTAGAAGAGTTTCTCTGGAGGAGTCAACAGCTTTGAGTCAAACACTTTGGGTTTTCTAGCCCAGGTTTTCTATATTCCCCCCACCAAAAAAACCCTGAATCTCAGGGCCTAGCAATTGTGCCTTGGGAACAGAAAATGTGACTTATGACAACAGATGAATCCCTGCTTCATTTTCTTATGCAGGTCCGGCAGTATTGCACAGTAAGAAACTGTTGCATTCCAACTGGAACCCTCCATTCTGCATCCCATTGTGCTGCTTAAGGGTGGTGGAAATAGAAGAACCAGGAACAAAGAAGAGGAAAAGAAAGAAAAAGAGGTGGGGATGGAATAAAGGCATTTTAGGGCTTTTTTCCCCCCTATTTCTCACAATAGGGTGAATGTTCTCCAAGTCAAGCCTGTTTTTTCCTCTGATGGTGATGGTGAGTAATCCCATTGTTTTTACCTTAACTCACAACTTTTTTCAAGTTGCTTTCTCGTGACCCATAAAAGATGGAGAGTGAGCCAGCAGCTGGGTGCGTCTGAAAGCTAGTTAAGGTCTCTGTTGTTTTCTAACAATTATGGTAATGAGAAGCATCTTTAGTGTTTTTCATTTACACAGCATTTCTGTGATTTCTTTGTGTGCCAGCAGAAGCAAATCTCTTTCTCCCACTGTTCCCCTCAGAGGACAGTGGGCAATGCTGTCATTTGGCTTTTGTGCTTGTGGTGCACTCTTTCTTGCAGGACATGTTTAATGAGGATCCAGACAGGAAAGGACCACACTGTCTCAGTTTAGAGGCAAGTTTAGGTGAAAAACACTCTGGAATGAGTATTTAGTCTAAAAAAATAGTTCCAGTAATCATTTTCCACAAATAAGAAATGAATATTAGTGAATGAAAGTGAAGAAAACCCCAACCATTTATTGACAGATTGCCCACACTGCATGGGTAAAGGTAAATACATGTTAGATATTCAACTGTCAGACCTTGCTCCCCCTCTTCCTTCCCCTCTCCCCACCAGGAAAAAAACCCAAAATGCCAGGCAAAGAGAAAAAAAAAAACACAACAGCCTGCCATGTGGTGAGGAAAAAGATGGCAGTGACTCCTGTCTCAGGGGGAAAAAAATTCCAAAGTTTCATGCAGCTTCTTGGGAAAACAGATGGGAACCTGGTGAATCCCTGGTTTTGGTCCCCTCTTCACAGCAGATAAAGCAGGAAAGAAAAAAAAATCTTTCTTGCCTAAACTAACAAAAAAAACCCAAGCAGACCAAGCTGCAAAAAAATCAGACTGCGCAGCACTCCTGACACTTAGAGAGTGAAGCTTGAAAAAGCCTGCTGAAGAACTGAATGCTCCTCCCTCCCCTGGGACCTACCTTAGAGATAAAGCAACCGTTTTTGGGGCATGAAGCAGATGACAAGGGAATAGACTAATCATGGCAAAACCACCCCAAGACATACACACAGCCAGAAGTTGGAATGCAGTAGATTCTAATGAGTCTAAAGAGAAAAATAAATTTTGGAGAGGAGGCAAGAGTGAAAACTCAGCATGAGCAGCCAAAGGGCAGTCCCCAACAGAGACAGAAGTGGGGGAAATCTGCCCTAGGCTGGTCTAGGATCAAGGACAAGGATGAAAGCCAAAAAAAGCAGAAAATAAAAAAGGAAAAAGTGGGAAAGGAGAAAGCAGTGGAAAGGGATGGGAGGCATGGACCATGTTTTCAGAGGGTCTAGGCAGGCCCTTTCTGAAGAGTTTTCCCTTTGAGGGACAGGGGGCACATGTTTAGCCCTTCTAAGAGCCATGGTCACAATATCCTTATTTGGAGTCTGGAATCATCATCTGAGCTCATTGTCTGGTCTTTTACTGCAGTCTTTAGCAAGATGGGCATCTGCTGCTGCAATCATGGCAGCTGATGATGCAAGAGATGTCAAAGGCCCCAGAGATGATTTGCACTCTGTCAGAACTGAGAATGCTGCCAACAGCAGCAGAGGTGGAGGATCCAGCAGTGCCATCCACTGACACACCCTCAGCCCCAGTTCCTTCTCTGCACGAGCCTGGACAGGACCAGGGCATCCACATCTCTCAAGGACAATCCCAAACCCAGGCCATCCCTTTGATGCTACCTCCAGGCACCCTTGGGGCCATCATCTGTTTCCCAGGGTCCTTGTTCCTGCATTATGGAGAAGATTTGATGTGGCAGAGTTCTGGTGGCCCTATGGGGATGGGGGAGTCCACTGGCCACAGTGGCCTTTGCCCCATAGTCCAGGAGCTCTGGGAAATTGATGCTGTCAAAGAGAGTAAGTGACATGGAGACAGTGTTGACCGTGCCTGGGAGGTGGAGGCCAGAGGAGGGGAGAGTTTATCCTCTCCCACATCCAGAAGGGGAAACTGTGGCAGCCTCCAACACAGTAGGAGGATGGTTTTGGTTCTGCCCCTATGCTCAGTTGATCGTGTGAAACCACTCATCCTTGCTTGTCGGGTTGAAAGCAGAGCAGAAGACTAATGTGAGGGTGGTGTTTGAAGACAGGAGGTTGTGGAATATCCCCAGGCACTGCTGTTTCCCATGCCCTATCACCATTTGATATCATCTTCTCCTAAAGATAACTATTTTGGGGAAGACAGGAATTTGTTTGGGAACTCCAATAGAAAAAGCACAAAGCAAAGGCAACCATGGAGTGTCCACCCTCAGCTTCCACCACATTTTGCCCTGAGCTGAATGGAAGAGTTCCCACAAAAGGGAGGAGAAAGCAGAGGGACAGATTTGGATGCAAAACAACTTTATTTAGTCTAAGGAAGAGAAGGAGGTAGCTGAAAGAGGACAACAGGAGCAGCCATAGGGGTACACTGGGTGTGTCCATTTGCCTGGCCTGCAGAGGGATGGAGGGAGGCAAACAGACCCCACTAGGCTGGCATTGGGTGGTGCTGACAGGAAAGGCAGGGAAGAGAAGAGAGTGGAAGGAAACAGCAGTAAATCAAGGGCACAAATCCATTGTTCCAAAGATCCATCTTCAGTGCAGCTTTACGTTCTGAGGCTGTGGAGGTTTTTGCCCAAGGATGTCACCCGCAGGTTTAGCAGGGACGACAACAACTGTTGCCATAGCAGTTGGTGATGCAGGAGATATCAAAGCCCCCAGAGCTGATGGGCACTCCGCCACAGCTGAGGATGTTGCCAACAGCAGCAGAGGTGGAGGATCCCACGGCGGTGTTCTGTGGGGAGGAGCTGAGGATGGGCCCAGGCAGGGTCACCAGCACAGCAGGCGGCTCAATGACAACGTGGGAGCTCTGGCACTGCCTGACACAGCACTCATTGCAGCTGCTGGCCAGCGGGCAGGGGCCACAGGGCTGGCAGCAAGGGTCACAGGGCCTGCAGCAGGACATGGCTTGGGATCACAGGTGCACCTGGAACAGAGGGCAGGGAGAAGCACAAAGTGAGGACCCATGAGAAGCAGCACTGCACCCAAACCCCCTGCAGCCAAGGCACCTCCTGGCCCACATTGCAGTGCCCAGCTCAAAGCCCAGGAGCCACCTCAGACAAGTCCCAGCCTCTCGCTCTGCCTGCACAAGACCTTCTCTCCCCTGCCCTCTCCCAGCAGAAGCAGCTCCCAGCCCTGGGCTCTTGCAGCCCCTCTCAGCTGAGACCTCCAGCCAGGCAAGAGCTGCCCTTGAAGCAGCAGCAGGAGGAGGAGGAGAAGAGGCTTCCCACTCACCTGATTCCTGAGAAGGAGATGGAGGTGAGAGAAGTGGATGAGGGAGCAGAGACTTGGGCTGCCTTTTATACCAGTCCTGCCTTGCCTCAGGCCCAGAAGCTCCTTTGTGGAAGCCATAATTTTCTGACCAGCTCATGTCAAATGTGCACCATTCCTGTGTAATGGTAGGGGCCGTGTCCTGGTTTCCTGCACTTCAGCCTCTATTTCCTGTCTTCTTCCCGGTGCGTTCCTGTCTAAAGAATCCTTCTAGGGCCAGGATGGATGAGAGATCCAAGAACTTCCAGGATTTGAACACGCCACAGAAGGCAGAATGCTTGGATCATGGTCTGGTGGCATTCCATGCAGGCACATGACCTGAACCTGTGTCATTCCTGTGGGTTTCTCTGTGGCAAAGCACTCTGGCCATCACTCTCATTCTTCCTCTATCCCTGTACATCTCTACCACATCCCTTTGTGACATCCCATGAGTTTTCACGTGCAGCCTGTTTTCCTGGCCCATTTTGTGAATGGATAGGGGACTGAAAGTATTCTCTGTGGTCTTGCTTCCTCTCTGTTACATCTCCCTTTGGTCAGCACTCCATGCCTGCTTCTGCAGCTCGTTCCTGCTCTTGCCCTGGGCTGGACTCTGAGTTGTGCTTGGTGACCCTTGCGTGGATGGATGGTGCCCAGCAAGCTGCTCCATCTCTCTTTCTCCAGCAGAAAGACAAGAAAAAACCGAACTGAAAACAAGCTGAATCTTGTGAGAGGGCAGTTTGCTAAAACAAAACGGAAAGATTATGCTTGTACAGGTCCACTAGGAAAGAAAATAAATTTATGGCCTCCTTCTGCAGGAGGTGATGGCTGACAATTTCCCAGGAAGCAGGGCTTCCTCCTGTGTCATGGTTGCTCATGATGGCACAATTTGTATCTAATGCTGCAGGAATGGGCTCTGTGAGAAGAGGCCAGCGGCTCCAGCCAGCTGTGACGGAGTCAGCTCCAGCTGTGTCCAAAGGGGTCTCAGCACTGCCCCGCACTGAGCACATTTGTCCCAGTGCTGATGCCTCTGTGAAAGCCCATTTCACTGGCAATGGTTTTTGCTGGAAGGCAACTTCAAGACCATTTCTTTTCCATTCTCCCTTCCTCAGCAGTCAGGCACTCACTAAATCAGTAGTGTTTAAACCACCCACTTGCTCCAAGTTGTGTCCAGACTGGTGTTGCACACTTGCAGGGCTGAGGAATCTAAACCAATCCTGGGCAAGTTATTGCCAAGCTGGGCAAGTTATTGCCATGCCTCAGTGTTCTCACAGAGAGTGACATCTTTGCCAGCTCCAAGGGAAAAAGAACAAATAAATTACACTGCAGGGATTGCATCACTGTGCTTCCGGCACCCTTTTCCAGTGAGCAAACTGGAAGAGATGTCCCAGAAAGAAGGAGACATCAAAGGCTGAGTTTTGAATGCAAAACCAACTTTATTGAGTCAAAAGAAGAGAAGGAGATGGCTCAAAGAGATCACCTGAGGGAAGCCACTACAATGAAGTGGTGATGTCTGATGTTCTGGGCTGCCGTGGGAAGGAAGCCAGCAGGTCGCACTGGGCTGGCATTGAGTGGTGGCGATGACAGGAAAGGAAGGGAAGAGAAAACAAAGAGAAGGAGAAGAAGAAGGAGACAATAGTCCAAAGCCTTAAATCCAATATTCTGGAATTCCATTTGTATTCCACTTCCATA
This sequence comes from Setophaga petechia, assembly GCA_024362935.1. Taxonomy (NCBI): domain Eukaryota; kingdom Metazoa; phylum Chordata; class Aves; order Passeriformes; family Parulidae; genus Setophaga; species Setophaga petechia. The sequence goes on along the minus strand of JANCRA010000044.1, from coordinate 5,769,464 downwards.
TTCCAAGGTCTTTGAAGTTCTTGCCTGAGGACGTTGGCGGGAGCATCTTTAGCAGGGACGACAGCACCTGCTGCCACCACAGCAGTTGGTGATGCAGGAGATGTCAAAGCCCCCAGAGCTGATGGGCACTCCCTCACAGCTGAGGATGCTGCCAACAGCAGCAGAGGTGGAGGATCCCACGGCGGTGTTCTGCGGGAAGGAGCTGAGGATGGGCCCAGGCAGGGTCACCAGCACAGCAGGAGGCTGAATAACAACGTGGGAGCTCTGGCACTGCCTGACACAGCACTCATTGCAGCTGCTGGCCAGCGGGCAGGGGCCACAGGGCTGGCAGCAAGGCTCACAGGGCCGGCACTGCTGGCACTTCTCAGAGCAGGACATGTCTGGAGCCTGGCGCTGCACCTGGCACAGAGGGCAGGGAGGAAGCAGAGCACACGCACACCTCAGACACAGCCCGCAAGGCACCCCCAGCAGCACAAGGCCCCTGCTGCCTGCACAGATCCAGCCTGGCCAGCCCCAGCCTGGGCATCTTTGCCACAGCCCAGCACGCTCCTTCCCAGCTCAGCCAGGCCCAGCTCTGCTCCTGCCTAACCTGGAGGAAAATCAGCACCTCAGCCCAGCCTCAGCCTCTGGCCACAACACACGCTCTCCCCTCTGCCCACACCAGCACCACTGCAGAACAGCCCCAGAAGAACAAGGAGCAGCAACAGGGGCCAGAAAGCTCAATGCTGTCTTGGAGAGGGTGGAGGAGAAAGGGGCTTCCAACTCACCTGGTTCCCAAGGAGCAGGAGGTGACAGACGTGGTTGAGAGAGCCCCCAGTTGGGCTGCCTTTTATCCTGGCCCCACAGTGCCTCAGGGGACACAGTTTGTGCTGCAGAAGTGACGATATTCCCGCATGATCCCAAATGAATGGAAATATCTCTGGGAATGGTATGACATGAGTTGGATTTTCCCTCAACCATGACTTTGCATTTCCTGGCTTACATCATTCCTAATCCCTTACAGACACTTGTTCTGCGTGTTGGTATGCAAGATTCCATGTGTCCTGGGGCCAAGCATGTGTCAGTGTGGTCATAAAACATGAACTTTTTGCAAAAGTGATCACAAGGAGGCAGGTGATGGCAGCCTGAGACATTCTTTTGGATATTTTCTGTTCCTGCTGACTGGAAATGCCTCATCTGCTCCCAGCCCTCCAGTCTTTGGCTCATCACCCAATGGCTCTCATTCACGCCTTGCCTTTGAGGTAAAACCTCTTTGCCTTCCTCCTCAGCCTTCACAGTGCATGAGACTGCTGTAGCACAATCATGTGCGTGGCAGTGTGGCTGTGGCCCAGTGTGTGCCAGTGTCTGCACATGCCTGTGCTTGTGCCCTTCTGGCAACAGCCCCTGAGAGCCTCTGGCCTGCACGGGGATGGTTGTGCACAGGCCAGGGCCCTTGTGTGCAACCCCCCTGGCCGTGTGCTGGGCTCTGTGCTCTGGGCTCATCTCTGAGCACACCTGGCCAGGCTGGCAGTGTGTCAGTGCCCGGACTGTGTATGCACAGCTGGGCCTGAGCTGAGCTCTCAGCCCAGCCACTGCACGGCCTGTAGGGCCTTCCCTGCCCAGCAGTGCCAGCCACTGACACACCCTCAGCCCCAGTTCCTTCTCTACAGGAGCCTGGACAGGGCCAGGGCACCCACATCTCTCAAGGACAATCCCAAACCCAGGCCATCCCTTTGATGCCACCTCCAGGCAGCCCTGGGGCCATTAGGTGTTTCCCAGCGTCCTTTTTCCTGCCTCATGGAGAAGGGTTGATATGACAGGGTTCTGTTGCCTCTGTGGGGATGGGGGAGTCCCCGGAGCACTGAGGCCTTTGGCCCATAGTCCAGGAGCTGAGTGAAATGGATGCTGTCACTGAGAATGAGGCATTTTGTGAGAAACTGTTAAGTATGTCTGGGAAGTGGATGCTGGAATATTGGGGAGTTTTTCCTCTCTAAAATCCAGAAGAAGAAACAGTGGCAGCCTTCAACATGGAGTGAGGATGGTTTTGATATTGGTTCCGTTGTCGAGCGCCCCTGATTCTGTGTAACCATTCAGCTCTGCCTGTGCACTAAGAAACTGAGCAGAATAATATTGTGAGGGAGGTGTTTGTAGAGAGGAGGTTGTGGGATACTCCCAGGCACTGCTGTTTCCCATGCCCTGTCACCATTTGACATCATCTTCTCCTGATGATCACTACTTTGGGGAATCCAGGGATGTGTTTGGGGGCTCCAATAGAAAAAGCACAAAGTAAAGGCCACCACAGGAGTGTCCACCCATGGCTTCCTCCAGCTTTTGCTGAGGTGAATGGAAGAGTTCCCACACATGGAAGGAGAAAGGAGAGGGCCAGGTTTGAATGCAATACAGCTTTATTGAGTCTAAGGAAAAGAAGGAGGTAGCTGAAAGGGGACACCAGGAGAAGAAACTGGGGGACAGTGGGGACTTCTATTTGCCTGGCCTGCAGAGGGATGGAGGGAGGCAAACAGACCCCACTAGGCTGGCATTGGGTGGTGCTGACAGGAAAGGCAGGGAAGAGAAGAGAGTGGAAGGAAACAGCAGTAAATGAAAGGGCACAAATCCATTGCTCCAAAGATCCATCTTCAGTGCAGCTTTACGTTCTGAGGTTGTGAATGTTCTTGCCCAAGGATGTCACCCGCAGGTTTAGCAGGGACGACAACAACTGTTGCCATAGCAGTTGGTGATGCAGGAGATGTCAAAGCCCCCAGAGCTGATGGGCACTCCGCCACAGCTGAGGATGTTGCCAACAGCAGCAGAGGTGGAGGATCCCACGGCGGTGTTCTGTGGGGAGGAGCTTAGGATGGGCCCAGGCAGGGTCACCAGCACAGCAGGCGGCTCAATGACAACGTGGGAGCTCTGGCACTGCCTGACACAGCACTCATTGCAGCTGCTGGCCAGCGGGCAGGGGCCACAGGGCTGGCAGCAAGGGTCACAGGGCTTGCAGCAGGACATGGCTCGGGGTCACTGGTGAACCTGGCTCAGAGGGCAGGGAGAAGCACAAAGTGAGGACACATGAGAAGCAGCACTGCACCCAAACCCCCTGCAGCCAAGGCACCTCCTGGCCCACATTGCAGTGCCCAGCTCAAAGCCCAGGAGCCACCTCAGACAAGTCCCAGCCTCTCGCTCTGCCTGCACAAGACCTTCTCTCCCCTGCCCTCTCCCAGCACAAACAGCTCCCAGCCCTGGGCTCTTGCAGCCCCTCTCAGCTGAGACCTCCAGCCAGGCAAGAGCTGCCCTTGAAGCAGCAGCAGGAGGAGGAGGAGAAGAGGCTTCCCACTCACCTGATTCCTGAGAAGGAGATGGAGGTGAGAGAAGTGGATGAGGGAGCAGAGACTTGGGCTGCCTTTTATACCAGTCCTGCCTTGCCTCAGGCCCAGAAGCTCCTTTGTGGAAGCCATAATTTTGTGACCAGCTCATGTCAAATGTGCACCATTCCTGTGTAATGGTAGGGGCCGTGTCCTGGTTTCCTGCACTTCAGCCTCTATTTCCTGTCTTCTTCCCGGTGCGTTCCTGTCTAAAGAATCCTTCTAGGGCCAGGATGGATGAGAGATCCAAGAACTTCCAGGATTTGAACACGCCACAGAAGGCAGAATGCTTGGATCATGGTCTGGTGGCATTCCATGCAGGCACATGACCTGAACCTGTGTCATTCCTGTGGGTTTCTCTGTGGCAAAGCACTCTGGCCATCACTCTCATTCTTCCTCTGTCCCTGTACATCTCTCCTGCATCCCTTTGTGACATCCCATGAGTTTTCACGTGCAGCCTGTTTTCCTGGCCCATTTTGGGAATGGATAGGGGACAGAAGGTATTCTCTGTGGTCTTGCTTCCCCTCTGTTACATCTCCCTTTGGTCAGCACTCCATGCCTGCTTCTGCAGCTCGTTCCTGCTCTTGCCCTGGGCGGGACTCTGAGTTGTGCTTGGTGACCCTTTTGTGGATGGATGGTGCCCAGCAAGCTGCTCCATTAATCCCCTTTCTCCAGCAGAAAGACAAGAAAAAACCGAACTGAAAACAAGCTGAATCTTGTGAGAGGGCCGTTTGCCAAAACAAAACGGAAAGATTATGCATGTACAGGTCCACTAGGAAAGAAAATAAATTTATGGCCTCCTTCTGCAGGAGGTGATGGCTGACAATTTCCCAGGAAGCAGGGCTTCTTCCTGTGTCATGGTTGCTCATGATGGCACAATTTGTAACTAATGCTGCAGGAATGGGCTCTGTGAGAAGAGGCCAGCGGCTCCAGCCAGCTGTGACTGAGTCAGCTCCAGCTGTGTCCAAAGGGGTCTCAGCACTGCCCAGCACTGAGCACATTTGTCCCAGTGCTGATGCCTCTGTGAAAGCCCATTTCATTGGCAATGGTTTTTGCTGGAAGGTAACTTCAAGACCATTTCTTTCCCATTCTCCCTTCCTCAACAGTTCGTCACTCACTAGACCTTTTATGTTTAAACCTCCCACTTGCTCCAAGTTGTGTCCGGACTGGTGTCGCACACTTGCAGGACTGAGGAATCTAAACCAATCCTGGGCAAGTTATTGCCATGCTGGGCAAGTTATTGCCATGCCTCAGTGTTCTCACAGAGAGTGACATCTTTGCCAGCTCCAAGGGGAATGGAACAAATAAATTACACTGCAGGGATTGCATCACTGTGCTTCCGGCACCCTTTTCCAGTGAGCAAACTGGAAGAGATGTCCCAGAAAGAAGGAGACATCAAAGGCCGAGTTTTGAATGCAAAATCAACTTTATTGAGTCAAAAGAAGAGAAGGAGATGGCTCAAAGAGAGCACCTGCGGGAAACCACTACAATGAAGTGGTGATGTCTGATGTCCTGGGCTGCCGAGGGAAGGAAGCCAGCAGGTCCCACTGGGCTGGCATTGAGTGGTGGCGATGATAGGAAAGGAAGGGAAGGGAAAACAAAGAGAAGGAGAAGAAGAAGGAGACAATAGTCCAAAGTCTTAAATCCAATATTCTGGAATTCCATTTTTATTCCACTTCCATATTCCAAGGTCTTTGAAGTTCTTGCCTGAGGACGTTGGCGGGAGCATCTTTAGCAGGGACGACAGCACCTGCTGCCACCACAGCAGTTGGTGATGCAGGAGATGTCAAAGCCCCCAGAGCTGATGGGCACTCCCTCAGAGCTGAGGATGTTGCCAACAGCAGCAGAGGTGGAGGATCCCACGGCGGTGTTCTGGGGGAAGGAGCTGAGGATGGGCCCAGGCAGGGTCACCAGCACAGCAGGTGGCTCAATGACAACGTGGGAGCTCTGGCACTGCCTGACACAGCACTCATTGCAGCTGCTGGCCAGTGGGCAGGGGCCACAGGGCTGGCAGCAAGGCTCACAGGGCCGGCACTGCTGGCACTTCTCAGAGCAGGACATGTCTGGAGCCTGGCGCTGCACCTGGCACAGAGGGCAGGGAGGAAGCAGAGCACACGCACACCTCAGACACAGCCCGCAAGGCACCCCCAGCAGCACAAGGCCCCTGCTGCCTGCACAGCTCCAGCCTGGCCAGCCCCAGCCTGGGCATCTTTGCCACAGCCCAGCACGCTCCTTCCCAGCTCAGCCAGGCCCAGCTCTGCTTCTGCCTAACCTGGAGGAAAATCAGCACCTCAGCCCAGCCTCAGCCTCTGGCCACAACACACGCTCTCCCCTCTGCCCACACCAGCACCACTGCAGAACAGCCCCAGAAGAACAAGGAGCAGCAACAGGGGCCAGAAAGCTCAATGCTGTCTTGGAGAGGGTGGAGGAGAAAGGGGCTTCCAACTCACCTGGTTCCCAAGGAGCAGGAGGTGACAGAAGTGGTTGAGAGAGCCCCCAGTTGGGCTGCCTTTTATCCTGGCCCCACAGTGCCTCAGGGGACACAGTTTGTGCTGCGGAAGTGACGATATTCCCGCATGATCCCAAATGAATGGAAAGATCTCTGGGAATGGTATGACATGAGTTGGATTTTCCGTCCACCATGACTTTGCATTTCCTGGCTTACCTCATTCCCAGTCCCTTACAGACACTTGTTCTGCGTGTTGGTATGCAAGATTCCATGTGTCCTGGGGCCAAGCATGTGTCAGTGTGGTCATAAAACATGAACTTTTTGCAAAAGTGATCACAAGGAGGCAGGTGATGGCAGCCTGAGACATTCTTTTGGATATTTTCTGTTCCTGCTGACTGGAAGTGCCTCATCTGCTCCCAGCCCTCCAGTCTTTGGCTCATCACCCAACGGCTCTCCTTCACGCCTTGCCTTTGAGGTAAAACCTCTTTGCCTCCCTCCTCAGCCTTGACAGTGCATGAGACTGCTGTAGCAGTGGTGCCTGATCTTCTGCCCTGCTTGGTGTTCCCAGAATCTTCTCTGCCTGGGCACTCCCCAGTATCTCCTCAGTGCCATCTCTTCCTCAGTTCTCTGCCCCATGTGCCCCCCCACAATCATGTGCATGGCAGTGTGGCTGTGGCCCAGTGTGTGCCAGTGTCTGCACATGCCTGTGCTTGTGCCCTGCTGGCAACAGCCCCTGAGAGCCTCTGGCCTGCACGGGAATGGTTGTGCAGAGGCCAGGGCCCTTGTGTGCAGCCCCCCTGGCCGTGTGCTGGGCTCTGTGCTCTGGGCTCATCTCTGAGCACACCTGGCCAGGCTGGCAGTGTGTCAGTGCCCTGGCTGTGTGTGCACAGCTGGGCCTGAGCTGAGCTCTCAGCCCAGCCATTGCACGGCCTGTAGGGCCTTCCCTGCCCAGCAGTGCCAGCCACTGACACACCCTCAGCCCCAGTTCCTTCTCTGCAGGAGCCTGGACAGGGCCACGGCACCCACATCTCTCAAGGACAATCCCAAACCCAGGCCATCCCTTTGATGCCACCTCCAGGCAGCCCTGGGGCCATTAGGTGTTTCCCAGCGTCCTTTTTCCTGCCTCATGGAGAAGGGTTGATATGACAGGGTTCTGTTGCCTCTGTGGGGATGGGGGAGTCCCCAGAACACTGAGGCCTTTGGCCCATAGTCCAGGAGCTGTGTGAAATGGATGCTGTCACTGAGAATGAGGCATTTATTGAGAAACTGTTAAGCATGTCTGGGAAGTGGATGCTGGAATATTGGGGAGTTTTTCCTCTCTAAAATCCAGAAGAAGAAACAGTGGCAGCCTTCAACATGGAGTGAGGATGGTTTTGATATTGGTTCCGTTGTCGAGCGCCCCTGATTCTGTGTAACAATTCAGCTCTGCCTGTGCACTAAGAAACTGAGCAGAATAATATTGTGAGGGAGGTGTTTGTAGAGAGGAGGTTGTGGGATACTCCCAGGCACTGCTGTTTCCCATGCCCTGTCACCATTTGACATCATCTTCTCCTGATGATCACTACCTTGGGGAAGCCAGGGATGTGTTTGAGGGCTCCAATAGAAAAAGCACAAAGTAAAGGCCACCACAGGAGTGTCCACCCACAGCTTCCTCCACCTTTTGCTGAGGTGAATGGAAGAGTTCCCACACATGGAAGGAAAAAGGAGAGGGCCAGGTTTGAATGCAATACAGCTTTATTGAGTCTAAGGAAAAGAAGGAGGTAGCTGAAAGGGGACACCAGGAGAAGAAACTGGGGGACAGTGGGGACTTCTATTTGCCTGGCCTGCAGAGGGATGGAGGGAGGCAAACAGACCCCACTAGGCTGGCATTGGGTGGTGCTGACAGGAAAGGCAGGGAAGAGAAGAGAGTGGAAGAAAACAGCAGTAAATGAAGGGCACAAATCCATTGCTCCAAAGATCCATCTTCAGTGCAGCTTTGCGTTCTGAGGCTGTGGAGGTTTTTGCCCAAGGATGTCACCCGCAGGTTTAGCAGGGACGACAACAACTGTTGCCATAGCAGTTGGTGATGCAGGAGATGTCAAAGCCCCCAGAGCTGATGGGCACTCCGCCACAGCTGAGGATGTTGCCAACAGCAGCAGAGGTGGAGGATCCCACGGCGGTGTTCTGTGGGGAGGAGCTGAGGATGGGCCCAGGCAGGGTCACCAGCACAGCAGGCGGCTCAATGACAACGTGGGAGCTCTGGCACTGCCTGACACAGCACTCAGTGCAGCTGCTGGCCAGCGGGCAGGGGCCACAGGGCTGGCAGCAAGGGTCACAGGGCTTGCAGCAGGACATGGCTCGGGGTCACTGGTGAACCTGGCTCAGAGGGCAGGGAGAAGCACAAAGTGAGGACACATGAGAAGCAGCACTGCACCCAGAACCCCTGCAGCCAAGGCACCTCCTGGCCCACATTGCAGTGCCCAGCTCAAAGCCCAGGAGCCACCTCAGACAAGCCCCAGCCTCTCGCTCTGCCTGCACAAGACCTTCTCTCCCCTGCCCTCTCCCAGCACAAACAGCTCCCAGCCCTGGGCTCTTGCAGCCCCTCTCAGCTGAGACCTCCAGCCAGGCAAGAGCTGCCCTTGAAGCAGCAGCAGGAGGAGGAGGAGAAGAGGCTTCCCACTTACCTGATTCCTGAGAAGGAGATGGAGGTGAGAGAAGTGGATGAGGCAGCAGAGACTTGGGCTGCCTTTTATACCAGTCCTGCCTTGCCTCAGGCCCAGAGGCTCCTATGTAGACGCCATAATTTTGTGACCAGCTCATGTCAAATGTGCACCATCCCTGTGTAATGGTAGGGGCCGTGTCCTGCTTTCCTGCACTGCAGCCTCTATTTCCTGGCTCCTGCCCTGTGCGTTCCTGTCTAAAGAATCCTTCTAGGGCCAGGAATGGGAGATCCAAGAATTTCCGGGATTTGAACACGTCAGAGTAGGCAGAATGCTTGGATTATAGTCTGGTGGCATTCCATGCAGGCACATGACCTGAACCTGTGTCATTCCTGTGGGTTTCTCTGTGGCAAAGCACTCTGGCCATCACTCTCATTCTTCCTCTATCCCTGTACATCTCTACCACATCCCTTTGTGACATCCCATGAGTTTTCACGTGCAGCCTGTTTTCCTGGCCCATTTTGTGAATGGATAGGGGACTGAAGGTATTCTTTGTGGTCTTGCTTCCCCTCTATTACATCTCCCTTTGGTCAGCACTCCATGCCTGCTTCTGCAGCTCGTTCCTGCTCTTGCCCTGGGCTGGACTCCGAGCTGTGCTTGGTGGCCCTTGGGTGGATGGATGGTGCCCAGCAAGCTGTTCTGTCAATTCCCTTTCTCAGGCAGTAAGACAAGATAAAACCAAACTGATACCAATATGAACCTTGATAAAATATTTTTTTCCAAAGATAAAGGGAAAGATTATACATACACCAGTACATCTGGAAAGAAAATCAATTTTTGGCTTCCTTCTGCAGGAGGTGATGGCTGACAATTTCCCAGGAAGCAGGGCTTCCTCCTGTGTAATGATTGCTCATGATGGCACAATTTGTAACTGATGCTGCAGGAATGGGCTCTGTGAGAAGAGGCCAGCGGCTCCAGCCAGCTGTGACTGAGTCAGCTCCAGCTGTGTCCAAAGGGGTCTCAGCACTGCCCAGCACTGAGCACATTTGTCCCAGTGCTGATGCCTCTGTGAAAGCCCATTTCATTGGCAATGGTTTTTGCTGGAAGGCAACTTCAAGACCATTTATTTTCCTTTCTCCCTTCCTCAACAGTTCAGCACTCACTAGACCTGTTATGTTTAAACCACCCACTTGCTCCAAGTTGTGTCCAGACTGGTGTTGCACACTTGCAGGGCTGAGGAATCTAAACCCATCCAGGGCAAGTTATTGCCATGCTGGGCAAGTTGTTGCCATGCCTCAGTGTTCTCACAGAGAGTGACATCTTTGCCAGCTCCAAGGGGAATGGAACAAATAAATTACACTGCAGGGATTGCATCACTGTGCTTCCGGCACCCTTTTCCAGTGAGCAAACTGGAAGAGATGTCCCAGAAAGAAGGAGACATCAAAGGCCGAGTTTTGAATGCAAAATCAACTTTATTGAGTCAAAAGAAGAGAAGGAGATGGCTCAAAGAGAGCACCTGCGGGGAACCACTACAATGAAGTGGTGATGTCTGATGTTCTGGGCTGCTGTGGGAAGGAAGCCAGCAGGTCCCACTAGGCTGGCATTGAGTGGTGGCGATGATAGGAAAGGAAGGGAAGGGAAAACAAAGAGAAGGAGAAGAAGAAGGAGACAATAGTCCAAAGCCTTAAATCCAATATTCTGGAATTCCATTTTTATTCCACTTCCATATTCCAAGGTCTTTGAAGTTCTTGCCTGAGGACGTTGGCGGGAGCATCTTTAGCAGGGACGACAGCACCTGCTGCCACCACAGCAGTTGGTGATGCAGGAGATGTCAAAGCCCCCAGAGCTGATGGGCACTCCCTCACAGCTGAGGATGCTGCCAACAGCAGCAGAGGTGGAGGATCCCACGGCGGTGTTCTGCGGGAAGGAGCTGAGGATGGGCCCAGGCAGGGTCACCAGCACAGCAGGAGGCTGAATAACAACGTGGGAGCTCTGGCACTGCCTGACACAGCACTCATTGCAGCTGCTGGCCAGCGGGCAGGGGCCACAGGGCTGGCAGCAAGGCTCACAGGGCCGGCACTGCTGGCACTTCTCAGAGCAGGACATGTCTGGAGCCTGGCGCTGCACCTGGCACAGAGGGCAGGGAGGAAGCAGAGCACACGCACACCTCAGACACAGCCCGCAAGGCACCCCCAGCAGCACAAGGCCCCTGCTGCCTGCACAGATCCAGCCTGGCCAGCCCCAGCCTGGGCATCTTTGCCACAGCCCAGCACGCTCCTTCCCAGCTCAGCCAGGCCCAGCTCTGCTCCTGCCTAACCTGGAGGAAAATCTGCACCTCAGCCCAGCCTCAGCCTCTGGCCACAACACACGCTCTCCCCTCTGCCCACACCAGCACCACTGCAGAACAGCCCCAGAAGAACAAGGAGCAGCAACAGGGGCCAGAAAGCTCAATGCTGTCTTGGAGAGGGTGGAGGAGAAAGGGGCTTCCAACTCACCTGGTTCCCAAGGAGCAGGAGGTGACAGAAGTGGTTGAGAGAGCCCCCAGTTGGGCTGCCTTTTATCCTGGCCCCACAGTGCCTCAGGGGACACAGTTTGTGCTGCGGAAGTGACGATATTCCCGCATGATCCCAAATGAATGGAAAGATCTCTGGGATTGGTATGACATGAGTTGGATTTTCCCTCTACCATGACTTTGCATTTCCTGGCTTACCTCATTCCCAGTCCCTTACAGACACTTGTTCTGCGTGTTGGTATGCAAGATTCCATGTGTCCTGGGGCCAAGCATGTGTCAGTGTGGTCATAAAACATTAACTTTTTGCAAAAGTGATCACAAGGAGGCAGGTGATGGCAGCCTGAGACATTCTTTTGGATATTTTCTGTTCCTGCTGACTGGAAGTGCCTCATCTGCTCCCAGCCCTCCAGTCTTTGGCTCATCACCCAATGGTTCTCCTTCACGCCTTGCCTTTGAGGTAAAACCTCTTTGCCTCCCTCCTCAGCCTTCACAGTGCATGAGACTGCTGTAGCAGTGGTGCCTGATCTTCTGCCCTGCTTGGTGTCCCCAGAATCTGCTCTGCCTGGGCACTCCCCAGTATCTCCTCAGTGCCATCTCTTCCTCAGTTCTCTGCCCCATGTTCTCCCCCACAATCATGTGCATGGCAGTGTGGCTGTGGCCCAGTGTGTGCCAGTGTCTGCACATGCCTGTGCTTGTGCCCTGCTGGCAACAGCCCCTGAGAGCCTCTGGCCTGCACGGGAATGGTTGTGCACAGGCCAGCAGGGCCCTTGTGTGCAACCCCCCTGGCCGTGTGCTGGGCTCTGTGCTCTGGGCTCATCTCTGAGCACACCTGGCCAGGCTGGCAGTGTGTCAGTGCCCTGGCTGTGTGTGCACAGCTGGGCCTGAGCTGAGCTCTCAGCCCAGCCATTGCACGGCCTGTAGGGCCTTCCCTGCCCAGCAGTGCCAGCCACTGACACACCCTCAGCCCCAGTTCCTTCTCTGCAGGAGCCTGGACAGGGCCACGGCACCCACATCTCTCAAGGACAATCCCAAACCCAGGCCATCCCTTTGATGCCACCTCCAGGCAGCCCTGGGGCCATTAGTTGTTTCCCAGCGTCCTTTTTCCTGCCTCATGGAGAAGGGTTGATATGACAGGGTTCTGTTGCCTCTGTGGGGATGGGGGAGTCCCCAGAACACTGAGGCCTTTGGCCCATAGTCCAGGAGCTGTGTGAAATGGATGCTGTCACTGAGAATGAGGCATTTATTGAGAAACTGTTAAGCATGTCTGGGAAGTGGATGCTGGAATATTGGGGAGTTTTTCCTCTCTAAAATCCAGAAGAAGAAACAGTGGCAGCCTTCAACATGGAGTGAGGATGGTTTTGATATTGGTTCCGTTGTCGTGCACCCCTGATCCTGTGTAACCATTCAGCTCTGCCTGTGCACTAAGAAACTGAGCAGAATAATAATGTGAGGTAGGTGTTTGTAGAGAGGAGGTTGTGGGATACTCCCAGGCACTGCTGTTTCCCATGCCCTGTCACCATTTGACATCATCTTCTCCTGATGATCACTACTTTGGGGAAGCCAGGGATGTGTTTGGAGGCTCCAATAGAAAAAGCACAAAGTAAAGGCCACCACAGGAGTGTCCACCCACGGCTTCCTCCAGCTTTTGCTGAGGTGAATGGAAGAGTTCCCACACATGGAAGGAGAAAGGAGAGGGCCAGGTTTGAATGCAAAACAGCTTTATTGAGTCTAAGGAAAAGAAGGAGGTAGCTGAAAGGGGACACCAGGAGAAGAAACTGGGGGACAGTGGGGACTTCCATTTGCCTGGCCTGCAGAGGGATGGAGGGAGGCAAACAGACCCCACTAGGCTGGCATTGGGTGGTGCTGACAGGAAAGGCAGGGAAGAGAAGAGAGTGGAAGGAAACAGCAGTAAATGAAGGGCACAAATCCATTGCTTCAAAGATCCATCTTCAGTGCAGCTTTACGTTCTTTGCTTGTGAATGTTCTTGCCCAAAGATGTCAGCAACAGATTTAGCAGGGACGACAACAACTGTTGCCATAGCAGTTGGTGATGCAGGAGATGTCAAAGCCCCCAGAGCTGATGGGCACTCCGCCACAGCTGAGGATGTTGCCAACAGCAGCAGAGGTGGAGGATCCCACAGCGGTGTTCTGTGGGGAGGAGCTGAGGATGGGCCCAGGCAGGGTCACCAGCACAGCAGGCGGCTCAATGACAACGTGGGAGCTCTGGCACTGCCTGACACAGCACTCATTGCAGCTGCTGGCCAGCGGGCAGGGGCCACAGGGCTGGCAGCAAGGGTCACAGGGCCTGCAGCAGGACATGGCTCGGGGTCACAGGTGCACCTGGCACAGAGGGCAGGGAGAAGCACAAAGTGAGGACACATGAGAAGCAGCACTGCACCCAAACCCCCTGCAGCCAAGGCACCTCCTGGCCCACATTGCAGTGCCCAGCTCAAAGCCCAGGAGCCACCTCAGACAAGTCCCAGCCTCTCGCTCTGCCTGCACAAGACCTTCTCTCCCCTGCCCTCTCCCAGCAGAAGCAGCTCCCAGCCCTGGGCTCTTGCAGCCCCTCTCAGCTGAGACCTCCCGCCAGGCAAGAGCTGCCCTTGAAGCAGCAGCAGCAGGAGGAGGAAGAGAGGGGGTTTCCCACTCACCTGATTCCTGAGAAGGAGATGGAGGTGAGAGAAGTGGATGAGGGAGCAGAGACTTGGGCTGCCTTTTATACCAGTCCTGCCTTGCCTCAGGCCCAGAGGCTCCTTTGTGGAAGCCATAATTTTGTGACCAGCTCATGTCAAATGTGCACCATCCCTGTGTAATGGTAGGGGCCATGTCCTGCTTTCCTGCACTGCAGCCTCTATTTCCTGGCTTCTTCCCGGTGCGTTCCTGTCTAAAGAATCCTTCTAGGGCCAGGATGGATGAGAGATCCAAGAATTTCCAGGATATGAACACGTCAGAGTTGGCAGAGTGCTTGCATCATGGTCTGGTGGCATTCCATGCAGGCACATGACCTGAACCTGTGTCATTCCTGTGGGTTTCTCTGTGGCAAAGCACTCAGGCCATCACTCTCATTCTTCCTCTATCCCTGTACATCTCTACCACACCCCTTTGTGACATCCCATGAGTTTTCACGTGCAGCCTGTTTTCCTGGCCCATTTTGGGAATGGATAGGGGACAGAAGGTATTCTCTGTGGTCTTGCTTCCCCTCTATTACATCTCCCTTTGGTCTCCACTCCATGCCTGCTTCTGCAGCTCGTTCCTGCTCTTGCCCCGGGCTGGACTCCAAGCTGTGCTTGGTGGCCCTTGCGTGGATGGATGGTGCCCATCAAGCAGTTCTGTCAATCCCCTTTCTCAGGCAGTAAGACAAGATAAAACCAAACTGATAGCAACATGAACCTTGATAAAATATTTTTTTCCAAAGATAAAGGGAAAGATTATACAAACACCAGTACATCCGGAAGGAAAATCAATTTATGGCCTCCTTCTGCAGGAGGTGATGGCTGACAATTTCCCAGGAATCAGGGCTTCCTCCTGTGTAATGATTGCTCATGATGGCACAATTTGTAACTGATGCTGCAGGAATGGGCTCTGTGAGAAGAGTCCAGCGGCTCCAGCCAGCTGTGACTGAGTCAGCTCCAGCTGTGTCCAAAGGGATCTCAGCACTGCCCAGCACTGAGCACATTTGTCCCAGTGCTGATGCCTCTGTGAAAGCCCATTTCATTGGCAATGGTTTTTGCTGGAAGGCAACTTCAAGACCATTTCTTTTCCATTCTCCCTTCCTCAGCAGTCAGGCACTCACTAGACCTGTTATGTTTAAACCTCCCACTTGCTCCAAGTTGTGTCCAGACTGGTGTTGCACACTTGCAGGGCTGAGGACTCTAAACCCATCCAGGGCAAGTTATTGCCATGCTGGGCAAGTTATTGCCATGCCTCAGTGTTCTCACAGAGAGTGACATCTTTGCCAGCTCCAAGGGGAATGGAACAAATAAATTACACTGCAGGGATTGCATCACTGTGCTTCCGGCACCCTTTTCCAGTGAGCAAACTGGAAGAGATGTCCCAGAAAGAAGGAGACATCAAAGGCCGAGTTTTGAATGCAAAACCAACTTTATTGAGTCAAAAGAAGAGAAGGAGATGGCTCAAAGAGAGCACCTGCGGGAAGCCACTACAATGAAGTGGTGATGTCTGATGTCCTGGGCTGCCGTGGGAAGGAAGCCAGCAGGTCCCACTGGGCTGGCATTGAGTGGTGGCGATGATAGGAAAGGAAGGGAAGAGAAAACAAAGAGAAGGAGAAGAAGAAGGAGACAATAGTCCAAAGTCTTAAATCCAATATTCTGGAATTCCATTTTTATTCCACTTCCATATTCCAAGGTCTTTGAAGTTCTTGCCTGAGGAAATCGGCAGGAGCATCTTTAGCAAGGACGACAGCACCTGCTGCCACCACAGCAGTTGGTGATGCAGGAGATGTCAAAGCCCTCAGAGCTGATGGGCACTCCCTCACAGCTGAGGATGCTGCCAACAGCAGCAGAGGTGGAGGATCCCACGGCGGTGTTCTGGGGGAAGGAGCTGAGGATGGGCCCAGGCAGGGTCACCAGTACAGCAGGCGGCTCAATGACAACGTGGGAGCTCTGGCACTGCCTGACACAGCACTCATTGCAGCTGCTGGCCAGCGGGCAGGGGCCACAGGACTGGCAGCAAGGCTCACAGGGCCGGCACTGCTGGCACTTCTCAGAGCAGGACATGTCTGGAGCCTGGCGCTGCACCTGGCACAGAGGGCAGGGAGGAAGCAGAGCACACGCACACCTCAGACACAGCCCGCAAGGCACCCCCAGCAGCACAAGGCCCCTGCTGCCTGCACAGCTCCAGCCTGGCCAGCCCCAGCCTGGGCATCTTTGCCACAGCCCAGCACGCTCCTTCCCAGCTCAGCCAGGCCCAGCTCTGCTCCTGCCTAACCTGGAGGAAAATCAGCACCTCAGCCCAGCCTCAGCCTCTGGCCACAACACACGCTCTCCCCTCTGCCCACACCAGCACCACTGCAGAACAGCCCCAGAAGAACAAGGAGCAGCAACAGGGGCCAGAAAGCTCAATGCTGTCTTGGAGAGGGTGGAGGAGAAAGGGGCTTCCAACTCACCTGGTTCCCAAGGAGCAGGAGGTGACAGAAGTGGTTGAGAGAGCCCCCAGTTGGGCTGCCTTTTATCCTGGCCCCACAGTGCCTCAGGGGACACAGTTTGTGCTGCAGAGGTGACGATATTCCCGCATGATCCCAAATGATTGGAAAGATCTCTGGGAATGGTATGACATGAGTTGGATTTTCCGTCTACCATGACTTTGCATTTCCTGGCTTACATCATTCCTAATCCCTTACAGATACTTCTCTATGCTGGTATGAGAGATTCAAGATTTCCTGGGGGCAAGGATGTGTCAGACTGGGCAATAGACATGAACTAAGTGCAGAAGAGATCCCGGGGATTGAGGTGATGCCAAAATGGGGCACTTTTTTGGTTTTTTTATGTTTTTGATGACTGCAATGGTCCCTCTTTTCCCAGCCCTTCAGTCTTTGGCACATCACCCTAGGCCTCCCTTGATTATGATCCTTGTTCTTCTCTTAAAATCTCCTTGGATTCCTTCTCTGGCTGCACAGTCTCTGAGGCACCTGTTGCACTGCTGCCTGAACCACAGTGTGTGTGCATGTCTGCACATCCTTGTGGTTTTGCACTTGTGTGAACACACCCCTGTGTGCTGCAATCCTACATTGGGAGTGTTCTGCACAGGGGAGAGCACTTGTCTGCAATCATACACTAGGGAATTCCATTTAAGCATTGCTGCACAGTGAGTGATGTCTAGAGACAACAATATCCTGATTAGAACAAGGAAAGTAGAAGTGTTGGCCAGTGCTCCCTAGTCCTAGTTTTGACTGCAGTCAGAGCCTCAGGGGCCACCAAGGTGGTGCTGGAGCTGGGCTTGGGACACTGGGCTTTCCTGGAGGCTCTGGGAGTCCTGGGGATTAATGGCTATACATCAATGACTGGCAGCCCAATTTCAGACCTTGCTCCTTTGTCTGCATTAGCAGGAGGTTTGGGGATTAGAACAGGAGAGAGCTGAACGCCAGGATCTTGATTCTTTGAGTCTCTGCTGAAGGGAAGTTGGGGCGAATCATTCAATCAAGGGAGCCTGGAGACAACTCTCTTCATTGCTGGTACTCAGTAGAGTGGGGTTTGGCCTCTATGGAACAGGGATTTGAGCTTTCCATGGCCACATCTTCTTATTCAGAGCACCTGTCCTGCTGGAGGAACTGAAGGGCCATGCCTGGTCTCTGCTCCATGGAGAGAGTCAATTGGTCTCTGTATGGGATGGGGAAAGAAGGCCATTCCCAGCACCTTTCTCTACTTCTTTAGAAAGGGGTCAGAGTCTTTTGCCTAAAGAAGCATCTTTCATGCTGTCTGTAAAGGTGAGCCAGCCTTGTCTCAGGAATGTGTCAACGTTCAAATCGACAGATCTCCATCCATTCTCATGTCAGACTGTAGAGACGCCTGGCTCAGTAGGTGTCCCACCATAGCTTTTTCTCTTTGGCAACTCTCACCCAGCTTTCTCTCCTTTTCCAAATCACCTCTGATTAAATGTCTCAATTATGGAGGGAATTTGATTTGTTTGGCTTATCACTACTGTCTACCATTATCTGTAAGTGTTAGTGCAGACTATATCAATCTCTGCCACAACCTGGAAGGAGGTAGTGTGGAAATTGGTGTTGGCTTCTTCCCCCAAGGAACCAAAGTTCTTGACTCTCCCTGTGCCACCCAGAACATCTATCCTACAACTCAGAGCAAGACAATATCTGTACCCTGAACCCTTCAATTCCATCCATGCATTTGTCGTAAGGTCTCGGCCCCCACCTCACTCAGCACCAAGCTTGAGTGGTAGCATTGGCCTAGACAGGATAAGACTGTGTCCCTTCCCAGTGGACAAGTCTAGGACATAAGGGCTGATGTCTATGTCTCAAACACAGAGAGCTGGATGCCCCTGGGGCCAGCCAAGGCTTGTGGGTGTGTTGAGTTTGTTCATGTTTCCCACAGGAGCCCTGGCAGGGCTGTGCTCTGCACTGAGTGTTACAAAGGTGCTGGTAACACTCCAGTCGTTTGGCTCCTGCTGAGCACTGCTCACACAGCACCAGCACTGTCTCTCCAACATTGCCTTCCCCATCAGGAGCTGGGGGGTGGCAAGATCCTGGGAGTGGACAAAACTCAGACACTTGACCCAAACTGAGTAAAAGGGATATTCACTGCCATATGACATGAGCTCAGACACAAGAGCGAAGGAAAGGAGACACAAGGGTGGGCATTTGTAATTTGCAATGTTTACCTTCAAGTCACACCACTACAAGTGCTCAAGCCCTGCTTCCGGGGACGTGGCCAGATAGAACTTTCTGATTGGAAGTAGAGCATAAGAAGTGGGGTTTTCTTCCAGTTTACTACTGCATGCACAATCTTTTGAGTATGTTTTGGCAAACATACAAATCTTAATACTCAAGTTCATTTCCTACTTATTTACCCATCCCTGTTCACCTCAGAATGGAGAATCATAGAGTGGCTGCAGGGCACTGGCCATCCAGCCAAGGTCAGCCCAGCACAGCTGGTTGTAACACCTAAGGACTGTTGGTAAGAACATGTGGTGAGAAAGACCAGTGTGTGGCTGGAGAAGGGGCCCTAGGGAGGTAGGGCAGCACTTTGCTGGGAGAAGTATCCTTGCTGTGGCTACTGGAAAGGAATAAAATACAGCACAAGAGAAGAGCAGGAATGAGGTGGAGAAACGGGCATGGATTGTTGACCAATTAGGCTGACCTAGTAGAGAGGAATCAAAATGCAACACGTGCCTGCATGGAATGCCATCAGACCATGATCCAAGCATTCTGCCCACTCTGACGTGTTTACACCCTGGAAATTCTTGTGCCTCTCATCCTGGCCCTAACAGAAAAGTTCAGATAGGAACGCATATGGCAGAAGACAGGAAATGAAAAGGCAGAAATGCAGGAAACCAGGATACAGCCCCTACCATTAACTGGATGGTGCACATTTGAAATGAACTGGTCAGAAAATTATGACTTCCACTAAGATGCCTCTGGGCCTGGGGCAAGGCAGAATTGGTATAAAAGGCAGCCCAAGTCTCTGCTCTCTCATCCACTTCTCTCACCTCCTCCTCCTCTTCAGGAATCAGGTGAGTGGGAAGCCTCTTCTCCTCCTGATGCTTCAAGAGCAGCCCTTGCCTGGCTGGAGGTCTCAGCTGAGACGGGTTGTCACAGTGCAGGGATGGGAGCTGCTTGTGCTGGGAGAGGGCAGGGGAGAGAAGGTCTTGTGCAGACAGAGAGGGGCTGGGACTTGTCTGAGGTGGCTCCTGGGCTTTGAGCTGGGCACTGCAATGTGGGCCAGGAGGTGCCTTGGCTGCAGGGGTTTTGGGTGCAGTGCTCCTTCTCGTGTGTCCTCACTTTGTGCTTCTCCCTGCCCTCTGTGCCAGGTGCACCTCTCACCCTGAACCATGTCCTGCTGCAAGTCCTGTGACCCTTGCTGCCAGCCCTGTGGCCCCTGCCCGCTGGCCAGCAGCTGCACTGAGTGCTGTGTCAGGCAGTGCCAGAGCTCCCACGTTGTTATTCAGCCTCCTGCTGTGCTGGTGACCCTGCCTGGCCCCATCCTCAGCTCCTCCCCACAGAACACCGCCGTGGGATCCTCCACCTCTGCTGCTGTTGGCAGCATCCTCAGCTGTGAGGGAGTGCCCATCAGCTCTGGGGGCTTTGACATCTCCTGCATCACCAACTGCTATGGCAACAGTTGTTGTCGTCCCTGCTAAATCTGTTGCTGACATACTTAAGGAAGAACCTCCAAGACCTCAGACCATGGTGCTGGAATGAAGATGGAAGTTTTGGAACGTTAAGTTTATGCTGTTAGCTTACTGTAGCCTTCTACGACTCTCTTCCCTTTCTTTTGCATTCCTTTCCGGTCACCACCATGCAATGTCAGCCTAGTGGGACCTGTTGGCTTCTCTCCCTCCCTATCTCCGCAGGCCAGGCAGATGGACACCCCCACTGCACCTTAATGGCCTCTGCAGATGCCTTTTGTGAGCCTCCCTCTTTTCTTCTTTAGTCCCAATAAAGTTGTTTTGCATTCAAACCTTGGCCTCTGATTTTCTTTTCATCTGTGGCATGTTCTTCCAGTGAGCTCAGGAGAAAATGCTGAGAAGTAGAGGGTGGGAATCCCTACAGTGGATTTGACTTTTTGCCCTTTATGTAGTAGCTGTCAAACACATCCCTGGCTACTCAACTGAAGTGACTCTCAGGGTGAAGGTGGCAGGGAATGGAAAACAGGGAGACCTGGAGGAAGCCCACAACCTCTTCTCTTCCAGCTGTCCTCATATTTAATGTTCGTCGCAGCTTCTGTCCAGACAGGCAGGACTGCGGGGTTTCATCATTAGCATTCTATCAGCCACACAAAAGAGCTGATTGGGAAGAGCTTTTCTCTGGAGTCCTTTGCTGGTTCATCCAGGAACTGCCGATCTTCCTCCAATGTCATAGAATGCAACCAATTGGGGATTTTTTTACCACGCCCCTTTTTAGACTGTCTGCTACTTATTTCCAAATATATTGTGTTTTGATACTGCCCAAATTCCAGGCACCAAAATTCATTGGCTCACCCTCTTCTGCTATTGTTGGGCAGAGGAGAGGGGAAAAAAATTAACAAAGGGCCCGTGAGTTAGGTAAGGACTGGGAGAAAAACACTCCAAGGACAAAACTTGGAGGTTTTGTCAAAAATTTGAACTCAAAAGGTTCAAATTCAAACGTTTAAAATAAATTTATTATTAACAGAGTCACAGGAGGGTAATGAGAAGGAAGTCTTTAAACCACCTTTTTTCACTCCCAGCCCCTCTCTGTTTCTCACTGACAGTGAAAGGAGTCAGGGCATTTGGGTTTCGGTCAGTTCCTAACTCAAGATCTTCTGTTTGCTCAGGAACAGGAGTCTTTTCCCTGCTGTGCCATGGAGTCCTTCCCACGGGCAAACAGTCTTCCCCAAACTGCTGTGGCAAGGGTCACTCATCCATGGGGTGCAGTTTCTTAAGGATAGGCTGCTCTAGTTTGGAAGCAAGGGCTCTCTCCCTCTCTCTGGAAGCAGGAGCCCTCGTGCTGTATTTGGGTCTCCCACTGGATCACAGCTTTCCCCGGCATCCACGTGCTCTAGCGTGAGCCCTTTCCCATGAGCTCCAGTGGATCTCTGCATCCACCATGGACTTCATGGAATACAGGGGGACTGTTTCACCATGGTCCTCACCACGGCTTGCAGAAGAATCTTGGCTTCAACACTTGAAGCACTTCCTCTCCCTCTTTTTTCCACTGACCTTGGTGCCACCATGTTGCTTTCCCTCACACGTCCTCATTTCCTTCTCTTCTCTTCTCTTCTCTTCTCTTCTCTTCTCTTCTCTTCTCTTCTCTTCTCTTCTCTTCGTTTCACTAGAAGAAGAACTGCTGCTTCTAAGTACGATTGCCAAAAAGTTCCACCAATTCAAAGATTCCTAGAGGAGTGCTGAGAAGTCGATTCATCTACAATCTGCATGGGCAAGTTCCTCACCATGTTTTTCCTCCAGCCATGCAGCTCTGCCAACATGCTCTGAGTGCACCAGGCATTCAGTTAAAGAGATTCTTTTTCATCATATGCACTGATTACATATTCATTAGCTAGGCAAACACACTTGACTTATTTTACATAGTTGTCATCCTTATCACATGTCCTTCTATACTTCTTGGGGATCTGTCCTGAAGCTGGATGTCCTTCTTGGGAAGCTTGTGCTCCACTGCCACATTTTAGTCAGGCCAATATTGTTGTTTAGCAGAACTTTAGCTTTGTCACCCTTGCAGAGCTGAGCTGCCACCCTGCTTGCCATTTGCATGACCTCTGTTTGCCTAAGTTACATCCTTAAGGTATTTCTCCAAGGTTGTGCTCTCCTTGGACACTGTTCTTATCAGAATAAAATGCTGGTTTTTTGATTTTTCTTGTCCTTTTCAACCTCCCTACCTCCACCACCCAGACATGGTAAAACTATTTTCCCCGCATGCCTCCTTCTCTTTGACAAAAAAATTTTCCCAGAGCTGCTGGCTCAGGACAAGGCCCAGTGGGGCCACGGGACCCCTCCAGTTCCGAGGAGACACCAGAAGCCTGTCACCACAAAATTTCATAATGAGTCAGGAGCTAGGATGCAGGTAAACAACTGAGGGCCCCAAAGATGCGTGGAGGTGGCATCAAAGAGATGGCCTGGATTTGGGATTATCCTTGAGAGATGTGGATGCCGTGGCCCTGTCCAGGCTCCTGCAGAGAAGGAACTGGGGCTGAGGGTGTGTCAGTGGCTGGCATTGCTGGGCAGGGAAGGCCCTACAGGCCGTGCAATGGCTGGGCTGAGAGCTCAGCTCAGGCCCAGCTGTGCACACACAGCCAGGGCACTGACACACTGCCAGCCTGGCCAGGTGTGCTCAGAGATGAGCCCAGAGCACAGAGCCCAGCACACGGCCAGGGGGGTTGCACACAAGGGCCCTGCTGGCCTGTGCACAACCATCCCCCGTGCAGGCCAGAGGCTCTCAGGGGCTGTTGCCAGCAGGGCACAAGCACAGGCATGTGCAGACACTGGCACACACTGGGCCACAGCCACACTGCCACGCACATGATTGTGGGGGAGCACATGGGGCAGAGGTCTGAGGAAGGGATGGCACTGATGAGATACTGGGAACTCCCAGGCAGAGCAGATTCTGGGGACACCAAACAGGGCAGAAGATCAGGCAGCACTGCTACAGCAGTCTCATGCACTGTCAAGGCTGAGGAGGAAGGCAAAGAGGTTTTACCTCAAAGGCAAGGTGTGAAGGAGAGCCGTTGGGTGATGAGCCAAAGACTGGAGGGCTGGGAGCAAATGAGGCACTTCCAGTCAGCAGGAACAGAAAATGTCCAAAAGAATGCCTCAGGCTGCCATCACCTGCCTCCTTGTGATCCCTTCTGTACTTGGTTCATGTTTTATGACCACACTGACACATGCTTGGCCCCAGGACACATGGAATCTTGCATACCAACACGCAGAAGAAGTGTCTGTAAGGGATTAGGAATGATGTAAGCCAGGAAATGCAAAGTCATGGTAGAGGGAAAATCCAACTCATGTCATACCAATCCCAGAGATCTTTCCATTCATTTGGGATCATGCGGGAATATCGTCACTTCCGCAGCACAAACTGTGTCCCCTGAGGCACTGTGGGGCCAGGGTAAAAGGCAGCCCAACTGGGGGCTCTCTCAACCACTTCTGTCACCTCCTGCTCCTTGGGAACCAGGTGAGTTGGAAGCCCCTTTCTCCTCCACCCTCTCCAAGACAGCATTGAGCTTTCTGGCCCCTGTTGCTGCTCCTTGTTCTTCTGGGGCTGTTCTGCAGTGGTGCTGGTGTGGGCAGAGGGGAGAGCGTGTGTTGTGGCCAGAGGCTGAGGCTGGGCTGAGGTGCTGATTTTCCTCCAGGTTAGGCAGGAGCAGAGCTGGGCCTGGCTGAGCTGGGAAGGAGCGTGCTGGGCTGAGGCAAAGGATGCCCAGGCTGGGGCTGGCCAGGCTGGAGCTGTGCAGGCAGCAGGGGCCTTGTGCTGCTGGGGGTGCCTTGCGGGCTGTGTCTGAGGTGTGCGTGTGCTCTGCTTCCTCCCTGCCCTCTGTGCCAGGTGCAGCGCCAGGCTCCAGACATGTCCTGCTCTGAGAAGTGCCAGCAGTGCCGGCCCTGTGAGCCTTGCTGCCAGCCCTGTGGCCCCTGCCCGCTGGCCAGCAGCTGCAATGAGTGCTGTGTCAGGCAGTGCCAGAGCTCCCACGTTGTCATTGAGCCTCCTGCTGTGCTGGTGACCCTGCCTGGGCCCATCCTCAGCTCCTTCCCGCAGAACACCGCCGTGGGATCCTCCACCTCTGCTGCTGTTGGCAGCATCCTCAGCTCTGAGGGAGTGCCCATCAGCTCTGGGGGCTTTGACATCTCCTGCATCACCAACTGCTGTGGTGGCAGCAGGTGCTGTCGTCCCTGCTAAAGATGCTCCCGCCAACGTCCTCAGGCAAGAACTTCAAAGACCTTGGAATATGGAAGTGGAATAAAAATGGAATTCCAGAATATTGGATTTAAGACTTTGGACTATTGTCTCCTTCTTCTTCTCCTTCTCTTTGTTTTCCCTTCCCTTCCTTTCCTGTCATCGCCACCACTCAATGCCAGCCTAGTGGGACCTGCTGGCTTCCTTCCCACGGCAGCCCAGGACATCACCACTTCATTGTAGTGGCTTCCCGCAGGTGCTCTCTTTGAGCCATCTCCTTCTCTTCTTTTGACTCAATAAAGTTGATTTTGCATTCAAAACTCGGCCTTTGATGTCTCCTTCTTTCTGGGACATCTCTTCCAGTTTGCTCACTGGAAAAGGGTGCCGGAAGCACAGTGATGCAATCCCTGCAGTGTAATTTATTTGTTCCATTCCCCTTGGAGCTGGCAAAGATGTCACTCTCTGTGAGAACACTGAGGCATGGCAATAACTTGCCCAGCATGGCAATAACTTGCCCTGGATGGGTTTAGATTCCTCAGTCCTGCAAGTGTGCGACACCATCCGGACACAACTTGGAGCAAGTGGGTGGTTTAAACATAACAGGTCTAGTGAGTGCCGAACTGTTGAGGAAGGGAGAATGGGAAAGAAATGGTCTTGGCGTTGCCTTCCAGCAAAAACCATTGCCAATGAAATGGGCTTTCACAGAGGCATCAGCACTGGGACAAATGTGCTCAGTGCTGGGCAGTGCGGGGACCCCTTTGGACACAGCTGGAGCTGACTCAGTCACAGCTGGCTGGAGTCGCTGGACTCTTCTCACAGAGCCCATTCCTGCAGCATTAGATACAAATTGTGCCATTATGAGCAACCATGACACAGGAGGAAGCCCTGCTTCCTGGGAAATTGTTAGCCATCACCTCCTGCAGAAGGAAGCCAAAAATTGATTTTCTTTCTGGATGTACTGGTGTTTGTATAATCTTTCCCTTTACCTTTGGCAAACTACCTTCTATCAAGCTTCATGTTGTTATCAGTTTGGTTTTATCTTGTCTTACTGCCTGAGAATGGGGATTGATGGAGCAGCTCTCTGGGCACCATCCATCCACCCAAGGGCCACCAAGCACAGCTCGGAGTCCAGCCCGGGGCAAGAGCAGGAACGAGCTGCAGAAGCAGGCATGGAGTGCTGACCAAAGGGAGATGTAATAGAGGGGAAGCAAGACCACAGAGAATGCCTTCTGTCCCCTATCCATTCCCAAAATGGGCCAGGAAAACAGGCTGCACGTGAAAACTCATGGGATGTCACAAAGGGATGCGGGAGAGACGGGCAGGGATAGAGGAAGAATGAGAGTGATGGCCAGAGTGCTTTGCCACAGAGAAACCCACAGGAATGACACAGGTTCAGGTCATGTGCCTGCATGGTATGCCACCAGACTATAATCCAAGCATTCTGCCTACTCTGACGTGTTCATATCCCGGAAATTCTTGGATCTCCCATTCCTGGCCCTAGAAGGATTCTTTAGACAGGAACGCACCGGGCAGGAGCCAGGAAATAGAGGCTGCAGCGCAGAAAACCAGGACACGGCCCCTACCATTACACAGGGATGGTGCACATTTGACATGAGCTGGTCACAAAATTATGGCTTCCACAAAGGAGCCTCTGGGCCTGAGGCAAGGCAGGACTGGTATAAAAGGCAGCCCAAGTCTCTGCTCCCTCATCCACTTCTCTCACCTCCATCTCCTTCTCAGGAATCAGGTGAGTGGGAAACCTCCTCTCTTCCTCCTCCTGCTGCTACTGCTTCAAGAACAGCTCTTGCCTGGCTGGAGGTCTCAGCTGAGAGGGGCTGCAAGAGCCCAGGGCTGGGAGCTGCTTGTGCTGGGAGAGGGCAGGGGAGAGAAGGTCTTGTGCAGACAGAGCGAGAGGCTGGGACTTGTCTGAGGTGGCTCCTGGGCTTTGAGCTGGGCACTGCAATGTGGGCCAGGAGGTGCCTTGGCTGCAGGGGGTCTGGGTGCAGTGCTGCTTCTCATGTGTCCTCACTTTGTGCTTCTCCCTGCCCTCTGTGCCAGGTGCACCTGTGACCCCGAGCCATGTCCTGCTGCAGGCCCTGTGACCCTTGCTGCCAGCCCTGTGGCCCCTGCCCGCTGGCCAGCAGCTGCAATGAGTGCTGTGTCAGGCAGTGCCAGAGCTCCCACGTTGTCATTGAGCCGCCTGCTGTGCTGGTGACCCTGCCTGGGCCCATCCTCAGCTCCTCCCCACAGAACACCGCCGTGGGATCCTCCACCTCTGCTGCTGTTGGCAACATCCTCAGCTGTGGCGGAGTGCCCATCAGCTCTGGGGGCTTTGACATCTCCTGCATCACCAACTGCTATGGCAACAGTTGTTGTCGTCCCTGCTAAATCTGTTGCTGACATCTTTGGGCAAGAACATCCACAACCTCAGAACGTAAACCTGCACTGAAGATGGATCTTTGAAGCAATGGATTTGTGCCCTTCATTTACTGCTGTTTTCTTCCACTCTCTTTCCTGCTTTTCCTCTCAGCACCACCCAATGTCAGCCTAGTGGGAGCTGTTTGCCTCCCTCCATCCCTCTGCAGGCCAGGCAAATGGACACCCCCACTGTGCCCCTGTTTCTTCTCCTGGTGTCCTCTTTCAGCTACCTCCTTCTCTTCCTTAGACTAAATAAAGTTGTTTTGCATCGAAACCTGGCCTTCTGCTTTGTCCTTCCGTGTCTGGGAACTCTTACCTTCAGTCCAGGTCAAAAGGTGGAGGAAGCCATGGGTGGAGACTTTGTGTTAGATTGCCTTTGCTTTGTGCCTTTCTGTTGGAGCTCCCAAACACATCCCTGGCTTCCCCAGAATAGTGATTGTCGGGAGAAGACGATGTCAAATTGTCAATGGGAAACAGCAGTGCCTGGGGATATTCCATAACCTCCTCTCTTCAAACACCTCCCTCACATTTGCCTTCTGCCCTGCTTTGAACCAGTCACGATGGGCTGTGTGGTGCCACAGGATCAACTGTGCATGGGGACAGAACCCAAACTAAAACCATCTTCCCAGCATGCTGGAGTCTGCCAGTGGTTCCTGTTCTGGATTTGGGAGAGGACAATCACCCACATCTTCTGGCCTCAACTTCCCAGACATGGTCAAATGTTTTTCTCCACTTGACTCATTCTTTTGGACAGCATCATCTTCCCACAGCTTTTGGCTCAGGACACAGGCCACTGTGGCCAGAGGACTCCCCCATCTCCAAAGAGACAAAAGAACCCAGTCACCTCAAAGCCTTCACATGAGGCAGGAACAATGACCTGGGAAACAGCTGAGGGCTACAAGGCTGCCTAGAGGTGAAATGGCCTAGTGTCCTAGGTTGACTATAGGATGCTTTTATCCCCAGTTGTCTTGTTCTTTTTGTGGTGAATACGTTTTGCAACTTTAAGACTTTTTCTGGGAGTGAAGTGGGGAGAGAAGAAGCGTGTAGTATGTTTTCAGACACTGCACTCACTCCTCCACATTCCTGCTCCTGGACTGAGTTGTCTGCAGATGGACAGACAGTGGGACAGAGCTCTCCTTTGTTTTAGTTAGCTTTAGCTACCTGGGGCAAAGAAGTTCCATGGACGGTGGTTTTTTCCTTTTTCCTCTTTTATTTGGACCTGTTCAAACCTGCTCTGGACTGAACACCCAGGGGAGCACCGGCAGCTCCGTGTGAGGCCCTCTGGGCCGGGCCTGGCCTGCGACATTTCCAGCACTGGAGGGACTGAAAAGAGCCTGAGTGAGCTGGACTGCAACCCGGAGAGGGGACTTTCTCAGTTTGTCATCTCTTTTGAAGACACAAGGGGCTTTATTTTTTAATATTGTTTAGGTTTTATTGTTTAATAAACACTTTTTCCTACTTTTCTCTAAGGAGGTATTTTCTCCCAAGCCAGTTAGGGGAGGAGCCAAATGAATCTGCTTTTCTAGAGGGAACCACTATGGGAATTGTCTCCCAAATTTACCCTGAACCAGGACACCAGAGTTTGGGATTATCCTTGAGAGATGTGGATGCCGTGGCCCTGTCCAGGCTTGTGCAGAGAAGGAACTGGGGCTGAGGGTGTGTCAGTGGCTGGCACTGCTGGGCAGGGAAGGCCCTACAGGCCGTGCAATGGCTGGGCTGAGAGCTCAGCTCAGGCCCAGCTGTGCACACACAGCCAGGGCACTGACACACTGCCAGCCTGGCCAGGTGTGCTCAGAGATGAGCCCAGAGCACAGAGCCCAGCACACGGTCAGGGGGGCTGCACACAAGGGCCCTGGCCTGTGCACAACCATCCCCCGTGCAGGCCAGAGGCTCTCAGGGACTGTTGCCAGCAGGGCACAAGCACAGGCATGTGCAGACACTGGCACACACTGGGCCACAGCCACACTGCCACGCACATGATTGTGGGGGAGCACATGGGGCAGAGAACTGAGGAAGGGATGGCACTGATGAGATACTGGGAACTCCCAGGCAGAGCAGATTCTGGGGACACCAAACAGGGCAGAAGATCAGGCAGCACTGCTACAGCAGTCTCATGCACAGTGAAGGCTGAGGAGGAAGGCAAAGAGGTTTTACCTCAAAGGCAAGGTGTGAAGGAGAGCCGTTGGGTGATGAGCCAAAGACTGGAGGGCTGGGAGCAAATGAGGCACTTCCAGTCAGCAGGAACAGAAAATGTCCAAAAGAATGCCTCAGGCTGCCATCACCTGCCTCCTTGTGATCACTTTTGCAAAAAGTTCATGTTTTATGACCACACTGACACATGCTTGGCCCCAGGACACATGGAATCTTGCATACCAACACGCAGAAGAAGTGTCTGTAAGGGATTAGGAATGATGTAAGCCAGGAAATGCAAAGTCATGGTAGAGGGAAAATCCAACTCATGTCATACCAATCCCAGAGATCTTTCCATTCATTTGGGATCACGCGGGAATATCGTCCCTTCCGCAGCACAAACTGTGTCCCCTGAGGCACTGTGGGGCCAGGATAAAAGGCAGCCCAACTGGGGGCTCTCTCAACCACTTCTGTCACCTCCTGCTCCTTGGGAACCAGGTGAGTTGGAAGCCCCTTTCTCCTCCACCCTCTCCAAGACAGCATTGAGCTTTCTGGCCCCTGTTGCTGCTCCTTGTTCTTCTGGGGCTGTTCTGCAGTGGTGCTGGTGTGGGCAGAGGGGAGAGCGTGTGTTGTGGCCAGAGGCTGAGGCTGGGCTGAGGTGCTGATTTTCCTCCAGGTTAGGCAGGAGCAGAGCTGGGCCTGGCTGAGCTGGGAAGGAGCGTGCTGGGCTGTGGCAAAGATGCCCAGGCTGGGGCTGGCCAGGCTGGAGCTGTGCAGGCAGCAGGGGCCTTGTGCTGCTGGGGGTGCCTTGCGGGCTGTGTCTGAAGTGTGCGTGTGCTCTGCTTCCTCCCTGCCCTCTGTGCCAGGTGCAGCGCCAGGCTCCAGACATGTCCTGCTCTGAGAAGTGCCAGCAGTGCCGGCCCTGTGAGCCTTGCTGCCAGCCCTGTGGCCCCTGCCCGCTGGCCAGCAGCTGCAATGAGTGCTGTGTCAGGCAGTGCCAGAGCTCCTACGTTGTCATTGAGCCCCCTGCTGTTCTGGTGACCCTGCCTGGGCCCATCCTCAGCTCCTCCCCACAGAACACCGCCGTGGGATCCTCCACCTCTGCTGCTGTTGGCAGCATCCTCAGGTCTGAGGGAGTGCCCATCAGCTCTGGGGGCTTTGACATCTCCTGCATCACCAACTGCTATGGTGGCAGCAGATGCTGTCGTCCCTGCTAAAACTGGTCCTGCCAACCTCGTCAGTCAACAACTTCCAAGAGCTCAGAATGTAATGATGGAAGGAAATTGGAATTTTGGACTGTTGGATTTTGCATTTTGGACTATTGTCTCCTTCTTCTTCTCCTTCTCTTTGTTTTCTCTTCCCTTCCTTTTCTGTCACCACCACTCAATGTCAGCCTAGTCGGACCTGCTGGCTTCCTTCCCTCAGCAGCCCAGGACATCAGACATGCTGCTGCATCTTAGTCACTGCCCCTGCGTGCCCTCAGGTGCCATCTCTGGCCCTCCATTTTTTCTTCTTTTTACTTAATAAACTTCCTTTTGCATTCAAACTTCAGCCTGTGATTTCTTCTTCTTTCGGTGACAATTCTTCCAGTTTGTCCATTGGAAAAAGAGTGGAGGAAAAACCCCATTGCAATCCCTGCCACTTTCTTTTGCTGTTTTTTCAGATCAGTTTGATTTGTTCCTTTTCTTTTGGTGTTGATGAAGTTGTCCCCCTGTGTGTCAATGGGGAGGCATTGTAATAACTTGCCCAGAATGGTTTTGGATGCAACAACCCTCGACGTGTGCAGGACCAAGGTGAACACAGATTGAAGGAAGCTGGTCTAGTGGGTGCCATCCGTGCCCCTCAGTTGAGGATGAGAGGATGGGAAAGAAATGTTCTTGAAGTTGCCTTCCAGCAAAAACCATCGCCAATGAAATGGGCTTTCACAGAGGCATCAGCACTGGGACAAATGTGCTCAGTGCTGGGCAGTGCTGAGACCCCTTTGGACACAGCTGGAGCTGACTCAGTCACAGCGGGCTGGAGCCGCTGGACTCTTCTCACAGAGCCCATTCCTGCAGCATTAGATACAAATTGTGCCATCATGAGCAACCATGACACAGGAGGAAGCCCTGCTTCCTGGGAAATTGTCAGCCATCACCTCCTGCAGAAGGAAGCCAAAAATTGATTTTCTTTCCGGATGTACTGGTGTTTGTATAATCTTTCCCTTTACCTTTGGCAAACTACCTTCTATCAAGCTTCATGTTGTTATCAGTTTGGTTTTATCTTGTCTTACTGCCTGAGAATGGGGATTGATGGAGCAGCTCTCTGGGCACCATCCATCCACCCAAGGGCCACCAAGCACAGCTCGGAGTCCAGCCCAGGGCAAGAGCAGGAACGAGCTGCAGAAGCAGGCATGGAGTGCTGACCAAAGGGAGATGTAATAGAGGGGAAGCAAGACCACAGAGAATGCCTTCTGTCCCCTATCCATTCCCAAAATGGGCCAGGAAAACAGGCTGCACGTGAAAACTCATGGGATGTCACAAAGGGATGCAGGAGAGACGGGCAGGGATAGAGGAAGAATGAGAGTGATGGCCTGAGTGCTTTGCCACAGAGAAACCCACAGGAATGACACAGGTTCAGGTCATGTGCCTGCATGGTATGCCACCAGACTATAATCCAAGCATTCTGCCTACTCTGACGTGTTCATATCCCGGAAATTCTTGGATCTCCCATTCCCGGTCCTTGAAGGAGTCTTTAGACAGGAACGCATTGGGCAGAAGCTAGGAAATAGAGGCTGCAGTGCAGAAAACCAGGACACGGCCCCTACCATTACACAGGGATGGTGCACATTTGACATGAGCTGGTCACAAAATTATGGCTTCCACAAAGGAGCCTCTGGGCCTGAAGCAAGGCAGGACTGGTATAAAAGGCAGCCCAAGTCTCTGCTCCCTCATCCACTTCTCTCACCTCCTCCTCTGCAGGAATCAGGTGAGTGGGAAACCTCTTCTCCTCCTCCTCCTGCTGCTGCTGCTTCATAAACAGCTCTTGCCTGGCTGGAGGTCTCAGCTGAGAGGGGCAGCAAGAGCCCAGGGCTGGGAGCTGGTTGTGCTGGGAGAGGGCAGGGGAGAGAAGGTCTTGTGCAGACAGAGCGAGAGGCTGGGAGTTATCCGAGGTGGCTCCTGGGCTTTGAGCTGGGCACTGCAATGTGGGCCAGGAGGTGCCTTGGCTGCAAGGGGTTTTGGGTGCAATGCTACTTCTCATGTGTCCTCACTTTGTGCTTCTCCCTGCCCTCTGAGCCAGGTTCACCTGTGACCCCGAGCCATGTCCTGCTGCAGGCCCTGTGACCCTTGCTGCCAGCCCTGTGGCCCCTGCCCGCTGGCCAGCAGCTGCAATGAGTGCTGTGTCAGGCAGTGCCAGAGCTCCCACGTTGTCATTGAGCCGCCTGCTGTGCTGGTGACCCTGCCTGGGCCCATCCTCAGCTCCTCCCCACAGAACACCGCCGTGGGATCCTCCACCTCTGCTGCTGTTGGCAACATCCTCAGCTGTGGCGGAGTGCCCATCAGCTCTGGGGGCTTTGACATCTCCTGCATCACCAACTGCTATGGCAACAGTTGTTGTCGTCCCTGCTAAATCTGTTGCTGACATCTTTGGGCAAGAACATCCACAACCTCAGAACATAAAGCTGCACTGAAGATGGATCTTTGAAGCAATGGATTTGTGCCCTTCATTTACTGCTGTTTTCTTCCACTCTCTTTCCTGCTTTTCCTCTCAGCACCACCCAATGTCAGCCTAGTGGGAGCTGTTTGCCTCCCTTCATCCCTCTGCAGGCCAGGCAAATGGACACCCCCACTGTGCCCCTGTTTCTTCTCCTGGTGTCCTCTTTCAGCTACCTCCTTCTCTTCCTTAGACTAAATAAAGTTGTTTTGCATCCAAACCTGGCCTTCTGCTTTGTCCTTCCGTGTCTGGGAACTCTTACCTTCAGTCCAGGTCAAAAGGTGGAGGAAGCCATGGGTGGAGACTTTGTGTTAGACTGCCTTTGCTTTGTGCCTTTCTGTTGGAGCTCCCAAACACATCCCTGGCTTCCCCAGAATAGTGATTGTCGGGAGAAGACGATGTCAAATTGTCAATGGGAAACAGCAGTGCCTGGGGATATTCCATAACCTCCTCTCTTCAAACACCTCCCTCACATTTGCCTTCTGCCCTGCTTTGAACCAGTCACAATGGGCTGTGTGGTGCCACAGGATCAACTGTGCATGGGGACAGAACCCAAACCAAAACCATCTTCCCAGCATGCTGGAGTCTGCCAGTGGTTCCTGTTCTGGATTTGGGAGAGGACAATCACCCACATCTTCTGGCCTCAACTTCCCAGACGTGGTAAAACGTTTTTCTCCACTTGACTCATTCTTTTGGACAGCATCATCTTCCCACAGCTTTTGGCTCAGGACACAGGCCACTGTGGCCAGAGGACTCCCCCATCTCCAAAGAGACAAAAGAACCCAGTCACCTCAAAGCCTTCACATGAGGCAGGAACAATGACCTGGGAAACAGCTGAGGGCTACAAGGCTGCCTAGAGGTGAAATGGCCTAGTGTCCTAGGTTGACTATAGGATGCTTTTATCCCCAGTTGTCTTGTTCTTTTTGTGGTGAATATGTTTTGCAACTTTAAGACTTTTTCTGGGAGTGAAGTGGGGAGAGAAGAAGCATGTAGGTTTTTTTTTCAGACACTGCACTCACTCCTCCACATTCCTGCTCCTGGACTGAGTTGTCTGCAGATGGACAGACAGTGGGACAGAGCTCTCCTTTGTTTTAGTTAGCTTTAGCTACCTGGGGCAAAGAAGTTCCATGGACGGTGGTTTTTTCCTTTTTCCTCTTTTATTTGGACCTGTTCAAACCTGCTCTGGACTGAACACCCAGGGGAGCACCGGCAGTTCCGTGTGAGGCCCTCTGGGCCGGGCCTGGCCTGCGACATTTCCAGCACTGGAGGGACTGAAAAGAGCCTGAGTGAGCTGAACTGCAACCCGGAGAGGGGACTTTCTCAGTTTGTCATCTCTTTTGAAGACACAAGGGGCTTTATTTTTTAATATTGTTTAGGTTTCATTGTTTAATAAACACTTTTTCCTACTTTTCTCTAAGTAGGTATTTTCTCCCAAGCAAGTTGGGGGAGGAGCCAAATGAATCTGCTTTTCTAGAGGGAACCACTATGGGAATTGTCTGCCAAATTTACCCTGAACAAGGACACCAGGGTTTGGGATTATCCTTGAGAGATGTGGATGCCGTGGCCCTGTCCAGGCTCCTGCAGAGAAGGAACTGGGGCTGAGAGTGTGTCAGTGGCTGGCACTGCTGGGCAGGGAAGGCCCTACAGGCCGTGCAATGGCTGGGCTGAGAGCTCAGCTCAGGCCCAGCTGTGCACACACAGCCAGGGCACTGACACACTGCCAGCCTGGCCAGGTGTGCTCAGAGATGAGCCCAGAGCACAGAGCCCAGCACACGGCCAGGGGGGTTGCACACAAGGGCCCTGCTGGCCTGTGCACAACCATCCCCCGTGCAGGCCAGAGGCTCTCAGGGGCTGTTGCCAGCAGGGCACAAGCACAGGCATGTGCAGACACTGGCACACACTGGGCCACAGCCACACTGCCACGCACATGATTGTGGGGGAGCACATGGGGCAGAGAACTGAGGAAGAGATGGGACTGAGGAGATACTGGGAACTCCCAGGCAGAGCACATTCTGGGGGCACCAAACAGGGCAGAAGATCAGGCAGCACTGCTACAGCAGTCTCATGCACAGTGAAGGCTGAGGAGGAAGGCAAAGAGGTTTTACCTCAAAGGCAAGGTGTGAAGGAGAGCCATTGGGTGATGAGCCAAAGATTGGAGGGCTGGGAGCAGATGAGGCACTTCCAGTCAGCAGGAACAGAAAATGTCCAAAAGAATGCCTCAGGCTGCCATCACCTGCCTCCTTGTGATCCCTTCTGTACTTGGTTCATGTTTTATGACCACACTGACACATGCTTGGCCCCAGGTGACATGGAATCTTGCATACCAACACGCAGAACAAGTGTCTGTAAGGGATTAGGAATGATGTAAGCCAGGAAATGCAAAGTCATGGTAGACAGAAAATCCAACTCATGTCATACCAATCCCAGAGATCTTTCCATTCATTTGGGATCATGCGGGAATATTGTCACTTCCGCAGCACAAACTGTGTCCCCTGAGGCACTGTGGTGCCAGGATAAAAGGCAGCCCAACTGGGAGCTCTCTCAACCACATCTGTCACCTCCTGCTCCTTGGGAACCAGGTGAGTTGGAAGCCCCTTTCTCCTCCACCCTCTCCAAGACAGCATTGAGCCTTCTGGCCCCTGTTGCTGCTCCTTGTTCTTCTGGGGCTGTTCTGCAGTGGTGCTGGTGTGGGCAGAGGGGAGAGCGTGTGTTGTGGCCAGAGGCTGAGGCTGGGCTGAGGTGCTGATTTTCCTCCAGGTTAGGCAGGAGCAGAGCTGGGCCTGGCTGAGCTGGGAAGGAGCGTGCTGGGCTGTGGCAAAGATGCCCAGGCTGGGGCTGGCCAGGCTGGAGCTGTGCAGGCAGCAGGGGCCTTGTGCTGCTGGGGGTGCCTTGCGGGCTGTGTCTGAGGTGTGCGTGTGCTCTGCTTCCTCCCTGCCCTCTGTGCCAGGTGCAGCGCCAGGCTCCAGACATGTCCTGCTCTGAGAAGTGCCAGCAGTGCCGGCCCTGTGAGCCTTGCTGCCAGCCCTGTGGCCCCTGCCCGCTGGCCAGCAGCTGCAATGAGTGCTGTGTCAGGCAGTGCCAGAGCTCCCACGTTGTCATTCAGCCTCCTGCTGTGCTGGTGACCCTGCCTGGGCCCATCCTCAGCTCCTCCCCGCAGAACACCGCCGTGGGATCCTCCACCTCTGCTGCTGTTGGCAGCATCCTCAGCTGTGAGGGAGTGCCCATCAGCTCTGGGGGCTTTGACATCTCCTGCATCACCAACTGCTATGGTGGCAGCAGATGCTGTCGTCCCTGCTAAAACTGGTCCTGCCAACCTCGTCAGTCAACAACTTCCAAGAGCTCAGAATGTAATGATGGAAGGAAATTGGAATTTTGGACTGTTGGATTTTGCATTTTGGACTATTGTCTCCTTCTTCTTCTCCTTCTCTTTGTTTTCTCTTCCCTTCCTTTCCTGTCACCACCACTCAATGTCAGCCTAGTCGGACCTGCTGGCTTCCTTCCCTCAGCAGCCCAGGACATCAGACATGCTGCTGCATCTTAGTCACTGCCCCTGCGTGCCCTCAGGTGCCATCTCTGGCCCTCCATTTTTTCTTCTTTTTACTTAATAAACTTCCTTTTGCATTCAAACTTCAGCCTGTGATTTCTTCTTCTTTCTGTGACAATTATTCCAGTTTGTCCATTGGAAAAAGAGTGGAGGAAAAACCCCATTGCAATCCCTGTCACTTTCTTTTGCTGTTTTTTCAGATCAGTTTGATTTGTTCCTTTTCTTTTGGTGTTGATGAAGTTGTTCCCCTGTGTGTCGATGGGGAGGCATTGTAATAACTTGCCCAGAATGGTTTTGGATGCAACAACCCTCGACGTGTGCAGGACCAAGGTGAACACAGATTGAAGGAAGCTGGTCTAGTGGGTGCCATCCATGCCCCTCAGTTGAGGATGAGAGGATGGGAAAGAAATGTTCTTGAAGTTGCCTTCCAGCAAAAACCATCGCCAATGAAATGGGCTTTCACAGAGGCATCAGCACTGGGACAAATGTGCTCAGTGCTGGGCAGTGCTGAGACCCCTTTGGACACAGCTGGAGCTGACTCAGTCACAGCTGGCTGGAGTCGCTGGACTCTTCTCACAGAGCCCATTCCTGCAGCATTAGTTACAAAGTGTGCCATCAAGAGCAACCATGACACAGGAGGAAGCCCTGCTTCCTGGGAAATTGCGACCCCAAACTTCCAGAGGATAGGAGGCCATGAAGTGACTCTCTTTCCCACTGTACTTGAGCATGCATAAAGTTTCATTTTTGCTTTGGCAAAACTGCCTTCTCTCAAGCTTCATATTGTTATCAGTTTGGTTTTATCTTGTCTTACTGCCTGAGAATGGGGATTGATGGAGCAGCTCTCTGGGCACCATCCATCCACCCAAGGGTCACCGAGCACAGCTCGGAGTCCAGCCCGGGGCAAGAGCAGGAACGAGCTGCAGAAGCAGGCATGGAGTGCTGACCAAAGGGAGATGTAATAGAGGGGAAGCAAGACCACAGAGAATACCTTCAGTCCCCTATCCATTCACAAAACGGGCCAGGAAAACAGGCTGCACGTGAAAACTCATGGGATGTCACAAAGGGGTGTGGTAGAGATGCACAGGGATAGAGGAAGAATGAGAGTGATGGCCTGAGTGCTTTGCCACAGAGAAACCCACAGGAATGACACAGGTTCAGGTCATGTGCCTGCATGGAATGCCACCAGACCATAATCCAAGCATTCTGCCTTCTGTGACGTGTTCATATCCTGGAAATTCTTGGATCTCCCATTCCTGGCCCTAGAAGGAGTCTTTAGGCAGGAACGCACAGGGCAGGAGCCAGGAAATAGAGGCTGCAGTGCAGGAAAGCAGGACACGGCCCCTACCATTACACAGGGATGGTGCACATTTGACATGAGCTGGTCACAAAATTATGGCTTCCACAAAGGAGCCTCTGGGCCTGAGGCAAGGCAGGACTGGTATAAAAGGCAGCCCAAGTCTCTGCTCCCTCATCCACTTCTCTCACCTCCTCCTCCTCTTCAGGAATCAGGTGAGTGGGAAACCTCTTCTCCTCCTCTTCCTCCTGCTGCTTGAAGAACAGCTCTTGCCTGGCTGGAGGTCTCAGCTGAGAGGAGCTGCAAGAGCCCAGGGCTGGGAGCTGCTTGTGCTGGTAGAGGGCAGGGGAGAGAAGGTCTTGTGCAGACAGAGCAAGGCTGGGACTTGTCTGAGGTGGCTCCTGGGCTTTGAGCTGGGCACTGCAATGTGGGCCAGGAGGTGCCTTGGCTGCAGGGGGTTTGGGTGCAATGCTGCTTCTCATGTGTCCCCACTTTGTGCTTCTCCCTGCCCTCTGTGCCAGGTGCACCTGTGACCCCGAGCCATGTCCTGCTGCAGGCCCTGTGACCCTTGCTGCCAGCCCTGTGGCCCCTGCCCGCTGGCCAGCAGCTGCACTGAGTGCTGTGTCAGGCAGTGCCAGAGCTCCCACGTTGTCATTGAGCCGCCTGCTGTGCTGGTGACCCTGCCTGGGCCCATCCTCAGCTCCTCCCCCCAGAACACCGCCGTGGGATCCTCCACCTCTGCTGCTGTTGGCAGCATCCTCAGCTGTGGCGGAGTGCCCATCAGCTCTGGGGGCTTTGACATCTCCTGCATCACCAACTGCTATGGCAACAGTTGTTGTCGTCCCTGCTAAACCTGCTGGAAACATCCTTGGGAAGAACCTCCACAACCTCAGAACGTAAAGCTGCACTCAAGATGGATCTTTGGAACAATGGATTTGTTCCCTTGATTTACTCCTCTTTTCTTTCACTCTCTTCCCTTCCCTGCCTTTCCTGTCTGCACCACCCAATACCTGCCTAGTGGGGCCTGTTTGCCTCTCTCCATCCCTCTGCAGGCCAGGCAAATGGACAAATGGACACCCCAACTGTGCCCCAGTTTCTTCTCCTGTTGTCCTCTTTCAGCTACCTCCTTCTCTTCCTTTGACTCAATAAAGTTGTTTTGCATCCAAACCTGGCCCTCTCCTTTCTCATTCCTTGTGTGGGAACTCTACAATTAATCTTGCAGCTAAAGCTGGAGGAAGCCGTGGGTGGACACTCTGTGGTGGCCTTTACTTTGTGCCTTTTCTATTGGAGCCCCCAAACACATCCCTGGCTTCCCCAAGATAGTGATCATCAGGAGAAGATGATGTCAAGTCTTGACAGAGAATGGGAAAGAGCAGTGCCTGGGGGTATCCCACCACCTCCTCTCTTCAAACACCTCCCTCACATTAATATTCTGCTCAGTTTCTTAGTACCCAGGCAGAGCTGAATGGTTACACAGGATCAAGTGAGCATGAGGACGGAACTGAAACAAAAATCAAAACCATCCTCACTCCATGTTGAAGGGTGCCAATGTGTCCACTTCGTTATTTGGGAGAGGCAAAACTCCCCCATACTCCAGCAACCACCTTCCAGACACTGTTAACAGTTTCTCACAAAATGCCTCATTCTC
Organism: Setophaga petechia; assembly: GCA_024362935.1. Classification (NCBI taxonomy): domain Eukaryota; kingdom Metazoa; phylum Chordata; class Aves; order Passeriformes; family Parulidae; genus Setophaga; species Setophaga petechia. The sequence goes on along the minus strand of JANCRA010000044.1, from coordinate 5,730,748 downwards.
AGTGACAGCATCCATTTCACACAGCTCCTGGACTATGGGCCAAAGGCTTCAGTGTTCAGGGGACTCCCCCATCCCCACAGAGGCAACAGAACCCTGTCATATCAACCCTTCTCCATGAGGCAGGAGCAAGGACTTGGGGAAACAGCTGATGGCCCCAAGGGTGCTTGGAGATGGCATCAAAGGGATGGCCTGGGTTTGGGATTGTCCTTGAGAGATGTGGGTGCCGTGGCCCTGTCCAGGCTCCTGCAGAGAAGGAACTGGGGCTGAGGGTGTGTCAGTGGCTGGCACTGCTGGGCAGGGAAGGCCCTACAGGCCGTGCAATGGCTGGGCTGAGAGCTCAGCTCAGGCCCAGCTGTGCACACACAGTCAGGGCATTGACACACTGCCAGCCTGGCCAGGTGTGCTCAGAGATGAGCCCAGAGCACAGAGCCCAGCACACGGCCAGGGGGGCTGCACACAAGGGCCCTGGCCTGTGCACAACCATCCCCGTGCAGGCCAGAGGCTCTCAGGGGCTGTTGCCAGCAGGGCACAAGCACAGGCATGTGCAGACACTGGCACACACTGGGCCACAGCCACACTACCACGCACATGATTGTGGGGGAGCACATGGGGCAGAGGCCTGAGGAAGAGATGGCACTGAGGAGATGCTGGGGAGCGCCCAGGCAGAGCAGATTCTGGGGACAGCATACAGGGCAGAAGATCAGGCAGCACTGCTACAGCAGTCTCATGCACTGTGAAGGCTGAGGAGGAAGGCAAAGAGGTTTTACCTCAAAGGCAAGGCGTGAAGGAGAGCCGTTGGGTGATGAGCCAAAGACTGGAGGGCTGGGAGCAGATGAGGCATTTCCAGTCAGCAGGAACAGAAAATATCCAAAAGAATGTCTCAGGCTGCCATCACCTGCCTCCTTGTGATCACTTTTGCAAAAAGTTCATGTTTTATGACCACACTGACACATGCTTGGCCCCAGGACACATGGAATCTTGCATACCAACACGCAGAAGAAGTGTCTGTAAGGGATTAGGAATGATGTAAGCCAGGAAATGCAAAGTCATGGTAGAGGGAAAATCCAACTCATGTCATACCAATCCCAGAGATCTTTCCATTCATTTGGGATCACGCGGGAATATCGTCGCTTCCGCAGCACAAACTGTGTCCCCTGAGGCACTGTGGGGCCAGGATAAAAGGCAGCCCAACTGGGGGCTCTCTCAACCACTTCTGTCACCTCCTGCTCCTTGGGAACCAGGTGAGTTGGAAGCCCCTTTCTCCTCCACTCTCTCCAAGACAGCATTGAGCTTTCTGGCCCTTGTTGCTGCTCCTTGTTCTTCTGGGGCTGTTCTGCAGTGGTGCTGGTGTGGGCAGAGGGGAGAGCGTGTGTTGTGGCCAGAGGCTGAGGCTGGGCTGAGGTGCTGATTTTCCTCCAGGTTAGGCAGGAGCAGAGCTGGGCCTGGCTGAGCTGGGAAGGAGCGTGCTGGGCTGTGGCAAAGATGCCCAGGCTGGGGCTGGCCAGGCTGGAGCTGTGCAGGCAGCAGGGGCCTTGTGCTGCTGGGGGTGCCTTGCGGGCTGTGTCTGAGGTGTGCGTGTGCTCTGCTTCCTCCCTGCCCTCTGTGCCAGGTGCAGCGCCAGGCTCCAGACATGTCCTGCTCTGAGAAGTGCCAGCAGTGCCGGCCCTGTGAGCCTTGCTGCCAGTCCTGTGGCCCCTGCCCGCTGGCCAGCAGCTGCAATGAGTGCTGTGTCAGGCAGTGCCAGAGCTCCCACGTTGTCATTGAGCCTCCTGCTGTGCTGGTGACCCTGCCTGGGCCCATCCTCAGCTCCTTCCCGCAGAACACCGCCGTGGGATCCTCCACCTCTGCTGCTGTTGGCAACATCCTCAGCTCTGAGGGAGTGCCCATCAGCTCTGGGGGCTTTGACATCTCCTGCATCACCAACTGCTGTGGTGGCAGCAGGTGCTGTCGTCCCTGCTAAAGATGCTCCCGCCAACGTCCTCAGGCAAGAACTTCAAAGACCTTGGAATATGGAAGTGGAATAAAAATGGAATTCCAGAATATTGGATTTAAGACTTTGGACTATTGTCTCCTTCTTCTTCTCCTTCTCTTTGTTTTCCCTTCCCTTCCTTTCCTATCATCGCTACCACTCAATGCCAGCCTAGTGGGACCTGCTGGCTTCCTTCCCACGGCAGCCCAGAACATCAGACATCACCACTTCATTGTAGTGGCTTCCCGCAGGTGCTCTCTTTGAGCCATCTCCTTCTCTTCTTTTGACTCAATAAAGTTGATTTTGCATTCAAAACTCGGCCTTTGATGTCTCCTTCTTTCTGGGACATCTCTTCCAGTTTGCTCACTGGAAAAGGGTGCCGGAAGCACAGTGATGCAATCCCTGCAGTGTAATTTATTTGTTCCATTCCCCTTGGAGCTGGCAAAGATGTCACTCTCTGTGAGAACACTGAGGCATGGCAATAACTTGCCCAGCATGGCAATAACTTGCCCTGGATGGGTTTAGATTCCTCAGTCCTGCAAGTGTGCGACACCAGTCCGGACACAACTTGGAGCAAGTGGGTGGTTTAAACATAACAGGTCTAGTGAGTGCCGAACTGTTGAGGAAGGGAGAATGGGAAAGAAATGGTCTTGAAGTTGCCTTCCAGCAAAAACCATTGCCAATGAAATGGGCTTTCACAGAGGCATCAGCACTGGGACAAACGTGCTCAGTGCTGGGCAGTGCTGAGACCCCTTTGGACACAGCTGGAGCTGACTCAGTCACAGCTGGCTGGAGCCGCTGGACTCTTCTCACAGAGCCCATTCCTGCAGCATTAGATACAAATTGTGCCATCATGAGCAACCATGACACAGGAGGAAGCCCTGCTTCCTGGGAAATTGTCAGCCATCACCTCCTGCAGAAGGAAGCCAAAAATTGATTCTCTTTCCGGATGTACTGGTGTTTGTATAATCTTTCCCTTTACCTTTGGCAAACTACCTTCTATCAAGCTTCATGTTGTTATCAGTTTGGTTTTATCTTGTCTTACTGCCTGAGAATGGGGATTGATGGAGCAGCTCTCTGGGCACCATCCATCCACCCAAGGGCCACCAAGCACAGCTTGGAGTCCAGCCCGGGGCAAGAGCAGGAACGAGCTGAAGAAGCAGGCATGGAGTGCTGACCAAAGGGAGATGTAATAGAGGGGAAGCAAGACCACAGAGAATACCTTCAGTCCCCTATCCATTCACAAAACGGGCCAGGAAAACAGGCTGCACGTGAAAACTCATGGGATGTCACAAAGGGGTGTGGTAGAGATGTACAAGGATAGAGGAAGAATGAGAGTGATGGCCAGAGTGCTTTGCCACAGAGAAACCCACAGGAATGACACAGGTTCAGGTCATGTGCCTGCATGGTATGCCACCAGACTATAATCCAAGCATTCTGCCTACTCTGACGTGTTCATATCCCGGAAATTCTTGGATCTCCCATTCCCGGTCCTTGAAGGAGTCTTTAGACAGGAACGCATAGGGCAGAAGCTAGGAAATAGAGGCTGCAGTGCAGAAAACCAGGACACGGCCCCTACCATTACACAGGGATGGTGCACATTTGACATGAGCTGGTCACAAAATTATGGCTTCCACAAAGGAGCCTCTGGGCCTGAGGCAAGGCAGGACTGGTATAAAAGGCAGCCCAAGTCTCTGCTCCCTCATCCACTTCTCTCACCTCCATCTCCTTCTCAGGAATCAGGTGAGTGGGAAACCTCCTCTCTTCCTCCTCCTGCTGCTGCTGCTCCAAGAACAGCTCTTGCCTGGCTGGAGGTCTCAGCTGAGAGGGGCTGCAAGAGCCCAGGGCTGGGAGCTGCTTGTGCTGGGAGAGGGCAGGGGAGAGAAGGTCTTGTGCAGGCACAGTGAGAGGCTGGGGCTTGTCTGAGGTGGCTCCTGGGCTTTGAGCTGGGCACTGCAATGTGGGCCAGGAGGTGCCTTGGCTGCAGGGGGTCTGGGTGCAGTGCTGCTTCTCATGTGTCCTCACTTTGTGCTTCTCCCTGCCCTCTGAGCCAGGTGCACCTGTGACCCCGAGCCATGTCCTGCTGCAAGCCCTGTGACCCTTGCTGCCAGCCCTGTGGCCCCTGCCCGCTGGCCAGCAGCTGCAATGAGTGCTGTGTCAGGCAGTGCCAGAGCTCCTACGTTGTCATTGAGCCGCCTGCTGTGCTGGTGACCCTGCCTGGGCCCATCCTCAGCTCCTCCCCACAGAACACCGCCGTGGGATCCTCCACCTCTGCTGCTGTTGGCAACATCCTCAGCTGTGGCGGAGTGCCCATCAGCTCTGGGGGCTTTGACATCTCCTGCATCACCAACTGCTATGGCAACAGTTGTTGTCGTCCCTGCTAAACCTGCGGGTGACATCCTTGGGCAAGAACATCCACAACCTCAGAACATAAAGCTGCACTGAAGATGGATCTTTGAAGCAATGGATTTGTGCCCTTCATTTACTGCTGTTTTCTTCCACTCTCTTTCCTGCTTTTCCTCTCAGCACCACCCAATGTCAGCCTAGTGGGAGCTGTTTGCCTCCCTCCATCCCTCTGCAGGCCAGGCAAATGGACACCCCCACTGTGCCCCTGTTTCTTCTCCTGGTGTCCTCTTTCAGCTACCTCCTTCTCTTCCTTAGACTAAATAAAGTTGTTTTGCATCCAAACCTGGCCTTCTGCTTTGTCCTTCCGTGTCTGGGAACTCTTACCTTCAGTCCAGGTCAAAAGGTGGAGGAAGCCATGGGTGGAGACTTTGTGTTAGACTGCCTTTGCTTTGTGCCTTTTCTGTTGGAGCTCCCAAACACATCCCTGGCTTCCCCAGAATAGTGATTGTCAGGAGAAGACGATGTCAAATTGTCAATGGGAAACAGCAGTGCCTGGGGATATTCCATAACCTCCTCTCTTCAAACACCTCCCTCACATTTGCCTTCTGCCCTGTTTTGAACCAGACATGATGGGCTGTGTGGTGCCACAGGATCAACTGTGCATGGGGACAGAACCCAAACCAAAACCATCTTCCCAGCATTCTGGAGTCTGCCAGTGGTTCCTGTTCTGGATTTGGGAGAGGACAAACTCCCTCATCTTCTGGCCTCAACTTCCCAGACATGGTCAAATGTTTTTCTCCACTTGACTCATTCCTTTGGACAGCATCATCTTCCCACAGCTTTTGGCTCAGGACACAGGCCACTGTGGCCAGAGGACTCCCCCATCTCCAAAGAGACAAAAGAACCCAGTCACCTCAAAGCCTTCACATGAGGCAGGAACAATGACCTGGGAAACGGCTGAGGGCTACAAGGCTGCCTAGAGGTGACATGGCCTAGTGTCCTAGGTTGACTATAGGATGCTTTTATCCCCAGAGGTCTTGTTCTTTTTGTGGTGAATATGTTTTGCAACTTTAAGACTTTTTCTGGGAGTGAAGTGGGGAGAGAAGAAGCGTGTAGTATGTTTTCAGACACTGCACTCACTCCTCCACATTCCTGCTCCTGGACTGAGTTGTCTGCAGATGGACAGACAGTGGGACAGAGCTCTCCTTTGTTTTAGCTAGCTTTAGCTACCTGGGGCAAAGAAGTTCCATGGACGGTGGTTTTTTCCTTTTTCCTCTTTTATTTGGACCTGTTCAAACCTGCTCTGGACTGAACACCCAGGGGAGCACCGGCAGCTCCGTGTGAGGCCCTCTGGGCCGGGCCTGGCCTGCGACATTTCCAGCACTGGAGGGACTGAAAAGAGCCTGAGTGAGCTGAACTGCAACCCGGAGAGGGGACGTTCTCAGTTTGTCATCTCTTTTGAAGACACAAGGGGCTTTATTTTTTAATATTGTTTAGGTTTTATTGTTTAATAAACACTTTTTCCCACTTTTCTCTAAGGAGGTATTTTCTCCCAAACCAGTTGGGGGAGGAGCCAAATGAATCTGCTTTTCTAGAGGGAACCACTATGGGAATAGTCTGCCAAATTTACCCTGAACAAGGACACCAGGGTTTGGGATTATCCTTGAGAGATGTGGATGCCGTGGCCCTGTCCAGGCTTGTGCAGAGAAGGAACTGGGGCTGAGGGTGTGTCAGTGGCTGGCACTGCTGGGCAGGGAAGGCCCTACAGGCCGTGCAATGGCTGGGTTGAGAGCTCAGCTCAGGCCCAGCTGTGCACACACAGCCAGGGCACTGACACACTGCCAGTCTGGCCAGGTGGGCTCAGAGATGAGCCCAGAGAACAGAGCCCAGCACATGGCCAGGGGGGTTGCACACAAGGGCCCTGGCCTGTGCACAACCATCCCCCGTGCAGGCCAGAGGCTCTCAGGGGCTGTTGCCAGCAGGGCACAAGCACAGGCATGTGGAGACACTGGCACACACTGGGCCACAGCCACACTGCCATGCACATGATTGTGGGGGAGCACATGGGGCAGAGAACTGAGGAAGGGATGGGACTGAGGAGATACTGGGGAGCACCCAGGCAGAGCAGATTCTGGGGACAGCATACAGGGCAGAAGATCAGGCAGCACTGCCACAGCAGTCTCATGCACTGTGAAGGCTGAGGAGGAAGGCAAAGAGGTTTTACCTCAAAGGCAAGGCGTGAAGGAGAGCCGTTGGGTGATGAGCCAAAGACTGGAGGGCTGGGAGCAGATGAGGCATTTCCAGTCAGCAGGAACAGAAAATGTCCAAAAGAATGCCTCAGGCTGCCATCACTTGCCTCTTTCTAATCACTTTTGCACTTAGTTCATGTTTTATGACCACACTGACACATGCTTGGCCCCAGGACACATGGAATCTTGCATACCAACACGCAGAACAAGTGTCTGTAAGGGATTAGGAATGATGTAAGCCAGGAAATGCAAAGTCATGGTGGACGGAAAATCCAACTCATGTCATACCAATCCCAGAGATCTTTCCATATATTTGGGATCATGCGGGAATATTGTCACTTCCGCAGCACAAACTGTGTCCCCTGAGGCACTGTGGGGCCAGGATAAAAGGCAGCCCAACTGGGGGCTCTCTCAACCACTTCTGTCACTTCCTGCTCCTTGGGAACCAGGTGAGTTGGAAGCCCCTTTCTCCTCCACCCTCTCCAAGACAGCATTGAGCTTTCTGGCCCCTGTTGCTGCTCCTTGTTCTTCTGGGGCTGTTCTGCAGTGGTGCTGGTGTGGGCAGAGGGGAGAGCGTGTGTTGTGGCCAGAGGCTGAGGCTGGGCTGAGGTGCTGATTTTCCTCCAGGTTAGGCAGGAGCAGAGCTGGGCCTGGCTGAGCTGGGAAGGAGCGTGCTGGGCTGTGGCAAAGATGCCCAGGCTGGGGCTGGCCAGGCTGGAGCTGTGCAGGCAGCAGGGGCCTTGTGCTGCTGGGGGTGCCTTGCGGGCTGTGTCTGAGGTGTGCGTGTGCTCTGCTTCCTCCCTGCCCTCTGTGCCAGGTGCAGCGCCAGGCTCCAGACATGTCCTGCTCTGAGAAGTGCCAGCAGTGCCGGCCCTGTGAGCCTTGCTGCCAGCCCTGTGGCCCCTGCCCGCTGGCCAGCAGCTGCAATGAGTGCTGTGTCAGGCAGTGCCAGAGCTCCCACGTTGTCATTGAGCCGCCTGCTGTGCTGGTGACCCTGCCTGGGCCCATCCTCAGCTCCTTCCCGCAGAACACCGCCGTGGGATCCTCCACCTCTGCTGCTGTTGGCAGCATCCTCAGCTGTGAGGGAGTGCCCATCAGCTCTGGGGGCTTTGACATCTCCTGCATCACCAACTGCTGTGGTGGCAGCAGGTGCTGTCGTCCCTGCTAAAGATGCTCCCGCCAACGTCCTCAGGCAAGAACTTCAAAGACCTTGGAATATGGAAGTGGAATAAAAATGGAATTCCAGAATATTGGATTTAAGACTTTGGACTATTGTCTCCTTCTTCTTCACCTTCTCTTTGTTTTCTCTTCCCTTCCTTTCCTGTCATCGCCACCACTCAATGCCAGCCCAGTGGGACCTGCTGGCTTCCTTCCCACGGCAGCCCAGGACATCAGACATTGCCACTTCATTGTAGTGGCTTCCCGCAGGTGCTCTCTTTGAGCCATCTCCTTCTCTTCTTTTGACTCAATAAAGTTGATTTTGCATTCAAAACTCGGCCTTTGATGCCTCCTTCTTTCTGGGACATCTCTTCCAGTTTGCTCACTGGAAAAGGGTGCCGGAAGCACAGTGATGCAATCCCTGCAGTGTAATTTATTTGTTCCATTCCCCTTGGAGCTGGCAAAGATGTCACTCTCTGTGAGAACACTGAGGCATGGCAATAACTTGCCCAGCATGGCAATAACTTGCCCTGGATGGGTTTAGATTCCTCAGTCCTGCAAGTGTGCGACACCAGTCTAGACACAACTTGGAGCAAGTGGGAGGTTTAAACATAACAGGTCTAGTGAGTGCCGAACTGTTGAGGAAGGGAGAATGGGAAAGAAATGGTCTTGAAGTTACCTTCCAGCAAAAACCATTGCCAATGAAATGGGCTTTCACAGAGGCATCAGCACTGGGACAAATGTGCTCAGTGCTGGGCAGTGCGGGGACCCCTTTGGACACAGCTGGAGCTGACTCAGTCACAGCTGGCTGGAGCCGCTGGCCTCTTCTCACAGAGCCCATTCCTGCAGCATCAGTTACAAATTGTGCCATCATGAGCAACCATGACACAGGAGGAAGCCCTGCTTCCTGGGAAATTGTCAGCCATCACCTCCTGCAGAAGGAAGCCAAAAATTGATTTTCTTTCCAGATGTACTGGTGTATGTATAATCTTTCCCTTTACCTTTGGCAAACTACCTTCTATCAAGCTTCATATTGTTATCAGTTTGGTTTTATCTTGTCTTACTGCCTGAGAATGGGGATTGATGGAGCAGCTCTCTGGGCACCATCCATCCACCCAAGGGCCACCAAGCACAGCTCGGAGTCCAGCCCAGGGCAAGAGCAGGAACGAGCTGCAGAAGCAGGCATGAAGTGCTGACCAAAGGGAGATGTAATAGAGGGGAAGCAAGACCACAGAGAATGCCTTCTGTCCCCTATCCATTCCCAAAATGGGCCAGGAAAACACGCTGCACGTGAAAACTCATGGGATGTCACAAAGGGATGCGGGAGAGACGGGCAGGGATAGAGGAAGAATGAGAGTGATGGCCTGAGTGCTTTGCCACAGAGAAACCCACAGGAATGACACAGGTTCAGGTCATGTGCCTGCATGGAATGCAACCAGACTATAATCCAAGCATTCTGCCTACTCTGACGTGTTCATATCCCGGAAATTCTTGGATCTCCCATTCCCGGTCCTTGAAGGAGTCTTTAGACAGGAACGCATAGGGCAGAAGCTAGGAAATAGAGGCTGCAGTGCAGAAAACCAGGACACGGCCCCTACCATTACACAGGGATGGTGCACATTTGACATGAGCTGGTCACAAAATTATGGCTTCCACAAAGGAGCCTCTGGGCCTGAGGCAAGGCAGGACTGGTATAAAAGGCAGCCCAAGTCTCTGCTCCCTCATCCACTTCTCTCACCTCCATCTCCTTCTCAGGAATCAGGTGAGTGGGAAACCTCCTCTCTTCCTCCTCCTGCTGCTACTGCTTCAAGAACAGCTCTTGCCTGGCTGGAGGTCTCAGCTGAGAGGGGCTGCAAGAGCCCAGGGCTGGGGGCTGCTTGTGCTGGGAGAGGGCAGGGGAGAGAAGGTCTTGTGCAGACAGAGCGAGAGGCTGGGACTTGTCTGAGGTGGCTCCTGGGCTTTGAGCTGGGCACTGCAATGTGGGCCAGGAGGTGCCTTGGCTGCAGGGGTTCTGGGTGCAGTGCTGCTTCTCCTGTGTCCTCACTTTGTGCTTCTCCCTGCCCTCTGAGCCAGGTGCACCTGTGACCCCGAGCCATGTCCTGCTGCAAGCCCTGTGACCCTTGCTGCCAGCCCTGTGGCCCCTGCCCGCTGGCCAGCAGCTGCAATGAGTGCTGTGTCAGGCAGTGCCAGAGCTCCTACGTTGTCATTGAGCCGCCTGCTGTGCTGGTGACCCTGCCTGGGCCCATCCTCAGCTCCTCCCCACAGAACACCGCCGTGGGATCCTCCACCTCTGCTGCTGTTGGCAACATCCTCAGCTGTGGCGGAGTGCCCATCAGCTCTGGGGGCTTTGATATCTCCTGCATCACCAACTGCTATGGCAACAGTTGTTGTCGTCCCTGCTAAATCTGTTGCTGACATCTTTGGGCAAGAACATCCACAACCTCAGAACATAAAGCTGCACTGAAGATGGATCTTTGAAGCAATGGATTTGTGCCCTTCATTTACTGCTGTTTTCTTCCACTCTCTTTCCTGATTTTCCTCTCAGCACCACCCAATGTCAGCCTAGTGGGAGCTGTTTGCCTCCCTCCATCCCTCTGCAGGCCAGGCAAATGGACACCCCCACTGTGCCCCTGTTTCTTCTCCTGGTGTCCTCTTTCAGCTACCTCCTTCTCTTCCTTAGACTAAATAAAGTTGTTTTGCATCCAAACCTGGCCTTCTGCTTTGTCCTTCCGTGTCTGGGAACTCTTACCTTCAGTCCAGGTCAAAAGGTGGAGGAAGCCTTGGGTGGAGACTTTGTGTTAGACTGCCTTTGCTTTGTGCCTTTCTGTTGGAGCTCCCAAACACATCCCTGGCTTCCCCAGAATAGTGATTGTCGGGAGAAGACGATGTCAAATTGTCAATGGGAAACAGCAGTGCCTGGGGATATTCCATATCCTCCTCTCTTCAAACACCTCCCTCACATTTGCCTTCTGCCCTGCTTTGAACCAGACACGATGGGCTGTGTGGTGCCACAGGATCAACTGTGCATGGGGACAGAACCCAAACTAAAACCATCTTCCCAGCATGCTGGAGTCTGCCAGTGGTTCCTGTTCTGGATTTGGGAGAGGACAATCACCCACATCTTCTGGCCTCAACTTCCCAGACATGGTCAAATGTTTTTCTCCACTTGACTCATTCTTTTGGACAGCATCATCTTCCCACAGCTTTTGGCTCAGGACACAGGCCACTGTGGCCAGAGGACTCCGCCATCTCCAAAGAGACAAAAGAACCCAGTCACCTCAAAGCCTTCACATGAGGCAGGAACAATGACCTGGGAAACGGCTGAGGGCTACAAGGCTGCCTAGAGGTGACATGGCCTAGTGTCCTAGGTTGACTATAGGATGCTTTTATCCCCAGTTGTCTTGTTCTTTTTGTGGTGAATATGTTTTGCAACTTTAAGACTTTTTCTGGGAGTGAAGTGGGGAGAGAAGAAGCGTGTAGTATGTTTTCAGACACTGCACTCACTCCTCCACATTCCTGCTCTTGGACTGAGTTGTCTGTAGATGGACAGACAGTGGGACAGAGCTCTCCTTTGTTTTAGTTAGCTTTAGCTACCTGGGGCAAAGAAGTTCCATGGACGGTGGTTTTTTCCTTTTTCCCTTTTCTTTGGACCTGTTCAAACCTGCTCTGGACTGAACACCCAGGGGAGCACCGGCAGCTCCGTGTGAGGCCCTCTGGGCCGGGCCTGGCCTGCGACATTTCCAGCACTGGAGGGACTGAAAAGAGCCTGAGTGAGCTGAACTGCAACCCGGAGAGGGGACGTTCTCAGTTTGTCATCCCTTTTGGAGACATAAGGGGCTTTATTTTTTAATATTGTTTAGGTTTTATTGTTTAATAAACACTTTTTCCCACTTTTCTCTAAAGAGGTATTTTCTCCCAAACCAGTTGGGGGAGGAGCCAAATGAATCTGCTTTTCTAGAGGAACCACTATGGGAATAGTCTGCCAAATCTACCCTGAACCAGGACACCAGGGTTTGGGATTATCCTTGAGAGATGTGGATGCCGTGGCCCTGTCCAGGCTCCTGCAGAGAAGGAAATGGGGCTGAGGGTGTGTCAGTGGCTGGCACTGCTGGACAGGGAAGGCCCTACAGGCCGTGCAGTGGCTGGGCTGAGAGCTCAGCTCAGGCCCAGCTGTGCACACACAACCAGGGCACTGACACACTGCCAGTCTGGCCAGGTGTGCTCAGAGATGAGCCCAGAGCACAGAGCCCAGCACACGGTCAGGGGGGCTGCACACAAGGGCCCTGCTGGCCTGTGCACAACCATCCCCCGTGCAGGCCAGAGGCTCTCAGGGGCTGTTGCCAGCAGGGCACAAGCACAGGCATGTGGAGACACTGGCACACACTGGGCCACAGCCACACTGCCACACACATGATTGTGGGGGAGAACATGGGGCAGAGGCCTGAGGAAGGGATGGCACTGAGGAGATACTGGGGAGCTCCCAGGCAGAGCAGATTCTGGGAACACCAAGCAGGGCAGAAGATCAGGCACCACTGCTACAGCAGTCTCATGCACTGTGAAGGCTGAGGAGGAAGGCAAAGAGGTTTTACCTCAAAGGCAAGGTGTGAAGGAGAGCCGTTGGGTGATGAGCCAAAGACTGGAGGACTGGGAGCAGATGAGGCATTTCCAGTCAGCAGGAACAGAAAATGTCCAAAAGAATGCCTCAGGCTGCTATCACCTGCCTCCTTGTGATCCCTTCTGAACATAGATCATGTTTTAAGACTACAGTGACCCATGCTTGGCCCCAGGACACATGGAATCTTGCATACCAACACGCAGAAGAAGTGTCTGTAAGGGATTAGGAATGATGTAAGCCAGGAAATGCAAAGTCATGGTAGAGGGAAAATCCAACTCATGTCATACCAATCCCAGAGATCTTTCCATTCATTTGGGATCATGCGGGAATATCGTCACTTCCGCAGCACAAACTGTGTCCCCTGAGGCACTGTGGGGCCAGGATAAAAGGCAGCCCAACTGGGGGCTCTCTCAACCACTTCTGTCACCTCCTGCTCCTTGGGAACCAGGTGAGTTGGAAGCCCCTTTCTCCTCCACCCTCTCCAAGACAGCATTGAGCTTTCTGGCCCCTGTTGCTGCTCCTTGTTCTTCTGGGGCTGTTCTGCAGTGGTGCTGGTGTGGGCAGAGGGGAGAGCGTGTGTTGTGGCCAGAGGCTGAGGCTGGGCTGAGGTGCTGATTTTCCTCCAGGTTAGGCAGGAGCAGAGCTGGTCCTGGCTGAGCTGGGAAGGAGCGTGCTGGGCTGAGGCAAAGGATGCCCAGGCTGGGGCTGGCCAGGCTGGAGCTGTGCAGGCAGCAGGGGCCTTGTGCTGCTGGGGGTGCCTTGCGGGCTGTGTCTGAGGTGTGCGTGTGCTCTGCTTCCTCCCTGCCCTCTGTGCCAGGTGCAGCGCCAGGCTCCAGACATGTCCTGCTCTGAGAAGTGCCAGCAGTGCCGGCCCTGTGAGCCTTGCTGCCAGCCCTGTGGCCCCTGCCCGCTGGCCAGCAGCTGCAATGAGTGCTGTGTCAGGCAGTGCCAGAGCTCCCACGTTGTCATTCAGCCTCCTGCTGTGCTGGTGACCCTGCCTGGGCCCATCCTCAGCTCCTCCCCGCAGAACACCGCCGTGGGATCCTCCACCTCTGCTGCTGTTGGCAGCATCCTCAGCTGTGAGGGAGTGCCCATCAGCTCTGGGGGCTTTGACATCTCCTGCATCACCAACTGCTATGGTGGCAGCAGATGCTGTCGTCCCTGCTAAAACTGGTCCTGCCAACCTCGTCAGTCAACAACTTCCAAGAGCTCAGAATGTAATGATGGAAGGAAATTGGAATTTTGGACTGTTGGATTTTGCATTTTGGACTATTGTCTCCTTCTTCTTCTCCTTCTCTTTGTTTTCTCTTCCCTTCCTTTCCTGTCACCACCACTCAATGTCAGCCTAGTCGGACCTGCTGGCTTCCTTCCCTCAGCAGCCCAGGACATCAGACATGCTGCTGCATCTTAGTCACTGCCCCTGCGTGCCCTCAGGTGCCATCTCTGGCCCTCCATTTTTTCTTCTTTTTACTTAATAAACTTCCTTTTGCATTCAAACTTCAGCCTGTGATTTCTTCTTCTTTCTGTGACAATTCTTCCAGTTTGTCCATTGGAAAAAGAGTGGAGGAAAAACCGCATTGCAATCCCTGCCACTTTCTTTTGCTGTTTTTTCAGATCAGTTTGATTTGTTCCTTTTCTTTTGGTGTTGATGAAGTTGTCCCCCTGTGTGTCGATGGGGAGGCATTGTAATAACTTGCCCAGAATGGTTTTGGATGCAACAACCCTCGACGTGTGCAGGACCAAGGTGAACACAGATTGAAGGAAGCTGGTCTAGTGGGTGCCATCCGTGCCCCTCAGTTGAGGATGAGAGGATGGGAAAGAAATGTTCTTGAAGTTGCCTTCCAGCAAAAACCATCGCCAATGAAATGGGCTTTCACAGAGGCATCAGCACTGGGACAAATGTGCTCATTCCGGGGCAGTGCTGAGACCCCTTTGGACACAGCTGGAGCTGACTCAGTCACAGCTGGCTGGAGTCACTGGACTCTTCTCACAGAGCCCATTCCTGCAGCATTAGTTACAAAGTGTGCCATCAAGAGCAACCATGACACAGGAGGAAGCCCTGCTTCCTGGGTAGTTGCGACCCCTAACTTCCAGAGGATAGGAGGCCATGAAGTGACTCTCTTTCCCAGTGTACTTGAGCATGCATAAAGTTTCCTTTTTGCTTTGGCAAAACTGCCTTCTCTCAAGCTTCATATTGTTATCAGTTTGGTTTTATCTTGTCTTACTGCCTGAGAATGGGGATTGATGGAGCAGCTCTCTGGGCACCATCCATCCACCCAAGGGCCACCAAGCACAGCTCGGAGTCCAGCCCAGGGCAAGAGCAGGAACGAGCTGCAGAAGCAGGCATGGAGTGCTGACCAAAGGGAGATGTAATAGAGGGGAAGCAAGACGACAGAGAATACCTTCAGTCCCCTATCCATTCCCAAAATGGGCCAGGAAAACAGGCTGCATGTGAAAACTCATGGGATGTCACAAAGGGATGTGTTAGAGATGTACAGGGATAGAGGAAGAATGAGAGTGATGGCCTGAGTGCTTTGCCACAGAGAAACCCACAGGAATGACACAGGTTCAGGTCATGTGCCTGCATGGAATGCAACCAGACTATAATCCAAGCATTCTGCCTACTCTGACGTGTTCAAATCCCAGAAATTCTTGGATCTCCCATTCCTGGCCCTAGAAGGATTCTTTAGACAGGAACACACAGGGCAGGAGCAAGGAAATAGAGGCTGCAGTGCAGGAAAGCAGGACACGGCCCCTACCATTATACAGGGATGGTGCACATTTGACATGAGCTGGTCACAAAATTATGGCTTCCACAAAGGAGCCTCTGGGCCTGAGGCAAGGCAGGACTGGTATAAAAGGCAGCCCAAGTCTCTGCTCCCTCATCCACTTCTCTCACCTCCTCCTCCTCTTCAGGAATCAGGTGAGTGGGAAACCTCTTCTCCTCCTCTTCCTCCTGCTGCTTGAAAAACAGCTCTTGCCTGGCTGGAGGTCTCAGCTGAGAGGGGCTGCAAGAGCCCAGGGCTGGGAGCTGCTTGTGCGGGTAGAGGGCAGGGGAGAGAAGGTCTTGTGCAGGCAGAGCGAGAGGCTGGGACTTGTCTGAGGTGGCTCCTGGGCTTTGAGCTGGGCACTGCAATGTGGGCCAGGGGGTGCCTTGGATGCAGGGGTTTTGGCTGCAGGGGTTTTGGGTGCAATGCTGCTTCTCATGTGTCCTCACTTTGTGCTTCTCCCTGCCCTCTGAGCCAGGTGCACCTGTGACCCCGAGCCATGTCCTGCTGCAGGCCCTGTGACCCTTGCTGCCAGCCCTGTGGCCCCTGCCCGCTGGCCAGCAGCTGCACTGAGTGCTGTGTCAGGCAGTGCCAGAGCTCCCACGTTGTCATTGAGCCGCCTGCTGTGCTGGTGACCCTGCCTGGGCCCATCCTCAGCTCCTCCCCACAGAACACCGCCGTGGGATCCTCCACCTCTGCTGCTGTTGGCAGCATCCTCAGCTGTGGCGGAGTGCCCATCAGCTCTGGGGGCTTTGACATCTCCTGCATCACCAACTGCTATGGCAACAGTTGTTGTCGTCCTTGCTAAACCTGCTGGAAACATCCTTGGGAAGAACCTCCACAACCTCAGAACGTAAAGCTGCACTCAAGATGGATCTTTGGAACAATGGATTTGTTCCCTTGATTTACTCCTCTTTTCTTTCACTCTCTTCCCTTCCCTGCCTTTCCTGTCTGCACCACCCAATACTTGCCTAGTGGGGCCTGTTTGCCTCTCTCCATCCTTCTGCAGGCCAAGCAAATGGACAAATGGACACCCCAACTGTGCCCCAGTTTCTTCTCCTGTTGTCCTCTTTCAGCTACCTCCTTCTCTTCCTTTGACTCAATAAAGTTGTTTTGCATCCAAACCTGGCCCTCTCCTTTCTCATTCCTTGTGTGGGAACTCTACAATTAATCTTGCAGCTAAAGCTGGAGGAAGCCGTGGGTGGACACTCTGTGGTGGCCTTTACTTTGTGCCTTTTCTATTGGAGCCCTCAAACATATCCCTGGCTTCCCCAAAACAGTGATCATCAGGAGAAGATGATGTCAAGTCTTGACAGAGAATGGGAAGGAGCAGTGCCTGGGGGTATCCCACCACCTCCTCTCTTCAAACACCTCCCTCACATTAATATTCTGCTCAGTTTCTTAGTACCCAGGCAGAGCTGAATGGTTACACAGGATCAAGTGAGCATGAGGACGGAACTGAAACAAAAATCAAAACCATCCTCACTCCATGTTGAAGGGTGCCAATGTGTCCACTTCGTTATTTGGGAGAGGCAAAACTCCCCCATACTCCAGCAACCACCTTCCAGACACTGTTAACAGTTTCTCACAAAATGCCTCATTCTCAGTGACAGCATCCATTTCACACAGCTCCTGGACTATGGGCCAAAGGCTTCAGTGTTCTGGAGACTCCCCCATCCCCACAGAGGCAACAGAACCCTGTCATATCAACCCTTCTCCATGAGGCAGGAGCAAGGACTTGGGGAAACAGCTGATGGCCCCAAGGGTGCTTGGAGATGGCATCAAAGGGATGGCCTGGGTTTGGGATTGTCCTTGAGAGATGTGGATGCCGTGGCCCTGTCCAGGCTCCTGCAGAGAAGGAAATGGGGCTGAGGGTGTGTCAGTGGTTGGCACTGCTGGGCAGGGAAGGCCCTACAGGCTGTGCAATGGCTGGGCTGAGAGCTCAGCTCAGGCCCAGCTGTGCACACACAGTCAGGGCACTGACACACTGCCAGCCTGGCCAGGTGTGCTCAGAGATGAGCCCAGAGCACAGAGCCCAGCACACGGCCAGGGGGACTGCACACAAGGGCCCTGGCCTGTGCACAACCATCCCCGTGCAGGCCAGAGGCTCTCAGGGGCTGTTGCCAGCAGGGCACAAGCACAGGCATGTGCAGACACTGGCACACACTGGGCCACAGCCACACTGCCACGCACATGATTGTGGGGGGGCACATGGGGCAGAGGCCTGAGGAAGGGATGGCACTGAGGAGATGCTGGGGAGCTCCCAGGCAGAGCAGATTCTGGGAACACCAAGCAGGGCAGAAGATCAGGCAGCACTGCTACAGCAGTTTCTAGGATTTTGCAAGATGATGAAGAGAGTAAAGCAGTTGCATTAAGCAGAGAAGTCACATAGTGGGGCCAATTGGTTCATGAGCAAAAGAAATGAGAGTTGAGAGCAGAGGAGACCCCTCCAGTCACCCAGGATTTCAAAAATCTGGCAGCATTACAAAACTCCAGCAGAGTGCCCCAGGCTAGCATCACCTGCCATCCTTTGGATCCTTTGTGCAATTAGTTTATGTCTCATGACTACACTGACCCAGGAAACATAGAATCTCACACACCAGCACTGAGAAGAAATATTCGTGATGTTCTGGACTGAAATCAAGCATTGCTGATTCCCATGCACCCCCATTCAGCCCCCATTTCTGTCAAGTTTTGGAGCCATCTTCCTCTCCTCATAGTTGTAGTGGAGTACTGAGGGATGTGTTTGTGGGCACCAAGAGAAAACACACAAAGTAAAATCCACTCTAGGGAGTCCAAAGCTTTGCTTGCTCCAGCTTTTGCCCTGAGCTCATGGGAGAAGTTGACACAGGTGGAAAGAGAATCAGAGACCAAGGTTTGGATGCAAAATAACTTTATTGACACTAAGCAAGAAAGAGAAGGTGGTTCCAGAGAGCACCAGGAACAGCCTCTAAGGTGCAGTGGGGGTATCCATTAGCTGGTTTCCAAAGCAAGGGAGGGAGAGAAGTCAAGAGGTCCCACTAGGCTGGCATTAAGTGCTATTGACTGGAAAGGAACGCAAGAGAGAGAAGAGAGGAGAAGAAGGAAACAAAAGTCAGAGGCCCTACATAGAGTCCCAAAGTTCTGGCATCATTTCAGCTCCAAGTTCTGAGGTTGTAGAGGTTCTTGCCCAAGGATGTTGCCAGCAGATTTAGCAGGGACGACAGCATCTGCTGCCACCATAGCAGTTGGTGATGCAGGAGATGTCAAAGCCTCCAGAGCTGATGGGCACTCCCTCAGAGCTGAGGATGCTGCCAACAGCAGCAGAGGTGGAGGATCCCACGGCGGTGTTCTGTGGGGAGGAGCTGAGGATGGGCCCAGGCAGGGTCACCAGCACAGCAGGAGGCTGAATAACAACGTGGGAGCTCTGGCACTGCCTGACACAGCACTCAGTGCAGCTGCTGGCCAGAGGGCAGGGGCCACAGGGCTGGCAGCAAGGGTCACAGGGCTTGCAGCAGGACATGGCTTAGGGTCACAGGGGCACCTGGCTCAGAGGGCAGGGAGAAGCACAACGTGAGGACATATGAGGAGCAGCACTGCACCCAAACCCCCTGCAGCCAAGGCACCTCCTGGCCCCCATTGCAGTGCCCAGCTCAAAGCCCAGGAGCCACCTCAGACACGTCCCAGCCTCTTTCTGCCTGCACAAGACCTTCTCTTCCCTGCCCTCTCGCAGAACAAACAGCTCCCAGCCCTGGGCTCTTGTACCCCTTCTAAGCTGTGACCTCCAGTTGGGCAAGAGCTGCCCTTGAAGCAGCAGGAGGAGAAGAGGATTTCCACCCACCTGATTCCTGAAGAGGAGGAGGAGGTGAGAGAAGTGGATGAGAGAGCAGAGACTTGGGCTGCCTTTTATACCAGTCCTGCCCTGCCTCAGGCCCAGAGGCACCTTAGTGGAAGCCATAATTTTCTGACCAGCTCATGGCTAATGCAAACTATTCCTGTGTAATGGTAGGGGCTGTATTCTGGTTTCCTGCACTGCTGCCTTTTCATTTCTTGGCTTCTGCCATGTGCGTTCCCATTTCCTATCTGAAGAGTCATGTTAGGTCCAGGATGATTGTTCCAAGAATTTCCAGGATGTAAACAGGTCAGCACAGGCAGAGTGCTTGGTCATGGTCTGGTGACATTCCACGCGGGCATGTGATGTTCACCTCTGTCATCCCTGTAGGTTTCTTTGTGGCAAAATTTTCAGTGCATCAGGCTTGCTCTTCTTGTACACATGCACAGGGTAGGCCATGTGAGATAAGAGGAAACATCCTTTTCTCTCACAAAGAGTAAAACTCTTTGTTTCACTCAGATGGGCTTCTGCTTGCTGGGTTTTTTCTTCTTGCTCTATTTACCGTATGTCAGGGAAATTGTGCTGGTCTCATTGACCTCACCCTATTTCTGTACACTCTCTGTGGGTCCTTTGGGAAGACATGACCTTTTCTGTGGCTGGGCTCCTTCACAGGTGCTTGAGTTCTCTTCTCTCAGAGTTATCCCCAACACCACAACAGAGTGCTTACTTTTTGACAGTTTTATTTTACGAATGTTCAGATTGCAAGGTCTAAGAGAGGCCTTCCTAAGTGCATATGTGTCAGTCTGTGCATGTGTGCATCATGAGGGTGTAGGAATGTGCCCCCTTTTGATGGATGAACAAATTCCTTAAAAAGGAAAAAAGGAAAAAAAATTTAAGGAACAAATTCCTTAAAAAGGAAAAAAGCCCAAAAGTTTCTCTCCTCAATTTGGCAAAAAGACACCTCATAAGACCTTGAAGACTTCACCTCAAACCTAAGGATACCCAATTGGACAGAAACCAAAAAGTCCCACCTAAGCAATTCACTAGAAAAAGAAGAAAACAAAAGCAGTAATCACTTTTGTTTTTACAAGGAGCAAGAACCTCTTACTCCTAACTCAGTTTTTCTCTGTAAAGAGCCTTGTTATTTTGCCTTTTATTAAAACTTTTCTGTTTCCAACACTACCTCAAAAGCCATCCTACTAATTTTATACCATCAAAGTAGCTAAGCTATCTCAAGTGTGTTATATTTCTCTAAGAACTCATAAGACCTGGCTTGAGGATAAAATATAACATGAGGGCACATGAAGGTTCTCATTGTTGGTCCCCCTGTGGTGTGTCCTTTAGTCCCACAGAGGCACTGGCTGCTCTGGAGAGCCCATGTACAGCTGAATGGTGCTGCTTTGACCTTGCAGAGAAGTGTCTGGAGAACTGAAATGCAAATTCTGCCTCCTCCACCCTCCACTTCTTGCTTTATGTTCAAGGAGAAAGCCCAGAAATCCTGCCAGCCTCTGCAGGCCTTTATCCCAAATGGATCCCCCTCTGCTGGAGTGTTGCTGGTGAGGGGGTATCGTGTCCCCACTCGTAAGGGGGAAGGAACAGCCAGGATTTGTACATGCTGGTGGTTGAGAGGAAAAACAAAGTCAGAGGGTCCACAGAAGATTTCACCTTTTATTAATAAATTGCACATTTGGCATAGGAATAGGAATAGGAATAGGAATAGGAATAGGAATAGGAATAGGAATAGGGAAGGGCAAGGCCAAGGCAAAGGCCAGGCCAAGGACAGGGACAAGGCAAAGGCCAGGCCAAGGTGGACAGGGAAGAGAAAATAAGATGGGAAACAACTTGAGGCTTGAGGCAGTTGGTTAAAGCAAAAGGATGCATAACAACCTGCTGTTGAAATTTTATTATTCTGGTTGTGTTTTGCACTGTGTAAGGCACTCTCCCTTAAGTAAAAGTGGTGAGGTTTGGTAGCTGGGGGAGAAAACTGTAGAAATGGGCTCTGGGAGTCCAGTGTCTCCCACCATGTGTGACTGATTCAGCTCCAACTGTGTCCAAAGCTCAGCAATGCCCAGCACTGAGCAGATTTGTCACACTGCTGATGCCTCTGTGAAAGCAGATTTCATTAGAAATGGTTTGGGTTGGGTGGAAAGGACTAAAAACAGAAGAATTAGGAGGATGGATGTAGGTTTGCTGAAATTACCTTGCAGCTGAAGATGCCAAAGCATGGAGGATATCAATGTGGGAAAAACCATAAAGAATGCCTTCTGCTCTATTATCCTGTGTTTGGAGAAGCAGAATCTCTGTGTAGAGACAGTGCCAGTGTTTGGAGAGACTTGGAGGGCTGTCTCATGGACATGCTTGAGCTCCTTGTTTTGGAAGAGAAAAATCAAAGCTCAGAGATCACAAAAAGCACAGATTCAGCATAGCACTGGTGTAAAGAGGAGCCCTGCCAGCAGGGACTGATCCAAAGCAGGACAATGTGCCCAATTGTGCATCCCTGCCCGAGTGCTGATTGCACTTCCTCTTCAGAGTGAGGTAAAGCAATAAATTTATTCTTTGCCTTTCCTCCATGGTTTTGTGATTGTTCCATCTGCCCAACTGTGTCAACTGTAACACGGGAAATAGAAGTGAACTTAAACATTTCTTTGTTTGCAACACTCCACCCGGCCCACAAAACATGGGCAAGAATGGCCCCCACCAAACCAAGTCCTTAGTCTCAAAGTCCTTAGCAACCATGCCTTGAAAATTTCCAGGAATGAGAAATCTACAATTTCTCTGGGCAACTTGTTCCAGCACCTCATCAACCTCACTGTCCACAGATGTCTTTGTCAGCTTCGAGGGAAGGGGCACAAGGAAAACCCATAGCACTAAGTCCAGCTCTCTGCTTTTCCACTGTACTTCTGAGGAGACTGGAAGAGTTGTCACTGAATGAAGGAGAAATCAGAGACCGAGGTTTGAATGCAAAAAACTTTATTGAGTATTAAGAAGAAAAAATGAGTGTATCAGAGAAAGCACCAGGAGCAGCTACTAAGATGAAGTGGGGGTGCCCAGAGGCCTGGCCAGCAGGTAGAGGAGGGGAAGGGAGAGGCCACTAAGGTGACATTGGCTAGTGTCAACTTAAAAGGTAGGAAAGAAAGAAGAGAGAGCAGAATAAGGAACTAATAGCTAAAAAGTTTAAATCCAATGTCCCAAAATTTTGTCTTCATTCCATCACCATGTTCCGAGGTCCTTCAGGTTCTTGCCTGAGGATGTTGGCAGGAGCATCTTTAGCAGGGACGACAGCACCTGCTACCACCATAGCAGTTGGTGATGCAGGAGATGTCAAAGCCCCCAGAGCTGATGGGCACTCCCTCACAGCTGAGGATGTTGCCAACAGCAGCAGAGGTGGAGGATCCCACGGCGGTGTTCTGCGGGGAGGAGCTGAGGATGGGCCCAGGCAGGGTCACCAGCACAGCAGGGGGCTCAATGACAACGTGGGAGCTCTGGCACTGCCTGACACAGCACTCATTGCAGCTGCTGGCCAGCGGGCAGGGGCCACAGGGCTGGCAGCAAGGCTCACAGGGCCGGCACTGCTGGCACTTCTCAGAGCAGGACATGTCTGGAGCCTGGCGCTGCACCTGGCACAGAGGGCAGGGAGGAAGCAGAGCACACGCACACCTCAGACACAGCCCACAAGGCACCCCCAGCAGCACAAGGCCCCTGCTGCCTGCACAGCTCCAGCCTGGCCAGCCCCAGCCTGGGCATCTTTGCCACAGCCCAGCACGCTCCTTCCCAGCTCAGCCAGGCCCAGCTCTGCTCCTGCCTAACCTGGAGGAAAATCAGCACCTCAGCCCAGCCTCAGCCTCTGGCCACAACACACGCTCTCCCCTCTGCCCACACCAGCACCACTGCAGAACAGCCCCAGAAGAACAAGGAGCAGCAACAGGGGCCAGAAAGCTCAATGCTGTCTTGGAGAGGGTGGAGGAGAAAGGGGCTTCCAACTCCCCTGGTTCCCAAGGAGCAGGAGGTGACAGAAGTGGTTGAGAGAGCCCCCAGTTGGGCTGCCTTTTATCCTGGCCTCACAGTGCCTCAGGGGACACAGTTTGTGCTGCGGAAGTGACGATATTCCCGCATGATCCCAAATGAATGGAAAGATCTCTGGGAATGGTATGACATGAGTTGGATTTTCCCTCTACCATGACTTTGCATTTCCTGGCTTACCTCATTCCCAATCCCTTACAGACACTTCTTCTGCGTGTTGGTATGCAAGATTCCATGTGTCCTGGGGCCAAGCATGTGTCAGTGTGGTCATAAAACATGAACTAAGTACAAAAGTGATCAGAAAGAGGCAGGTGATGGCAGTCTGAGGCATTCTTTTGGACATTTTCTGTTCCTACTGACTGGAAGTGCCTCATCTGCTCCCAGCCCTCCAGTCTTTGGCTCATTACCCAACAGCTCACCTTCACACCTTGCCTTTGACGTAAAACCACTTTGCCTTCCTCCTTGTCCTTCACAGTGCATGAAAGTCCTGTAGCAGTGCTGCCTGATCTTCTGCCCTGCTTGGTGTTTCCACAATCTGTGGCCAAACTGGGCTTTGTCCTGAACCAGGAGCTCTGGGAAAATGTTTCTTTCAAAGAGAAGAAGGAGGCATGTGGGAAAAAGAGTTTTACCATGTCTGGGTGGTGGAGGTAGGGAGGTTGAAAAGGACAGTCAAAAAGAACAGCATTTCATTCTGATAAGAACAGTATCCCAGAACAGCACAGCCTTGGAGAAATACCTTAAGGATGTAACTTAGGCAAACAGAGGTCATGCAAATGGCAAGCAGGGTGGCAGCTCAGCTGTGCAAGGCTGACAAAGCAGAAGTTCTGCAAAACAACAATATTGGCTGGACTAAAATGCGGCAGTGGAGCACCAGGTACCTAAGAAGGACATCAGGCTTCAGGACAGACTCCCAAGAAGTATAGAAGGACATGTGATAAGGATGGCAGCTATGTAAAATAAGTCAAGTGTGTTGGCCTAGCTAATGAATATGTAATCAGTGCATATGATAAAAAAAATCTCTTTAACTGAATGCCTGGTGCACTTGGAGCGTGTTGGCAGAGCTGCATGGCTGGAGGAAAAACATGGTGAGGAATTTGCCTGTGCAGATCCTAGATGAATCAACTTCTCAGCACTCCTCTAGGAATCTTTGAATTTGTGGAACTGTTTGGCAATGGTACCTAGAAGCAGCAGTTCTTCTAGTGAAACGAAGAGAAGAGAAGAGAAGAGAAGAGAAGAGAAGAGAAGAGAAGAGAAGAGAAGAGAAGAGAAGAGAAGAGAAGAGGAGTGAGGACATGTGAGGGAAAGCAACATGGGTGGCACCAAGGTCAGTGGAAAAAAGAGGGAGAGGAAGTGCTTCAAGTGTTGAAGCCAAGATTCTTCTGCAAGCCGTGGTGAGGACCATGGTGAAACAGTCCCCCTGTATTCCATGAAGTCCATGGTGGATGCAGAGATCCACTGGAGCTCATGGGAAAGGGCTCACGCTAGAGCACGTGGATGCCGGGGAAAGCTGTGATCCAGTGGGAGACCCAAATACAGCACGAGGGCTCCTGCTTCCAGAGAGAGGGAGAGAGCCCTTGCTTCCAAACTAGAGCAGCCTATCCTTAAGAAACTGCACCCCATGGATGAGTGACCCTTGCCACAGCAGTTTGGGGAAGACTGTTTGCCCGTGGGAAGGACTCCATGGCACAGCAGGGAAAAGACTCCTGTTCCTGAGCAAACAGAAGATCTTGAGTTAGGAACTGACCAAAACCCAAATGCCCTGACTCCCTTCACTGTCAGTGAGAAACAGAGAGGGGCTGGGAGTGAAAAAAGGTGGTTTAAAGACTTACTTCTCAATACCCTCCTCTGACTCTGTTAATAATAAATTTACTTTAAACCTTTAAATTTGAATCTGTTTTGCCTTGGAGTGTTTTTCTCCCAGTCCTTACCTAACTCATGAGCCCTTTGTTAATGGTTTTCCCCTCTCCTCTGCCCAATATCTATAGCAGAAGAGGGTGAGCCAATGAATTTTGGTGCCTGGAATTTGGGCAGTATCAAACCACAATATATTTGGAAATAAGTAGCAGACAGTCTAAAAAGGGCATGGTAAAAAAATCCCCACTTGGTTGCATTCTGTGACATTGGAGGAAGATTGGTAGTTCCTGGATGAACCAGCAAAGGACTCCAGAGAAAAGCTCTTCCCAATCAGCTCTTTTGTGTGGCTGACAGAATGCTAATGATGAAACCCCTCAGTCCTGCCTGTCTGGACAGAAGCTGCGACGAACATTAAATATGAGGACAGCTGGAAGAGAAGAGGTTGTGGGCTTCCCCCAGGTCTCCCTGTTTTCCATTCCCTGCCACCTTCACCCTGAGAGTCACTTCAATTGAGTAGCCAGGGATGTGTTTGACAGCTACTACATAAAGGGCAAAAAGTCAAATCCACTGTAGGGATTCCCACCCTCTACTTCTCAGCATTTTCTCCTGAGCTCACTGGAAGAACATGCCACAGATGAAAAGAAAATCATAGGCCAAGGCTTGAATGCAAAACAATTTTATTGAGACTAAAGAAGAAAAGAAGGAGGCTCACAGAAGGCATCTGGAGTGGCCACTAAGGTGCAGTGGGGGTGTCCATCTGTCTGGCCTGCGGAGACAGGGAGGGAGAGAAGCCAACAGGTCCCACTAGGCTGACATTGCATGGTGGTGACCGGAAAGGAATGCAAAAGAAAGGGAAGAGAGTCGTAGAAGGCTACAGTAAGCTAACAGAATAAATTCAATGTTCCAAAACTTCCATCTTCATTCCAGCACCATGGTCTGAGGTCTTGGAGGTTCTTCCTTAAGGATGTCAGCAACAGATTTAGCAGGGACGACAACAACTGTTGCCATAGCAGTTGGTGATGCAGGAGATGTCAAAGCCCCCAGAGCTGATGGGCACTCCCTCACAGCTGAGGATGCTGCCAACAGCAGCAGAGGTGGAGGATCCCACGGCGGTGTTCTGTGGGGAGGAGCTGAGGATGGGCCCAGGCAGGGTCACCAGCACAGCAGGAGGCTGAATAACAACGTGGGAGCTCTGGCACTGCCTGACACAGCACTCAGTGCAGCTGCTGGCCAGCGGGCAGGGGCCACAGGGCTGGCAGCAAGGGTCACAGGACTTGCAGCAGGACATGGCTTAGGGTCACAGGTGCACCTAGAATGGAAGGAAGGGAGAAGCACAAAGTGAGGACACATGAGAAGCAGCACTGCACCCAAACCCCCTGCAGCCAAGGCACCTCCTGGCCCACATTGCAGTGCCCAGCTCAAAGCCCAGGAGCCACCTCAGACAAGTCCCAGCCTCTCGCTCTGCCTGCACAAGACCTTCTCTCCCCTGCCCTCTCCCAGCACAACCAGCTCCCAGCCCTGCACTATGACAGCCCCTGTCAGCTGAGACCTCCAGCCAGGCAAGAGCTGCCCTTGAAGCATCAGGAGGAGAAGAGGCTTCCCACTCACCTGATTCCTGAAGAGGAGGAGGTGAGAGAAGTGGATGAGAGAGCAGAGACTTGGGCTGCCTTTTATACCAATTCTGCCCTGCCCCAGGCCCAGAGGCATCTTAGTGGAAGTCATAATTTTCTGACCAGTTCATTTCAAATGTGCACCATCCAGTTAATGGTAGGGGCCGTATCCTGGTTTCCTGCATTTCTGCCTTTTCATTTCCTGTCTTCTGCCATATGCGTTCCTATCTGAACTTTTCTGTTAGGGACAGGATGAGAGGTACAAGAATTTCTGGGGTGTAAACACGTCAGAGTGGGCAGAATGCTTGGATCATGGTCTGATGGCATTCCATGCAGGCACGTGTTGCATTTTGATTCCTCTCTACTAGGTCAGCCTAATTGGTCAACAATCCATGCCCGTTTCTCCACCTCATTCCTGCTCTTCTCTTGTGCTGTATTTTATTCCTTTCCAGTAGCCACAGCAAGGATACTTCTCCCAGCAAAGTGCTGCCCTACCTCCCTAGGGCCCCTTCTCCAGCCACACACTGGTCTTTCTCACCACATGTTCTTACCAACAATCCTTAGGTGTTATTACCAGCTGTGCTGGGCTGACCTTGGCTGGATGGCCAGTGCCCTGCAGCCACTCTATGATTCTCCATTCTGAGGTGAACAGGGATGGGAAAATAAGTAGGAAATGAACTTGAGTATTAAGATTTGTATGTTTGCCAAAACATACTCAAAAGATTGTACATGCAGTAGTAAACTGGAAGAAAACCCCACTTCTTATGCTCTACTTCCAATCAGAAAGTTCTATCTGGCCACGTCCCCGGAAGCAGGGCTTGAGCACTTGTAGTGGTGTGACTTGAAGGTAAACATTGCAAATTACAAATGCCCACCCTTGTGTCTCCTTTCCTTAGCTCTTGTGTCTGAGCTCATGTCATATGGCAGTGAATATCCCTTTTACTCAGTTTGGGTCAAGTGTCTGAGTTTTGTCCATTCCCAGGATCTTGCCACCCCCCAGCTCCTGATGGGGAAGGCAATGTTGGAGAGACAGTGCTGGTGCTGTGTGAGCAGTGCTCAGCAGGCGCCAAAGGACTGGGGTGTTACCAGCACCTTTGTAACACCCAGTGCAGCGCACAGCCCTGCCATGGCTGCTGTGGGGAACATGAACAATCTCAACACACCCACAAGCCTTGGCTGGCCCCAGGGCATCCAGCTCTCTGTGTTTGAGACATAGACATCAGCCCTTATGTCCTAGACTTGTCCACTGGGAAGGGACACAGTCTTATCCTGTCTAGGCCAATGCTACCACTCAGCCTGGTGCTGAGTGAGGTGGGGGCCAAGACCTTACAACAAATGTGCGGATGGAATGGGAGCGATCAGGGTACGGATACTGTCTTGCTCTGAGATGTAGAATAGATGTTCTGGGTGGCACAGGGACAGTCAAAGAGCTGTGAACTCTCTTTAGTGTTCAAGCACCAGAACGTCCATATCTCCCAAAAATGGTGTTCCCAGCAACTATGTCCAGGATAGCAGTGACGCATCATTCAGGACCAAAAGGCCAAAAACACAGCTTCTCTTTTAGGGGGAGGTCAGGAAAATTCCCTTTGCTGCTGAACCACTTATATAATTTTTCTTTAGGTTATGGAAAGTTACATTCATCCCTGTCTTAAGCCTGGACCACTGTGCAGCTGTTAGAAATTTTATTCATCCAATTGTTTTTCACACTGTAATGGATCTTCCCTCTTGTGCTGAAGTGGCAAAGTTTGGCAGCTGGGGAATAAGGCAGCAGGACTGAGCTCTGGGACAACATTCCAGCAGCTCCTGCCATGTCTGACAGTCAGCTCAGACTGTGTCCAAAAAATCCCCCATAAATGATACCTTCTGCTGTTTTATCTTCAGTTTGAAGAAGCAGAATCTGTGTAGAAACCATGCTGGTGTTTAGAAAGACATGGAGGCCCTCTCACAGACATATTTGAGCACTGGTCAAAGAGGAGCCTTGCCAGGAAGGACTGAGCCTAAGGGGGACGATGTTCCCACTTTTGTGCATCTCTGCCAAGCATTGCTTCAACCTCCTCCATGGAGTGAGGTACAGAAATAAATGTACTCTTTGCCTTTCTGCCATGGTTTATGGGTGTTTGTCTGCACAACTGTGCAACTCAAGGGAACCTCAATAACATTTAATTTCATTTTCAAATCCACAGCAACCCCACAAAAGCGGCATTGACTGCATCCAAAAAACAAGCGGCTTGAAGTCCTGAGCAACCATGCCTTGAACATTTCCAGGAATGAGAAATCTACAATTTCTCCAGGCAACTTGTTCCAATGCCTCATTACCCTCACTATCCACAAATGTCTTTGTCAGCTCAAAGGGAAAGGGCACAAGGAAAATCCATAGCAGTGAGTCCCACTCTCTGCTTTTCCTGTACTCCTGGGGAGACTGGAAGAGTTGTCACAAAATGAAGGAGAAATCAGAGGCCAAGGTTTGAACGCAAAAATCTTTATTGAGACTAAAGAAGAAAAGCAGGTACCTAGGGGACAGCACCAGGAGCAACCGCAAAGATGCAATGGGAATGTCCAGAGGCCTGGCCAGCAGATAGAGGGAGGAAGGGAGCGGGGGAAGACAGTTCCACTAGGCTGGCATTGGGTGGTGGTGAAAGGAAGGGAAAGGAAAGGAAGAGAGGAGAGAGGAGAAGATGTAATTAAAAGCAAAAAAAGTCTAAATTCAATGTTCGAAAATTCTGTCGTCATTCCAGCACCATGTTCTGAGGTCTTGGAGGTTGTTGGCCGAGGACGTTGGCAGCAGGATCTTTAGCAGGGACGACAACAACTGTTGCCATAGCAGTTGGTGATGCAGGAGATGTCAAAGCCCCCAGAGCTGATGGGCACTCCGCCACAGCTGAGGATGTTGCCAACAGCAGCAGAGGTGGAGGATCCCACGGCGGTGTTCTGTGGGGAGGAGCTGAGGATGGGCCCAGGCAGGGTCACCAGCACAGCAGGCGGCTCAATGACAACGTGGGAGCTCTGGCACTGCCTGACACAGCACTCATTGCAGCTGCTGGCCAGCGGGCAGGGGCCACAGGGCTGGCAGCAAGGGTCACAGGGCCTGCAGCAGGACATGGCTCGGGGTCACTGGTGCACCTGGCACAGAGGGCAGGGAGAAGAACAAAGTGAGGACACAGGAGAAGCAGCACTGCACCCAGACCCCCTGCAGCCAAGGCACCTCCTGGCCCACATTGCACTGCCCAGCTCAAAGCCCAGGAGCCACCTCAGCCAAGTCCCAGCCTCTTTCTCTGTCTGCACAAGACCTTCTCTCCCCTGCCCTCTCCTAGAACAAGCAGCTCCCAGCCCTGTGCTAAGACAGCTCCTCTCAGCTGAGACCTCCAGCCAGGCAAGAGCTGCCCTTGAAGCAGCAGAAGGAGGTTTCCCACTCACCTGATTCCTGAGGAGAAGGAGGTGAGAGAAGTGGATGAGAGAGCAGAGACTTGGGCTGCCTTTTATACCAGTCCTACCCTGCCTCAGGCCCAGAGGCACCTTAGTGGAAGTCATAATTTTCTGACCAGTTCATGTCAAATGTGCACCATCCCAGCTAATGGTAGGGGCTGTGGTTTCTTGCACTGCTGCTTTTTCATTTCCTGGCTAATTCCTTCTGAATTCCTATCTGAAGTCTTCTGTAAGTGCCGGGATCAGAGGCCCAATTATTTCCAGATACAGACGTGTCAGCTCAGGAAGGAGGCTCAAATGGTGGCATTCTATGTGGTCACTCGATGTGAACCTGCGCCAAAAACTCTGTGTGGGTTTTTGTACTACAATTGTCAGGAACGTACATTGCTCTCATTCCTTCATGCTCAGGACTGACATGTGAGGGTACATTAAGCATCCTTGTCTGTTTTTCTCCTTGACTCTGACAGTCAGTCATTGCTGCACTGACCCCATTGCTGCACAAACATTGCTCATGGGGAAATTCACCTGGTCTCATTTGCCTCATCCTCTTACTGTGCAGTCTCTGTTGGTCACCTGTGAGCACCAGCAGTGTGTCTGTGACCTGGTCTTTCTCTGGTATATCTGAGTCCTCTCCTGCCAGAGTTGCTCCCAACATGTTCTCAGCAGAGTTCTGAGTGGCTGGTATTCTTATGGCCTTTTATGAATATATAGAGTTTTTCTCAGCTCCATGCAGCCATGCATGAGCACACATGAGTCAGTCTGTGTGTGCGTGTGTGTGTGCATTTGTATGTGTGTGACCCTCATCATGAGGGCACATGAAGATTCCCTCAGTCAGCCCTGCCCTTGATGTGTCCTTCAGCACCACAGAGTAGCCAGGTATCTTTGCCAGAAGAATCCAATCTACAACTGAATGGTGCTTGCAGAGAAGTACCCACAGAACTGAAATGCAGCCTCTGTCTCCTTCATCCTCCATTTCTTGCTATATGTTCAAAGAATGTCTTCCCACCTCTGCAGATTTTCATTCCTTAATTGAAAATTAAGGGATAAAAGGGACAATATCCAGTGCTGGGGTGCCTGGCAAGCTGCCAGAAGCACATTGTTGGCTTAAAACAACTTTCCTATATACTTTTTCATTCAATTAGTTACATACATATTCATGACGATGAATATGTATGTTCAACCCTTGATCCGTCATGCAATAGTGTAGATTTGATTTCTGGGAATCGTGTATATCATTTCCTCTCAAAGTATATGCCATTTTCTCACAATGTGTATGCCATTTTCTCACAACGACTAACAGGAAATTATTGATCACCACAGGGTCAGTGGCAGGAGTCTTTTCACATCCCTTCTTTCAATGTTATCTATGTGGTTCCTTCTATGTTATCTAATCATATAGACAGTTGAAGCTATTTCCATAAACTTATCTGAGTTTTCTCACTATTGTCGGCTAGTTACAAAGATAAAAACGTTCTGCAAGAATTAATATTAAAAAGTCTCTATTTCAATATTTTGCAAAAGCCAAAACTATAATATATTTATCACACTAATATATATAAACTGCACATGGCCAGAGCATTGGCTGCAATGACAAATTATACTATATCCAAAACCAGTTAAAAGTGATTGCAGATTGTTCTACATTAAAATTGCTGTGATTAATAATCCACAAAAGCTAATACATAACAGCAAAAGCCAACAACTCTCCAGTTATTTATAACACACCTAATTCTCCAAGGCTACCTTGTTCCATAAATTTGGTAAGAGCAAAATGCTGTTCTCTTCTGCTGTTCCTATCAGGCATTCAAACATTTGGCCTTGATTTCAGGGCCTCATGGCCTCAGGGAGTAGCGGGGAACTCCAGCATTAGCTGGCATCACCGCACAGGGAAACCACCCACTGTCTCTCCTCTTGAAGGGTTTTCATTAAAAGCAAGCTTCCTGGCAAAGTGGTTTGGCCTTTGGCAGATGCAGCCTTTCATCTGCAGAAGCTGCACTCCCTGCTCTGACTCCTGCCAAGTTCAGGTGTTTGCTATCAGTGTTTCCAGGCAAGCTGCAGCTTTCCTTTCCCCAGAGGCTTACATTCCTGGAAAGGCCACTATCCACTACTGAACCCAGTGCCTAAGCGAATTCCTTTGCTCCTTTTAACCTTGAGCATTTAAGAATCCCGATACTTCCCTCTCCTTAATGAAGGCAAGGTGCCACCCCAAGTGTGCTCAACTTGATTGCCAGATGCTGATCCCAAATTCTGCATCACCTCAACCCTCCATGTCTGGACAGCAGCTATGAGGTACCTCTATGAGGTACCTCTCATCTGCCCTTGACCACATGTGCTGCTCATGGGCCCTAAACTGGGTAATAGTTTAGGAGATAGGAGGAGGATAGGAGAAGGAAGATATAAGGCTGTGGGCTGGTCCCAGACATTGCTATTTCCTTTCCCCATTCCTGGCACCCTTTGGAGCCATCTTTTCCCTGTTTGCCATTGGCTGTGGAGTAGCCAGGGTTCTTCTTCATCAAGTCCAATGGAAAAGGCAGAAAGGAAAATCCACTACAGGGAGTCCCACGTGCTCCCCATCCACATTTTACCCTGTGCAGACTGGGATATTTTCCATAGGAAAAAAAGGAAGATATGGAGGCCAAGGTTTGGATGCAAAACAGCTTTATTGAGCGTGAAGTGGAAAAGGAGGTGGCTCACAGAGGCCAAGAGGAGCAGCCACTAAGATGCAGTGGAGCTCATGCAGGGTGTGCACCTGCCTGCCCTGCAGAGGACAGCAGGGCAACATGTGCCCACTAGACTGGTCTGGGGAGACACAGACAGCAAACAGAGGAGAAAGAAAAATAGAAGGGAATAACGTCTTGAAGATGTAAACACAATGTCCCAAAGCTCTATCTTCGGCCCAGAACTATGTTCTGAGGTCTTGGAGGTTCTTGCCAAAGGATGTGGCCGGCAGATTTAGCAGGGACGACAGCATCTGCTGCCACCATAGCAGTTGGTGATGCAGGAGATGTCAAAGCACCCAGAGTTGATGGGCACTCCACCACAGCTGAGGATGTTGCCAACAGCAGCAGAGGTGGAGGATCCCACGGCGGTGTTCTGTGGGGAGGAGCTGAGGATGGGCCCAGGCAGGGTCACCAGCACAGCAGGAGGCTCAATGACAACGTGGGAGCTCTGGCACTGCCTGACACAGCACTCAGTGCAGCTGCTGCCCAGGGGGCAGGGGCCACAGGGCTGGCAGCAAGGGTCACAGGGCTTGCAGCAGGACATGGCTCGGGGTCACAGGTGCACCTGGCTCAGAGGGCAGGGAGAAGCACAAAGTGAGGACACATGAGAAGTAGCACTGCACCCAAACACCCTGGAAGCATGAGAACTCCTGGTCCCCACTGCAGTGTCCAGCTCAAAGCCCAGGAGCCACCTCAGACAAGTCCCAGCCTCTCTCTGTCTGCACAAGACCTTCTCTCCCCTGCCCTCTCCCAGCACAAGCAGCTCCCAGCCCTGGGCTCTTGTATCCCCTCTCAGCTGTGACCTCCAGCCAGGCAAGAGCTGCTCACGAAGCAGCAGAAGGAGAAGAGGCTTTGCACTCACCTGATTCCTGAAGAGGAGGAGGTGAGAGAAGTGGATGAGAGAGCAGAGACTTGGGCTGCCTTTTATACCAGTCCTGCCCTGCCTCAGGCGCAGAGGCTCCTTAGTGGAAGCCATAATTTTGTGACCAGCTCATGTCAAATGTGCACCATCCCAGTTAATGGTAGGGGCTGTGTTCTGGTTTCCTGCACTGAGTCCTTTTCATTTCCTGGCACATGCCATATTCTTTCCCCCTTGAGGACCTTTGTAAATGCCAGGAGGGTGAGCCCAAGGATTTCCGGGAGGTAAACACATCCACACCTGCCAAATGCTCAGATCAAGGGCTGCTGGCATTCCATGCATTCAGCTGATGTGAACCTGTGTCATTCTTGTGGGTTTGTTTGCGTCCAAGTTGCCATGAAATGGGCACCACTTCTGTGCTTCTTGCCCAAGGACTTCCATCTGCAGGGACATGTTGTGTCAGCAGAGACCCCAGGCATTGACTTCTTCCTGTCCTCATATGAGCACACATATTTTTTGAGTTGTTCTAGACAGACCACTGAACTGAAGTCCCTGAATGGATCCTCTTATGCTGGGATGGGACACAGGTCCTCCTCTCCAGTTTCCTCATCTTCCTTGTGCTAAGTGAGGAAGTGGTTGCATCTCACAGCAAATGGATGTTGAACTGAATGGACTGGGACCTGGGTTGTGCTCTGCTGTGAGACATAGAACAGACTCTTGTGTGGTACTGGGGAAGTCAAAGATCTTTGAGTCAAACTCCTTTCATGTTCAAGGACTAGGACTTCCATACCCCCCCAAAAAATTGCATGTCTAGCAACTGTGTCTGGAAAAGTAGGAAAGTGTGATTTTTTTTTTTTTAGGCTAACTGCCAAAAACCTGCTGCTTTTCCATGATCAGTTCTGTTGAAGTCGATCTTTCCCCAAAAAATAACTTGTGTTCTGACTGCAACCCCTCATTCTCTATCCTGCTGTGCTGCCTAAACATGAAGGAAATAGAAGAGAACCATGGATGAAGAGCAGTTGCATCACTGAAAAAGAGTTGGAGATGAAGTGCAGTTATTTTAGTGGGTTTTTTGCACAGTCTTGCTTTGTTTTGTTTGTAAAGTGTACAATGAATGTTCCCCAAATCAAACCTTGTTTTTTCTCTTGGTGACTGATAAGATATACCTCTGTCTTTATCTCAACCCACAACATTTTCTCCTTACTTTTTTTCTGAGAGGGAAATACCTCTTTCTCTCAGATAAGTCAGATACTGGTCTGCCAGCAGGGCCTTGCAGTGCCCTGTGCAGCTCCAGATACACATTTTCAGGGCTGAGGCATCTTGCAGACAGCACATTCCTAACTCTCATCACACATAGCACCTCTGGGAGAGGAAAGGTTATTCACATGGGCTGGCAAGGTGACAGCAAGAGGATCTTTTTCTCATCTCTGGCTGCATGGGGAAAATTGGGATGCCAGGGGAGAACTGAGGCCCCTTCCTGCAGATCTCAGCCTATCAGCAAAGGGTGCGAGGTCCTCCTGCCTGGATGCCAACACACGAGTATTCCACTTTGTGTCTACCCCTCTCTCCCACCTCTCCTGAAGCATGGAGCTCATAGGGAACACCCTTTAATACTCAAAACTCAGAAATTTGGGACTACAAAGACAGTGGAGATCTTCTGAAAAGCCTATCTGGAAAACATACAGAGTGGACTGGCCAGAAGAGAGGGTCAGTGCGGGATGGATGGCTGGGAAAAGAAAAAAATAGAGTTGAGTTGGGGAACATTTGTTTAAGACACGGACAATGATAAAATTTAACAGGATATTGAGAAACAGCAGAAAAGAAAAAATCGCAACCCCTTCTTCCCTAAAACAACCCTTGAATTAATTTCAGTGTCCTTGACTATGGCAGGGGAAAAATGGACTAGATGATCTTTAAGGTCCCTTCCCACCCTTAACATTCTGTGACTCTTTGATTCCATGATTCAGTTCGTCCACATCTCTTTCTTAAAGGTTCAACTTCCATCTTTCTCTAATGAATCTTCAATTTCCTCCAGCCCTCCATGGCACTGTGGGCTGTGGAATGGAGGAGTTTTGGTCAGGGCACAACTGTTCTTTTCTGCCTCCTCCTATTTTTCTCTGTTCCAGGATGAGCTCTTCCTACAGGCTGCAGTCCTTCAAGGTTGGTATGGATGCCAATACAGAAGACCTCTACTTTGCCACTATGGCTTTGCCATATTTTTGTATGAACAAACCCATAGAAATTACACAGCTTTACATTACACGTACCTGCATGGGATGCCACCAGCCCAGCACTAGGGCATTCTGCCTGTTTTTATGATCCAGGAAATTCGTAGGCCTCTCATGTCAGCACTTACAGAAGAATTGACATAGGAAAGCACGTGGCATGTGCCAGGAAATGAAAATGAGGCATTATAGGAAACCAGGACACAGCCCCTGCCATTAACTGGGATGGTGCATATTTGACATGAGCTGGTCACAAAATTATGGCTTCCACAAAGGTGCCTCTGGGCCTGAGGCAGGGCAGGACTGCTATAAAAGACAGCCCAAGCCTCTGCTCCCTCATCCACTTCTCTCACCTCCTCCTCCTCAGGAATCAGGTGAGTGGGAAGCCTCTTCTCATCCTGCTGCTGCTGCTGCTGCTTCAAGGGCAGCTCTTGCCTGGCTGGAGGTCTCAGCTGAGAGGGGCTGCAAGAGCCCAGGGCTGGGAGCTGCTTGTGCTGGGAGAGGGCAGGGGAGAGAAGGTCTTGTGCAGGCAGAGTGAGAGGCTGGGACTTGTCTGAGGTGGCTCCTGGGCTTTGAGCTGGACACTGCAGTGGGGACCAGGAGGTGCCTTGGGTGCAGGGGATTTGGGTGCAGTGCTGCTTCTCATGTGTCCTCACTTTGTGCTTCTCCCTGCCCTCTGTGCCAGGTGCACCTGTGACCCCGAGCCATGTCCTGCTGCAAGCCCTGTGACCCTTGCTGCCAGCCCTGTGGCCCCTGCCCCCTGGCCAGCAGCTGCACTGAGTGCTGTGTCAGGCAGTGCCAGGACTCCCATGTGGCCATCCAGCCACCTGCTGTGCTGGTGACCCTGCCTGGGCCCATCCTCAGCTCCTCCCCACAGAACACCGCCGTGGGATCCTCCACCTCTGCTGCTGTTGGCAACATCCTCAGCTGTGGCGGAGTGCCCATCAGCTCTGGGTGCTTTGACATCTCCTGCATCACCAACTGCTATGGTGGCAGCAGGTGCCGTCCCTGCTAAATCTACTGGCAACATCCTTGGGCAAGAACCTCCAAGACCTCAGAACCTAGTTCTGGGCCAAAGATAGAGATTTGGGACATTGCATTTACATCTTCAAGCCATTATTCCCTTCTACTTTTCTTTCTCCTCTGTTTGCTGTCCATGTCTCCCCAGACCAGTCTGGTGGGGACATGTTGCCCTGCAGGGTGAGCAGATGCACACTCTGCAGAAGCTCCACTGCTCCTTAGTGGCTGCTCCTGGTGCTTTCTGTAAGCCATCCCCTTTTCTTTTTTCGACTCAATAAAGCTGTTTTGCATCTGAGCCTTGTCCTCCAAGTTCTCTTTCTTTCCATGGCAACTCTTCCAGTTTGCTCAGGATAAAAGGTGGAGAAACAGAGGTTGGGAATTCCTGCAGTTGATTTTCCTTTCTGCCCTTTTATCTTGGTGCTGAGGAAAACGTACCTGGGTACTGCACAGTCCATGGCCATCAGGAACAGTGAGGATCCAAAGGGTACCAGCGGTGGGTTGGTGTGTGAATTGATACATCCAAGTCACCAAACCAAAGCTGAAATGCAAAGAGTACATTTATTTCATTACCTCACTAACTCAAGGGTCCCAAGGCACTGCCAGGCTGCAGAGACACATAAGAGAGGAACTGTGGCACCATTAGGGTCAGTCCAATCCTGCATCAGAAAGCTGATGTTATTTTATTAGAGAACTGGATGCATGGGGATGTCTCCTCTAAGCATGCCCACTAACCTAACAGACCAGGTTGTATTCCAAAAACTAATACATATTTATCCTTTTTTTGAATAATGTGCATATTTTAATTATCTCCATGGACTTGTTTGGATATGATTCCAGATCTTCTGATGAATCTTTTCTTTTTGAGAGTATCCCAAATATGTGGTCAGGTCATAAAGTACTACTCCATCATTCTTTACTCTGACACACAAACCTCGTTCTCATATTGGGGTTTAGGATTTTTCCTTTTGTTTCCTTCTCTCATGGAGTTTTCTCCCATCTCTTGCCAAGAAACCGTAACAAGAGATCTTAAGAGAGAAAAAAGAAATTGTCACAGGAAGGGTGCAGCTCTTAGCTGGGGAGTTTCTCTTGGAGGGACAGAGATTCTGCGAGATTTTGGCAGGTTAAAGGGAGCTGCAGCTCCTTACTCTCTTGCTCTCTCAGCATTCGGAGGAAAGCAGGCTGCAGTCACTGTGGGGGGAGTTCACCAGAACTGTGAGGCTCCATCTCCTGCTGACTTCTCCTACCATGACTGAAGTTCTACTTGTGGGGGCGGCCATTGCACTGGGACCTCCATCTCACTAGAGTGGGACCCTTTTCACCAGCTGCTCACGTGCTTCAGGCAAAACTTGATCCCAGGCCCGATCCCGGGCCCTTTCCCCTTCCAGGAAAGCCTCTCCTGGCCATGTTTGGGAGCCAGGCTGCTGCTGCTGATGCTGAGTTTCTGCTGCCTCTTGCTTGCTTCCTCGGGTGAGCCCACACTGCTGTTCCAGCCACTGTTCTGAGGTTCCTGCTGCAGCCATTTCGCCATCCATCCCTGTTCTGAGGTTCCTGCTGCAGCCCATTTCCCCATCCAGCCCTGTTCTGATGTTCCTGCTGCAGCCCATTTTGCCATCCAGCCCTGTTCTGAGGTTCCTGCTGCAGCCCATTTCGCCATCCAGCCCTGTTCTGAGGTTCCATTTCGCCATCCAGCCCTGTTCTGAGGTTCCTGCTGCAGCCCATTTCGCCATCCAGCCCTGTTCTGAGGTTCCATTTCGCCATCCAGCCCGTCCACCATTCCCGTGTGATGGAGATGCGCTCGCTCCACAGCGCCCCCTGCTGGCGCGGGGGAATCACCGCACCCGCCCTGCCCGGCCGGGAGCCAGCAGCGCCCCTGCTGGCTGTGCCCGGAACTGCACCAAAAGTGCCTGCAGCCCAGAGAGGCCGGGCCTGGGTGCCTGGGTCTGTTTGATGCTGTTGTTTGTTTGCATTGTTATTCATGTATTTATTAGTAAATTACTGTTATTCCTTTTCCTACATCTTTGTCTGAAATCCCCTTAATATCAAAGTTAACATAATTTGGAGGGAAGGGGGTCATTGACAAAAGTTACGCATTGCTTTTCTCTGCACAGCCTGATTGTGGCAGACACTGATCCCAACTTGTGGATCACCTCAAGCCCTGTATGTCTGGACGGCAGCTGGGCCCTGCCAGTACTGAAGGATTTTACAGATGTCATAAGGGTGTCATGTCTTTGACCACATGTGCTGCTCATGGACTGTCACTCGTGCACCAGGGTCAGGGCAGGAACAGGCAAGAGGCAGGATCATAGAAATGGCAAAGAAGGCTTTATTCAAAAGAATTGCATGATTTTTATAGAGTGGTACAATAGATTCTATTCTGTTGGCTAACTAACAGAAACATATTTCTCACACACTGTCCTTGAGAGGAACAAAAATATAAAGCAGAAAAACACCACCTGCAAATTGTTTATAGTCAACAAGTTATCACATCTTTCCAGGTCCCTCAAACTTATCACAAGCCACTGTGAGAAATGCTTGCCGTTTCTCTGTCTCTGTCCTATGGCATCCACAATGGACCAGGTAATGGAGAGGAGTAGAAGGAAGGGATGAGGTTGTGGGCTGTTATCCCCAAAGTGAAGATGGTTTCTCATATTCACTGCTGCCACTCTTTGCCTCCAGGATCTCCCTGATGGCCATTGGCTACAGAGTAGCCAGGGATGTCTTCATCAGCTACAAGGGAAAAGACAAAAAGTAAAATCTGCTACAAGGAATCCCACTTAGAGCTTCTCCACCTTTTTTCCTGAGCAGACTGGAAATGTTTCCACAAAACAAAGGATGAAAAAGAGTCCCAGTTAGGGATGCACAAATAATTTGGTGAGTCTAAGGAAGAAAAGGAGGTGGCTCACAGAAGGAACCAGGACCAGCCACTAAGACGCAGTGGAGATCCAGTGGAGTATCCATCTGCCTTTCAGGTTCAGGGAGAGAGGGCAACACATCCCCTCTAGACTGGCCTGGAAAGACACAGGTGGAAAGAAAGAGGTGAGTGGAAAGAGGAAACAACATGCCAAACCTCTGTAATGTCCCGTCATGCTGCAGTTCTTGGGCATGTGACCAAGAAGAACAAGACCAGAGCCCCTTTCCTGACAATTTTGCCACAAATGAACCACTCAGAAATTACACAAGAGAACATCACCTGCCCACAAAGGATGCTGCTGGCACTTGATCAGAGACCTCTGCCTGTGCTGACGTCTTTCTGCCCCGGAAATCCTTGGGTTTATCCTGTCGGCACTTACAGAAGTAGCCTTTCATATAGGAAAGCAAGCGAAATTACCAGGAAATGAAAAGGCAGCAGGGCAGGAAACCAGGACACAGCCCCTACCATTACACAGGGATGGTGCATATTTGACATGAGCTGGTCAGAAAATTATGACTTCCACAAAGGAGCCTCTGGGCCTGAGGCAAGGCACGACTGGTATAAAAGGCAGCCCAAGTGTCTGCTCCCTCATCCACTTCTCTCACCTCCTCCTCCTCAGGAATCAGGTGAGTGGGAAGCCTCTTCTCCTCCTCCTCCTGCTGTTGCTGCTTCAAGGGCAGCTCTTGCCTGGCTGGAGGTCTCAGCTGAGAGGGGCTGCAAGAGCCCAGGGCTGGGAGCTGCTTGTGCTGGGAGAGGGCAGGGGAGAGAAGGTCTTGTGCAGACAGAGACAGGCTGGGACTTGTCTGAGGTGGCTCCTGGGCTTTGAGCTGGGCACTGCAATGTGGGCCAGGAGTTCTCATGCTTCCAGGATGTTTGGGTGCAGTGCTACTTCTCATGTGTCCTCACTTTGTCCCTCTCCCTGTCTTCCATTCTAGGTGTACCTGTGACCTCGAGCCATGTCCTGCTGCAAGCCCTGTGACCCTTGCTGCCAGCCCTGTGGCCCCTGCCCCCTGGGCAGCAGCTGCACTGAGTGCTGTGTCAGGCAGTGCCAGAGCTCCCACGTTGTCATTGAGCCCTCCCCTGTGCTGGTGACCCTGCCTGGGCCCATCCTCAGCTCCTTCCCGCAGAACACCGCCGTGGGATCCTCCACCTCTGCTGCTGTTGGCAACATCCTCAGCTGTGGCGGAGTGCCCATCAACTCTGGGTGCTTTGACATCTCCTGCATCACCAACTGCTATGGTGGCAGCAGGTGCCGTCCCTGCTAAATCTGCTGGCAACATCCTTCGACAAGAACATCCAAGACCTCTGAACCTTGTTCTGGGCAGAGATAGAGCTTCTGGACATTGTAGTTCAATGTTGGACTATCCCTTCCTGGTTCTACTCTCCTCTCCTTTTCTGTCCCTCACTCCCCAAGGCATGGGACACTCCCAGTATGGACCAGCCGCCCTTCCTCCCTCTGCAGAGCAGTGCAAAGAACACCCCATGGGAGCTCCATCTTAGTGGCTGCTCCTGGTGCTCTCTGTGAGCCATCTCCTTTTCTTCTTTAACCTTATTAAAACTGTGTTGCATTCAACCCTCAGCCTCTGAGTCATCTATTGTTCTGGGGCAACCCCTCCAGTCCACTCAGGAAAAAGATGGCGGACGCAATGTTTGGGGCTCATTGCAGTGGATTTTATTTTGTGCCCTTTTCCTTTGAGGCTGATGAAGAACATCCCTGGCTACTCGGCAGCCAAAGGCCATCATGGAGAATTTGGTTTCAAAGTCAGGGGGGACAGCCACAACTCATCTCTTCCTATCCTTCCTTCACTGCCTGGCCTAAGGTCGGTGGCCAGCACACCTGGGAACAAAGAAGTGAGATCCAAACCTCACACAGTCTCTCAGCACTTGGCAGGGCCCAGCTGCTGGCCAGACACACAGGGCTGAGGAGCTTCACAAGTAAGGATTTGTAACACAATCAATCCGTGCAGTGGAGTCTCCATCAACTTGAAGCCAACGCCTCCAAAAGGATCTAATGTATTGTTCCAGGTGTCCGTCTTCCCTGTCCAAATGACTTGTGGCTTCACTACTAATGCCAACATTTAGGAATGTTTTCAGTTTTACTTGAAAATTTATGGTTAATCCTTGGCCTTCAGCCACGGGCAATGGTCCAAATATCATTTCCCGGGTATCCATGTTCTCTTCGGTGCAGAAAATGAACTCCTGAAGGCTTTTCTGGGCTCCAAATACCAGCTCAGGTTCACAGGTCTCTGTGATGCACGTGACCTTCCTCCAGTGCTCCTCCTGCCTGGATCTCCAGGCAGAGACAGTGGCTTTGTCCATCTCATGGGACGCTGGCACACCTTGCTCTGTCCCAAAACCAAGGCTTCACCGGCTCCTATGAGACCTGCTGCCCAAGCGCTGGTCTCAGTTGCCAGAACCAAACCATCTCCAGTCCCATTTCGCTCTGTGTGTGACCCCCACGGGCAACCCCTCCACATGGCTCCATTACCAAATCCTTCTGCCTTCTGAAATAATCCTTATAGCCAAACTGGGGAGATACAAGCTGGAGAAGTGGAGTTTAAGGCGGCTGAAAATTCCACTAGATGTCCAGGATCAGAGGATTCTCACCAGAGCTAAATACTGCGTCTCCCACACAGGCACCTTGGTCCACTAAATCTGCATCATCAGCATATCTTGATTCTACCAGAAACAAAGGACAAAGGCTCAGACAAAAGAATACAGAAAGAAATGCCACTGTCTTGAGAACGGATTTAAATCCTTCTGTTTACCATCTCCTGCACCAGTAAAAACAAACAAGGCAACAAAACTAGAAAAGCTCCCTAATTAACCACAAGGGAAGGATTTACCTTCCAGTTCTTAATGAGTGGTGAGAAACATTCCACACTTCATTAGGGGCAGGGCCATGTGATGCCTTTAGGGGGATCACAGGTTTTAAAACCATTGCAGGCAACCCAGGCAGCAAGAGCTCTGAGTCTGATGCTACTATACAAAAATTGTTCCTCTGGGATCTCTAGATGGACCCATCCATGCCAAAGGGATTCATTTCTGTGTAATATCTACTCAGGATTGCAGTGAACAGCACAGATTCAGTATCCATATAACACCCAAGGGATGGATGCATAAAGAGGTAGGTAAAGAATGTTGTTGGCTTCTTATGAGATTAAAAGATTATTTGCATGACTTTGTCAAATATTTCCCATCCTTGCTGTGTACCCCTCATTCATCAAAGACATTTCCCTGGCAATCAAAACCAAATCTCCACCTGCAACACAAAGCCTGCAATCAGGTTTTCACCCACAGGATGAGTTCTTTTCTATTCAGTCTTTTCCAGCTTGGGCCCTTGCACCCTTACTTCATCTCAGAGCTCTGTAGTCACTCCAGAAACACTTTTGGACATTATCCCTGGAGCCCACATCAAAGAGCAGCAAATGGTGTTGCTCCAAAGGCAGGGCAAGCTCAGAAGCCTTCTTCTGCAACAAGAAACCTCTTGAGACATCAGGTC
Source organism: Setophaga petechia (assembly GCA_024362935.1). NCBI lineage: Eukaryota > Metazoa > Chordata > Aves > Passeriformes > Parulidae > Setophaga > Setophaga petechia. Next base: position 5,687,688 of record JANCRA010000044.1, on the reverse strand, counting down.
AGGCTAGGAGACTGCTGCTTAAGATTCCTCAGAGCGGGAGTCTCCTGAAGATGCTGCAGATATTTTCTCCTTCAAGGAGGAAAAACTGTTTGACCACAGGTCCCTCTGGAAAATTCCCAAATTTGGGGGAATTTTTGTCTTCAAAAGTTCCCCAAAATTTTTGTCTTTTTGTCCCCAGTTTGCAGGTGACAACACCTGCTCTGAAGCTAAAGTCCAGGGGAGCAGAAGTCTTTTTTTCTATTGCCAAAACTCACCAGTTTCCAGCCTTTCTCCCCCATGCTCTGGTTGGTCCTGGTCCCCATCTGCCCTGCCTTGCTTGCTGTGTGCAGCTGAAGCTCTTGGCTCCATGGAACAGGCACTGGAAACAGATCCACTCAGGGCTTCCATGCACAAGCTGGGCAGGATATCTTGGCATTTCTCCTAATGCTCTTTGAAGCTTTTTAACACAGAGAATGCAAGAGGCAGCCCAGCCTGCAGGGGCAGTCTGTGGGGATGGCCATCACATCCTGTTGTGATGAGTGCCAGAAATGTACAAACTCATTTAAGCTCATCTGGACAGCATTGCTTGCAAATTTATCCATGCCACACATTCAAAGGAATTTATCATCCACCTAAGTGCATCCATCAAGCAAAAATGCCCTTATGTGACCACTGTGGGTTCAACAGACACAACCCTGGCTGGGCTGGAGCACACCAAGGCACCTCATGGCCCAAAGATGGAGTGGCTGAGGATCCCCAGTCATGGCCTGAAGAGTAGAGGAAGCCAAACAACCTGGAAAATCTCTTCCAAGGCTTGTGAATGAAGTAGAAATATCGAAGCTCAGCAGTGTAATTCAGCTGCCTGGAAGAGAAAGACCAGTTGCAATCAGGTGCTGGGAGGGAGAGAGGAAAAGGACATGATGTGTCCTCACAAATGGGATCCATTTGATGTCTAGACAAAGATTGCAGGGCTGAGAGGAGCTTGGCCTTTTGTAAGTGTGGTTGAAAACACCATCCCAGGACTGCCCCAGGCCACTGGTCCTGGTCTGTAGAGGGCTTTTCCAGCAATTGGTGTGAGTGTTCTGCCCACAATTACATGCTCCTGTCCCACAAATTTCAGGAAATCTCATTTTAACCTCAAAACAAACATCCAGGAGGGAAATATCCTAGTGTAAACAAGGAAGTGAAAGGCACCAGGAACCTGGAACACAGCCTGTATCATCTGGGATGCCTTACACTTCAGAAGAGCATGTCAAAAATTTTTTCTGTCTGCTTGGGCAACCTCCTGAGCCTGGGGCAGCATAAAAGCCAATGCAGGTCCCTGGTTTCTCATCCACTTCACTCTCCCTTTTCTCCTTATAAACAATGAGAGTCTGCAGGACCTTTTCCTTCTGTTACTCCTGGAGGATGAAGCCATTACTCAGTGGAATGTTATTCTTTTTCCCATCTCTTTGCCTGAATGCCCCATAATTTCAAAGGTATAATAATTTGGAGGGAAGGGGCTCACATTTTCCATTCCAAGGGAGGTTCTCACCTTCCTTGGCAGACATCTTTCAAACCAGGGTATTTTTTTACTCCTCTTATCTCCATTCTGCAGCAGATGAGACAGAACCCCTGTTCTCTTCTACCAGGACGTGGATTTGTGTGAATGGATCCAATCTGGGCTCGACAGAATGTTCATGGGCTGTTATTTGCAGAGTGTTTGGGACCTAAAGACAAGGATTATATTTGCCATCCTATATAAATAGGCCACATATAACGAGCCCTGTGTGCCATCCCACTGCTGGGCATGACTGTGTGTTCTGATAAAGCTGCTGGCCTAGTTTGATTTTCTGGAATCTTTGCTACATCACTCTTGCAGTTTAGACAACTGCATCACAGTGCAAGGTTTATCTTCAGTCATTACAGTGGGCTCTACTTCATAAATTAATTCAGTTTTTACAAATTGGCGGAGTTTAGGGTGAGGTGGGGAGTTTGGCTTTACTGCATCAAACTTTTCTGACAAAGAACAGAGGATGGGGAGATCATATTAAATGTAGCCTGCCTTCCACTCTACTTCATTAGCAAGGCTGGAAAATTCCTCCTTATTCTCCAGCTCCACAATGAGACAGGGAGTTTGCAAATTTCATTCTCTTTCTCTTTGGAAGAATTCATACAACTGGTTCTTCAAGTTTTCAGCCATTCTCTTTTTAGCATTCAATTCCTTTTCAGCTTTCTCTCCAAGGTGTTCCACTTCTAATTTGCAAAGCTTTCCTAAATGCCTTATTTCATTGCTTGGCAACATACTTTTCTCTCCAAAATGGCAGCGTGTTTTTCCTTTTCTATTACCATGTCCCACATTTTCTTGACTATACTGTGCCTCTGTAAACATTCTGGTTTGTCTGTTTCTAAAAATTTGCCATCCTGCCAACTACACCAAATTGTCACTGGTGGAGAGGGAGCTTCAGAGTTTATTAGAGAAGTCCTGCTGAGAGCTGTGAGGTGCAGAGAGGACACCCTGGCTTTCTAAATTCCTGCTCAAAGAGGAGTCTGGGTTAGGCTGCATCCAATCTTAGCCCTAGACTGTGAGTGGTTTACGTTACTTTGTCCCACAGGATTAATAATGGAAAATTTTAGATACATACATATATATATATATGTGTGTGTGTGTGTATTTCTTTATTTATGCATATATATATATAAAATAATTTATTGTGACAAATTATTAGACAAAATATATTAATCAGAATTATTTACTACACAGTATAAAACCTAAAACTATTAGTACTGTGTAGAATAAGACACTGCACTATATCAAAGCAATTATATTAAAGCAATTACATTAAAGCCAGCAAAAATAAAGAACTGTTGAAATAGATATTGGTACGACTCAGCATACCAACACTCATGGGCAGATCTCTTTTACTTGATATAAAGGAGCAGTCTTGAAGGGACATTTCCACTCCAAGGCAGGAAAGTTCATATACACATCCAAGCAGGAAAATGTTAGAATAACCTATTGTCTAAAATTGGATTGGACTTCTATAGTACAGAGGGATTGACTCTCAGTCATGTGTCTGTCATTGCAGCAATGTAAGGATGTTGGCTGGGGTTTGGTGAGCCAGACAGAGAGACCCCCTCAGTCCACTACTGATAAATGAGTCTGGCAAATAAGGAATTCTGCAAGTTGACCACATTACAGGGCAGAATATCCTGCTATAGTGTCTCACCCTTCCATCACCTGAGGAAGACCCAGAGCTCTCATGTGTGCCTGCCACATCCCCCCAGAGCAACACCTTTCTCTCTGGCAGCTGGAGACAACATAGGGAGAGAGAAGGACCACACAGAGGCACAGGCTGGGATGCAGCAAAACTTTAATGAGATGTACGAGGGAAGGGAAGCCCTCTGAATGGGCACCACAATGCAGGGAGCACCAGAGGGATGAAGGAGACTCTGTCCCTTGGTCACAATGCAGTTCACACCTTGGATGAGGCTTAGCCAGTGATCACAGAGAAGAAAAAGAGAGAAAGAAGAGCAGGAGAAACAGGCAATTTAGTCAAGGTTTCAGAGAGCCCAGACACCCCACCTCCAGTGCAGGTGGAGTCATGGATGCTCAGTGCCTCTGAAAGCAATGGTCAGGATCTCCACACTCAGTCCATTTCCATCCTCTGAGTTCTGGGGGTTCTTCTGTGGGGCAGCAGCTTCAGCAGACCCTGTTCCAGTGGCGCCTGGTGATGCAGGAGAGGTCAAAGCCCCCAGAGTTGATAGGCACTCCCTCAGAGCTGAGGATGTTGCCAGCAGCAGCAGAGGTGGAGGATCCCACCACGGTGTTCTGTGGGAAGGAGCTGAGGATGGGCCCAGGAAAGGTCACCACCACAGGGGAGGGTTCAATGATGATGGTGGAGTCCTGGCACTGCCTGACACAGCACTCATTGCAGCTGCTGCCCAGGGGAGTGGGGCCACAGGGCTGGCAGCAAGGGGTGCAGGGCTGGTAGCTGAACATGGCTCTGGGTCACAGGTGCACCTGGGAGAGGAGAAAGAGACAAGATGGGGATGGTTGAGGAGCCACCTCTACACCCACCACAAGGGAGCCAAGACACAGCCTGGCCTGGGAGATGCAGCCAGTGCAGGGAGGATCACACGGCCCTTTGCCTGCTCCCCACCACTGGGCAAGGACAGACAGACCCACAAAAGCAAGACAACAAGAGTTTGTTGTCTTTCTTAGTCAGGAGAACAAGAGTTCCCCCAGCCCAGACACAGCCCTTCTCCACACCAAACCCTCTCTCCACCTCCCCTCCCCAAACAGGCAGCCTCAAGCCCAGTATAGGACAGAGCTCCCAACTCACTTGCTTCCAAAGGAGAAGAAGGGCAGTGCAGTGGATGGAAGAGTGAAAAGCTGGGATGCCTTTTATACTGGTCCTGCACTGCCCCAGGTCCAGAGGAAGTCTCTCTGGAAACAACAATTTTCTGAGAAGCTCATTTCAAGTGCAAAACACTCCAATTAATGTGATGGGCTGTGTCTTGCTTTCCTGTGTGGCCGCATTTCCATTGCCTTCTTTGGCCACGCACGTTTCTCCCTGAAGGCTCCATTTTAGGGCTGATCGTGGAAGCCCATGGACCTGTGGGACAGAAGCTCATTGGTGCCAGCAGAAGATGAGTCTGGAGCGCCAGAGGCACTGCCTGCAGTCTGGGGACATTGGCTTGGGGCAGTCCTGTGGGCAGGAAGGGCCCTGCTGCTCCAAGCCCTGGAATGCTTGCTGAGATGCTGAAGGGTTGGTGAACGTGTTGATGGGCCACATCCCTTCCTCCCACCCTCCAAAATCTCTGATTGACACTGGCCATTGCCTTTGCAGGTTGGTCATCAACACTGGTCTCTTGTCTCTCTTTATTTTAATGCTGCTCTTAGGAGTGCTTGGTGCACTTGTTGTGCCTCATCCACTCCATGGACAGTCTCTGATAGTTCCCTAATAACACAAACAACCCCATCATGTCCTCTCCCAGGATGCTCCAGCCTTGCCCACTCAAGAGGTTTTTCTGAATCTCCTTTGCCACACAAGCCCAGAGCTGCTCAGGTGGAGGCAGGGCTCTGTTTTCAGTGGTGCTTTCACCACATCAAGGCCTCTTCTGCTTCTCACACTGCCCCACCATTTAGTGGGGCACAAGAAATAGGTAGGGGACACAGCTGGGACAGCAAAGGCAATGGCCAGTGTCAATCAGAGATTTTGGAGGGTGGGAGGAAGGGATGTGGCCCATCAACACGTTCACCAACCCTTCAGCATCTCAGCAAGCATTCCAGGGCTTGGAGCAGCAGGGCCCTTCCTGCCCATAGGACTGCCCCAAGCCAATGTCCCCAGACTGCAGGCAGTGCCTCTGGCGCTCCAGACTCATCTTCTGCTGGCACCAATGAGCTTCTGTCCCACAGGTCCATGGGCTTCCACAATCAGCCCTAAAATGGAGCCTTCAGGGAGAAACGTGTGTGGCCAAAGAAGGCAATGGAAATGCGGCCATACAGGAAAGCAAGACACAGCCCATCACATTAATTGGAGTGTTTTGCACTTGAAATAAGCTTCTCAGAAAATTGTTGTTTCCAGAGAGACTTCCTCTGGACCTGGGGCAGTGCAGGACCAGTATAAAAGGCATCCCAGCTTTTCACTCTTCCATCCACTGCACTGCCCCTCTTCTCCTTTGGAAGCAAGTGAGTTGGGAGCTCTGTCCTATACTGGGCTGGAGGCTGCCTGTTTGGGGAGGGGAGGTGGAGAGAGGGTTTGGTGTGGAGAAGGGCTGTGTCTGGGCTGGGGGAACTCTTGTTCTCTTGAACAAAGTGCTTTTGTGGGCCTGTCTGTCCTTGCCCAGTGGTGGGGAGCAGGCAAAGAGTCGTGTGGTCCTCTGAGACAGAGTAGAAATTCTCCAGAGTAGAAATCCATTTTGATTTATGTGAAATGTACATCTTTGAGTCTGTGGTTAGAAAACATAGCTATGTAGCCTGACTGCAAAGCCTAGGCTCAGAGAAACTGCTTCAGTGAAGGACAGAGATAAGGCAGGGGAGACAGAGGGTGATAAAGAGAGACAGAGACTGCTGTGAGAGCAGGTCAACCTGACCTAGGAATTCTTTCTGATAAAGAAGAACTAGTGGCAAATGTCACACGAAATTCATACAAATGCATATGTATGAACCTATTGTGAAATTGCATGCATATATATTTGATAGAGGGATAAAATGGGACCTGAAGTTCCCAGAAGTACACATGAATTTTAACGAGAGCAATCTCCACATGCGTCCGGCACTGTAATAAACATACCAGCTTTACAACTTTCACAAAGATGTGGAGTCTTGGGTTATATTCCACAAAACACTCCCTGCACTGGCTGCATCTCTCAGGCCAGGCTGTGTCTTGGCTTCCTTGTGGTGGGTGCAGAGGTAGCTCCACAACCATCACCATCTTGTCTCTTTTTTTGCTCCCAGGTGCACCTGTGACTCAGAGCCATGTTCAGCTGCCAGCCTTGCACCCCTTGCTACCAACCCTGCACCCCTTGCTACTGGCCCTGCACCCCCTGTTTCCAGCCTTGCAGCCCCTGTTTCCAGCCCTGTGGCCCCACTCCCCTGGGCAGCAGCTGCAATGAGCCCTGTGTCAGGCAGTGCCAGAGCTCCACTATCATCATTGAGCCCTCCCCTGTGCTGGTGACCCTGCCTGGGCCCATCCTCAGCTCCTTCCCACAGAACACCACCGTGGGATCCTCCACCTCTGCTGCTGTTGGCAGCATCCTCAGCTCTCAGGGAATGCCCATCAACTCTGGGGGCTTTGACCTCTCCTGCATCACCAGGCGCCACTGGAACAGGGTCTGCTGAAGCTGCCCCACAGAAGGACCTCCTGCAACCCAGAAGATGGAAATGGACTGAGCATGGTCATTTAGAGGCACTGAGCATCCATGGCATTTGGGAAGAGCTCTGCCTGGCCTCTCAAACCATGGCCTTTGTCTAACTTGCCTGTTTCCCTCCTGTTCTTTTTTTCTCTGCTCTCATGTCCTCCCCTGGGCTGTGATCACCGGCTAAGCCTCATCCAAGGTGTGACTGCACCATGGCCAAGGAACTCATGGCCAAGTCTTCACATCCCCCTGGTGCTCCCTGCACTATGGTGCCCACTCAGAGGACCTGCTTCAATTCTGAATTAAAGTTTTGCTGCATCCCAGCCTGTGCCTCTGTGTGGTCCTTCTCTCTCCCCATGATCTCTCCAGCTGCCAGAGAGAAATGTGGGCGTGGGTCTTCTATTTCTCAGCAGCAGATTTAGTTTGGATATCAGGAAAAGAGTCTTTCCCTAGAGTGGCCAGATATTGAACAGGCTTCCCAGGGAATGGTCACAGTCCCAAGGCTGAAAGAGCTCAAGGAACATTTGGACAATGCTCTCAGGCACAGGGTGGGATGGCTGTGGTGTCTGTGCAGGGCCAGGATTTGGACTCAGTGATCCTTGTGGGTGCCATCCAGCTCAGGGTATGTCACCGTGATATTTTCTGAAAAATCTCTTGGCCAGGATTTCTTCTCCTGGGAAGATGAGAAGCCTCAGCTTCTCCATGTTTTGCTTCTCTGGAATGTGATTTGGAGAATTGTTTATCCAAACATGTGAATTGTTTTAAATTAATGGTCAATCACAGCCAGCTGTGTCGGACTCTCTGAGTCAGTCACGGGTTTTTATTATTCATTCTTTTCTAGCCTTCTGATGTATCCTTTCTTTTTCTTTAGTATGGTTTTAGTATATAATTTCTTTTAATACATTATAATATCATAAAATAATAAATCAGCCTAGAAACATGGAGTCAAATTCTCATCTCTCACCTCATCCTGGGGACCTCGTAACACCACAAAGGTATTTGGTGATTCTATGAAGGCTGAGCTCCAGATGCAGTTGCTATTTCACCTCCACAGCCAGACACATCCAGTCAATGAACCTTGTTCTGATGGCAGCCACTCTTCAGAGGATGGACAAAGGCATGAAAAGATTCTGTGGTGGAAATTTCATCTCTCCATGTCCCAAGACCACACTTCCTTGTAGACTATACTTGCCTACATTGACCTGGTCTCACTGCTCTGTTCCAAGGGCTGAAAGAAACTGTTAAAATCTCCACTAAGTCCAGCAATTCAGTGACAAAAACTCTTTTGGTCTTTGCAGAGGTCTTTATCCCACAACAAAAAAAGGAGGGATTGTTTCCAGGTGGAGTGTTTAAGTATAAGTAAAGGGATTCTAGCATGCAGTTGTTGTGGGTAGTGGACCCTCTAACAACAAAAAATGGAAATTTCATGGTATAGAAAGGATTGGGAGATATGGACCAAGTTATCCTGGTGCACTAGAGAAAGAGTTGTGCTCCATATGAACTTTCCATCCACAAAGATTAAAGCTGGCCCTGGATGCCATTAGCAATAAAATCCCTTTGGCATCTGGGATGTCATCATCCTGCAAGTTTTGCAGGATTTAGAAAGCAGAAAGTAATCCAGTGTCTGACTAAGCAAACTTGATGCAAGCCTGTGTTACCAGTCACTTCAGAGCCATCCCCAAACACCTCCCAGAACAAAGACTGAGAAACATCTCTTTCCCTGGTTGTCTTGGGAGAGTATCTGCAGGAAAAATGACACAGAGGCAATGGCTCAAATGCAACATAACTTTAATGAGTCAAGAGAGGGAAATTAGGTCATTTTGAGCGATGATCATGGTGCAGTGAGCACAAGGGACAGATAAGAGATTGTGCCCCATGGCTGTGGCTGAGAACCCTCTAGAAGTCCATCTGCCTGTCCTACAGAGGGAGCAGGGCCAGCAGGTGATCCCCAGGGTGGCTGTGTGGGGCTCACAGCCCCAGGGAGCACAAGGGAACAAGGACACAGGAGGGAGACAACAGAGGGAAAGAGGGCAGAGGCAGGGATGGGCTGTGCTTGCCAAGAGTCCTTCTACAAGGGCTGCTGGGGTTGCTCAGCTCCTCAGGAAGCAACAAGCTGATGCTCCATCCCCAGTGAAGAACCATCCTGGGAGTCCTTAGGTTCACACCCTGGAGTCATCACCAGCACCTTCAGCAGGGGAAGCATCTCCTGCCACAGAGGCCACTGCCCAGGCCAGAGAGGCCAAAGCCCCCAGAGCTGATGGGCACTCCCTGAGAGCTGAGGATGCTGCCAACAGCAGCAGAGGTGGAGGATCCCACGGCGGTGTTCTGGGGGAAGGAGCTGAGGATGGGCCCAGGCAGGGTCACCACCACGGGCGAGGGCTGGATGAACACGGTGGAGTCCTGGCACTGCCTGACACAGGGCTCATTGCAGCTGCTGCCCAGCGGGGTGGGGCCACAGGGCTGGCAGGGCTGGCACCGGGTGTAGCAGGACATGGCTTGGGGCTGCAGGTGCACCTGACAGAGAGGGAAGCAGAGTAGAAAAGCACAAGGTGAGTAGAAGCCTGTAACAGCACCACAAAGGAGAGAAGACAGCTCATACAAAGAGCTGGAAGGGTCATAAGAATGCCCACAGCTTCTTCTTCTCTGTGGGAGTCCCAGTCATCCATTTTTCTGACTCTGGACTGAACGCACTTGGGACAGTAATTTATGTTCAGACTCAAGTGTTTATTATTTCTTATCAGTAAAACAGTCTCACTGCTGTGAGTTGGGCAGCTTTTCATTAGAAGGCACAAAACGGCCAACAATGTCTTGGAACAAGGTCCTTTAAGACTAAACTATCCAATTAAGAACTGACACCTAGATGATTTTCCCTTTTAACCCAATACCTGATCCCAATGGGGACTTTTCTGCCCAATTACAAAATGCCACCCAAACTCATGAAGAAGAAGGAAGAAGAAGCATGAAGAAGAAACCCAGGATGACACCCTGTGCCCTCCATCTTGCTTCCATCCACAACACACTAAAAATCCCAAAACCTCAATTTCTCACCAAGTGATGCACCTACACTGCTCTCTATAATTTATTTCACACTTTTGTGGATTCCAGTCTATCTTGAAGTTTAGTTTTCTCCATGAATGAGGGTCAAAGTCAGTGCTCCCCTGGGGACCAGGGCACCCCAGAGCAGGCAGAAAAATATTGCCTGGGTGCCCTGGGTTTCTACAGTTGTCCAAAACCCAAAATAGACCTGCAAAACACAACCAAGCTCTGGGAGATCCCTTCCTAGCTCACACCACAGGAGACACCAAACTGAGCTCCAAGCTCTCTTCATGTCACCCCTTTTGCATCTTTCCCTGTCCCATAGAAAGCGAGGTAATGGTATACAAAGCAAGGACCCCAGAATGAGGTATAGGACAAAGAGACAGCTTTGTGCTGAAAAATCCCATGGAAGCACAATGATGAGAATGAATAAAAGAAGAATAAAGAGCTTCAGACTTACCTTGGTCCCAGGAAGACTGGAGAGGAGTGTATGAGACAGTGAGGAGATGGAAGAGCTTTTATACTGCTCCTGTGCTGCCCCAGGCCCCCAGTCACTGCATGAGGACAGTAATTTTCCAACAGACTCATCTTCAAAGCAAAATATCCCACCTAATGCCCCAGGTTGTGTTTTGTTTTCCATCACCATTGCCAGTGCATTTCCTCATTTCTGACGTGCCCATTATGCTATGTGGGCTCCTTTCAAGTTCCAGGATGACAGATCCAATGATTTTCCAAGATGGATCATGCCCCTGTCACCAGAAGATGTACCCTCAGGTGCAGGAGGGATCTGTGCAGATGTAGGACATGGAACTGGGGAATCTGGTGCTGCTCCTTTCAAACCCCATTGCAGAAAGGTTTGACTCTCCTTCTGCCAGTGCAGGAGTCCGTCCTGGGTACCCAAAGGCTCCTGTGCCTAATAACATGGTTTATCCTTCTCCCTCCATCCTTTACAGATTTACTTGGAAGAGCCATCCCCTCTCATGGCAGTCTCTGGGGGTCTCATATGTCAGTCAACATGAAGAAAGCAAATGTCAGCCTTCCCAAGGGCCATGATTACAGTTCTGGTGGAGTCTCCCCTCACTACATGAGGGGTGTGTTGGGGCTTGGCACAACACCTTGCTTGTCCCACTCTCCTCACAGTACCATGAGCTTTGGCCGCATGCCTTAAACCCTGAGCAGCACAAGAGACTTTTGCAAAACATGTTGACTGTCCTGTGAGCCCCTGAAGCTGTGGGAGTGTTGGCAAGAAGCTCGTGCTGTCAGCAATGGCTGTTGTGGCTGCCTGAAGCTGTGTACTCAGGCACAGCCCAGTGCTTGCACCACCTTTCCTGGGTTAGGGATGGATCTGCCCTTGCTGCAGGCCAATTGTGTCCCTGCAAGGGCCATGGGTCTGCAGACATCACACCCTCCTGGCCTGGCCTCACACCAAAAGGCTGGCACACAGCCAGCTCAAAATTAGAGCGTGACTTGCCCCTGGTAGGGAGAGTCTCCCTCTGGAAATTTGCCTACTGAAGGCATTCCCTTGCCCTCTGGGATGCATCCCAGCTGCCTCCATGTCTGCAGGGCAGGGAGGTTCATCACTCCTTGATGTGGTTTGAGAGCAGGTTTGGTACCCAGGGCCTTTCTGAGCAAATCCCCTCCCTCAGTGTTCTGAGGTGTGTGGCACTGCAGGGTTGTCACTGACAGCTGTCATTTACTAGGGAGCTGGACAAGTTCCTGCTTCCCCAAGGGTTGCTGGGTTGCTCTCCAAGCAAGTCTTTTTGGGCATGGTAAACAAGGTGTGCTGAAGCACAGACGCCAAGAGAATTCTCAATGCACAGGAGTAATAGTTGCCTCCTCGAGCCAGGTCTCAGAAGCTCTTGGAGGTCTGTTACTCACCCAGGATAGCTCAGCTACCTTTGGAGGCATAAAATCAGCAGCATGGCTTCTGTTGCAGTGTTGGAAACAAAAAGGTTTTAACAAAAGGCAAAATAACAAACTCCTTACAGAGAAAAACCAATCCAGGTGCAAGAGGTTCTTGCTGCTGGTAAAACAACTCACAAAAGCCATTGGTTCCTTTGTTCTCTTCTTTTTCTAGTGAATTGCTCAGGTGGGACTTTTTGGCTCCTGTCCAACTGGCTATCCTTAAGTTTGAGGTGAAGTCCCCATGGCTTATAAAATGTCTTTTTACCCAATTGAGAAGAGAAACTTCTGGGCTTCTTTCCTTTTTAAAGGACTAAAAGATAGTTTTGTCACTCCATCAACAGTGGGCGCATTCCTATACACAGAACCATTGATGAGTCCCAACTAGTGAGGAGATTTTTTTCTGCAACCCCTCCTATCCCTCCACAGAGCATTCAGGAGAGCTCCTCAACACAGCAAGGTCTCTTGGGCCAGGAGGATGAGGCTTGTGCATCCACTGCACCCTCCAAGCCTCCCCTCAAGGCATCTCTCACAAGAGAAAAGAGAGCTGAGGCTCTAAGTCTGTAGCATAGTTCAGTCTCCAGCCCATACTGCTGGAAGAGGTTTTTCATTTCCAAGTGCAGATCTTGCTGTTTGTTCTTTTTGAGTGTTAGAGGGCCCCTGTGGCCCAGTTCTCCAGACAGTCAGTAACTCACTTTATAGAAGCCATGATCCAGAACACATTAGCAGGCTTTCACTAGTTGACTGTTGTCAGGCAGTCTTTTTTTTGACACCCATTCACTGCTAGAAGGCTCCTTCACCTTCTCAGAACTCTTTTAGGGGATGCAGCAGCCTGGGAGATCTTGTAGGTGAAGACTGAGAGAGGCATTGTTTCCTCTATATCCACACTTCTGAGATCGCCTTCCATCATCTGAAATATGATGCCCAGGATATTGTCAGATGCCATTTCCACAAGGGCCCAGGGCTGTCCCATGGTGCCCTCCAGAACCTCTGCTCTCTGCTGTGAAGCTCTTTGGCATCCAATCATCTCCAGCCTGTAGTGGAGAGGAGATTTTTCTTCCCCCAGTAGGACCTTGTGCAGGTAAACCTTTCCTGTTGGTGACTTTCCAAGGAGCCCAATCTCCTGACAGCAATTCCTGCTAGGAAAAACCAAGGCCAAGAATCTCTTGAGTACCTCCACCTTTCCTGTAGCCCTCATCCTCAGTGAAGCTCAGCCTTTGGACTTCTCATCTGCCTGGAAGATCTTCTTGTGCCTATCATGGTTCAAACACAGCCAAGCTTTGGTTGTTGCTAGTCCTGCATACTCAAACCGGCAAACATTCTCCCCAGAAAAAAAGCTCAATAAAAGGAAGAGAGCTGAAAATTCTTGCTACAAGGGGAGCTGTATACCATTGCAATTCACTCCATGACAACATCCCCTGTGTTCATGGGACCCCACCACACTTCACACACATCTTCTGACTTCACTGACACAGCATTACCCAGGATATCCTTGGGTGCCTCATCTCAGCACATGAAAGCGGAGCAGGAATGTTGAAAATGAGGAAATGAAATGGCAGCACAGGTTGACAGAAACCAGAACACAACCTGCGCCACTAGGTAGAACATTTTGTTTTTGAGGTGAGTCTGTAGGAAAATTACTGCTGTCATGCAATGTCTGTGGGCCTGGGGCAGTGCAGGAGCAGTATAAAAGCAGCTCCTTCTCCTCACTCTCTCATCTACTCCTCTCACCTCCATCTCCTTCAGTACAAGGTGAGTCTGAAGCTTTTTCTCTTCTTTCTCTTCCTATTCCTTCAATGCACCTCAGCTCATACCTGCCCCAGTCCTACGTGGGGTCTTGGAACTGCTGTCATGGGAGAGGAAAAGGGAGGAAGTTCTGTCATCAGCAGAGGCTGAAACTTGGTTAAGTGTCTGTGTGGGGTCCTACGTGGGGTTGTGAACTGCTGTCATGGGAGAGGGAAGGGGAGGAAGTTCTGTCATCATCAGAGGCTGAAACTTGGTTAAGTGTCTCATGGCAATGGGCTAGGAGGGAACCTCTTTGGGCTTGGTTGCTGTCCAGGGGGTTCTTTTGGGCAGAAAGGAATGGGATACCAATGGATGTCACTGCAAAGTTCCCAGCTCTTTTCTCCAACTTGTGACTTTATCTCACTCTTAGTGGAGTGAAAGACTGCTCTTCATCCATGGTTTCTGTTCTGCTTCTCATTTCTCTGTCTCAGGTGCACCTGCAGCCCCAAGCCATGTCCTGCTACACCCGGTGCCAGCCCTGCCAGCCCTGTGGCCCCACCCCGCTGGGCAGCAGCTGCAATGAGCCCTGTGTCAGGCAGTGCCAGGACTCCACCGTGTTCATCCAGCCCTCGCCCGTGGTGGTGACCCTGCCTGGGCCCATCCTCAGCTCCTTCCCACAGAACACCGCCGTGGGATCCTCCACCTCTGCTGCTGTTGGCAGCATCCTCAGCTCTCAGGGAGTGCCCATCAGCTCGGGGGGCTTTGGCCTCTCTGGCCTGGGCAGTGGCCTCTGTGGCAGGAGATGCTTCCCCTGCTGAAGGTGCTGGTGATGACTCCAGGGTGTGAACCTAAGGACTCCCAGGATGGTTCTTCACTGGGGATGGAGCATCAGCTTGTTGCTTCCTGAGGGGCTGAGCAACCCCAGCAGCCCTTGTAGAAGGACTCTTGGCAAGCACAGCCCATCCCTGCCTCTGCCCTCTTCCCCTCTGTTGTCTGCCTCCTGTGTCCTTGTTCCCTTGTGCTCCCCAGTGATGTGAGCTCCACACATTCAGCCGGGGTAGCACCTGCTGGCCCTGCTCCCTCTCTGGATCAGGCAGATGGACAACTTCTGAGATCTCCACCACAGTTATTTGGTGCAGACTCCTGTCTGCCTCTGGTGCTCCTTTAACTCAGATTTACCTAGTTTTCATCTTTTGACTCAATAAAGTTCTACTGCATTTGAGCCATTGCCTTTTTGTCATCATTTTCCCTGCACATGCCCTCACAAAAGGACATGGGGGGTTATTGGGTATGCTTGTACAGGGATCATTATCTTAATGTTTAATTTGTCTGTCAGTGCCCCAGAAAAGCTGAGACTCTTGTGTCAGCCACCTCTTGGGACTCCTGCTGGTCAGAGTGACATCGAGATGTGTTGGAAAATCTCTTTTCCCAGCCTGGCAGTGAAAGAAGGAGTCAGAACCCTTCAGTTCTCATTCTCAAGGTTGTTTATTGTTTCTTATCTATAAAATTCTTTCTCTGGCCTGCCAAGGTCCGTTCAGCAGGTCAGACAGAGGCACACTGTTGTTATCTTTCTATACTAAAAACTACATGTACATTATTTACAATAACTTCCCAATACCTATCACCTATGTTAGACAGTGAGTTTCTACCTTAAACCAATCCAAAAGTGCCAACATCACAGCAGAAGATGGAGGCCAAGAAGAAGGAGAAAGGCTGAACATGCCCAGATTCCCCCATCTTGCCTCCTGAGTCCCCATTCTAAAAACCCCAAAAAATCTATTTTTCACCCCATGACAAACTAACTATTATTATACTTAGACTTTCATGGCTTGCAGATCTTCATATAAGGTTGGTAATTTTTTCATAATCAAAGTCAGAGGGGTCTTGGGCTCTGTGCCAGGGTCTCTGAGCCCCCTGGCAGGGGTTTGGACAATCCAGGAGAGCCAGAGGGATGTCCTGAATTCCAACAGCCACCCTGTCAGTGTCCAGCTAGGAGACACTGAGACATCCTGCTGGATTGGAGGGCAGCTCTACTGACTCAGTCAGGGAAACACCATCAGCCTCAGGGAGACCCCTCAGCAGATCTTCCCACTTTTTGAACCCTAAGTGGGTCTTCCACTGTATTTATGTTCCCTGCTGTCAGAGACCACTGAAGGACTGACACAGTTTATGGAATAATACTCTGAATAACATAAAATCGTGACAGGTTATGGTTTGAGGATTACCAGTTGTGCCAGGGAAGAAGAATCAAGTGGGAAAATCCTCCCACTGGTTTGGCTGAATTAATGAAAGGGCTGTGCTATGCCATAGAACATGCTCAGCCAAAAATTGTAGGCAAGTCTCTCCAAAGTAGAGATCATGGTGCAAGGTGGTGGCTGGTTGCATTTGTACATCTCGTGGGGTTTTTTTTCCTCTTTTGTCCCCTTCACTCAATTCACCAGTGACGTGGTCCCATTCACCTCCTTGTCCACGATTTTTTCCACTACTGGGACAATTACCACAGGTGTTGTTTGGGTCCCTCCCTCAGCCCTGGTGTTCTCATGTGTGATTTTGGTGTCTGCCTCAACTACCGTGTCCTTAAATGTAGTTCAGATGCATGGTGACATTCTCAGAAGTGATTTGGACCCCTGTCCTCTGATAGTGCTGGTCAAGCTCCAGAATTGTGTTTAAAGCTGTCACCAGCCACCTCAGGATAAATTTCACTGTTGCCACACCAAAAAATTCCCTCTTTTTACACCACCCTGACACCTCAAACACCACATTAAGTCAATAGAGATAATTAGTATTTTTCAACACCTCACACTAAGATGAAAAAAGACTTTTGAGCCTGCACAACAAAACATCCTGCATCACTCATGGATGAGAATGGAGAGGTCTATTTGCTCTTCCCACACACAGTCTCATCTTTTCTGGCCCTCAGGTGCCCATCAAAATGTTCAATCACTCCTTCTCCTCAAAGAGTATGATGGGAAAAGATAAAATTATTATACTGTGTATGGATATAAAGGTAATTTAATGAAGAAAGCAAGGAAAGATTGCAAAAACACAGGAAAAAAATAGCTTTATTATCACCTTCCATCAACTATCAATGTCCAGCCTCTCCTGGGAACAGTACACTTGGTTTCTTTCTTGACAAAAAATCTATTAATAAATGTTCCCCTGCCAGCCCCCTCCTCTTTTCTCTCAGCATTTTTTGCTGACCATGATGTTTCATGGTATCAAAAATCCCCTTGGTCAGCATGGGTCAGGCAGCCTGGCTATGTCCTCTCCCAGCCTCTTGACCACATCCACCTTCATGACCTTTTGTAAAGGAGAGTGGAGAGACAGGGTTGATGCTGGGCAAGCACTGCCCAGAAAAACCCAAAATATTTCTGTGTTATCAGCACCATCCATAAAGGGTTAATTTGCTGAAATTGAACTCCATCTTGTGTAAAACCTACACAATGCTATTATCTGTAGCCATGATATTTTCTGAAAAATCCTTTCCTTAGGATTTTTCCTCCTGAGAAGCTGAGAAGCCTCAAGAACAAAATGTAAACATTGATTATCTACTGCTGTGGAATGCAACAGATGGATCTGTGATTGGCCCATGTTGGCTGTTTCTAATTAATGGCCAATCAGCTGGCCTGGACACTCTGTCTGAGACACAAGCCTTTGTTATCATTCTTTCTTTTTCTATTCTTAGCTAGCCTTCTGATGAAATCCTTTCTTCTCTTCTTTTAGTATAGTTTTAATAGAATATATCATAAAATAATAAATCAAGCCTTCTGAACCATGGAGTCAGATCCTCATCTCTTCCCTCATCCTCGGACCCCTGTGAACACTGTCACAATTATCCATCACTGCATATTCATCCCAAGCAAACCCTCACAGAAACAGCTCTTAAAAACATATTTTCCCCTGGGCATGTTGAGAAAGAACCTGCAGAGGAAAGAATGACACAGACACATGGGCTGGGATGCAGCAGAAATTTAATGAGACAAAACACAGAAACAAAGTTGGTCCACCTGGAGGTCCCAGTGCAGAAAGCATGAGGGACAGAAGGGAATCTGTGCCCTAGGAGGTGTCACCTGCCTGATGCAGAGAGGGAGCAGGGCCAGGAGGTGATCCCCAGGGTGGCTGTGTGGGGCTCACAGCGCCGGGGAGCACAAGGGAACAAGGACACAGGAGGAAAGGAGAGAGTGGGATGGGCTGTGCTTGCCAAGAGTCCTTCTGCAAGGGCTGCTGGGGTTGCTCAGCCCCTCAGGAAGAAACAAGCTGATGCTCCATCCCCAGTGAAGAACCATCCTGCTGAGTCCTTAGGTTCACACCCTGGAGTCATCACCAGCACCTTCAGCAGGGGAAACATCTCCTGCCACAGAGGCCACTGCCCAGGCCAGAGAGGCCAAAGCTCCCAGAGCTGATGGGCACTCCCTGAGAGCTGAGGATGTTGCCAACAGCAGCAGAGGTGGAGGATCCCACGGCGGTGTTCTGGGGGAAGGAGCTGAGGATGGGCCCAGGCAGGGTCACCACCACGGGCGAGGGCTGGATGAACACGGTGGAGTCCTGGCACTGCCTGACACAGGGCTCATTGCAGCTGCTGCCCAGCGGGGTGGGGCCACAGGGCTGGCAGGGCTGGCACCGGGTGTAGCAGGACATGGCTTGGGGCTGCACGTGCACCTGAGAGAGAGGAAAGGAGAAAGCAGAGCATGAGAGGTGTTTGAAGTGCAGCCTCACCACACTGTGGCTCCATCCAGGCTGGAGATGCAGGGATGCCCATAGGTTTTTCCTCATATTTCACAGAATTCACAGAATTCACAGAATCACTGGGTTGGAAGAGACCTTCAAGAATCACCAAGTCCAACCCAGCCCCAACACCTCAACTAAACCCTGGCACCCAGTGCCACATCCAGGCTTTGTTAAACACATCCAGGAATGGTGACTCCACCACCTCCCTGGGCAGACCATTACAGAATTTTATCACCTTTTGCATGAAAAACTTTTTCCTAATATCCAACCTATATTTCCCTTGATGAGCCCTGAGACTGTGACCTCTCATTCTGTCAGTGCTGCATGGAGGCAGAGACCAACCCCACCTGACCCCAACCACCCTTCAGGAAATTGTAGAGAGTGATAAGGTTTAGCCCATAGGTTCTCTGCCAGGAGCAACCAATCTCAGAATGTTCCTGCCCAAACTATCACTCACTTCAGCACAGCCCCAGCCTCTCTCCACGTGACCCTCTCACATTCCACCTCTCACAGAGCAGCCCCATGATGCAGCAAAGGGCAAGTGACAGGTATGCACTGGAAAACAGGAGGAGGAGGAGGAAGGAGAGGAGAAAAGTGCCCCAACTCACCTTGATCCCAGGCAGACTGAGGCAAGAGGAGTGGATGAGAGAGTGAGGATGAGCTCTCTCTTATATTGCCCCTGCACTGCCCCAGGCCCACAGTCACTGCACAAAGGTAGTAATTTTCATACAGACTCACCTCCAAAGCAAAATATCTTCCTTAACACCACAGGCTGTGCTTTTATTTCCATCAACACTGCCATTTGTTTGCCTCATTCCTGACGTGATCATTAGGTATCCAAGGATTCCTTTCAAGTATTGAGATGAAAGACTGAAGGATTTCCCAGGCAGGGATACATCAGCACAGGCAGAAGATGTGCTGGAGGTGTCTCTGGAAGGAAGGGATCATGACACCAGGGAAAAATGGTGATTTCCACCTTCTTTGGCAGACAGTAAGGTCCTACTGAGGGCAAGGTGTGAGTGTGGCTGTTGGTAGCTCTGGGCTTGGCCACAGCCCAGTGTTGGAGATATTTTTTCTTTGCATAGCAGGAGCTGCCCTTGTTGGAGGGGAACTCATCCTGGCCTGGAACAAAACCTGCAGACATCACACCCTCCTGGCTTGGCCTTTCACCAAAATGCTGACACACAGCCAACCCAAAATTAGAGCATGACTTGCCACAGGTAGAGAGAGTCCCTCCCTGGAAATTTGCCTACTGAAGGCATTCCCTTGCCCTCTGGGATGCATCCCAGCTGCCTGCATGCCTGCAGGCAGGGAAGTGCAGCACTCCTTGATGTAGCCTGGTTTTGTACCCAGGGCCCTCTTGAGCACATCCCCTATGCTCAGAGCTGCTCTTGGTTTCTTGTGTTTTTCCTGGACCTTTCTTAATCCTTGCCCACAGGATGCATAAGCTGCTGCCAGTTTTCTAACTTCTTTTACTCTTCACAGGTGCCTCCATCCTGCCAGATGCCTGACTGGGTGTAAATCAAAGGCAACTCCGACGAAGGGGAGAGAAAATGATGCGTCTGACTCCACTGATATCAGAAGGCTAATTAATTATTTTCTTATACTATATTATAGACATTTCATCTCAACTGAATCTGCCAAGCACTCAACTCTGCACACACTGCACAGAATCGCGTGACTGTCAGTGACAGTCCTGACACACACACACACACACACACACCTGGCCCTGACAGGCCAAAGAAATAAAACCCCATCACTGTGGGTAAACAGTCTCCATATTGCATTCTACTTGGGCACAAACACAGGCACAGCAAATGATAAGAATTGTTTTCCCTTTCTCTGAGGTTCAGAGAATGTGAATCTCGGAAACACTTGGCAAGAATTGTGACTTGCTTTTCTCTGTGAAGAGAAACGTGGCAGCAGGGCTGTCCCTGCAGAGGCTGGGACACTGCAGAGCTGCCAACAGGGGCAAGGCACTGCCCTGAGCCAACATCCCCTGCCTGCAGGGACCCTCCGGCCTGGGGGCACCTCCTGTGCCTGCAGGGACCCCTCTGATCCCGGGGATGCTCAGGCCTGGCCTGGCACACGTGGAAGGAGCTGCAGCACAGAGCAAGCATGTCAGAAATGAGGAAATGAAATGGCAGCCTGCATGGAAATCAAACCACAACGTGTGGCGTTAGGGCGGATATTTTGCTTTGGAGGTGAATGTGTTGGAAAATTACTGTCCTCGTGCAGTGCCTGGGGGAATGGGGCAGTGCAGGAGCAGTATAAAAGGGGGACCTTCTCCTCGCTGTTTCATTCACTCCTCTCACCTCCATCTCGTTGAGAACAAGGTGAGTCTGAAGCCCTTTCTTTTCTTCCTCCTTTGGGCTTTCTGATCACATTCTGTGCTTTAATCGCATGGTGGTTGTTGAGAACTGCTTGTTATGGGAGAGGGAAGGGGCAGAAGTTGTGCATGGAAGGAGGTTGGGTTTTGGCTGAACTGTCTCCTGAGCTGGGGAGGAGCCCAGGGCTCTTTGGGGGATTCCTTAGAGCTGAGTAGGAAATGAGGCTGTTGGGCCCCTCTAAACAGCATCTCGCAGTTTTGTGCTTCTGGCTTTTCCTCAGATGATGGACAAACAGAGTCCCCTCACTCAGTCCTGTGTCTGCTCCTCTCTTCCCTCTCTCTCAGGTGCACGTGCAGCCCCAAGCCATGTCCTGCTACACCCGGTGCCAGCCCTGCCAGCCCTGTGGCCCCACCCCGCTGGGCAGCAGCTGCAATGAGCCCTGTGTCAGGCAGTGCCAGGACTCCACCGTGTTCATCCAGCCCTCGCCCGTGGTGGTGACCCTGCCTGGGCCCATCCTCAGCTCCTTCCCCCAGAACACCGCCGTGGGATCCTCCACCTCTGCTGCTGTTGGCAGCATCCTCAGCTCTCAGGGAGTGCCCATCAGCTCTGGGGGCTTTGGCCTCTCTGGCCTGGGCAGTGGCCTCTGTGGCCTCCCCTGCTGAAGCTGTTGGAAGCTGCCTTCCATGGGAAGGAACCCAGGGACACACAGGATGGAACCAGCCCAGGGATAGAGCATCAGTGCTCTATCTACCACTCAGAGTGACTTCTTTCTCACCTTTTGACTCATTAAAGCTCTGCTGCATCCCAGCCTGCGCCTCTGTGTCATCCTTTCCCCTGCACATGTTCACCTAACGTGTCCAGCAAGAGTGGTGTTGCTGTGTGGTTCTGGGAGGGCCTTGTTGGAAGTGGTGTTGCCATGGTTGTCAACATCACATTCATTATGTTAACACAGCATTGATTACTCATATTTAGTGTCACCTTTCTAATTTACTCTCTACCTGCAAGAATTACCTCACACAGTTCAATGACCACCAATACTCCAAAAATACTTTTAGCTCTCCCAACAAAGCTTTCAAGTTTTCTCTTGTTGTCAGCAAGCCTGTGTCCTCAGCCTCTCATCCACAAGTAAATGTCCCACCTCACTCACCACCCTGGTCAATCTTCATGTATTTCACTTCCCTTGCTGGAGATCTTTTTGAGTTACAGTGCAGTAGGCAGTACAGCATGCTTGATGCCATCTGGGGAGTGCTGAGCAGAGTGGGATCTTTGCTCCCATCAATATCCTCTTGACCATCATGCTCTGATAGCCCAGGATGTTGATGACAATCCTTGGTGTCCAGGAACACTCCTGGCAGCTCCACCTGTTTTGATGGTGTTACCACAAAAGCACCTCATCCTTTTCAGAGACTGAAGTGTGGGGACTCACAGACATGAACTGATGCCAGCAGAGCAAAGCTAGTTTATTACACAAGTTCACCAGTATTTATAGGTCACTACATTCATACGAAATCTTCCACTCAGACCCCTTTGTCCCAGTCCCTTTAGAAACACAATTTTCTTGATTATCATTCTCACACTAGTAATGTCCTTGTTACCTCTTTCACCAGCAAAGTCCTTGTTACATCTTCCCTCATCAGAGTGGTCAGCATCAGAGGGTCAGAGTGACCAGACATGATGTCTTCACTTCTAATCTTGCCTTGAGTTTATGTCCCCCTCAGTTTTCACTGTCAGAGTGACCAGACATGATGTCTTCACTTCTGTTCTTGCCTTGAGTTTATGTCCCCCTCAGTTTTCACTGCACCAGGGCTAAAAGGTTGGTGGCACTGCCCAGCTCAGCTTCTGTAGCTGTCTGATCTTCCACACTGAGCCATGTGACAGGGTTGGCTGCTACAAAGCCATCTTCATGTGGAAGGGGCTGACAGCTGGTCTGTTAGCCAGAAAGAGTTAGCTGAAGAAGAGAAGCTGGTAAGAGTCACCTCTGCCCCTGAAAGGAGTTCTACCAAGGTAACTGACATGGAAACCAAGGAGAAGAAAAATAAACAGGGGAGCCTTGAGTTGGATGTTGGTGGAAAACAGTGGTGGAGACTGCTCTGAGCCAATTATGCTGATTTATTGTAGCCAATGAATAGGTATAAACTTTGTGAGAAGGTATAAAAGACAGGAAGCTGTTAAAATAAACAGTGAGAAGCCTTCTGAAGTGCATGGTGTTCTTCTGTGTGTTGTGACCATCTCAACAGCAACAACTTTAAATCTGGACTCTCCAGGGATGTGTGTCACCATGCCCAACTGCATCCTGCAGCAGTTCAGCCATTTCCCTCCCTCAACTGCTCCTGCACAGCCCTTGGCAACCTTCAGCTCACACCTGATGCCTCTCCCTGCCTCGCTCTCCACAGAAACTCTCCCAGGAAAATTGCATTCTGGAAATGCACAATATCAGAACAGCCTGAGGGAAGAAAGGACTGAGAGCAGACCTTTAAGGAAGGCATGGGGACACTGGAGATTGAAAACTGGACATGAGTCAGCAATGTGTGTCTGCAGCTCAGAAATTCCATCAGGTTCAGGGCTGCACAAACAGAAACATGGCCAGCAGGTAAAAGGAGGAGATTCTCCACTTCTTATCTGCTCTTCTTAAACCCCACCTGGAACCCTGGATCCAGTCATGAGTCCTCAATTCAAAGTAGGCATGGACCTGTTAGAGCAGCTCCAGACAAGGGCTGCAGAAATGATCACAGGGATGCATTGCCCCAACCATGGAGAAAGACTGGAGGGACTTGAGTTTTTCAGGCAGAAGAAGAGGAGGCTCTGGGGACACCTTTTGATATGTAAAGGAGATGAATGAAGAAGTTGGAGAGAGATGTTTTCTCAAGGCCTGTAGTGATTGGACAAAGAGCAAGAGTTTTAAACTGAAATAGGATAAATACAGAAGGGACTTCAGGAAGAATTTTGCTGTGATGAGTGTGATAAGAGACTGGGAAATGTTGCCTAGAGAGTGATGAGTTGTCCCATCTTTGGAAGGGTTCAAGGTCAGGTTTGCTCCAACCTTATGTGATGCAATGAAGGATTGTTTGTGTCATGGCAACAGGGTTGGACTACATAAATCTTAATGGCCTCTTCCACCCAGCCCCATTCTGTGATCCCATGATTACAAGGATCTGTGAGAAGGCAGCCAAATGCACTCTGTCCTTCCCTTTCAGAAACCTTTCAGATCCAAAGGATCTGCTGGTGTCTGATGGGAATCCAGCACCTCTGTCAGGACAGCAGCACATTTACTGCTGAGTACTTGTGTCACAGTGTTGAGCTGAGAAAGGAAAAGAAGTGCAAACAAAGTGGATGTTTACCTCTGGAAAATGTAGAGAAATTCTATCCTCATCCAAAGGGCAGAGAAACTCAGAACCCAGAGGGTCCCTCAGTGCACACTGAGCACTCCCAATGCCAGCCAGTGCAAAACCAGCCCCAACAACACCCCACAAAAACACCCCTGGAGCAACATCTCTGCCTTGGAAGAGTGTCTGCAGGGCAAAGGATGACACAGAGGCACAGGCTGGGATGCAGTAGAATTTAATGAATCAAAAGAGGAAAGAGAGGGGGATCCAGTGCAGGGAGCAGCTTCAGCAGGGGAGGCTCCTGATACCACAGAGGCCACTGCCCAGGCCAGAGAGGCCAAAGCCCCCAGAGCTGATGGGCACTCCCTGAGAGCTGAGGATGCTGCCAACAGCAGCAGAGGTGGAGGATCCCACGGCGGTGTTCTGGGGGAAGGAGCTGAGGATGGGCCCAGGCAGGGTCACCACCACGGGCGAGGGCTGGATGAACACGGTGGAGTCCTGGCACTGCCTGACACAGGGCTCATTGCAGCTGCTGCCCAGCGGGGTGGGGCCACAGGGCTGGCAGGGCTGGCACCGGGTGTAGCAGGACATGGCTTGGGGCTGCACGTGCACCTGAGACAGAGGGAAGAGAGGAGCAGACCATGAGGGGAGTTTGAAGAGAAGCCTCACCACACCGGGAGGGAGATCCTTTCTCTCAGCCCCTATGAGCACCACCAAGAAGGCCAAAGCCAGGGAACCACCCTCCCAATCCACAGCTCACAGGACAACTCAGTCTATATCCAGCCTTTTACCATGACACATCTGCCCTCTCCCAAGCAGCATCAAGACACAGCAGAGAACAAGGATAGACATACCTGATCAGAAATCCCAGAGAATTACAAGGTGGAAGAGAAAGGGAAGGAGAAAGACCACAAGGAGAACCCAGAGGAAGACAAGAAAGGGCTCAAAACTCACCTTGTTCCCAACAAGATGAAGCTGAAGGAGTGGATGGGAGAGTGAGGAGAAGGTGCTGCTTTTATACTGCTTCTGCACTGCCCCAGGCCCACAGCCACTGCACAGGGGCAGTAATTTTCCTACACACTCATCTCCAAAGCAGACTGTCCTCCCAAATGCCCCAGGCTGTGCTTTGGTTTCTGTCAACGCTGCCACTTCATTTCCCCATTGCTGACATGGCCATTTGGCCACAGAGGATCCTTTGAATTGTTGCCATGGGAGGCCTGAGGCTTTCCCAAGCACCATCACGTCAGTACAGGCAGAAGATGTGGCCCCCATGTGCTCCAGAGGGCTGTGGCTGTGGGCAAACATGTGGGGAGTGTTTTTACAAACCCCTGTGAGGAAACACGGTCGTGTCTTCCCACCAAAGCAATCCCCTCCTGAGCACCTGAAGTCTTCCCTCAGTGTGGGCGCACTGCATCCCTCTCCCTCCCTGCTGCCCCCCTGCTCAGGACTCACTGGGCATTGCCTCTCTGGGCAGGTTTGGTGCACTGCTGGTTTCCAATGGCTTTGCCCAAGGAAATCTCCTTCGGGGAAGACTTCTCCTGGTTTATTTGGCAGAGTTGTCTCCTCTGTCTGCAATCTCTGGGGGAGCCCAATCTGTGCTGTCAGCAGGTTTGTGGAAGGAGAGCACTGTCCTGTGAAAAACCCCTTGATCACCCAACAAATCCTGTGGGTTCAGGTGCCTCTTCTCTCACCACCTCAGGCATAGGTTGGCTCTTGATACATCACTCTCTTTCTCCCCCTCTCATCACCCCATGATGCATTTTGGTTGCACCCTGACCTGGGGAGCACACAAAGTCCTCCACACTTTTTCAAAATACACTGTCAGTGCTGAGAACACCCCAGTGCTGGAAAGCACATCAGGCTGAGGGCAATGGCCTTTGGGGTTGCCTTCTAGGGCGTGGGGATAGCCCAGTGCTTGAAGATGGTTTTCCTGGAAAAGAAGTGGAGTTGCCCAAAGGATTGAGGCCTGGCAGGATCCTGAGGCCTGGCAGGACCCTGAGGCCTGGCAGGACCCTGAGGCCTGGCAGGATCCTGAGGCATGGCAGGACCCTGAGGCCTGGCAGGATCCTGAGGCATGACAGGACCCTGAGGCCTGGCAGGATCCTGAGGCCTGGCAGGATCCTGAGGCCTGGCAGGATCCTGAGGCCTGGCAGGACCCTGAGGCCTGGCAGGATCCTGCAGTGCCACATGCCTGGGGATGCTCAGGGAGGGGATGCACTCAGAAAAGCCCTGGGTACAAAACCTGCTCTCAAAATACACCAAGAACTGATGCACTGCCCTGCCCTGAAGACATGGAGGCAGCTGGGATGCATCCCAGAGGGCAAGGGAATGCCTTCAGTAGGCATATTTCCAGGGAGAGACTCTCCCTACCAGTGGCAAGTCATGCTCTAATTTTGGGCTGGCTGTGTGTCAGCCTTTTGGTGTGAGGCCAAGGCAGGAGGGTGTGATGTCTGCAGGGCTGTCCATGGCAGGGCTGAGTCCCCCTCCAGCAAGGGCAGCTCCATCCTGGCCCAGGGAAAAGGGATCCTTGGCAGCTCCCTCACAGGTCAGGGATGCTTGCAGGACTGACACTGTGAATTGGAAAAGTGGCCTGTGCTTGTGTGTCCTGCAGATTATGGTACAAAATGTGCAGGAAATTGACAACAGACCCCTCTGACACAGAGGACATTGAGGCCCAACCCTAAAAGGCTTCTTCAGGAATCACAGGATTAGGAAGGGCAACAATCTCCTTCCACAAGCCTTCTGAAAGCACAGGATGGGCTCCCCCAGGGACGGCAGAGAGAGGAGACAACTCTGCCAAATAAACCAGGAGAAGTCTTCCCCGAAGGAGAAGATTTCCTTGGGCAAAGCCATTTGAAACCAGCAGTGCACCAAACCTGCCCAGAGAGGCAATGCCCAGTGAGTCCTGAGCAGGGGGGCAGCAGGGAGGGAGAGGGATGCAGCGTGCCCGCACTGAGGGAAGACTTCAGGTGCTCAGGAGGGGATTGCTTTGGTGGGAAGACAGGACCATATTTCCTCACAGGGGTTTGTAAAAACACTCCCCACATGTTTGCCCACAGCCACAGCCCTCTGGAGCACATGGGGGCCACATCTTCTGCCTGTACTGACGTGATGGTGCTTGGGAAAGCCTCAGGCGTCTCATGGCAACACTTCAAAAGATCCTCTGCGGCCGAATGGCCATGTCAGCAATGGGGAAATGAAATGGCAGCGTTGACAGAAACCAAAGCACAGCCTGGGGCATTTGGGAGGACAGTCTGCTTTGGAGATGAGTGTGTAGGAAAATTACTGCCCCTGTGCAGTGGCTGTGGGCCTGGGGCAGTGCAGAAGCAGTATAAAAGCAGCACCTTCTCCTCACTCTCCCATCCACTCCTTCAGCTCCATCTTGTTGGGAACAAGGTGAGTTTTGAGCCCTTTCTTGTCTTCCTCTGGGTTCTCCTTGTGGTCTTTCTCCTTCCCTTTCTCTTCCACCTTGTAATTCTCTGGGATTTCTGATCAGGTATGTCTATCCTTGTTCCCTGCTGTGTTTTGATGCTGCTTGGGAGAGGGCAGATGTGTCATGGTAAAAGGCTGGATAGAGGCTGAGATGTCCTGTGAGCTGTGGATTGGGAGGGTGGTCCCTGGCTTTGGCCTTCTTGGTGGTGCTCATAGGGGCTGAGAGAAAGGATCTCCCTCCCGGTGTGGTGAGGCTTCTCTTCAAACTCCCCTCATGGTCTGCTCGTCTCTTCCCTCTCTCTCAGGTGCACGTGCAGCCCCAAGCCATGTCCTGCTACACCCGGTGCCAGCCCTGCCAGCCCTGTGGCCCCACCCCGCTGGGCAGCAGCTGCAATGAGCCCTGTGTCAGGCAATGCCAGGACTCCACCGTGGCCATCCAGCCCTCGCCCGTGGTGGTGACCCTGCCTGGGCCAATCCTCAGCTCCTTCCCCCAGAACACCGCCGTGGGATCCTCCACCTCTGCTGCTGTTGGCAACATCCTCAGCTCTCAGGGAGTGCCCATCAGCTCTGGGGGCTTTGGCCTCTCTGGCCTGGGCAGTGGCCTCTGTGGCATCAGAAGCCTCCCCTGCTGAAGCTGTTGGAAGCTGGAAGCTTCCTTCTCTGGGGAAGGAACCCAGGGACTCCCAGGGTGGTACAAGCCCAGGGATTGAGCATCAGTGCTCTGTCTACCAGTCAGAGTGACTTCTTGTTCTCCTTGGGGCTATGAGTCTCACTCAGCCATCCTGACCTGCTGGCCCTGCTCCCTCTCTGCATCAGGCAGGTGGAACCTGCTAGGATCTCTGCCACAGCCATGTGATGGAGATTCTGTGCTGCCCCTGGTGCTCTCTGCACTGAGGCCTCCACTCAGAGTGACCTTGTTCTCATCTTTTGACTCATTAAATTTCTGTTGCATCCCAGCCCATGCCTCTGTGTCATCTTTTCCCTGTTTTTTGTCTACCAAGATTCCCAGGGAGGGAGTTGTTGGTCAGGGATGGTTCTGTGAGACAGATTTAGGAGAAGGTGTTTGGGTGCTTCTTAAGACATGAGAGTTAAATCTGCTTTATCATGATATTGCTGCTTTCTATCCTTCTTGTAATGCTTGGAGCTGGTAGAGTGAACCAATCCTCTTCACCAGCCCTGTCTACTCCAAGGATGATTTTCTGTGTCCTGCAGCAGTTCAGCTCTCCTTCAGCTGCTTCTGGGCAGCCCACACCTGCTGCCATTCTTCCCTCCAAATGTCTTTTCCTGCCACCATCTCTCCAAAAACTTTCCTAGGAAGCCCTGGGCAGAGACAAGGAAGGAGCAGGGCAGAGAGGATAAGGAAGGAGCAGGGCAGAGAGGACAAGCACTGCCTGTCTGTGGGTCTGTGTGGTGCTATGAGCAGCACTAAGCACTGAGCAGTAGTTCTTATGATCTGCTGACCCAGTGGGAAGGGGGAGAATTGGAAAAACAAGAGTGTGACACACCCTGGTGTCAAGATCAGGACATTCTATGAAGGAATGGGAGAAAAAAGAGAAAAACAAATGGTTCCAAGGCAATCATGTGGCAGCAGCAGAACAATGCCCAGGCAGTGTCTGAAGAATGGCTACTCTGGGAAGACTGTCCACAGATTTATTGCTAGGCATGATATTATATGTGCCCAGTGCTGTGGTGGAATCACCATCCCTGGGGGGATTTAAAAGATATTTAGTTGTGACACTTGGGGACATGGTTTCATGTTGGGTTTGGAAGAACTGGGTTAATGGTTGGACCCCTTAATCTTAAAGGTTTTTTCATACCTAAATGATTCTATGATTCTACATGACCTGGAACAGCCCTTTGGTCAATTGAGGTCATTTGTCCTTCTGCAGAATGAGCACCAAGGCCAGGAGGGAGGTTTGGCAAAGCTGGATCTGATGGTCAGGGGATCAGTTGGGGAGTCATGGCTTCCTTCCTCACCTGCAAGTTAGAGAGAGACATTTTCAAGAGAATTTTGGGAGCATCCAAGGATTAATACTCATGGGCTCAATGTCCAAGTGGAAACCCTGATGGTGTTCATCAGGGATCAATACAGGGACCAATATTTGTTAATATGTTCATCAGTGACACAGATAGTGGGAGACTGAGCAAACACTCAACAAATTTGTGAATGATACCAAGCTGAGGCATGAGGAAAGTGTTTCAATCCAGAGGGATCTTGGCAGATTTGAGAATGGTCCTATGTCAAACTTAGGAACTTCACCAAGGCCAGCACTGGATGAGAAATGGTTTAGACCAGTCCTGCTGAGAAGGAACCAGAAATCATGGAAGTAGAGAAATTGGACATGAGCCAGCAATGTGTTCCTGACATCCAGAAATTCAACCATGTCTTGGTCTGCACAAACAGAAATACAGCCAGCAGGTCAGGTCTTGTTAGACCCCACCTGGAATCCTGAATTCAGTCTGGAATCCTCAATTCAAAATAGGCATGGACCTGTAAGAGCAGCTCCAGACAAGGGCTGCAAAAATTATCACATGGATGCATTGCCCCTGCCATGGAGAAAGGCTGAGGGACTTGAGTTTTTTCAGGCAGGCTCTGGGCAGACCTTATTGCAGAATTTTAATACATAAAGGGGAGGGAAAAGGAAGCTGGAGAGAGATATTACATCAAGGGCTGCAGTGACTGGACAAGGAGCAAAACCTTTAAACTGAAATAGGGTAGATGTAGATGGGACGTAAGGAAGGAGTTAATGATGTGGTGGGAAATGGAAAATGGCATGTCCCATCATGGGAAGTGCTCTGGGTGAGTTTTAGTGGAACTTTGAGTGACTGGTACAGTGGCACAGTACTGATAGGAAGGGTTTGCCCAGCACCAGATGGGAAGCTGGAAGCTGTGCCCTTGCAGCAACACATTCACTGCTTACTACTCCCAAAGCAGTGCTGAGCGGAGTGAGAGACAATGAGAAAGTGTGTGAAGCTAGCCACTGAACTCTTTACAGAAATTCCATTCTGATGCAAAAAGGCAGAGAAACTCAGAACCCAGAGGGTCACTCAGGGCACACTGAGCACTCAGGAAAAGCTTTGGGGTGATGTGATTGTGGCCTTGCAGTACCTGAAGGGAATCTACAGCCAAGATGGAGAGAGACTATTTACAAGAATATATAGTGACAGGACAAGGGGAATGGCTTCACACTCACAGACAGTAAATTTAGACTGTATATGAAGAAGTAATCCTTTACTACAAGGATGGGGAGGCCCTGGCACAGGGTGCCCAGAGAAGCTGTGGCTGCCCCTGGATTCCTGGAGATGTTCAAGGCCAGGCTGAGATGGGCTTGGGGCAATCTGGGATAGTGGAAGGTGTCCCTGCCCATGACAGGGGATGGAACTGGATGAGCTTAAGGTCCTTTCCAACCCAACCCATTCTGGGATTTTACCATTCTTTTCAGATCCATGGAGACAGGGAAACTCAGACCCAGAGGGTCCCTCAGTGCACACTGAGCACTCCCAATGCCAGCCTGTGTTGGCAGCCAGTGCCAAACCATCCCCAACAACACCCCCAAAACACCCCTGGAGCAACATCTCTGCCTTGGAAGAGTGTCTGCAGGGCAAAGGATGACACAGAGGCACAGGCTGGGATGCAGCAGAATTTAATGAGTCAAAAGAGGGAGGAGAGGGGGATCCAGGTGGAGAATTCCAGGTGGAGCAGCTTCAGCAGGGGAGGCCACAGAGGCCACTGCCCAGGCCTGAGAGGCCAAAGCCCCCAGAGCTGATGGGCACTCCCTGAGAGCTGAGGATGCTGCCAACAGCAGCAGAGGTGGAGGATCCCACGGCGGTGTTCTGGGGGAAGGAGCTGAGGATGGGCCCAGGCAGGGTCACCACCACGGGCGAGGGCTGGATGAACACGGTGGAGTCCTGGCACTGCCTGACACAGGGCTCATTGCAGCTGCTGCCCAGCGGGGTGGGGCCACAGGGCTGGCAGGGCTGGCACCGGGTGTAGCAGGACATGGCTTGGGGCTGCACGTGCACCTGAGAGAGAGGGCAAGAAAAAGTCATGAGGGGTTTTTGAAGAGCAACCCATCACCACACCATGCAGCTACACTGTCAAGCCAAGATGGGAACAAGAGCTGGAGGTGTTGTATTGATGCCCACAGGCTTCTTCTTCCATTTAGACAAAGAAGTTCTCTTCTAAGAACAACCAAGCTCAGGGTAACGCCACCTATTCCATCACTCACTTCAGCCATGTCCCAAACTCTCCCTGTGCACTTTTTGTTCCTGTCCCTTTCCCATCACAAGCAGCCCTATGACCTGGCATAGAACAAAGGAACAGGTATGTGCAGAAAACTGGAGGGAGAATAGAAGGAGTGAGAGTAGAAAAGTCTTCAACCTTACCTTGTTCTCAACAAGATGGAGACAAGAGGACTGGATGTGAGAGTGAGGAGAAGGTGCTGCTTTTATACTGCTCCTGCACTGCCCCAGGCCCACAGGCACTGCACTAGGGCAGTAATTTTCATACAGACTCATCACCAAAGCAAAATATCCTCCCTAACACCACAGGTTTTTTCTGTCAATGCTGCCATTTCATTTCCTCATTGCTGACATTCCTGCTCTGCCTTGCATGATCCTTTCATGTGCCACAATGAGAAGATACCCCATGAAGAGTCATGCCAGTGAGTGCAAAGGTACAGGAGGGGTCCTGGGCAGGCAGATTTTGGCTTGGGACAGTGAAGTGCTATTTGTAATTGTAGTGGTGAGATCTAAGTCAAGGATAGCCTGAGAAAAGCCAACCCATACAAGCACAGGGCAGAAGGGATGCACTGGCCTCATCTATATGGCCTGAGGCTTCTCTCAGGCTGTGGTAGGGGCTCTCCTGAATGCTTTATAGAGTTAAAGGTTTGTAGAAAACATCTCCCCACCATCTGGGACACATCCCTGGGCTTCACATGACATGCCTGCTCCTGGCATTAGTGCCTCCCCATTCTTCCTTTCCCCTGACCCAAAGGCTGCCTCAGCCTGGAGCACAAATCAGCACCACCGGAGAAGCTGAAACGTGCCCAGCTCCCGAGTGAGTGACAGCTGGAAGGACCCTGTAGTACCACATGCCTGGGGATGCTCAGGGAGGGGACAAGTTCAGAAGGACCCAGCTCTCAAACCACATCAAGGAGTGCTGCACTTCCCTGCCCTGCAGACATGGAGGCAGCTGGGCAGCGTCCCAGGAGGGCAAGGGAATGCCTTCAGTAGGCAAATTTCCAGGGACAGACTCTCTCTACCTGTGGGGAGTCACAGTTTAATTTTGGGTTGGCTGTGTGTCAGCCTTTTGGTGTGCTGTGTGCAGCCCATGAGCCAACACTGCTGAATTCCCCTCCAGCAAGGGCAGTTCCATCCACACCTCGGCAAAACCATCTTCAGTCACTGGGCTGTTCCTTGTACAGAGCTCCAGGCAGCTCAAACAGAAATTGCCCTTAGCATGAACTTGTTACCATCACTCCCACAGCTCAGGGGGCTCTCAGGACAATTAGCTTAGTTAGGAAAAGCATCTTCAGCTACTGTGGGACCAAAGTGTAGGGTGATCCAGGGAAAATGGGAAGAACATGGTATTTTCTGAACTTCCACACACCTCTACGAGAGTGAAAACAGACCCAACTCCATGAGACATCTCAAGGAATCCTGGTGTTCAGGAGAGCAAAGTTATCTTCCCTCACAACTGCTGGTGGCACACATTGGTAACCCCACAATGCAG
The DNA here is from genome assembly GCA_024362935.1 of Setophaga petechia. Taxonomy (NCBI): domain Eukaryota; kingdom Metazoa; phylum Chordata; class Aves; order Passeriformes; family Parulidae; genus Setophaga; species Setophaga petechia. The sequence goes on along the minus strand of JANCRA010000044.1, from coordinate 5,654,656 downwards.
CCATGAGAGGGGACAACTTTGCCAAATAAACTGCCACAAGAGGAGAAGACAGGCTTGGTGGGAGGGGATGTTCAGCTGCCTGCAAAGAGGGTAGAAAACAACCAGAGCATATTTCCCCAGATAGGTGTCAACTATCTGCGCAGACCCCTCCAGCATGTGCAACTCATCTTCTGCACGTCCTGATGTGTCACTGCCCAGAAAACCCTTGAGTCTTTCATCTCAGTGCTTGAAATAATCCTTGGAGGCCTGTTGGTCACGTCAGAAATGAGGAAATTAAAATGGCAGAGCTGATGGAAACAAAAGCACAACCTGTGGCATCAGGGATAATATTTTGCTTGGGAGGTGGGTCTGGAGGAAAATTACTGCCCTTGTGCAGTGACAGAGGGCCTGGGGCAGGGCAGGAGCAGTATAAAAGCAGCACCTTCTCCTCACTCTCTCATCCACTCCTTCAGCTCCATCTTGCTGGGAACAAGGTGAGTTTTGAAGACTTTCCTCTTGTTCTGCTTTTCCACCTCTTATGGGTTGTCTCTGCACATACCTCTCTGTCATATTCTGGGGCTCCGAGAATGCTTGCTCTGGGAGAGGAAAGGATGAAAGTGGGGAGTGGAAAAGGCTGAGATTTTGCAGAGATATCTCGAGCTGTGGGCGATGTGGGGCCTGCAATTCCTGCTGTGTTCTTCTGAGGGAAAGGAGAAGCCTCTGGGCTGCTGGTGCAGACCTTTTTGGATGAGGAAAAGGGACTCCCTTATGTAGGGGGGTGACACATTACACTTGAAACGTCCCTCATGCCTTGATTTTCCCTTCCCTCTCCCTCAGGTGCACGTGCAGCCCCAAGCCATGTCCTGCTACACCCGGTGCCAGCCCTGCCAGCCCTGTGGCCCCACCCCGCTGGGCAGCAGCTGCAATGAGCCCTGTGTCAGGCAGTGCCAGGACTCCACCGTGTTCATCCAGCCCTCGCCCGTGGTGGTGACCCTGCCTGGGCCCATCCTCAGCTCCTTCCCACAGAACACCGCCGTGGGATCCTCCACCTCTGCTGCTGTTGGCAGCATCCTCAGCTCTCAGGGAGTGCCCATCAGCTCTGGGGGCTTTGGCCTCTCTGGCCTGGGCAGTGGCCTCTGTGGCCTCCCCTGCTGAAGCTGCTCCACTTGGGAGTCTCCACCTGGATCCCCCTCTTTTCCCTCTTGTGACTCATTAAATTCTGCTGCATCCCAGCCTGTGCCTCTGTGTCATCCTTTGCCCTGCAGACACTCTCCCAAGGCAGAGATGTTGCCCAGGGGTGTTTTTGGGGGTGTTGTTGGGGATGGTTTGGCACTGGCTGTGAACACAGGGTGGCATTGGGAGTGCTCAGTGTGCACTGAGGGACCCTCTGGGCTCCGAGTTTCCCTGTCTCCATGGATCTGAAAAGAATGGTAAAACCCCAGAATGGGTTGTTGGGTTGGAAAGGACCTTAAGCTCATCCAGTTCCATCCCATCATGGGCAGGGACACCTTCCTGTATCCCAGGCTGCTCCAAGCCCCATCTCAGCCTGGCCTTGAACACCTCCCCTGCTGAAGCTGCTGGTGCTGCCCTGGGGAAGGAACCCAGGCACTGCCAGGATGGAACCACCCTGGGCAGGCAGCATTGCCTTGGTGCTTCCTGAGGGGCTGAGCAAGCCCTGCAGCCCTTGCAGAGGGACAGGGCCAGCCTGGGCTCTTGGCAAGCACAGCCCAGCCCTGCCTCTGTCCCCTGTCACTCTCTCCTTTCCCTCTTTGTTCCCTTGTGCTCCCCAGGGCTGTGACTCCCACTCAGCCATCCTGACCTGCTGGCCCTGCTCCCCCTCTGCATCAGGCAGGTGGAACCTGCTGGGATCTCTGCCACAGCCATGTGATGGAGATTCTGAGCTCACCCTGCTGCTCTCTGCACTGAGGCCTCCACTGAGAGTGACCTTGTTCTCATCTTTAAATTAAATTAAATTTCTGTTGCATCCCAGCCTGCGCCTCTGTGTCATCCTTTCCCTCCTGTCAGTCTCCCAAGATTCTCAGGGAGGAAGGTGTTGCTCAGGGATGGTTCAGTGTGACAGATTTAGGAGAAGGCTGTCACAGACATCTTTTATGAAAAATCCTCTCCTTAGGATTTCTCCTCCTGAGAAGCTGAAAGGCCTCAGAAGCAAAATGTAACCAATGGTTATCTGCTGCTGTGGAATGTAACAGGTGCATCTGGGATTGGGCTCATGTGGTTGTTTCTAATTAATGGCCAATCAAAATCCAGCTGTCCAGACTGTCTTGGTCAGTCACAAACCTTTGTTGTCATTCCTATTCTATTCTTAGCTAGCCTTCTGATGGAATCCTTTCTTCTATTCTTTTAGTATAGTTTAAATATAATATATATCATAAAATAATAAATCAAGCCTTCTGAAACATGGACTCAACATTCTCATCTCTTCCCTCATCCTAAGACCCCTGTGAACGCTGTCACAGAAGGTGTTTGAGTGCCTTTTAAGATGGGAGAGTTGAAGGTGCTTTATTACAGTATTGCTGCTTTCTGTCTTTCTCCATGTGTCTGTGTTATGACCCACTGCAGAAGGTGAGGGGTAGCCCAGGTTCTTGTCTGTGCATTGTTTGAGATTGATTAGAGAGAACCAACACTGAATGATTGGTGTTTGTAAACACACAGAGGAATTATTGTCCTGATTGGACAGGAAAACACATCTGAAGCCATTTTGGCTCTTATTCTCTAAAGCAATGCAACAACATGAAAGCACTGCAAAATGAAAATGCAACCACACCAGCCAGGGACATGCACAAGGCAAAAGGAAGGAAGAGAGATAAAGGGCAAGATTGTGGAGATCTCTCCAGCCATAGGACCTGTGATGACACTTGGGTGCTGCACAGTCTTGCTCAAAGTGGTCACAAACTGGACCTCTCAGGTGGTGGGGGAAGTCTCAAAGAAGTGGTGGGGGAAAATCCACAGAACATCAAAACATTCAATGCCCATCATTCACCCTCTGTCTGGGTGTGTGGTCAGATCAGAGGCTGGCCATTACACATCCAGAGCTCACCTCTCCCAGCTCACCAAAGCACTCTGGTCTCCACAAATGGGGGAATGTTTGGAGTCGTTATCCCTTAAGTCTTCGGGGTCTCACAGCAGATGGATAGAATGAACCAAATCTGCTCACTGGCCCTGCCCACTCCAAGGATGATTTTATCTCTCAGACCAAACCATTCTTGTCTCCATGTTCAGCAATTCCTGTGCCTAAGTCAAGTGCTCTGATCTCCTCACCATTCTGGTCACCCTGCACTAAACTCAGTCCCCTTGGTCCTGGTGGTTCTTGCATTACAGCCTGTCCCCAATACAATATGGGGGTGTTGGATTATGCCTTTTTCTGACCCAGAGATGGGGTAACTGATAGATTTTCTAAAAACATTTATTGTGTTCAATCTCATGAGATGGGTGAGACAATACAGATGTTTTAATTCATGCTATTAAAATTAGAAGCCAACTATTTCCTAATTACATTTTAAGTGTTTCTTGGCCTATCAGGTTTTGTCACACCATGCTGTAAATGCTTTAAAGCCAATCATCTCAAATTACCCCTCCAGTGCATCTTTCATAGTTCTATTTCTCCAAAGTATTTAGTTTTATTTGCAAAGCCATCCTTTGAAACTTGTTTTTAGTTCCATTTCTCTCTCAACACTGTCCATCAACAGATGCACACTTTGTGAGCCTTCTGTCAGGCTTTGAGAATTCCCTAAACTCTTTTCCCACACAGGGGATGGCAGCAGGTGAGTGCTGAGCAGAGCAGCATCCACATCTCCTGGTTCCACTCCTGCTGGCATGGCCCAGGGTGCTGCTGACAGCCCTGGGTGTCTGTGAGCATCAATGATGTGGACAATGGGACTGGGTGCACCCTCATGGCACTTTGTCATCTGCTTTATTGGCCATAGGGGTATCTTGTCAAGGTGATGATCTTGGAGGTCTTTTCCAGCCTTAATGATTTGTGACCCTCAGCAATGACATGAAGCTGAGGGGAGCAAGAGCTACTCTAGATGGGAGGGTTTAAACCCACAGGGATCTTGACACACTTCAGGAATGGTCCCACATGGAACTCAGGAACTTCAACAAAGCCAAGTGCAAGGTCCTGACACTGCTTGGGGCAACCTCAGGAACCAATAGGGGCTGTAGGGTGGATGGAAGGAGAGCTGCCCTACAAAAATGGTCACAGAGTGTCACCACATTTCTCTTCACCGAGAAAAGCAAGGCACAATTCTTCCCAAGAATATTTCTGAGATTCACATTTCTGAACCTTAGAGAATTCTTATCATTTGCTGTGCCTGTGTTGTGCCCAAGTAGAATGCAATGTGGAGATTGTTTACCCACAGTGATGGTGTTCTGTTTCCTTGGCCTGTCAGGGCCAGGTGTGTGTGTGTGTGTGTGTGTGTGTGTGTGTCAGGACTGGCACTGACAGCCACGAGATTCTGTGCAGGGTGTGCAGAGCTGAGAGCTTGGCAGGTTCAGTTTAGATGTAATGTAATATAGTGTAATATAATATAGAATAATATAGCACAATAAAGTAATTAATTAGCCTTCTGATATCAATGGAGTTCTCCTCATCACTCTCTCCCCTCATTGGGGGATCCCTGTGAATTCAATAACACAGATGCATCACCCCTGCTCTGAAGGGCAGCTGATGCAGGTGAAGTTTTTCAGTCGGGAGAAGAGCAGGATCTGGAGGACCTTATTGCAGTCTTTCAGTACATCAAGAGGTGGTGAAAGGAAGTTGGAGAGAGACATTATATCAAGTGATTGGAGAAAGGGCAGGAGTTTTAAACTGGAATAGGCAAGGTGAAGCTCAGACACTGTCCATGGCAGCAGGGTTGGACTAAATGATCTTTAACAATCTGTTCCAACAAAACCCATTCTGTGATCCCATGATAACAGGGATCTGTGAGAAGGCAGCAAAATGCCCTTTCAGAACCTTTCAGGTCCATGGGATCTGCTGGAGACTGATGGGAATCCAGTGCCTTTGTCAGGACAGTAACACATTCACTGCTGAGTACTTGTGTCACAGTGTTGAGCTGAGAAAGGAAAAGGAAAAGAAGTGCAAACAAAGTGGATGTCTGTCCCTTGACAATGTAGAGAAATTCTGCCCTGACCCAAAGAGGCAAAGAAACTCAGAACTCAGAGGGTCCCTCAGTGCACACTGAGCACTCCCAATGCCACCCTGTGTTCACAGCCAATGCAAAACCAACCCCAATACCACCCCACAAAAACACCCCTGGGCAATATCTCTGCCTTGGGAGAGTGTCTGCAGGGCAAAGGATGACACAGAGGCACAGGCTGGGATGCAGCAGAATTTAATGAGTCAAAAGAGGGAGGAGAGGGGGATCCAGGTGGAGAATTCCAGGTGGAGCAGCTTCAGCAGGGGAGGCCACAGAGGCCACTGCCCAGGCCAGAGAGGCCAAAGCCCCCAGAGCTGATGGGCACTCCCTGAGAGCTGAGGATGCTGCCAACAGCAGCAGAGGTGGAGGATCCCACGGCGGTGTTCTGGGGGAAGGAGCTGAGGATGGGCCCAGGCAGGGTCACCACCACGGGCGAGGGCTGGATGAACACGGTGGAGTCCTGGCACTGCCTGACACAGGGCTCATTGCAGCTGCTGCCCAGCGGGGTGGGGCCACAGGGCTGGCAGGGCTGGCACCGGGTGTAGCAGGACATGGCTTGGGGCTGCAGGTGCACCTGAGAGAGAGAGCAGAGGGAAGTAAATCACAAGGAGTGAGTAAGGATCCAACTGTTACCTCACCGTGAGGGAGCCAAGGCATGAGCTGAGAATGAGAGCTGAATGCTGTTTTCTGCAGGCACATGGGCTCTTCCCCTCAAGCCCAGGGATGTCCCCAGCCAGCCCAAAAGTGGGGCAATACTTCTGCCAAGACTCAGCAGTCACACACCTCCCACTCCTTTCCTCCTCTTACAAAGAGCATCTATGTCACAGACATCTTTTATGAAAATCCTTTCCTTAGGATTTTTCCTCCTGAGAAGCTGAGAGGCCTCAGGAACAAAATGTAACCAATGGTTATCTGCTGCTGTGGAATGCAACAGGTGCATCTGTGATTGGTCTCATGTGGTTGTTTCTAATTAATGGCCAATCACAGTCAGCTGGCTCAGACTCTGTCCGAGACACAAGCCTTTGAAATTCATTCTTTCCTTTTCTATTCTTAGCCAGCCTTCTGATGAAATCCTTTCTTCTCTTCTTTTAGTATAGTTTTAATATCATATATATCATAAAATAATAAATCAAGCCTTCTGAAACATGGGGTCAGATCCTCATCTCTCCCCTCATCCTCAGACCCCTCTGAACACGGTCATACATCTGCAAGATCTCACACAGGACAAAGTCACAGGTATGTGCAGAGAAATCCTAGAGAAGAAGGAGAAAATGGAGAATAGGCTTCAAACTCACCTTGTTCCAAGGAGATGGAGGTGAGTGGAGTGAATGTGAGAGTGGGGAGAAGAGCCTCCTTTTATACAGCTCTTGCATTGCCCCAGGCCCATAGTCCTGCACAAGGGTGGTAATTTTTCAACAGACTCATCTTCAAAGGAAAATATCCCTCACAGCGGCAGCGATTCACATTTTGTTTCCATCAAGGCTGCCATTTAATGTCCTCATTTCCAACATTCCTGCCCTGCATTGCGGGATCCTTTCATGTTCTGTGATGAGAAGCAAAGGATATCCCAGGCAGAGCCATGTCAGCAAGGGCACATGACCCAAGTGCTGGATGAAGGCAGGGAATGTTGGTTTAGGGCAATGAAAAGCAACTCTTTGCAGTCCCCCTTGCAGTAAGAGTTCCTGTCTCACACTGCACATGTCAGAGGGCATCCAGATAATGTGTTTTTTATGGACATTTCACTTGCTTCTCTCTTTGCCCTCTCTCTCTTTTCTCTGCAAGGGTCATGAGCTGCAGCATGTCCAGGCAGAGAGGCTGTGCCAGTGTTTCAGCTCTCTTCCTGTTGATGCCCTTTGCTCTGGAGGGGATGTTTGCCAGGCATTAGGAAAGCCAAAGCCCACCTGGAGATGAATCAGGCAGAGCACATGGAGGGGCAATATGAAGGTCTTCTCCAGACAGGCCACCAGTAAAGGGAGCCTTGGACACAGGCAACCCCAGGATTCAACAGGGCAGCTTCCCTGAGGGCAGGGGATACAGGAAAAGTGAACATCCTCAAAGGTTTATCTCCTTGGTCTTTACCATCAGGAATTGCTGTTGGGAACTGAAGTTCCTGGTACTGCTTGGAACAACTCAAATAGAAAAGATTTCCCCAAGCAGAACTGAATCCAATGGGGGAGCATTCAAACACACTGGTCTGAAATGAGTGTGCGTGAATTGATGTTTTGTGTTCACTGGTGTCAGTACAAAGCCTTTCTCAATTCCCTTTGAAAGTCATAGCGACCATGGAATGCATCTGAGAGCTGGAAGAAAGCCAGTGAGTGTCTTGTCTTCAAGAGAGGCATGAAAGAGGAGTCAGGGAATAATAGGCCAGTCAGACTTGTCTTTATATCTGGAAAGGTGATAGAGAAAATTACTACAAAATCCAACATGCAGTGCTGAGGGAGGAGGTGTGCTCAGAAAGGCCCTGGATGCAAAACCAGATTTCAAGCTACACCAAGGAGGGATGCTCTTCCCTGCCCTGCAGACATGGAGGCAGCTGGGCAGCATCCCAGGAGGGCAAGGGAATGCCTTCAGTAGGCAGATTTCCAGGGAAAGACTCTCCTGACCCATGGAGAGTCACACTCTAATTGTGGTGTGAGGTCAAGCCTGGAGTGCGTGATGTCTGCAGGCTTTGTGCCAGGCAGGGCTGAATTCCCTTCCAGCAAAGGCAGCTCCATGGATGGTTCCTGGAGAACCATCTTCAAGCACTGGCTGAGCCCAGACCCACAGCCCCAGGCAGCCAAAGGCCTTTGCCCTCAGCCTGACTTGCTTGGCAGCACTGCTACAGCTCAGGGTGTTTGCAGAATTGACAATGTGTGGCAGGACTTTGTGTGTCCTCCAGCTCAGGGTGCAAAGGGTGCAGCCAAAATGCATCATGGGGTGAAAATAGGGGGAAGAAAAGACACTGTCCCAAGAGTGAACACATCCCTCAGGCAGTAAAGAAGTACAGAACTCCACATGGGTCAACTTGAGCCTTGATTCCTGCCCATATTATTGCGTTCCTGCACAAGAAATCATTGTACTTCTCATCACACTACATGGTGGAAGCCTCCATGACTTAGTGGGAATGTCAGAAATGGGGAAATGAAATGGCAAAAAGATGTAAACCAAACCACAATCTGTGCCATTGGGTAGAATGTTTTGCTTTGAGATGAGTCTATAGGAAAATTACTGTCCTTGTGCAGTGACTCTGGGCCTGGGGCATTGCAGGAGCAGTATAAAAGCAGCAACTTCTCCTCACTCTCCCACCCACTCCTTCAGCTCCATCTCCTTGAGAACAAGGTGAGTCTGAAGCTTTTTCTCATCCTTCTCCTCCTGCCATGGGATTACACAGTCTATACATGCTTTTTTTCTCTTATATGGATTCTTGCCATGGGTGAGGGAAGGAGGCAGAAGGTGTAACATGGGGAAAGGCTGAGGCTTGTCTGAGGTGCTTCCAGAGCTATGGACCAGACAGGGATCTTCCTTGGGTAGAACTTGGCAGGGCTTTCTGAGGAAAGGAGGAGCCTGTGGGTCTCTCTATACAGCCCCTGGGCTCGTCTCCAGTTCATGCCTTTGGTCCCTCATGCTGGGGCTGGGGCTGATCCTCACCCACTCCTTGTGCTCTGCTTTCCCCTTCTTCATCTCTCAGGTGCACGTGCAGCCCCAAGCCATGTCCTGCTACACCCGGTGCCAGCCCTGCCAGCCCTGTGGCCCCACCCCGCTGGGCAGCAGCTGCAATGAGCCCTGTGTCAGGCAGTGCCAGGACTCCACCGTGTTCATCCAGCCCTCGCCCGTGGTGGTGACCCTGCCTGGGCCCATCCTCAGCTCCTTCCCCCAGAACACCGCCGTGGGATCCTCCACCTCTGCTGCTGTTGGCAGCATCCTCAGCTCTCAGGGAGTGCCCATCAGCTCTGGGGGCTTTGGCCTCTCTGGCCTGGGCAGTGGCCTCTGTGGCCTCCCCTGCTGAAGCTGCTCCACTTGGGAGTCTCCACCTGGATCCCCCTCTCCTCCCTCTTGTGACTCATTAAATTCTGCTGCATCCCAGCCTGTGCCTCTGTGTCATCCTTTGCCCTGCAGACACTCTCCCAAGGCAGAGATGTTGCTCCAGGGGTGTTTTTGGGGGTGTTGTTGGGGATGGTTTTGCATTGGCTGTGAACACAGGGTGGCATTGGGAGTGCTCAGTGTGCACTGAGGGACCCTCTGGGCTCTCAGTTTCCCTGTCTCCATGGATCTGAAAAGAATGATACAATCCCAGAATGGGTTGGGTTGGAAAGGACCTTAAGCTCATCCAGTTCCATCCCCTGTCATGGGCAGGGACACCTTCCTCTATCCCAGATTGCTCCAACCCCATCTCAGCCTGGCCTTGAACACTTCCAGGGATCCAGGGGCAGCCACAGCCTCTCTGGGCACCGTGTGCCAGGGCCTCTCCATCCTTGTAATAAAGGATTGCTTCTTGATATACAGTCTAGATTTACTTTCTGTCAGTGTCACAGAAAGTAAATTAGACTGTATATCAGAAATTCCCCTTGTCCTGTCAAGACATATTCTTGTAGATAGTCTCTCTCCATCTTGCCTGTAGATTCCCTTCAGGTACTGCAAGGCCACAATTACACGCCACCAAAGCTTTTCCTCTCCAGGCTGAGCAAGCCCAATTCTCCCAGCCTTTCCTCACAGCAGAGCTGCTCCATCCCTCTGATAATCTCAGATTCCTCTGGACTCACTCCAACAGCTCCACATCCTTCCTGTGCTGGGACCCCTGAGTTGGAGGCAGCTCTGCAGGTGAGGTCTCACCTGTGCATGGCAGAATCCCCTCCCTTGTCCTGCTGCCCAAGCTGGTTTGGATGCATCCCTGGGCTCTCTGGGCTGCCAGAGCACAGTTCTGGTTCATGGCAGGCTTATCATCCCAAAGTCTTTAGAATAGAATAGAATAGAATAGAATAGAATAGAATAGAATAGAATAGAATAGAATAGAATAGAATAGAATAGAATAGAATAGAATAGAATAGAATAGAATAACCCTGCATAGTCCAGGGACAACCATGCATCTCTGTCCTCTTTAAGCTGAATGTTTGACACAAGTACTCAGCAGTGAATGAGTTACTGACAAGACAAAGGACCAGTTTCCCATCAGACTCCAGGAGGTCCCATCCTAACCACAGGATTCCCAAAAGGAGGGACACAGTGCAGTGGGCTGCCTTCTCACAGACCTGTGTTCCCATGGAATCGCAAATTGGGTTTGGTTGTGTTGCCCAGAAAATCAGATTTGTGACCCACTCCACAACAACTCAATAATCACACACTCAGCACAGACTTTGGTTATTTATGTCAGAGATGCACAAGCCTGGGTGCTTGATGGAACTCCCCAAATCAAGCATACACACTAGACTTTTCATGCCATTATTTGTACTCAGAAATTCAGAGTTAGAAGCTTTCCAAGTACAGCTCTCTATGGGGATTGGTTGCTGAGTTCCATACCAGTGACACAACCCCAGCTCAGGGGAAGGCTCTTCACCTGGCCACAGGATCTTTTTGACCTGTAGGTGTGACTCTCAGTATTGCAATGAACTTAATTCAGCTATAGGAACACGGACCTTGAATATTCTGGCAGGTTAGCAATGTAAGCATAGGCACACATCAACATCTTGATTCACTACATCCTTAAAAACTGCTTTTTCCACTGATGTCCCAGAGTAAGAGATGCCAACTGCAATCTGCTCCACTGGCACACAACATCTTGATTTGTTACTGTTGTGGTTTAGGGGTGGTATTCTCCAATTTAGTAGTCTTGCTAAAAAAACATCCACACCAACACTGGCTTCCCCTTCCCTTTTCCCTCCACCTGGAAACAAAAAAGTCAAAGATCAAAGGTTGAGATAAGAACAATTTACTGGGAACAGCAATGAGACAAAGAACAAACAGTAATAGCTACAATATTAATACCAAAAGCCATGAGACAAATAAATTATGTACAGGAAAGTGAAACAATTTCAGATGGTTTCACCTTCCCCCAGGGTTTTTCCCACTGGGAGGGACAGCTTTCTTCCTGGAAGCGAGAGAGAATAAATATGGGAAGGACATGAGCTGGAATGATAACCTGGAGGTGTTGCCCATGCCCCTCCTGCTCACCTGGGCCAAACCATGACAATGACACCTTTAAGGCTTGCTATTCACAGATGTCCTTGACTAGGGGAGGCAGCTGCTGCCTCTTCCACTGGTTAGGGCTTCTTTTTTACTGAATTAGGCTGGAAAGTACAGTAAGATCTTTGTCGTGGTTTGACAATGGTATTCTCCATTTAATGCTTCAAATAAAGCCATGTGCTGCTCTCACCCCTTCCCCTCCTTCTGTGGAGAGATGTGGAGGAGAATTGTAGGCACAAAAAGCAAAGATCACAGACTTAGATAAGTACAATTTACTGGAAGCAGCAATTAGATGTCAGTAGAGAAAATTAGAAAATGGAGTTTCCTATTGCATCATTAAGAATATTTAAAGTGATCCTGTGTTAACACACTGTGAACAATCATCCCCCACAACCAGCCCTGAGCAACACCACTTTTTTTGGGCATGTTGGGAGAGGATCTGCAGGGGAATAAATGAGAGGAAAACAAGGACTATGATGCAAAAGAACTTTAATGAGTCAAAACAGGAAAATTAGGCCAATCCAAGGTGAGGTGCCAATGCCGACAGCACCAGGGGCAAACAACAATCTGTGTTTTTTCCAAGGTGAGATTTCCAAGCAGGTGCCCACAAAGGGGTGCAGAGCCAGCAGGTGTTCCCCAGGATGGCTAAGTGGGACTCACAGCCCAGGGGAGCACAAGGGAACAAGGAGGGTGTGAAAAATGCATGTAGTTTATGATTGGCTTTTCACAAATATTAAAATGAATATTATATGTGTGGTGTTAGGAAGTAATGCTGTATTAATTCTCTTAAGTACTGCGTTAACTATAGTTTTAGGTTATAAAAATTGTTAAAATAGAAACTGTGCTATGGAGGATGCTTTGTTTAACAGAAAGGCCTTGCAGTGGATAGCAGCCACAGGACACCTGAATCTTTCAGAGAAAGGGAATTTATTGCCTTCTTATCAGAAGAAATGAACTGCTTCCCACCTTGAAGGCGCTGTTAGGATTAGAAGGAAGAAGTTGACACTGACCAGACAGAATCCTGTGTTTGAATGGAATTTATGCATCATGTATGAGGTGTATGAATATGCAACAAGCTGTTGTTTTTAAGGGTTAATCCTTTGTTAACTGTGTCCTTTTTCGGGCTCGTGCTGCCCAGAAAAGGTACCCGGACATCTGTAACTCTTTGCTTTTATTGTCTCATATTGTCCTAATTTAAATTGTCCAAATTATTATGACTCTAATTGTATTACTATTTTTATAATAATTTTATTACTATTAAACTTTTAACATATTACTATTAAACTTTTAACAATTTCAAAAGTGAGTGATTGGCGTTTTTCACAGAGGGCAAGGAGAGAGTGGCAGGGGACAGAGGCAGGGCTGGGCTGTGCTTGCCAAGAGCCCAGGCTGACCCTGTCCCTCTGCAAGGGCTGCAGGGCCTGCTCAGCCCCTCAGGAAGCACCAAGGCAATGCTGCGTGCCCAGGGCAGCTCCATCCTGGCAGTGCCCGGGTTCCTTCCCCAGGGCAGCACCAGCACTGCTCTACTCACAGCACACACCACTTTCAAGTTCAGCAAAGTATATATATTGTTTTTAAGCCTACAAAGTATTTTCCCATATGAAAAACGCCAATCAGTTGTTTTTAAAATTTTAGAAGCTTAATAGTAATAAAATGGTCATAAAAAATAGTAATACAATTAGAGTAATAATAATTCGGGCAATTTGAATTAGGACAATATGAGACAATAAATACAAAGAGTTACGCATGTCCAGGTACCTTTTTCTGGGCAGCACGAGCCCAAAAAAGAACACCCATTAACAAAGGACTAACCCTTAAAAGCAACATTCATACACATGTTGCATATTCATACACTTCATACATGATGCATAAGTTCCATTCAAATACAGGATTCTGTCTGGTGTCAGCTTTTTCCTCTGTATCCTCGCAGCACCTTCGAGGTGGGAAGAAGTTCATTTCTTCTGATAAGAGGGCAATAAATTCTTTTTCTCTGAAAGATTTCGGTGTCTTGTGGCTGCTATCTCACTGCAAGTCCTTTCTTTAAAAAAAGTATCCTACATAGCATTGTTTCTATTTTAACAATTTTTATAACCTAAAACTAGATTTAACGCAGCACTTAAGAGAATTAATACAGCATTACTTTCTAACACAACACATATAACATTCATTTTAATATTTTTGAAAAGCCAATCATAAAATACATGCATTTTTCACACTAATTAGGCTTTCTTTCCTTGCTGCCATCTGGAGTTTCACAATTGCGATGTGGCAATCTGTCTCCTGAGTGTCAGTGGTCTTATGCTTCTGGATTTTTGTTACAACTTTATGTTATATATATTTCATATAAGCACGGATTACCTCACACCACATACTACAACAGCCAGCGCCTAAGGCTGCAGCAGTCCCAATCAAAAACATCAGGATGAGTCTAAGCCTAGACTCATCATAAGCCTAGCCTCGTTCTATCTAAATGGGTTTATTTCTGTGCTGAACATTCCCCAACACCTCAGGGCAGTTCCAGGGTCCCGGCCCGGGCTCGGGGCCCAGCGGCGCCTCAGGCCCCGGCCGCCCTCGATGGCGCCGCGCACGCGGTGTCGCCCCGAAAACCGCGGCTGGGCGGGAAGGGCGAGAGCGGCCCGGCCCCACAGGCGACCCCACAACCGACCCCGAGGCAGAGTCGGATCCACAACCGACCCCGAGGCGGATTCGGCCCCACAGCCGAACCCCACAACCGACTCCGAGGCAGAGTCGGATCCACAACCGACCCCGAGTCGGATTCGGATCCACAACCGACCCCATAACCGATCCCGAGGTGAACTCGGACCCGCAGCCGACCCCACAACCGATCCCGAGGTGGTCTCGGATCCACAACTGACCCCGAGGTGGACCTGGTCCACAGCCGACTCCACACCCATCCCCGCAGCCAGCCTTAAAGGCGGATTCAAACCTGAAGCCGACTCCACACCCACCCCCACCGCCGGCCTTGAGGCAGTCTCGGATCCAGAGGCGACTCCACACCCCGCCCCCACAGCCAGCCCCGAGGCAGAGTCGGATCCACAGCCGACCCTACAGCCGGCCCCGAGGCAGTCTCGGCTCCCACAGCCGACTCCACACTTCCCGGAGCGGACCCAGCCCCAGAGCGGACCCTGGCCGACCCCGCCATGCAGCTCGAGGAGGACTTCGGTGAGGCTCGAGGCTTGGCTGGGGAGAGACGGGGAAAGCGCCCGTCGGTGCGGGCACGGCCGGGACCACACCGGCGCCACTGGGGTCTGTTCCCCCTGGGGCCGGGTTTGTCACTGCCCTCGGGCTGGGTTTGTCCCCCACCCCGGGCCACGTCTGTTCCCCCTCGGGCTGGGTTTGTCCCCCACCCCGGGCCACGTCTGTCCCCTCTCGGCCCGGGTCCGTCCCCATGCCCAGTGCCCGAGCCGGGCGGGCTCTCTGCCGGTGATTCCAGCCCAGGTCGCCCCACCAGGTGCAGCTGGTGAGGGTGCAGGATTTGACTGAGTAAAGTGACTTTGTTTTGTCTGGTTCGAGCGTGGCTTCCCCCCCGTGGCTCCCGGCTCAGCCGCTCCAGGCCGTTTTGGGATCCGTTTCAATGCAGAGCAGACGGGGACAGGTACAAGGATTTCCCTGCACGAGGCATTGTTGTGGTGGTGCCTTTGGTGGTTTCAGCAGTGTATAAATTATGGCTGCTTGGCTGCCTGAGCTGCTCCTGTGCTGCTGAGGGCTCTGCTCTTCCTGTGCTGCTCGTCTCCGTCCCCATTCCCTTCACTGGCAACACACGTGCTCTTGTGTGGCGCCAGTTCAGAGAGAGAAGCTATTGGAAAAATCTCTAACAAGTAGTGCTTAGCCTTGTGAAGTCCTTAAACAGACAGTGCTTAATCTTGTATTTACATATATCGGTGATTAACGTGCACTAGTGGATATCTAAGCCGGGAGAATAAAGACTGTGTGCCTGATAAAGGGTGTATCCAGACCCCAGAGCTGGAATGCATTCAAGGAGAAGAAATCCTTCTCGGAAGGGAGGAGGGGATGTTTGGAGGAGCATCCCCCGCGCAGCCAGTGCAAAAAAAATTAATGCTGCTTTCTAATACCGAAATAACAGTGTTAAAATGTTTAATTTTTCACGTTTTTGGTGACAAAGCCACTTGTAATTGCTCTTCCAGGGGCGGCTGGGCCAATCAAAGCCAGGTGCTCTAATTCCCCCGAGTGGGCTCTTGAGGTGAGAGGTGCTCAGAGGCAGCAGCACAGCGCAGCCCAGCCCAGATAGAGACAAGAATCTTGTCTGTCCCTTCTTTTTTCAAGTGTCTCTTAGCCTGAATTCTGTTCGTTGGGACTCCTGGAACAGCATTTTAACAGCGGCCAGCCTGGGGCCTGATGGAGCCACGTGTGTGAGAGAGGAGGGCAGAGGCAGCAGCAGCCAGTGCCTAGAGCTGGGTTGGTTCCTGCATAATCAAATCCTCAATGTGCTGAAAGCTCCTGCAGCAAGAGTGGCAGAGCAGAAAGGATGGGAGCAGCCCAGGCTGCTGGTGTGTACCCCACAGACAGACCCACAGGCAGTACTGGGGCCTTGTGTCTCCTCCTGGCTGCCTCTCTTCCTCACTGAGAATATACATATTTATTAATAGTTATATTTTAATTTATTTTACAGACAATTGTGTATGCATGGATTCACTCTGCTTCATATTCAATGTTTGTTCCTCAGTGTTTTTGCTGCTTTAGTAACGCCTCAGCTCCTAAATAATTACATGATTAAAAGCTTCATTCAGAGTCTCATGTACCATGTTAGACACACTGCTGCCTCCAGAATGTAACTCAGTTCCTTCACATCCTGCCTCCAGCAAAACAAGCTGTTGATGGAAAAACGATTTGGTTTAGCTGCTGGAGGTGCTGGTGGGTGTGCCATGATGCCACTGATCCTCCTCCAGGAGAGCTGGGAAGTGCTGCTGGTTTTCCCTTGGAGTAAGGGTGGTTGCCTCCCTAATAAGGCAACCTAAAGAGTTATTACACTCACTGGTGCTGACTCTCCTCTGTTTTAAATAATGTCTCAGTTATGAAAACTTCAAGTTTAATTAATTTGGTTATGTAAAGCAGGTGCCTGCCTTAATGAATGGTTTCAAACTAAGAGCAACTGGTTGAACTCACTCAGACCACAGCCCTGATGTGGTGCTGTGGGGTTTTCCCCTGTGTGTGAGTGATTCTCATCTTCCTAACCAGATGCTCTTCCCTGTTCTCTGTTCCCCAGATATGCTGGATCCAGAGAGGTTGATCCAGTGCCCCCTGGTTAAACACCACTGGATCAGAGCACGGCGCTTTCCCTATCACCTGGTGAAGTGTAAGGAGGTGAGCTGGACAGGCAGTGTTCCACTTTTATTTCATAGAACTTGAGGATTTGTTTAGTGATAGCTCCAGGCACACAGGAATTCACCTATGACAGTGTTTGCAGGGGTCTGAGGATGGGGGAAGAGATGAGGATCTGGCTCCATGTTTCAGAAGGCTTGATTTATTATTTTATGATATATTTTATATTTAAACTATACTAAAAGAATAGAAGAAAGGATTTCATCAGAAGGCAAGCTAAGAATAAAATAGCAAAGAATGATAACAAAAGCTTGTGTCTCTGACAGGGAGTCTGAGCCAGCTGACTGTGATTGGCCATTAATTAGGAACAACCACATGAGACCAATCCCAGATGCACCTGTTGCATTCCACAGCAGCAGATAACCATTGTTTACATTTTGTTCCTGAGGCCTCTCAGCTTCTCAGGAGGAAAAATCCTAAGGAAAGGATTTTTCATAAAAGATGTTTGTTACATTCACCCATTCACAGTCTGGCTCTGTTGGAAGGAGACAGATCCTTCATGGGTAGTTCAGGGAGGAAACTCTGGTCTCTTCCAGCAGCTCACAGGGAGCCATATTCATTTTTCCACTTTCAGGATGAGGTGGGATAGTGATCATCAAGCAGATAAAGCCAGTGTCCAAGTAATGAGCAGAAGAGCTTGGGGATTGTCACTGGTCCATCTGAAGATGCCACAGTGTTATTTGCACTGGCAAGGGTCTGAGTGGAGATTGTCCCTCTTGCTTGGGACAAGTTTGTTGAGTTTCCCTTGCACCCCTTATGCATAAAATCCAATTAACACTTCCACCCAGCTCAGTCTGCCATTGCTCTGTGCAGAACACAGCCCTGACCCAAACAGGGACACTGCAAGCAGAACAAGTTGGATCTTTTTGGCTGGAACTGTCTAAGAATCATGGAATCTCAGGATGGTTTGGGTTGCAAGGGACCTGAAAGGCACCCCTGCCATGGCAGGGACTGCCCCAGGGTGCTCTGTAGGGAGTTTGCTGAGGGTCTGTTCCATTTCAGTCAGGATGGCTCAGTTTCTGTGAATGGAAGGAAATTCATGTTCATTTCCCCTTTTGTATTTAGTGAGCGTCTAACCAATACACTGCAAATTCTTGTCCATTTTTGTATTTTTCAAAGCAACACCATGAACATCCCAGTCTTTTTTTTCCTATGTATCAACAAGAGGTAAGTCAATTTGACAGATGTGGTGCATAATTTTGGTTTTCCCTTGTCCAGAGCAACCCAGAAATTGCAAAGAAATTTGCCACGTGCCCCTTCAACGCTCGTCACCTGGTTCCCCAGGCTGACCTCAGCAAGCACATCATGAAGTGCAATGACAAAGCCTTTGTGGAGCAAGATGTGGGTAAGAGACCCCCTGTGCCCCCTGGGGCTGAGGTGTCCTCGTGGAATAACCCAAAAGTGGGAGGCAAAGGGTTGTCTGTGGTTTTGTGTGGCACAGCAGCTCTGGGGAAGCTTGATCTCATTTGCTTGGCTTTGTTGGGCAGTTTCTTGAGAATATGGCAGCTGCTCTGGGTAGGCTTTGCATGTATTTTGTTGCCAGGCCTGTTGAATGGGAAGGTTTTACCCAAAACCATGCAGGAAGTGCCTCTGGAAGGAGGAGTGGGATGCATTAATGGCCACAAGGATGGGCTGCTCCTCCTGCAGAGCTGATCTCTCTTGCACACCACAGGGCACACAGTTTTCTGTCTTCTGTAGAGGTGCACAGGCAGTGATGCCTGCATCCATGTCAGCAGGTTTCCTCTTCACTCCACAATTCCTGCTCTGAGTTCCAGGGAGCAGAGTCTTCTCTTTTTCAATTAAAAAAACAAATTTGAAGTTGCTGCATTTCAGCTGTCCCCAACCTATTTGCTTTGGGTGGGGCTTGCTTTAAAGCCCAGAGGTGTTTTACAGGTTTAGCCAAAATGTTTAATGGATTTAAGGGCTGCTGGTCACTTGTGTTTTCTCTCTTCCTGAAGTGAGCCAGTGCTCTGAGTCCTCACAGGAGCAGCTGAATAATGGGAGCACATGGCAGGCACCTCCAAGTGCTGAAGACTGGGAAACAGGTGAGGAACTTGCCCATCTGCTGCCTTCTTCCTGGCCAGTGTGAGCCCAGGAGTGCTCAGGGCTGCCTTGTAGGACACTTTGCTTATCATTGATATGAACATGGGTCTGTGCACCCAGCAGGGTTGGCTTGCTACAGAGAGCAATCCAAAATGGCTGCCAGAATGAGCAAGGGAAGAGATTTCCAAGCATCCCTTCCTCCCTTAAGAGCTTTTGTACCTTAAGTGTGGTGATAGCAATGGAAACATTCCTCAGTGAAGCAGACACATTCCTCATAGGTCTCCCTGTGCCTCCCTCTTGAACATGTCAAAATATGACAGAGATATTCCTGATCACAGAATCCCTGAATGGTTTGGCTTGGATGGCACCTTAAAGTTGATCTCATTCCATGGGCAGGGGCCCCTTCCACTATGCCAGGCTCCTCCAAGCCCCATCCAGCCTGGCTTTGGGCACTTCCAGGGATCCAGGGGCAGCCCCAGCTGCTCTGGGCACCCTGTGCCAGGGCCTGCCCACCCTGCCAGGGAACAATTCTGCCCAGTATCCCACCCAGCCCTGCCCTCTGGCAGTGGGAGCCATTTAAGGCACTGATCTGATGGTGGTTTCTGGGGTTCCTTAGTTCTGAGCCACAACCTCTGCTCTCTTTCACAGACCTGCTGGAGGGATCTGAGTCTACTTTTGTGTGGGGTGTGATCAACTCTGGCATGAGCAGGTAGGGAATGCAAGTTTGATTCTTTACATCAGTTTTGTTTATATAAATATTGCAGCCATCTCCCAGCCTCACCTCGATGGAGCTGCCTTTGCTGCTGTAGAGCCTTGGGAGGAGAGGTGCTGCTGGCTCAGTGTGTCCTGCTTCCTCATATGGCCTGGACCAGAGCAGGAAACCCTCAGGAGCCCTGGTACTGCTCCTGTGTGCCTGTGGTGGGCTGCTCTTCCTGCACATGGCCTGTGCTCAGGGACTGATGGATGTCTGGGCAATGTGCAGGGAGAAAGGTGCTGCCTTTGAGTCCTTGGGAGATCCCTTGTGAGCTCCTGGGGCCTGGCAGATGTGCTGGAGTTGGGCTCTGTGTCAGCAGAATCCTCCCCTCGTGCCCTTTCCAAAGTGTGGTCAGAGTTTGGGGCAGGGGGAGCAAGGATGAACAGGAAGGGGCTGCCCTGGCTGGCAAAGTGTTTTAAGGTTTATTTACTGGTTTATTTCACAGGTTCATTTACAGTCCAGCAATAATCCTGCCCCTGGCAGCTCTGAGTTCTGTGTGAGCTCTTCCATAGGGGCTGACAGCAGCACTGCCTGGTTCCACCTGTCAGACTCCTTACAAAACCTTTGAGTGTTCAGAGCTCCCCAGCTCTCCTCAGCACCACCAGCAGGGTGGCACAGAGTAATAGTTGCCTCCTCAAGCTAGGTCTCATAAGCTCTTGGAGGTCTATTGCTCACCCAAGATAGCTCAGCTACCTTAGAAAGCAAAAACTCAGCAGGATGGCTTCTGTTGCAGTGTTGGAAACAAAAAGGTTTTAATAAAAGGCAAAATAACAAACTCTGCAGGAAAAAATTGATCCATGTGCAAGAGGTTCTTGCTGCTGGTAAAACACTTCACAGAAGTTCCTTTGTTCTCTTCTTTTTCTAGTGAATTGCTTAGATGGGACTTTTTGGCCATCCTTAAGTTTGAGGTGAAGTCCCCCAGGTCCTATGAGGTGTCTTTTTACCCAATTGAGGAGAGAAACTTCTGGGCTTTTTCCCTTTTTAAGGGGACAAAGGATAGTTTTGTCACTCCATCAACAGGGGACACATTCCTATAGCACAGCACCATCCCCCAGGGCCTTGCTGCAGTGAAATCCATAAATGTGAGGCAGAAGTAACCAAAGTCTGTCCATTCCAGCCCCATCAGCAAGCAGAACAACTCGCTGCCCTCCCGGATGCGGCCCCCCGAGACCCTCCCGTACAGTGTGTCTGCAGGCCTGTGAGTACTGGGCTCCTAAATCCCTGTGGCAGCTCTTTGGGCTCCCCCTGCATGGACAGGAGGGGTTCTATAGAACAGCTGCCTCTTGAGAGCAGCTTCTGAGGGGATCTGCTGCTCACATCATCCTTTATGTCCTTCCTTTGGCATCCTCTCTGTTCTTTCCTTGCTCCGTTCCTGTGGCCCAGGTTGGGCAGAGCTGTTTCCTGCCCACATTGGCTGTGTCTCTCTAAACACAGCATCCCCATTATCCCCTTTCACCCCCCACCCTGCCCTGACTTAAACCAGATTGTTCCTTTGCTTTGTGCTCTGTTCACTGTCAGGCCCAGCTAAGTCAGAGCTGAGGTGAAACTGGGTCCTCAAACCAGCACCAGTGGGGGAAAAAAGTACCAAATTCCATCTGGGGGAGGGAGAGAAGGAGCTCTGATGCTGAAAGCAAAGATTCTTATTTGCCTTTAGCAGCAAAGCAACAGCTTAAAGATGCTTTGAGGAATGATTTTCCTGGTTCCCACTGGGAGCAGCTAAAGCTGGTGCTCTCAGGGCACTGCAGGCACAGCTCCTGCACAGAGGGATTGTGCCATTGCCACCGTGTTGGGCTGAGTCTGGCAAACCAAAGTGAAATGTCACTTGTAGACAAGCCTTGTTGCCAAGGGCACAAGTGCTGCCCCTGCAGATGCCACTGTCCCTTGGGGGAGTGGAGGAAGTTGTTGTATCTTTGTCCATCTCGTGCAAAAAATGTATTTTGTCCTTTCCAGAATTCGGAGTGTTAGTTCCTCTCCTTGGAGTGCAGTTTTGCCCCAGCAGTAAGTGTCTCCCTGGTTTGGACAGAAGAGCTCCTGCAGAAGACAGACATGCTCTGGACCTGATGGCAGGACTCTCTACAGCTGGCTTTTGTTGCCTGATATATTTCTTGGAACATTTGAATATGTGGAACTGTCCTTGGTTGGCAGAGTTTCCCCCAAGCACTTGTTTTAAAAGTTAACCCTCACCTTTACTTGGTGAATTTTGTTACTGTTTTTGAAAAAATTGACTGATAAATGTACACAGAAACCTTCCTAGCCCAGCCCTGGGTCATGGTGGCTCCCTGTGAACAGGAAAAACATCATAATTGCCAAGTCTCTGGTTTTTGTAACAAGAAAACTTAGAAGTATTTTACTATGCATGCACATCTTGTTTTTATTTTGTTGCAGTCTGAGTTTGTCCACTCAGGGTATGACAGGCATTCAGGTTGGATTTTAAACTGTGTTGTCATTTGCAGAGACTGCTTTGAGAGCGTCCTGACCTTAACTTTTGCACCTTCACACCTTCAGCCTTGCCTTTGTCTCCTGTGTGTGAGGGACTTCCCCAGGCAGATCTTAACAGAAAATCCTCTGCAAATTCCTTGCATCACACACAACTCCAAACGGGGAGTTTCAGGAGGACACTGAGGTGCCTTTTCCAGTTTCCATTCGAGTTTTGCAGTTTTCTAATGCTTGAAACATGTTTGAGAGCTCTCAGGTACCTGTTCTGTATTGGGGGAGGAAGGGAGTAGGAATGGTTTAAATCAGTAAAAATGCATGTTTGGGACTGAAAATATTCAGATCAAGCAGTCTGTTTCTAAACATGCAAAGTACAAAATGGGATCTAAATATACAACCATAAAGAATTAAGAAGCCAAACATGAGGTTTGTCTAGAAAGAGATTAATGCCTTCATATTTTCCCCTAAAGACTGGATTTCCACCATCTGTATTCTACCATAGAAAATAATACATGTTGACTTGAATGTACAAAATTAATATTCTTTTAAAGTTCTGTCAACTTATGTCAAGGTTCTTGTTAGCAATTTAGAATAAAAATGTTTTAAAATTCCCTGGAACTGCTTTTCTTTGGAGTCATTAAGTGCTGACATGGGAAGCTCTTGATGAGACCAATCTCAGATGCATCTGTTGCATTCCACAGCAGCAGATAACCATTGTTCACATTTTGTTTTTGAGACCTCTCAGCTTCTCAGGAGAAAAACATCCCAGCAAAAGGATTTTTCATAAAAGATGTGTGTGACAGTGCCCTCTCCTTGGCCATTCTGTGCTGACCTCTGTCCCTGCCATGTCCTGTTCCATCTGACCCCATCCCTGCACACCCAATGCAGACATCCCATAATGGCCCAAGGCAGCAGCACAGCCAAGGGCTCTGGCAATATTCCTGCCCTGTATTTGCAACTCCAGGATAATTTCCAATCCTGCTGGGCTTTAATTTCTGCTGCCTCTTTCAAGAACATTGTTAGGACTCTGATCCCTGATCCCCCTTCCTTTCTCTTGGCCCTTCCCCTCCCTAAGCCAAGGCACAAAGATTCCCAAGAGGGGTGGAACAGGAGCCCAACAATGCTGGGGGGAAGAGGGAAAATCCATGGCAGGATTCCCTGGGACTGGGGAATCTCCATGCCAGGGAATCTCCATGCCAGGATTCCCTGGGACTGAGGAATCTCCATGCCAGGATTCCCTGAGACTCGGAAATCTCCATGCCAGGATTCCCTGGGACTGGGGAATCTCCATGCCAGGATTCCCTGGGATTGGAGAATCTCCATGCCAGGATTCCCTAGGATTGGGAATTCCCCATGCCAGGATTCCCTGGGACTGGGGAATCTCCATGCCAGGATTCCCTGGGATTGGAGAATCTCCATGCCAGGATTCCCTGGGATTGGGGAATCTCCATGCCAGGATTCCCTGGGACTGGGGAATCTCCATGAGAGGATTCCCTGGGATTGGGGAATCTCCATGAGAGGATTCCCTGGGACTGGGGAATCTCCATGCCAGGATTCCCTGGGACTGAGGAATCTCCATGCCAGAATTCCCTGGGATTGGGGAATCTCCATGCCAGGATTCCCTGGGACTGGGGAAATCTCCATGCCAGGATTCCCTGGGACTGGGGAATCTCCATGCCAGGATTCCCTGGGATTGGAGAATCTCCATGCCAGGATTCCCTGGGACTGGGGAATCTCCATGCCAGGATTCCCTAGGATTGGGAATTCCCCATGCCAGGATTCCCTGGGACTGGGGAATCTCCATGCCAGGATTCCCTGGGATTGGAGAATCTCCATGCCAGGATTCCCTGGGACTGGGGAATCTCCATGCCAGGATTCCCTGGGATTGGGGAATCTCCATAGCAGGAATCTCCATGCCAGGAATCTCCATGCCAGGATTCCCTGGGACTGGGGAAATCTCCATGCCAGGATTCCCTGGGATTGGGAATTCTCCATGCCAGGATTCCCTGGGACTGGGGAATCTCCATGCCAGGATTCCCCTGGGGTGCAGGGCTCATCACCCACAGGCCTTGGGGACAGAAAGTGAGGCAGGAGCAGGGAGCTGACAGAGCTTTTCCCTTCACCCCCAACACCTTCACCTTTCATGGCCTAGGAACAGATATTTTCCTTCTCCAGCTGAGATTTCCAGCCCTGGGCAGTCACCATGGGCTTCTGGAGGAGGTTGATGTTTAACACATCCCCTTGAGCTCAGACGTTCCAGGGTTAACCTGAGGAAGAGCAACAGGGAGAGGCAGACACAGAGCAGGCTTTGGGCCAAGTACAAACATCCTCTGGTGCCAACCTACACTATCTTCCTTCTAAATTAATTCTGTCCCACCCAATCATCTCTTATCACTCATTATCTCCCCCCCTCTATTCTGCACATACCTTACCCCCATTTCACTGCTCAAATACTGACTGGTTTCATCTCTTTGTTTAAAAACGTTTCCCTCTCAGATTTAACCCCAGCCAGCAACTAAACATCACAGCTCACTGCCTCCCACACAGGGAGATGGGGGAACTGGGGGGAAAAAAGTAACACTCAGGGGTTGAGATAAGAACAGTTTAATAAGAATAAAAAATAAAGAGGGAGGGAGAGAGGGGGAGACATAAAACAGCCAAGTGCTGGCCAGTAGAGTTGTTCAGCACCCTCTGACCCCTGCCAGCCCATCATTCCCAGTTTATACACTCAGAATGACTCTGGTGTGGAATATCCCTCTGGCCAGTTCAGGTCACCTGTCCTGGCCCTGCTCCCTCCCAGCTTCTCGAGCCTCTGCTCGCTGGGAAAATGAAAAATCCTTAATTTAAACACAAACCATTGCTGTGTTATCAGCATTACTCCCATGCCGAGTCCCAAACACAGCCCTGGGAACAGCTGCTGGGGAGGAAATTAACTCAATCCCAGATGAAACCGGGGCATAAAACCTTTCCTGGATTTCTCCCACTCTCACACACTCCTGGAGCATCAGCCCCATTTCCAGCTGCTGCTCAGGGTATCAAAGCCCCTCAGGGCCCACCCTGGCCAGGACCCAGTGCAGCCCCATCCCAGCACTGCCACCTCTGCATCAAGTTCACACACACAGCACTGACAACTTCCTGCATTCTTTGCTGGTATTTTCTGACTTAGTAAATGTTTTGTAGCTGTGGGGACTGGAATTACTTCAAACAGAACTGAAGAGCAAGAGGGAAATGATGCAACCCCTTGATCTCACATTTTAAATCCACAATCTCTTTATCAACAACCACATTTTGCCCTCCAAGCTCTTCCTTCACTTCTCCTAATTAGAACCCCCTCACCTGCACCATTGGCAGGTAGGAAGGACATCACCCACCCCTTTCCAGCTCCCTTTCACCACCAGCTCTGGGGCTGTCCCACCTGGCACATCCCACATCCCACCAGTCTGACCAGTGAGGCCCAATGTGAAAAATGCATGTATTCTATGATTGGCTTTTCACAAATATTAAAATGAATATTGTATGTGTTGTGTTAAAAAGTAATGCTGTATTAATTCTCTTAAGTACTGTGTTAAATATAGTTTTAGGTTATAAAAAAAAAATTAAAATAGAAACGATGCTATGTAGGATACTTTTTTTAAAGAAAGGGCTCACAGCAAGAGAGCAGCCACAGGACACCTGAACCTTTTAAAGAAAAAGAATTTATTGCTCCATTAGCAGGAGAAACGAACTTCTTGTTAGGATTCAGAGGAAGAAGTTGACACTGACCAGAGAGAATCCTGTGTTTGAATGGAATTTATGCATCATGTATGAGGTGTATGAATATGCAACAGGTTATTGTTTTTAAGGGTTAATCCTTTCTTATCGTGGGTCCTTTTTTGTGCTTATGCTGCCCAGAAAAGGTACCCGGACATCTGTAACTCTTTGTTTCTATTGTCTCATATTGTCCTAATTCAAATTGTCCAAATTATTATTACTGTATTTGTATTACTATTTTTATAACCATTTTATTAATACTAAACTTTTAAAATTTTAAAAACGAGTGATTGGCGTTTTCACACCCAGCACAGGCTCCTGCTCCTTCCAGCCCCAGTGCAGTGGGGCCATTTCCTCCTGTGACCCAAAGGGGAGCCCCCAGAGCAGCCCTGGGGCCCCCTCCCATATCCACAGTGAACCAGGATTCAGTGAACCTGCTTTTTTATTTCAGCCCCAATATGTTGGCTAAGGTAAAAAAAATCCCTTCATTTTGGTTGAAAAAAATCTTTATTCACAGAACATCACATGAATCACGTCCCACCCTCGTTCCTTTATGTATAAAATACTGGTAAAATAAAAAGTTTTATTCCAGAGGCAAGTGAATTCCCACAGAGACCCCTCCTGAGAGCAGCTCACCCCAGAGCTGGACCTCGTGCCACAGTTTGGAAGCAGAAGTGAGGGAGGTGTTTGCTGAGGAAGGAAACACCACCAAGCTGCAGCAGCAAAGCCTCCAGGGCTCCAGCTCCAGCTCATCTCCTCTGGCAATCCCACAATCCCAGCAGGGCTCCAGCTCATCCCACTGCAGCCAAAGGGGAGATGTGGGGCTTGCAGGAACCACCCGTGTCCCACTGCCATGGGGCTTTTTGGGTTTCACACAATCACCTGAGATGCCCCTGGAAATCTCTTTGGATTTACAGGCACCTCCAATGTTTCTGATGTCCCACGTCCCCAAATCCAGCTCTCCAGGTGGCTCCTTCAAGCCCCAAGTGTCACCTTTGGATGTCACGGGTAGCAAGGACACTTGGCTCACCAAGAGTAAATCAGCCTGTGTAGGGACAAGGAGAGTCCAGAAGGCAAAATAAATCAACAGGAAAATGTCTATTAAAATGGCAAGCTAGGCTCAGAAACAGAAGAAAAATCCAGTTCCAAGTATCCTATGGCTCCTACCACAGCCCAAAAGGAAAGGGATTGGCCAGAGTCCCACCTTGGTGCAAGACAAACCCTGCTAGACCAGGTCACAGCTACAGAAACTTCAGACAGTGACAGCCTTAAACCCCACCACTGTAAAATCCAGTGGAACTGCATCAGTTCATCAGAACTGAGATTTGCCAGGGACCCCTTCCAAGTGCTCAGCTGCCTCACAAGGGCTGAATCCATCTGACTTCATATCCAAAATAAATTTCAGACAAATTTAGGTTTATGATTTCTGTTACACAGCCAGACAGATGCTCCATCACTGCAGATTCCCTCTTTTCATTCCTTACTTCCTCGGGCTCAAGTGAAAACCAGCTCCACGCTTGCTTTGCTGCAGTATTTCCTTGGAAAACCTGGACAGATGGGGAACTGCAAGAGCAGGAAACACTTGGAGAAATAACAGAACAGTATCAAACACATGGAGAAGCCCATGAACAGGGGCCACTGGTCACTCCAGCTCTGGTCACCAGCACGGCCCTGTCCCATGGCCCATATTCCCTAAAATTCCTTCTAACATTTTTTCAGTTATTAAAACCCTTTCTCCCTGTTTGCAACAGGCCACATAATGAAAGCAAAGCTCAGTGCAGTCAGCAGAATGTAGAACTTGTGATTAGTTACTAATCCAGAGACCCACACCCATTCCAGACAGGAGACAGGGGAGGAATTGCCAGCACGAGGCCACATCATCTGGGTGTGACCCATGGGTGCCACTGTCAGACACCAGGGAATGCTCCAGACTCACCACACGTGGGGATGGGAATGGATCTGCAGGGTGATTGAAATGGATGATCCCAAAATGCCAGGATGCCCCTCCACCAGACACCCCAGGGTGCAGGGGAAGCAGTGCCAGGATCTCACAGCTCCAATGTTTCACTGGGACAGGGAACGACCCCAAGGGGACCAGTGTGAGCCAGCACCACCCCCAGGAGGTGGCACATCTGAGTGTCCTGCACAGGAACTCCACAGGAATGCCCTTCCCAAGGGTATCCCAAGGGGGATTCTCCATCCCAAGGCACAGACTTGAGGAAACTCTCCTGACCAAGCTGATGCTCAGTGCCAGGGCCTGCTGTGCTGATCCCACCATTCCTCTGGTGTGCAGAACCTGCTCCAGCTCTGTGACCAATCCCACACCTCCAGGAGCACAGGGGGACTCACCTGCCCCATCCACTCACAAGTTCCAGCTCCACAGCCCCAAACCCAACCTGCACCTCAGGAAGTGAACACAGCTCCCCAAAGCTCTGTGCTGCAGCATCAGCAATGTCCTTTTGGAGGCTGGATTAGGAAGGAGGCCCAGGGAGATGCCACCGGCCTGATGTGCATCCCCCTGGAAGCAGGAAGGAGCAGGAGGGGCACTCAGCACCCCCTGGGAAGCAGCAGGGCAGAGACAGGCACCAGAACACCCCTCAGAGCAGCAGAGCAGCATTTCAGCCTGAGAGAAATGTGCTGGGTAATACTGTGTGTGAAGTTAACTGAGGTCATAACCGTGTTCTAAGATCTTCCCCACACATCCTCCTCCTCCAAGCAGATGGGAGCCCTTCACTTTCCAACTCTTTTTGCACACTCAGTCCCACAGGCTGAACTCAGGCCCATGAACACTGTGAAATTCTCTGTGCCATTCTTGCACTGCAAATGCAGGGGGTCAGGTCAGTGCTGGCCAGCACAGGAAAGACCTGCAGCATCCTGGGCTGTGCCTCTGCATCCTCCCATCCCTGTGTGCACAAAGGGACATTCCTGCCCTGCTAGAGCTGGGCACAATGTTCACTTCTGCTTCCTATTAACCTGCAGGCTTGAGGGGAGAGCAGTAAAGGCCAGGGGTTATTTTCACAGGGCCATTCTCAAGCACAGTGTCCCATTTCCAGACAGATCCATTTCCCAACGTGCCTTCCACGTGACGCTGTCCCAGAGAGATTTGTAAACTCTGACATCCACGGGAAGGGCTCATCCAAAGCAGCACCCAGAGGAAATTCAGTTCTGGAGGCAGTCCTCATGCAGGAGGCCAGCAGCTCATGTCAGGTACTGCACCACGAGGAACATGATGAGGCAGGTGACAGCCATGCCCCCCAGCATGAGGAACTTGTCCTGGAAGGCGCGCTTCTCGATCAGCCGCATCACCGTGTTGGACAGCCCCAGCATGTTGGCAACGTCCAGGATCTTCTTGTGGGTGCCCTGAGGACAACAAAACAGCAAACACACAATCACCCTCGTGCTCTGAGACTTCTTATTCCACAGTGCAAGAGTGTTTCATCATGCAGGGTGAGTGATGGGTGTCACAGACATGTTTTAAGAAAAATCCTTTCCTTAGGATTTTTTCCTCCTGAGAAGCTGAGAACAGGAGTATCAGGAACAAAATGTGAACAATGGTTATCTGCTGCTGTGGAATGCAACAGGGGGGTCTGGGATTGGTCTCATGTGGTTGTTTCTAATTAATGCCCAATCACAATCAGCTGACCTGGACTCTCTGTCCAAGACACAAGCTTTTGTTATCATTCCTTTTATATTCTCAGCCAGACTTCTGATGAAATCCTTTCTTCTCTTCTTTTAGTATAGTTTTAATATATCATAAAATAATAAATCAGTCTTCTGAAACATGGAGTCAGATCCACATCTCTTCCCTCATCCCTGGACCCCTGTGAATGCCATCACAGATGGGTTAGAACTTCTCTCAGCCAACCATCCCATCCATTCCACAGGAGGTGGCCATGGCACCCTGGAAACTCTCACCATGGTATTTTCTGAAAAATCCCTTTGCCAGGATTTCCTCTCCTGGCAAGCTGGGAAGCTTCAGCTTCTCCCTGTTTTGCTGCTTTGGAATGTGATTTGGAGATTGTTTACCCAGCATGTGAACTGTTTGAATTTAATGATCAATCATGGTCCCGCTGTGTCGAGGCTCTGAGGAGTCACAGATTTTAATTATTCATTTTTGTTAAGCCTCCTGATGTATCCTTTCTCTTTCTTTAGTATAGTTTTAGTATAGCATTCTTTAATATAATATCATAAAATAATAAATCAGCCTTCTGAGAACTTGGAGTCAGATCTCTCACCTCATCCTGGGAACCTCACCAACACCACAGGAAACAACTGAGTGTTTGGACTAATTAATTCATACACATGAACAGGAATGTGGTTAAAGACACAAAATAATCTGTCTGGACCGAGACAAGACAAAAAGTGTCTCAGAAAAATGCACTCCTTCAGCAGGAGTAAGAGTAGACCCATAAGCAGAAGTTTCTCAGTGCATAAAACAGAGATTTGCAAAGCCAAACTACATCATCAGTGCCTTGTGTTCCAGGCAGTTCAGGCCCTTCTCTGAAGTCAGGCTGTGTCTCTGCTAGTCCCATGTAATCCATTTTCTCCAGTGCCCACAGCTCCTGTTAACCCCCTGCACGCTGCCCTCAGGCTCAGCACCTCCCTGTCTCTGCAGAACCCTTTCACAGTGCTGCAGAACAAAACCAAACCTTGCTGGAAGAACAAAAACCAAATATGAAACTTTAAAATCAAAACAAACAACAGAAAGGGAAAACTCTTCAATTCCTGCAGTCATGCAACAGTGGAATTGTACAACTGGATCAGTTCAAGGGACAATCTAGGAATACTCATTCCATACCTGTCTATTTATATCAAATATACACAAAGCTGCAGAGAATAAAGGTATTAGTGTGCAACGAGGGAGCTGAGGGTGGGGAAGGGTCTGGAGGGGCCATAGGAGGAGCAGCTGGAGCAGAGGGGACTGAGGGCAGAGCTCAGTGGGGCTGCAGCCCCAGTCTCTGCTCTGGGACAGGGACAGGAGCCAGGGAATGCTGGAGCTGGGCAGGGGGAGGGTTGGGTTGGGTTGGATATCAGGGAAAGAATCTCCCTGCAGTGGGTGCTGGGCCCTGCCCAGGCTCCCCAGGCAGTGGTCACTCCTGGAGGCTGCCAGAGCTCCAGGAGCATTGGACAACACTCCCAGGGATGCCCAGGGTGGGATTGTTGGGGTGTCTGCAGGGCCAGGAGTTGGACTGGATCCCTGGGAGGCCCTTCCAACATGGGATGTTCCATGATTCCACATTCACCCATTTCTCTTTGCTGTCTCTACACCAGCTGCTTCTGCCTGATGGTCTCAGGCAACAAAGTCTGTGTCAGTGTAAGAAAAGCTGAGTTAAGGGGAAAAGGAACCTGAACAGACATCTCCTCACCTGTGAGGGAGAACAGCCAGGAATGTGATGGCCCTGAAAGCACAGCCTGTGTGTGCCAGCAGCCATGGACAGACACTCAGCAATTCCCTGCCCACAGCAAAGGCTGGAGGAGAGCCAGGAGGCCCAGGGAGAGGCAGCAGGAACCAGGCACTCACTGCCAGCCAGCAAAATCAGCCACACAGGACTGGTGCTGCCACAAGAAACAGCATTTCCCCATCCCTGCAGGGCACCAGGTCCTGCCAGGGCCCCTGTGGTGGGATGCACCTTCCTCTCAGGAACCCTCCAGAATCCATGGGCTTCACCCAGTCCCTCATGAGAGATCACCTTGGGTCAGTGACTTCCCAGCTTGGAGAATCAACTCCAATTCCCTGTGTGCAGCACAGGACACTCATGATGGGATGCTTCCAGGCCAATGTGATCATCCACCAAAGCAACCCAGTGCTCCACAGGGTGGACAAATATCTACAATCCTCTCAGGGATGCAGGGAGTTCAAGGAAGGTGCTCTTTCCAAAAGCATTCACAACCCCAATCTTCTCCAGGCACTAATAATGAGCCCTTCCAGCCTTTTCCTCATGAGCTGGCAGCAGAAACTCTCCCTCTCCCCATCACTCCTGTGGCCAGACTGCTCAGCAGCACCATTCCTCTGCAATGAACACTGAGCCACTCACTGAGTTTTCTTCAAGGTTTTTCTAGTAATGAACCTTGTCTTACAACAAATCCATACTCACCAGGTCAGAGAACAAGTGACCTGAACCAGAAGCTAAAACTCATCTGGGAAAGAACTCAGCTTCAAACTCTGCTTTGATGCTCTGTGTAGGATCTGTGGGTGCAGGGCTTGGTCACCAGAGCAGGGAGCAGAGGAGGAGATGCAGCCCTGCTCTGGAGCTGTGCTGGTCCTGTGCAGGGCTCAGGGAACACCAGCTCAGCTCCCCCAGTGCAGGCCAGGCTTGCAGTGCCTGCCACACCATGGAGCTGCAGGTGTGACAGACCTGACCAAACCTGGCATTTATGGCATTAAAAATGCCTAAATCTGGCATTTATGGCATTAAAAATGCCTAAATCTGGCAAATACATCCCAAAACAAAGCAGTGTCACAAAACTGAGAACAGCAGTTATCCCCATCTGAAGATGAATACAAACAGGCATTTCCCTACATTTTTCACAAGTCCTGTTTCTCCCCACAAACTTTTTATTAAAAAGTTTTTTGTATCCTTGAGCTTTTCACTCAGAATTGACCATCACTTTGAACAGTCTGTAAAATAAAAGGCAAATATTTGCTATGAAGAGACTTGCAGAAATGCAGCTGTTTTCAGCAGGGAAGGAGGCACTGTTGAGGTGCATTATCTTTATTACTAATCTTAATCACAGGTGCTCTAGAGCAGCTTTGTGGCTGCTCTGAGTGATGCTAATCTGAACCAACATCTCCCTGCCAGCCACTTACTGCCCCTCCTGAACCTGAACAAACAACCAACCAACCAAAGAAAAACAAACATTCAGCACTCCAGATGCTGCCCTGCAGGTGAAGGCCAGCCAGCCCCAAGAGATCTTAAATGTATTCCTAACAGGATGGTAAAATGTAAAGATTTTAAGTTGTTGAAATGAAATTTGGGCCTTTCCAGCATTCTCAGCTCAGAGCAATGTACTGAAACAACACATATATCGATTTTACTTAGCCTGATCAGCATGAAGACAGAAAAATGTGGGGTCTTTGTGGTAAAAAATGATGCCCCCACCTTTAATGTGACTCTCTGGTCCCTCAGCCCAGCCAGGATGTTGGTGCCACTGCCAATAAGCTCATCCATACCTCGGTGGGCACTCTGCAGGGATTCATTAAACTGCAGGGATTCATTTAAACAACTTAAAATCTTTAACTTCATTAAAGACTTTAAGTTGTTTAAATGAAATTTGGGGCTTTCCAGCATCCTCAGCTCGGAGCAATGTACTGAAACAACACATATATTGATTTTACTTAGCCTGATCAGCATGAAGACAGAAAAATGTGGGGTCTTTGTGGTAAAAAATGATGCCCCCACCTTTAATGTGACTCTCTGGTCCCTCAGCCCAGCCAGGATGTTGGTGCCACTGCCAATAAGCTCATCCATGCCTCGGTGGGCACTCTGCAGGGATTCATTGAACTGCAAGGTTTCGTCGATCGGGATGGTGGTGTCAGAGTCCTGTGGGGAAAGCAGGGACTCGGTTACCTGCTCACTCACAAACACAGAAAGCACCAGCACACAGCCAGAGCCCAACAGGACTGCCAGGACTCTGCTTACATTATTTTTTAAATAATGATTTTAAATACAACATTGGTATTTGAGTGAAAAGAGTCACTTAGAGAAGATAGGGAGGAAGCCAAAAGGCTGAGCTGAGCAGCTGCTCAACTGTGATGAGATCTCAGGGATGAAAAGAGCAAAAGCAGAGAATTTTTATAATCTCAGTAGGAAAGAGCACTGCAGGAGAGGACATCGAAGCTGACAGAAGGTGTTAAATGTGACAGTGGTCACAGGGGTTTGTAGAGGATGGAAGAGACAGGATCTTGATTCCATGATCAGAAGGCTTGATTTATTATATTATGATATATATATAACATTATAACTATACTACATAGAGATAGAAAAGAGCTTCTTCAGAAGCTGGCTAAGCTAAGAACAGAATAGAAAGAATGAATAACAAAGGTCTGTGTCTCTGCAGAGAGTGAGAGCAGCTCCACCATGAGTGGTCAGTAGATCCAAACATCTACAGAGACCAGTCCCAGGTGGACCTGTTGCATTCCACAGCAGCAGATAATAATTGTTTACATTTGTTACTGAGCTTCTCAGCTCTAGCAGCAAAAATCCTACAGAAAGGGTTTTTCACAAAGGATGTCTGCGACAGTTAAACACCAAGAAGGTGCTCACTCATTGATCACTGCAAGTGAAAGGTTTGTGGAACATTTCACACCACATTTCTGAGCAACAAAAATGAAAAAAAAATGTTTGGAGATGACATTCTGAACAAATTTCTGGCAGTGAGGGCAAACAGACATGGGCTTGGTTCCCTGAGCTCTGGCTCGCTCACCCAGGGCCCTATTTAAAAAAATATATTAAAAATTAGTATTTTTCATGGTTTTTCCAGAAAAGATGCATTCACTCAGGAACTGGGAATCTTGAAATGGGAATAACAGGGTAAAACTCTAACCTGGACTGCACAGAAGGGCAGGGATGGTATCAGAACAAGGACCAGCCAAAGGCAGAATTCACACTCATGTGAACTGTCTGAGCAGAAGCACTTGGATTTCCATGTGAATGGCTCTTATTCCAGATATTTAACAACCTTCAAACCAGCAGATTTCATTTCTGTACAAGGTTTTTTTATCCACTACAAGGCAGCAATAAAAATAGAGAAGTAGATTTGTGACCCCCCACAAGGACATGGGATGGCACCAGAGCTCTGTTTTGCTAATTGTGATTTTCTCCAGGTACAAGGAAAGGCTTTAAAGATAAATACAAATTTTAACTCTTGAATGAAGCAAACTGCTCACAACACTGCTACATCTGTGTTCCAAAAGCTGTTCTGGATTTTCCAGTGATTCACTCACAAACTCAGCTGAGATCTCTGATAGAATAGGGGAGTATATGAATAGGAACTGTGGAAAAATGTAACCAAGAGAGGCTGATAACTGATAAATAAACATAATTTTCTTATTAAAGGATCATTTTAAAGCCACATTTTTGTAGCAAGCTAAAAAGAAATACAGAATAATTGTGTATTTCTTTTCATCTACCATACCTCTCAACATCTGAAGGAGAAAATAACCCATCTGCTCTATATTTTATATCTGTAAGCCTGTTGTTTCTGAACCTTTTGTTTCTGAACAGCAAATTTTCCTGTAGGAAAACTTGTCCTTACTTGCAAAGAAACACCACAATATTTAAAAACAGCAAATTGCAGTGTTTCCTTCAAGCCTTGTTTACAATTTTGAAACAGCCAACAAAATACCAGACATTATCTTTATGGCAGGCTTTGAGAAATGCATGGAAATGCCCAAATCTCAGTTAATTAGGATTGCTCACATGGTTTCTTTCTTGTCCTGACAGTAACTGACAAAATGTTAGGTGAGATGCCTTTAACAAAGAAGGGAAATAAAGAGGGAAATCAAACAAAAATGTAAAAATAGTATTAAAAAAACAAACACCAATCAAAACAAAAAACAAACAAAAAAACTTAAAAAAACCCAAACAAACAAAAAGAAATTTAAAAAAAAACAACCACAAAAAAAAATAACCCCAAGACTAACTTTTCAGTTGCAGAAAAGTGAAATCTGAAAGCAAGCCTACATTATTCAGAGCAAAATTCCCTCATGGAGGAACTAACAAGAACAGCTGGACCACATTCATGTTATTACCAACTTTTGACTCATTTCTAGACAAAAAGCAAGGGCTTTGTCCCAGCTGTGTGATTTGTGTTTGGCTACACTGCAGTTTGCTGACACCTGCTGCCAGCAGGGTGTGTAACAGTCAGGCTTTTCACAGATTTTAGCATCTGGGAAACATTTGACACAAATCCTGTACGCTTTGGTACCTACCTCACTGACCCTTTTACAACTGCAGGTGGACTGCACTGAGTAAAACAGGAGCAGCAGCTTCTGGAGCCTTTTCCTGTTACCTTATGAGCCCAGCTTTTCTACAACTGCTATGTAAATCCAGGTGGAACTGCACTGGATAAAACAGGAGCATTTTCCTGTTACCTTATGAGCCCAGCTTTTCCTCAGACAGCTCCCCATGTATTTTGATTCTTCTCCACCTTTACTCACACTCCCAGCAGCTCCCAACAATGATGTTTACACACTCCCTGCCTACCCCTGCTGGAGGGAGGCTTTTCACAGATCTCAGGATGTGGCAAACATTTGACAAAAATCCTGTACACTTTGGTACCTACCTCAATGACCCTTTTAACTGCTATGTAAATCCAGGTGGATTACACTGGATAAAAGAGGAGCAGCAGCTTCTGGAGCCTTTTCCTGTTCAAAGCCAAGCTTTTCTACAACTGCTGTGTAAATCCAGGTGGATTGCACTGGATAAAACAAGAGCAGCAGCTTCTGGACCCTCTTCCTGTTACCTTATGAGCCCAGCTCTTCCTCAGAGAGCTCCCACATATTTTGATTCCTCTCCACCTTTACTCACACTCCCAGCAGCTTCCAACAATTCTGCTTACAGACTCCCTGCCTACCCCTGCTGGAGGGAGGCTTTTCACAGATCTCAGGATGTGGCAAACATTTGACAAAAATCCTGTACACTTTGGTACCTACCTCAATGACCCTTTTACAACTGCAGGTGGATTGCACTGGATAAAACAAGAGCAGCAGCTTCTGGACCCTCTTCCTGTTACCTTATGAGCCCAGCTCTTCCTCAGAGAGCTCCCCACGTATTTTGATTCCTCTCCACCTTTACTCACACTCCCAGCAGCTCCCAACAATGCTATTTACAGACTCCCCCTGCTGGATTTGAGCTGCTGGAGCACCGAGAGCCCCCGCAGGGATATTTACGTTGGTGGTGAAGGTGCGGGCCAGCAGCTCCTCCCGCTGCCTCTCCTGCTGCTCCCGAAGGTACCGGCGGTGCTGGAAGTTCCTCAGGGCTGTCTGCAGGTGCTGCACGTCGTATTTCAGCTGGTCCACTCGCCTGCAAAGGAGCAGCAGCACAAAAACACTCTGCTTGGTGGGAATCTATAAAACCAGGGGTTTGGGAAAGCTGCAAAAGGCAGGCCTCAGAAACAGCAGAACTGGGATTAGAGCTAAGCAGTAGCCATGAGATTGGTCAGCAGAAAAATTAAGAAGTAGAAAAGTAAGGACAAATAGAACAATGGTCTGTGTATTAATGCTTGGCTAGAATAACTCCCTAAGCTTGCACTGCCTGCCACACCATGGAGCTGCAGGTGTGACAGACCTGACCAAATCTGGGATTTATGGCATTAAAAATGCCTAAATCTGGCAAATACATCCCAAAGCAAAGCAGCATCACAAAACTCACAGAAAAGTTTATTTAGTGAGATATTAGGAAGTTCCAACCTTAATACTGGAGCTGTGTGCATTGTGTTTTAAGGCTCACAAGCAGATACTGTATTTGAAATAAGCAAGCATTGTTTTAACCAAAGGTACCTGTGCTTATAGTGATTGCATAGAACTACTGTCAATATGGCTTTGCTTTGTGTGATTGGTCAAAAAAGTTTTAAAGTGATTTGTAACATTGAGTTTTTGGTCTGCTGCCTGGGATGTGAGCTGCTGGCATCTTCCCATTGTCATAACCATGTAATAATGAGACTGATGCTGGAAAATCAAACAGCTCAAGGCCCATTCCCAGCAGTCCCATCCTGTTTGTGATTTGTACACAGCCCCCAGCTGGTAAAATGCTTTTCTGAAGACTCTGATTTTCTGGTGCTTTTTGTACCAGCAAAGGAGCACTGTAAATTAACAGCAATGAATAACAAGGAATGATGGGTTCTGCTTCTCTACAAGATGCAGGACATCCAATGCTAGGCTGAAATTCCACACCTACATCCTCCCTGTCTCATTTTTCTGCTACACAGGTGATTACTGCACAGGTGATTATTCATTTTAATCAATTATTCAGGCTTCAGGCTAATGACAGAATGTGAAGCAGAACTCCTGAGCTGTCTTGGACATCCTATCCCATGGATTGTCTCTTCAGGTGTTACAGAACTGTATCCATTTCTCATTTAACACAGATTTGGGAGGATGGTAGGATTTGTACAGGTTCCATTTTACGACCCTCCCCTTTCAAATAAAAGATGATGTTTTCCAGTTTCCTTAATTAGCATCATGTTCTGAAGTTTGAGGTTTTATTCCAGTTTCCTTAATCAGCATCATGTTCTGAAGTTTGAGGTTTTATTAAAAAGAGCTCCAAAGTCAGTGGGTAATACAGGAGATACCTCAGACATCTCCACTGGGCTGAAACAAATCCTGTCCAGAACTCCACTGGCCCTGATTAAATGACTGATAAAATTTAATGTTTGATTGGTAAATTTTAATGATCCCCAGACTATCCTGGTGGAGTGGAAGGTGTCCCTGCCCATGGCAGGGGTTGGAAATTATCTTTAAGGCCCCTTCCAACCCAAACCATTCCAGGATTCTACAAAGAAATCCATGACTATTTCAGATACTGGCCTCTTTCTTTGATACAGGTGACATGAAATTCACTCCTACTACTACAAAGGCTTTTCTGGACTAGATATTAATAACTGAGTCACAGAATTAATTAAGAACAGCAAGTCCTGGTGTCAGTGGTCCAACCTCCTGCTCAAACCATTGCTCACTTTAGAAACCTTTTTATTTCAGTCACCAACAGCTTGGAAAATGGCCCAGAGAGAATGACACCAAATGAAAGGATTTTACTCTCTACCTCCAAAATGCCATTAAAAGCAAGGGACAGAGAGAACATCCAAGAGAACAGAGAACATCATCTGAGAACAGAGCCATGAATCCAGCTGCATCACCAGTCTGGACCTGATGATCTTTGAGGGCTTTTCCAGCTTTAATGATTCTCATGATCCTGGGGTTAAATACAGGAAAGTGATTTTGCCTCTGTGCCTCAATTTTTCTACTGTAGAGCACAGAGATGAGTTATGCAAAGTATAAAGATTCCACACAAATCAAAAGCAAAGGGCTTCAGTATATTTAATTAAAATAATTACAAAGACT
This sequence comes from Setophaga petechia, assembly GCA_024362935.1. Taxonomy (NCBI): domain Eukaryota; kingdom Metazoa; phylum Chordata; class Aves; order Passeriformes; family Parulidae; genus Setophaga; species Setophaga petechia. Next base: position 5,615,958 of record JANCRA010000044.1, on the reverse strand, counting down.
ACCCTGCACAATCACAGCAAAGCAGTGAACTCACAGTTTGGCACTCTGCCTCTTGTTGGGAGGTTCTTTGCTGGACAGGATTTCCAGACGTTCCAAGTTGCTGAATATGTTGTCTATTCTTGCCTGAATCTCATTTTCTACCACTGCAAGGAAATAAAAACAAGATTTGACTTGAATTAGACAACTGCAATCTGATAAAAGCAAATGCTCAAAAGCATTCAAAGCAATATGTGAAAACTGACAGATTCAAATCTTTACTGGATGAAAATAATCAGGTAACTGAGAACTATGAATACAATGAAATGTCACTTCTTCAGCTCGGTGATTTGACACTCTCACCTTTCCCTCCTCCTCTGAGAAGGCAGCTAGGAAAGCCCCTGCTTGTTCCAGCCATCTGAGCCTCTTTCCCCATCAGAATTAGGATTTCAAGCCCACACATTCCCCCTGCAGCCCCTTCCTGCTCCCTCAGCAGGATTTGCTGCCACGAGAACACAGAGAAGCATCAACAACCACCTGCCAACCACTCCACACACCAGGAGTGCCCAGGAAAGCACTCCCAGCAGCACCCAGAGAAGCAAAGAGCACAACCAACCTCATCCCTGCCCCTGCATCTCACACAGCCAAGAGTGACTGACTCACATCCTGAGACAAATCAATGAAATTGTGCTAATCCAGCTCTCCCCATCATTTACTGCAGCTGAGTTCAACACAGGAGAGCTGACAGACTCTGCTTTGTCAGACCAAACTACAGCACTGCACATTTTTCTGAGCAGGAAGGAGCTATTTGTGCTCAAAGTTGGAAAGTTTGATTTCCTACTCCCTATTTCTGCTCTTCAACCATGGATAATCCTGTTCTCCATAAATTCTGAAATACACAATAGTAACTTTATATAGAGAGAAATAGGTACATATATTTACTCATTTATTAACAATGTAAACTGGTGAACTGACTGTAAACTACATAATCCTATCTCTTGAAATGGCCTCAAGTAATAGAAGCAAAATGGCAAATTATTCTAATTTTCAGGACTTTCAAAATCACCCCAGTGAACAGCAGTCTGGGAAGTGTGGCATTGCAGGAGGAATAATACAAACACCACAAAAAGCACAACCATAATTAGTAATTCTATTTTTTGGATAAATTACTATAAATATAATAAATAATATATACAATATTATAATATAACATTATATGTATATGTATATATAATATTAACATTATAATATAATTTATATGATATTATATATATTACATTATATTACATTACATTATTATATGATCTATAATATTATATAATGTATAATAGAAGAAGATGAAGAAGAAGAAGAAGAAATATATAATAAATATAATTACTAATTCTATTAGTAATTGCTATTTTTTGATATTAAATTTATCACAGCCCTTGCTAGAGCCCAGTCATGTTTCACAGATGTGTTTAAGGTAAGAGAAGTCAGTGAACATGTGCAGATGCACCCAGCCAATGCAGTGTCCTTTCACCTCACAAGTTTCTGATGAAACCCATCATTAGTGACTCATGCAGGAATTAAGGGTTCAAACACAGGTCCAAAATTCATGTGCCAGTTGTGCACTGGGGTAAAAAGTCCTGCCACATATATCAGAGCATCTCATTATTATACAGTCATTTATGAGCACAGGGTTATAGTCCAATGTACTGAGGAAATTTCATTCCCACAGTTCCCACAAGCAGGTGGAATCACAGGTTCTGACTCTGATGGAGCAGCAATATCAGGAGCATCCTGCACACAAAATCACAGCATCTTCCCCAAAACTGCACTGAGCACCTGCAGGGGAAAGCTGCCAGTTGGTGGATGCTGAGGGAATGACACCACAGCAGGGCAGGCTGTCACAGCTCAGCTTTCTGACAAAGCAGCCCAGAGATGCTCCCAGTCTGCAGTTCTGTCCACACCAAGGTGTTCATCAGCTCCAGGTGCTCAAAAACCTCCACGAGGGCATCAGTGTGGGGGGTTTGATCTGTTTGTGCTGAAGGCTGCACAGACACCCTGACCATGAGCTCCAAAATCTAACAGCACCAAAAATCTGGCATTCTACCATGTGATTAAAGAAGCATCCACAGCAAGCACTCTCTGTCACTCAAAGGATTATAACAGGAAGATGAAGCAAATTCTTGTCCTCTCTTTTCTGCTGTGTCCTCATACAAAACACCATCTTATTGAGGTTAAACAGCAACACGATTTCAATGATTTCTGAACTGGTGATGAGTCTCAGCAGCTGATCACAGTGGTTCAGGAGCTAAATTTGTTCCAATAATGATTGTAAATTTAATGAGAAGGCACACAAGGTTAAAAATGCAAACTAAATCAACCTCACTCATCACTTACAGTGCACTGACTCCTTGTCTGAAGTCTCCAGGTGCCCCATGTAAGACTGGACCTCATGGACCTGCCTGTCAGGATGCAGAGAGAAAATGAACAGAAAAGTCAGGTAACAGACACAAAATCATTTCTCAGCACCTCACTTTTCAGTTTTTTTTACTGAAATGCACTTTTTAGAACAGCACAGGAATCAGCAACACACTGTCAGAGCAGACAGCCCAGCCCTGACCACCAATCTAGGCCCTCAGCAGGAAGCAAGCTGTGCTCTCACCTCATATGCACCTACAAAGTAACTTTATTTAAAAACAGAAATCAAGGTGAAGGTTATGAAAAACACTGATAAGCTTTTCTACAAGAAAACAGCTGTTCAGCTCAGTCTGGAGATGACAGTGGAATGATTTTCATAGTCTCACAGCATGTGAATTCACAGGCATCAACTGAAAGTAAAAGCTTGTAATTATAAGAAAAAATATTGTGGTTGGACAAGCAGTGGCATAGAAAAATAAAAGAAAAAAATATTAATGGTTGTTACATTCTTCTGGAACTAGATGGGCTTTAAGGTCCCTTCCAACCTGAACTACTCAATGATCACAAAATGAGGCAGTTCAGAAATGGGAGCAAGAAAACACCAGTGCCCATATCCATAACAGCTGCTGTGACATTCCTGCATTTCCAGATCTCCAGCAGGATGTCCTGCTCTCCCCTGCAGGGTCACTCTGTATCATTGTTCAGTGACAGAGAAATGAGGATTCAACACAAGATTCAATTCAAGTCTCTTACCACCCCACCTCCCTTAACAGAGCCCCACAAAACGCAAATTACCACAGAAATCTGGAACATTGGCCTATCTGTGCCCTTTGGCCCCTTTCCCATGAGCTATTCCACGTGGATTACAAACACAACCACGAGAATTTTTGCCTTATTTTGCAATTCCCACACCACTCCTCCCTCTCCAGACATTATCTGTGAAATGTGGGGTTTATCCTCAAGCAGGCACACACCCCAGAGGTGCTTTAAACAGCTGCAGCCCCTCACACCCTGCTGCAGAATTCCTTACAAACCGACGTGCTTTAAATAAACCGGCACCGATGGGCGGCAATCCCCGCTCCCGGTGCCCCGGGCCGGCCGAGCCGCGGGGCTGACGTGGCACACGCGGTTCTGCCCCCTCCGGGATGGGGCTTTTTATGGGGAAACGCTTTTTAAGGGCGCTGAGATCTGTGGGGTGTCGCTGTGGGATCCCGCACACCCGGCCCGGCCTCATACATACCGGGTTTGAGGGTTTCCCCCTGATAGTCCAGCCAAAGGCTGGTCCGACGGGACAGCCCGCACAAAACTCAGTCCCTCAGACACTCCTCAATCCCTCACACCCCTCTCAATCCCTCCCGCACTCCTCGATCCCTCACGCAGCCCTCAGTCCCTCAGACAGCCCTCAGCCCCTCACACACCTCTCAATCCCTTACACACACCGAGCCCTCACACACACCGTGCCCTCACACAGCCCTCATTCCCTCACACCCCTCAATGTGTCACACACCCCTCAGTCCCTCACGCACTTGCTGGTGTGCCAGTACAGCCCCTCACACAACCCTCAATCCCTCGCACACCCCTCAGTCCCCCACGCACTTGTTGGTGTGGTGGTACAAACCCCCACGCACCCCTCAGCTCCTCAAGCACTTACTGGTTTCCTGGTACAATCCCCCTCACACCCCTCAGTCCCTCACGCACTTGTTGGTGTCTGGTGCAGCCCCTCACACACTCCTTAGTCCCCCACACACCCCTCAGCCCCTTACTCACTTGCTGGTGTGCTGGTACAGCCCTTCACACACCTCCCGAGCCCTCACGCACTTGCTGGTTCGCTGGTACAGCCCCTCATAACCCCTCAGTCCCCCACGCACTTGTTGGTTTGCCGGCACAGCCCTCACACCCTCCTCAATCCCTCACTCACTTGCTAGTGTGCTGGTACAGCCCCTCATACACCCCTCAATCCCTCACGCACTTGTCGGGTTGCCAGTACAGCCCTCACACACTCCTCAGTCCCTCACGCACTTGTTGGTTTGCTGGTACAGCCCCTCACGCACCCCCCAGTCCCCACACACTCGTCAGGTTGCTGGCACAACCTTCACACCCCCCTCAGTCCCTCACTCACTTATTGGTGTGCTGGTACAACCCCTCACGCACCCCTCAGCTCCTCACGCACTTGGTTTGCCGGTACAGCCCCCTCACAACCCCCTCAATAAAGCTCATACCCCGCTCAATCCCTCACACACTTGCTGGTTTCCTGGTACAGCCCCTCACACACTTGCTGGTTTCCTGGTACAGCCTCTCACACCCCCCAGCCCCTCACTCACTTGTTGGTTTGCTGGTACAGCCCCTCCATCCCGCACTGGCTCCGCTCCGCACACGTCACCTCCCGCCACTTCCGGCCCCGCCGCCTCCCGCTGCTTCCGCTTCCACTTCCGCCTCCTCCCGGGCCGCGCTCCCGCCCCTGCCGCGCTCCGCGGGGCCGCCAGGGGGCGCTGCAGGACCGGCGTGGCGCGCGCGGGGAGGGACCGGGAGGGACGGGAGGGGCCGGGAGGGACCGGGAGGGACGGGCGGGACCGGGAGGGGCCGTGAGGGATCGGACGGAGCCGGGAGGGGCGTGAGGGACCGTCAGGGGTGTAAGGGACCGGGAAGGACCGGGACAGGCCGTGAGGGACCAGGCGGGACCAGGACGGTACGGGAGGGACCGGGCGGGGCCGTGAGGGGCGTGAGGGACCGGGAGAGACCAGGCGGGGCACAGGCACAGGTACAGGTAGAAACTCTGATTGATTAAAAAGCTGAAATTAGGACCATAACTATCTTGTTACTGTGGTTCAATGGGAAATAGTTCTTGTCAACAAATGTAATTTCACGCTAATAAAAGCTTGATTGGGAAAGGCTTGTGTTCTGTAAAGCGTTCAACTCCATACCACAAGATCGATAATTGAAAAGTCTGTAGCCTCTGTCCTCATGGTCCAGACAAGCACTCAGCTCTCTCCTTCTCCAGTATTTCCTCCTTCTATTAAATATTGTTATTTTATCCTTGTTCCTCAGGCTTTGAATGCCCCCCGATGCTGAGCCATTTTCTGGGTTTGTGCTGCCTGTCCCACCTGTGATGTGAGGGGAAACCTGTTTTATCAACAATAATAATGTCTTAAACTGGGTCCATCCAGATAAAATCCTCAAATACTATTGAATAAAATACACTGATTTAAATCCTAAACTTCCTTCAGCACCCTCAGCCTTGTACTGCACTTGGCTTAAGCAAAACCAAAATAACTGTACAGCAAAAATTCAAGCTACTGAAAGATGACAAACGTTGGAGGAAAAGTGAGAAAATATTTTCAGAGGTGGGGAAGCTGAAGGCAGACACCTCCTGATGTGAGACTGGGCAAATTGGGAAACCTGGGGGCTGGAACAGCCTCCAAAGTGTTGGGTTGTTTCTGTTGCTGCTCATTTGCAGTTCAGGGTGAGCACCTGAAGAATGCAGCCTTGTCACAGGAGAACGCATCCCTGAGCACCACACAGCTCGAAAAGAGGGAAACAACAACACATCTTTAATTAATGAGAGATTCTGTCCCTGTGGGTCCATCTCTTGTGTCTCAGATGATGCATCAAGCTCTGCCTGCCCTGCCCTGCCGTGCAGCCAGCCAGCCTCTGGCAAGAGATTATCCCCTGGATGTCAAACAGCAGCTCAAGCCCCAGAAATCACATCAGCCCAAGGATAAACAGCATATCAACAAAACCATTAACTGCAGCAGCAACAAACACATTCACTCCCCTCCTCTGCTCCCCCTTCCCTGAGCCATTAGACCCCATTTTCAAACACTTCTGGAAACAGGTTGAATGGAAATAGACTCTGGGATTCCCTCCTGGCCAAGGCATCACAGGAGCCCCGATGAAATGGCAAGCACTGAAATACAAGAACAGATTTCTGTTCTTTTGTCAAGAAATTGATTTTTGCCAGAAACAACGTGCTGCAACCCAGCGTCTGTTCTTGTTAGACTTCAAGTCCTTCCAGGAGGAGTTCTTCAGCAAATTGGCTCATTTAGACACAACAGCCAGGAGCACGGAGAGGAAAAAAAGGGTTTTGCTCAAGGAAAGCCTCTGTATTGTAAACAGGATAAAAGGGGATGGAGAGAGTCACTTATCACTGTCTCTCATGTCCCCAGGTCATTCCTGTGTAGAATCTGCTGGAGGAAAAGGATTTCATATTCCCTGCTCTCCCAGAACCCCAGCTGGGGGATTTTCTCTGTCACACAATCTGCAGACCCCATGTGCATTCAGCAGCAGTTTCAAACCCCATTATTGCCGTTCCCATTGCTCTCCTCTGCCTGTGGAGCTCCCAAGGGGGAGCTGGATCCTCACAGGGCCTCCTCTGCTCTGCCTGCACCAGCCCGTGTCCCCTCACAGCCATGGCACTTTGGGTTCTCCCCAAAAACACCAATGCTCTGTTTAATATCAAACCCAAACAGGGTCTGCCTGCACCAGCCCATGTTCCCCCACAGCCATGGCACTTCGGGTTCTCCCCAAAAAACACGGATCCTCTGTTTAATATCAAACCCAAACAGGGTCTGCCTGCACCAGCCCTGCCTCTGCTCTGCCTGCACCAGCCCATGTCCCCTCACAGCCATGGCACTTCGGGTTCTCCCCAAAAAACACTGATGCTCTGTTTAATATCAAACCCAAACAAGGTCTGCCTGCACCAGCCCATGTCCCCTCACAGTCATGGCACTTTGGGTTCTCCCCAAAAAACACTGATGCTCTGTTTAATATCAAACCCAAACAGGGTCTGCCTGCACCAGCCCGTGTCCCCCCACAGCCATGGCACTTCGGGTTCTCCCCAAAAAACACTGATGCTTTATTTAATATCAAACCCAAACAGGGTCTGCCTGCACCAGCTCTGCCTCTGCTCTGCCTGCACCAGCCCATGTCCCCCCACAGTCATGGCACTTCGGGTTCTCCCCAAAAAACACTGATGGTCTGTTTAATATCAAACCCAAACAGGGTTTGCCTGCACCAGCTCTGCCTCTGCTCTGCCTGCACCAGCCCATGTGCCCTCACAGCCATGGCACTTCGGGTTCTCCCCAAAACCAATGCTCTGTTTAATATCAAACCCAAATAAGGTCTACCTGCACCAGCCCATGTCCCCCCACAGCCATGGCACTTTGGGTTCTCCCCAAAAAACACTGATGGTCTGTTTAATATCAAACCCAAACAAGGTCTGCTTGCACCAGCCCGTGTCCCCCCACAGTCATGGCACTTCGGGTTCTCCCCAAAAAACACTGATGCTCTGTTTAATATCGAACCCAAACAGGGTCTGCCTGCACCAGCTCTGCCTCTGCTCTGCCTGCACCAGCCCATGTCCCCTCACAGCCATGGCACTTCGGGTTCTCCCCAAAAAACACTGATGGTCTGTTTAATATCAAACCCAAACAAGGTCTGCCTGCACCAGCCCATGTCCCCCCACAGCCATGGCACTTCGGGTTCTCCCCAAAACCACCGATGTTCTGTTTAATATCAAACCCAAATAATGCATCTCTCCCCATTTCTGTGAGCATGATCCCATCAGGCACAGAAACCCCCCTCCCTCATTCTCTCCCCCCTCCCTCTTGCTTCGGGACTCTCTTTGCATGCTTTGCTGATACAAATAACTGTGACTTTCAAAACAAAGGAGTGCTGAAGCCCAGGGCATTGTTTGGACGAGTGCTTGATGGAGGCTGCTGTGAGTCCAGCTGCAGGCCATGGGCTGCTGTCCCGGCTCTGACAGGCTCCTGGACACAAGGCAGACCTCACAGCACGCCTCTCAGCACTTCCAGCCTGGGCAAGGGGGCAAAAGCAGAAGGGGAGACATGACAAGAATGTTGGAGACTCATCTATCAAATTTCTCGGGCTCTTGGGTGATGTGCTGCACCCAGGTCTCCCTGGGCAAGGAGCTTCTTAAAGACACATTGCACCTTCCTGCTCATCTCCCCAAATTAAGAACATTTCACAGTCAGTTTTGAGACTGATCTGTGGCCACGAGAGTCACAAATGCTCAGACCATCGTTCCCTTCTGCATAAATATCCCCGGGAAAGGGAGATGGAAAGGATGGGGAAGGCCAGGCCAAGGGAAGAAGGAGTCAAGGAGCATCTCTGCTATTTCACTGCTTCCCTTCCTTCTGCAATGAGGCAGGGAAATATGGCATGAATAGGAATAGGAATAGGAATAGGAATAGGAATAAAAATAAAAAAATTAAAATTAAAATTAAAATTAATATTAAATAAAATTAAAATTAAAATTAAAATTAAAATTAAAATTAAATAAAAATAAAAATAGAAATAAATTTAAAAATTTAAAAAAATAAAAATAAAAATAAAAATAAACCCAGTGGTGAGCAACACTGCAGCATCCCCCAGCCTGAGGGATTTTTGACACACAAATGGCTTGGAGGTTTGGGGAATATCCTGGACAGGTGTATTTTCCTCATGGTTTCATCCTTTCCCTGGTGGCAGCCACACAGGGCTGCTGGAGGTGAAATACTGACCTTGATGGATTTCTGGTGCAGGCTCTGCATAGCTCTCTTAGTAGCCCCATGCCTCCACTGCACTATAAATATTATATTATCATAATAATGATTAAATACAACTCAGTTCTCCATGCAGGACTGAGTTCCTCATGCCTTTTCCCTGCTGATCCTGCCTGTTTGACCTTATCAATGAAATTCAGGAAACAGGAGCAAAGAGCCTCCTCCAACAGAGCCAAGGAGGCAGAAGGGGCAAGAAATTACATTGCCTTCCCCAGACAGTGCCCAAATGAAATTGCAATAATCCTGCCACTACTCCTTCCTTTTGCCCACCTGTTAGGAGCCTCAGCTGCCTTCAACTCAGGTGGCATCCCCCCCTCAATTCCAAATCCCACAGAAATCTCTGAGTTTTGGCCTTAAAAGCTCTGCCTTTGAAAATCTTTTGAATTTATTTACTGGGTAACCCTGTTTAATAATAATACATAATAAACTTATTAGGGCAGATTCTGTCTGGGCACTCTTAACCCTGGACTGGATGTGCATAATGTAACACTTACATAGGAAAATCTTAAAATCTGTGAGCAATACCATTATCCTGATTTTTCCAGGGGTCAGTTCCTTGACAGTCAGTCTCTGTGAAATGTGTCAGGTTAAGAATTCCATTGAAATTAGACAACATCATCAGCTGCTTTGGGAAATTTTAGGGGCAGATCTTTTATGTTCTCTTGCCCACTGAATAAGCAGCCATTTCCTGGGTCTAATTTTGGCAAACCAATCCGGATAACTGCAGTTCATTAGCTTAATAGCTTAATGCTGAACTGTTTCCCAAGTCAAATCTGGATGTCAATCTGCCTCATACTCACATTTTGTCAATACGGGTGACCTTAAAATGAAAAAATAAAAATGGGAAAATGGTTTTTATCTGTGTTTTATCCACGGGGTAATCCAGGCATGTGAGTGGCCGTGCTGGGTCCCTCTCCCCGTGTCCCCCAGCTGGCTGGGATGCTGCAGGGGCTGAGCTCTGTTTGTTGTTAAAGCAGCCTGACACAAAGAGGCCCCAGGAGCTGCAAGCACCCACAGGATGGATGTCTGCTCCTGTCAATCCAGCCCAGTCCCCCAAGAGGGAAAAGGGGATTGTCTGCAGCACTGAGGGGGGAGAGCTCTCTCAAGCATGTCATAGAGGAATTTTCCTAAAACCTTCCCCAGTAATCTGAACAAAACCTTCCCGGGGCTCTTGTGTTAATGGAGACCAGGAGAAAGTGTGGGGGCATAAAAGATGGAATTCACCATTCAGTGCTGCCTGTGCCAGAGTCACAGAATTGTGGAATCCCGGGATGGTTTGGGTGGGAAGAGACCTCAAAGCCCACCCAGTGCCACCCCCTGCCATGGGCAGGGACATCTTCCACTGTCCCAGGGTGCTCCCAGCCCTGTCCAGCCTGGCCTTGGGCACTGCCAGAGCAGCCACAGCAGCTCTGGGTATCTACTGTGGGTCCACAGTAGCAAGCCTGGTGCTGCTTGGTGTATTTTTATATTCCAGGCATTTCCCAGGGCCCAGGTGAATCAGGTGCTCTGTGAGAGGGGTCCCAGGAGTTTCTCCAAGCTCTGGGCTGCAGTGACACTCAGGAATGCACAGACAGCAGGAGACAGGGATCCCTTTGGAGTGGATCTCTTTACCAAGCTTGCACACAGCACCCAACACACCCCACTGAAGAGAAAATCCCTCTCTAGCACTGACTCTGCTGCTGCTGCTCTTACAAACCTTTTCCTCAGGAATTTAATTTTGCCATCTTCTCACAAAATGATTTTAATAACTGTGGGTGACACGAATCCTATTTCCTTGGGTCTGGAAAACACCTGCCAAGGGATGGAGAGGCAGAGTGTGTCTCATGAGCTTTTATATTCCCTAAAATCAAGGAATTGAGGCTGAGGCTGGCAGTGGCTTGGCTCAGCCTCCTTGGCACTGCTGGCACAGCTGGAGCTGCACAGGACATGAGGTCACTCCTTGGTGTGGTGGCATTTCCCCACCTGCAGGGACAGGGAGTCTGCCTGTGCTGCAGATCTTATCTGCAGTGATTAGCTGGCCCTGCACTGCTCCTGCTATCCTGAGCCATCTGTCAATTTGCTGCTTCTATTTCACATTCAGAGAAGGGCTTGTTTTCCCTGCAGCTTATCTGCTTTTTCTGACCAGACTAAATGGTGTAATCACCAAAGAAAATCTACCTCCAGCAGCCAGCCTTGCACCTCTCACCTCACATTTCTGACTCCTCCCAGGTCCACTTGCATTTCCCACTCCAGTTACTGATTCCACTGGCAGCAGGGATTTATCTGCCCCACTAAAAGACAGGTGGGTTCAACACCAAATGAAATCTGCAAAATTACATTTACCACTCTTCCCTTTTTAAATGAAATTAATTTACTTTATAGCTCCTTCAAGTTTCCCAACACTGTCCTAAGCATGATGGTGCAGCAACTGGGGACATGAGAGGTGGAACAAGATTTATTGGTCTCTCCAAGTGTTTTGGATTATCCCATAATCACTTTAGTCCCTGGTAAACCAATGTGTCCTACTCTTGTCAATCTGAATTTTCCAAGATAAAATTTTAACCCCTGCTGGACAGTTTGATGAATTATAAAAATATGTAGTATTATAAAATGATATGCTATAATTGCATTACTGTAGGATATTATACATGTGTGCTGGTAACAGGCACTCACAGTTTATCCCTACCTGTGCAGTCACAGATTTTTCTGCATCACTTCCCCACAGCCTCCAAACCAAGTAAGTTCTTTGTCCACAGCAAGAGGTGCAAAATCAGCCCCTCTTCACTGATGGCAAAAGAGTTGGGTGCATTTCCAGCTGCCAATATCCTTTCCCAGTGTCCACAGCACAAGCTATGGGAGAACCACTCTTGCTTCCCCCAGCCACTTTTCTGCTACAGCTATTTTAAAACACTGAAATTTTGAGTGTTTCAGATGCCACAGCCTTCATTTCATGACTATGAGCTAAAATTAGAGCTATGACATGTATTTTGGGGGGGAATTTTTATACTCAAAATAAAAACATCATTTGCATTGCAGGTAATTGAGTCAGGTGAGGTGATGCCTCAAACCTGTGTGATAAATGCCATTATCTGAGCTGCCAGGCTGAACACAGGGATGCTCACAAAATCTTTAAATCTCCAGCCCTCTGTCTGAAGGAACAGCAGAAAGAGATGAGTTTCCCCAGTCACTTTACTTTTCTGCTACAAAAATCTGAGTGTTTCAGATGCCACAGCCTTCATTTGCATGACTGTGAGGTAAAATTATAACTATCACATGTATTTTTTGGGGGGAAGTTTTATACTCAAAATAAAAATATCATTTGCATTGCAGGTAATTGTGTCAGGTGAGGTGATGCCTCAAACCTGTGTGATAAATGCCATTGTCTGAGCTGCCAGGCTGAACACAGGGATGCTCACAAAATCTCACTTTAAGTTTCCAACCCTCTGTCTGAAGGGAGACAGAGGAACAGCAGAAAGAGATGAGCCACTCTTGCTTCCCCAGTCAGTTTACTTTTCTGCTACAAAAATCTGTTTCAGATGCCACAGCCTTCATTTCATGACTATGAGCTAAAATTAGAGCTATGACATGTATTTGGGGGGAAATTTTTATACTCAAAATAAAACATCATTTGCATTGCAGGTAATTGTGTCAGGTGAGGTGATGCCTCAAACCTGTGTGATAAATGCCATTATCTGAGCTGCCAGGCTGAACTCAGGGATGCTCACAAAATCTCACTTTAAATCTCCAGCCCTCTGTCTGAAGGAAGACAGGATCAGCAGAAAGAGATGAGTTTCCCCAGTCACTTTACTTTTCTGCTACAAAAATCTGAGTGTTTCAGATGCCACAGCCTTCATTTGCATGACTGTGAGGTAAAATTATAACTACCACATGTATTTTTTGGGGGGAATTTTTATACTCAAAATAAAAATATCATTTGCATTGCAGGTAATTGAGTCAGGTGAGGTAATGCCTCAAACCTGTGTGATAAATGCCATTATCTGAGCTGCCAGGCTGAACTCAGGGATGCTCACAAAATCTCACTTTAAATCTCCAGCCCTCTGTCTGAAGGAACACAGGAACAGCAGAAAGAGATGAGTTTCCCCAGTCACTTTACTTTTCTGCTACAAAAATCTGTTTCAGATGCCACAGCCTTCATTTGCATGACTGTGGGCTAAAATTATAACTATCACATGTATTTTTTGGGGGGAATTTTTATACTCAAAATAAAAATATCATTTGCATTGCAGGTAATTGAGTCAGGTGAGGTGATGCCTCAAACCTGTGTGATAAATGCCATTATCTGAGCTGCCAGGCTGAACTCAGGGATGCTCACAAAATCTTTAAATCTCCAGCCCTCTGTCTGAAGGGAGACAGGAACAGCAGAAAGAGATGAGCCACTCTTGCTTCCCCAGTCAGTTTACTTTTCTGCTACAAAAATCTGTTTCAGATGCCACAGCCTTCATTTCATGACTATGAGCTAAAATTAGAGCTATGACATGTATTTTGGGGAAAATTTTTGTACTCAAAATGAAAACATCATTTGCATTGCAGGTTAATTGTGTCAGGTGAGGTGATGCCTCAAACCTGTGTGATAAATGCCATTATCTGAGCTGCCAGGCTGAACTCAGGGATGCTCACAAAATCTTTAAATCTCCAGCCCTCTGTCTGAAGGGAGACAGAGGAACAGCAGAAAGAGATGAGCCACTCTTATGTAATTACCAAGCACACCACCCTCAGCAAGGAGAGCTGGGTTTGTGAAACCACAACAATGATTGCAGTGGCCCCGGGTGCTCCAGCTCAGCCTTGTGTGGATTTGCAATGGAAATCCCTGACCCTGCTCCTGCCAGAGCTGCCTCCCTGGGATCCACATCATCATCATCATCACCAGCAGCAGGGCCATTCCTGCATTCTGGGGTCCCCCACTGCCCATGGATGAGGCACAGGGAGGCTCAGCAGGAGGCTGTTGTAAATCAAAGGTGACTCCAAGCAAGGGGAAAGAATGATGTATCTGACTGTATGGATATCAGAATATATGTTATACTATACTATAATATACTATAATATACAATATAATATACTCTAATATACTCTAATATACCATAATATACTCTAATATACAATATAATATACTCTAATATACTCTAATATACTATAATATACAATAATATACTATAATATACTGTAATATACTATAATATACTATAATATACTCTAATATACCATAATATACTATAATATGATATAATATACTATAATATACTATAATATACTATAATATACTATAATATACTATACTATAATATAATATAATATAATATAATATAATATAACATAACATAATACAATATAATACAATATAACATAATATAACATAATACAATATAATGCAATATAATAGATATATTAGCTATAGTATAATATATATCATATATGATACTATATTATTTTATATATCTAAAACTGAACCTGCCAAGCACTCAGCTCTGCACACCCTGCACAGAATCTCGTGGCTGTCAGTGCCAGTCCTGACACACACACACACACACACACACACACACACACACACACACACACACCCCTGGCCCTGACAGGCCAAAGAAACAAAACATCCTCACTTTGGGTGAACAATTTCTATATTGCATTCTACTTTGGCACAAACACAGGCACAGCAAGTGATAAGAATTGTGTTTTCTCTTTCTCTGAGGTTCAGAGAATGTGAAACCCAGCAATATTCTTGGGAAGAATCGTGCCTTGCTTTTGTCTGTGAAGAGAAATGTGCCAACAGGAGCCCACCATGGCAGCACAGCTGGCTTGGCACCAGGAGGCCACATCTACCTGCAGAACCATTCATGCCTCAAACTGGTGATGAGGGTGGCCAAGAGCAGCACACCTTCCCTTCTCCATTCCCATCTTGGGAACTGGGGATGTGTCATCCTGGTTTTTTAAGTTTTTCCAAGCCTTCTAATGTTTATATTCTTGTAAGAAATTTTATCACACACTTTATGTAAATAACTTATTGTTTTTCATTCTTTTATAGAGAAGGAGAAATCTGATGGACTGTTGGCTTGTCCAGTGTCATTGGAGAGGTGGCACTGTCATCCTCCAACCCACTGTCACTTTTGGAAATCTATAAATATTAAAGTCAAAATTAAAATCACTCTTTTTTTACCTTAGAAAGTTGCATGTCTGTGTAGTTTTATTTTGTGTCCCATAACAACAGGGATGTGTGTGGTTGTTCACAGGGTTCAGATTGGGGAAGAGATGAGGATCTGACTCCATGTTCCAGAAGGCTTGATTTATTATTTTATGATATATATTACATTAAAACTATACTAAAAGAATAGAAGAAAAGGTTTCATCAGAAGGTTGGCTAAGAACAGAATAGGAAAGAATGAATAACAAAGGTTTGTGGCCTAGCTCTCTGTCCAAGCCAGCTGGGTTGATGATTGGCCATTAATTATAGACATCTAAGATAGGCCACTCAAAGATCCACCTGTTGCATTCTACAGCAGCAGATAACCATTGTTTACATTTTGTTCTTCAGACTTCTCAGCTTCTCAAGAGGAAAAATCTTAAAGAAAAGATTTTTCATGAAAAGATGTCTGTGACAACTTCCAATCCCCTGCCATGGGCAGCGATAATTTCCAGTAGAAAAAATCTAGATTGCTCCAAGCCCCATCCAAGCTGGCCTTGAACAGATCCAGGGGGGCATCCACAACTTCTCTAGGCTTAGTTTGGACTGCTGGTTAAGGCCTGCCTGTACTGGGTGGGAAGAACTCATCAAAGTGAGGGAGATGGGATTTCAGAAGCTGCCCAGAGCACAGAACATCCCTGCCGTGCCCATCCCTGCTGTGCTCCTGGCTGGTCCTGCACAGCCACACCTGCCCTCCTCTCATCATCACACTGCCCACAGCCATCCCTCAAAGTTCTACCAGTTTCTTTGTTGGAGGTTTTGAGGCAGAAGGAGGAGATTCTAGATGCCCAATAGTAAATTTGAGGAAAGACTTGAGCACAACCCTCCTGGCCCTGCTGTTCTGACCACTGGTCCCCACTGGTGTCTCCTCCTCTCATCCCTGAGGTGCTGAGCGTTCCTGCAGCCCTGGCTGGGATGTTTTGCCCAGTTGCAGACTGGGGAGAGCAGCACTGCAGCTCCTCCCAGGCAGCTGAAGGAGCGGCAGTGCCTCGGGGCACCCGGTAAATGAATAAAAAAAAACCAGTCAGGACTGATTAGGGAGCTCAGGTTTTGGCTCGGACTCTCTAGAGCCTCCAAGGCATTGCAGAGGCTCAGAACCTCATTACTTCTATAAAGTGGATTCAGTAATTAGCTCAGGTCAAAAGTTTACAGCTTGGAGGCTGCTGCTAGGGAATGGTTCCTCCTGGACATTAGAAGCCAAACTGCAGAAAGCAGGAATTGGCATCGAGGCAAAACAATCAAGGGTCTCTGGGATGGGATTGTGTTGCTGTGCAGGCTGACTGGACAGTGATGTGCCCTCAGAATGACAGACACTGCGCTGGAGAAGCTGGCAGAATCCTTGTGAAGCTGGGAATTGCCTCCCTGGGGGTGTCCTGGGTTAGCTGAGCCAAAATCCTGCCATGGCCAGAGCAAGGTTATCCAGGCAGGCTGCAGGAAGCTGCTGCAGGCTCAGTCCTGCCCTGTTCCCTGCACACAGCCCAGCTGAAGAGACCTAAAGCAAGAACCCATCCCAGTGGGACAGGGCTGGCTTCAGTTTAAGCAGCCAATCATTGCTTGAATGTTTCTGTGTTCCTGATTTCAAATATTGCCCAAAGCAGCAATTCCACATCCTTGATTCATCTGGCATCCAAAAGCCTTCCAGTGACTGACAATTTTTTATTTTCCAATTTCATCTAATGTCCCCCCACTAATATGTTATGAGACAGGAAAGCCCAGCACCATTTGCTGTTCAATCACTTTGGTTCTGCTTTAAATGATTCACCTGACTCACAGACAATTCATTTTCCTTGTCATGATCAGACCTCTGGGTCTCATCCCACTCTTAGTGGCTTCTGCACCTCTGCTACATCCCATGGGATGCCAAATCCAAATTGGCAGCAACCAGAGCTGGGCTCTGCCATGGAACTGGGGGATTTTCCATCCCAGCCTTTCCCAGGGCTCCCAAATCCTGCCCACCTGGATTTCACAGGACACCCTGCCTGCTCTCCCCTCTCCTGACTGCGCCAGAGAGAAAGTGGGACAGGGAGGAGGGAAGGGAGGGGCTGAAGGATTAAACAAGACAGACCAGAAAGCTTTGCATTTTTCCCCTAATACTCAGCTATTTAATGACTAGTTTGATGATAAGCATGAAATTAAATAGACAAAGAAAATTCTCTCATGTCTAAGAAGTCAGCAGATAATTAGGCTTTGATGGGGACATTCTGAGGCAGTTTCTGCTTATTCTGTGAGGCTGATTTAATGCAGGGGCTGTCTCAGTTGTCCCTGCAGTCAAGCTCTGCTGATCTCTCCTGGCCAGAGCTCTGAGAGATGCTCAGGCAGATTCCCTGGAAGAGCCTTCCTTAACAGGAAAAAGATTTCTGCCCCTTTCAGTTCCCATTTCCTATGTTCATCCTATTTTAAACTCCATAGAGCTCACCTCACCCAGGGCAAGAGGAACAGAAATCTCTACAAGGAATTTGGAATTCAGATTTGTCCTCTCTCCTCGTGAGGGTAAAAGCAGCAGCAGTCCTTCAGCAACTTTAAACCCAAATTCATTCTTTCTGCACCTATTCACAGATGGAAGTCCTTTATTTCAAGCCCAAAAATTTTGAAATCCAAAAAGTTTCAGACCCAAATCCACCAGCTCTGAGAGACTGAGGACATAAATAAGAAAACCATCAGGTAGTGGGAATGCACAGCACCCTGGTTCCTCCAGAGGCAGCCAGAATCTGAGCACTCCTATGTGTCAGGAAAAAAAAAATCCCTTTTCTCCCATGGAAACACTCCTAAGGATATATTATGTTTTATTTTCAGGAAAATGCTGGTTTGTTCATCCTATTTTAAACTCCATAGAGCTCACTTCACCCAGAGCAATAGGAACAGAAAGCTGCACAAGGAACTTGGAATTCAAATTTGTCTTCTTTCCTTTAAACCCAAATTTATTCTTTCTGTACCTTTTCACAATTGGAAGTCCTCACTTCAAGTCCAAAAATTTTGAAATCCAGAAAATAATCAGCTCAGACAATTAAATAGTAATCAGACCCAAATCCACCCAAATTTTCAGACCCAAATCCACCAGCTCTGAGGGACTGAGGCCCTAAATAAGAAAACCTGGTTCAGGTTTCTTAAAACCTAAAGAGCACCCTGGTTCCTCCAGAGGCAGCCAGAATCTGAGCACTCCTAAGTGTCAGGGAAAAAAAAATCCCTTTTCTCCCATGGAAACACTCCTAAGGATATATTATGCTTTATTTTCAGGAAAATGCTGGTTTGTTATGGCAACACTTCAAGCCAAAATCACAAACACAAGCTGTCTCCAAAGTAGGAGCCATGAAATCAGAGGTGACCAGGGCTGCCAGCAAAGTGAGGCTCATCAGGCATCTCCCCAGGTTTTTGAGAAAAAGTTTTTATCATTGCAGTTAAAATGTTGAAACTGGATCCAACTCAGTGTTAAATTCTTAACTCTGGCTGTCCACAAGGTTTCCTTGTTTTTACAGGTTAGAGATTAGCATGCATTTTAATTAAAGCATGTTTCTGTTTTGACTGAAATACAGCAATAATCACAATAACATTCATAGCATCAAATTATTATTATTATTATTATTATTATTATTATTATTATTATTATTATTATTATTATTATTATTGTATTTTATTGTTATTATACCTCTCTTCAGGCCTAAAGTGAAGCCTCTGCTTTGTTACCATATCCAATCTCATACAGTAAAAGGCTTTAATGGAGCCATAAGCCTAATCTTAAACGTTTAACTCTGATATTGAGTCAGATTTTGAGCTTCTTGTTCAGTCTTGAGTGTGGCAAAGCTCTCCCTGAGCTCTCTGCAGCTTTGTCAGATCCTTTAGGATCTTTCTCCTAAGCATTTTCCTTTTCTCTCCTCACTGCCAGACATAAAGCACCATCCTGATGTGCTTACCATCCACCAAGTGAAATTTAAATGACAAATCTGATAGACCCCGCTGAAAAATCAAACTGACACTCCATGATTTCTGCTTTGATCACGATATATGATGGGGAAAAAATCCAAATCTTTTGAAAACCTGCCCCACAAAGGCAAAAAAAACCATTAAAAACCATTTCCTACTAATCCCTGATCTCAAATACATTTTGCTGTTTATTTTTGGAGGGAGAAGAGCAGCAAACTTGACAGTGCCCACAAGGAATGTCCAGCTGCCAGCAGGAGCTGCTCGGGCTGCTGGAGGAGTGGTGGGAGGCAGAGTTCCACTCCTGGAATGCAGGAGAGCCCCGAGCATGGCCTGCAGCAATGCAGAAACCCAAAGCTCAAACATCCCATGGAAAGGTTAGCTTTTAATGGATGCTAAATGTTTGGGGAGACCTTTGACCAGCGCTAATACTGCAGCTGACTGGGCAGGAGTGGGGAGTGAATGACCTGCATTAGGCTGGGCTGCTCATTTAGTGAACAAAAACTGTCAAACCTCTGCTTAACCCCCCTCCCATGGCCCTCCTGCCCTCAGGTGCTCCCTGGACAGGTATGGACGGGGTGAGAGCTGATTTGGGTCACCCTTGTTCTGTACAGCCAGCCCAGAGCACTGTGCTGAGTTTGGAGATGGTGCAGGAATACCTTCAGATGCATCCAGAAATTCCTTTTAATTTTCCTTTCTTTAATGCAATTTTTTCCTTTTAATTTTCCAAGCATCCAAATTTGTTTCATCCCTGGACATTGTTCTCTGCTCTGGCAAAGATAAGAAAGCAGTGGAGGACTTGGTTCCTGACTGGGTCTTTCTGAGGAAGGCATCAATGGAGACATTTTGCTTGCTGTGTCTTAGAATACAGGACTGGGCTCAAATTCCTCTGAGAATCTCACACTTTAGGGTGTACTGTAATTGGGTATGGACGGGGTGAGAGCTGATTTGGGTCACCCTTGTTCTGTACAACCACCCAGAGCACCATGCAGAGTTTGGAGAAGGTGCAGGAATACCTTCAGATGCTTCCAGAAATTCCTTTTAACTTTGATTTTCCATTTTTAATTTATTATTTTCCTTTTAATTTTCCAAACATCCAAATTTGTTTCAGCCCTGGACATTGTCCTCTGCTCTGGCAAAGATAAGAAAGCAGTGGAGGACTTGGTTCCTGACTGGGTCTTTCTGAGGAAGGCATCAATGGAGACATTTTGCTTTCTGTGTCTTAGAATACAGAATTGGGCTCAAATTCCTCTGAGAATCTCACACTTTAGGGTGGATTATAATTGGGTATGGACAGGGTTTGGTCCAAGGCTTTGGTCACCCTTGTTCTGTACAACCAGCCCAGAGCACCATGCTGCTTTGGAGAAGGTGCAGGGATTCCTTCAGATGCTTCCAGAAATTCCTTTTAACTTTAATTTTCCTTTTTTTAATGCAATTTTTTTCCTTTTAGTTTTCCAAGCATCCAAATTTGTTTCAGCCCTGGACATTGTAATCTGCTCTGGCAAAGATAAGAAAGCAGTGGAGGCTTTGGTTCCTGACTGGGTCTTTCTGAGGAAGGCATCAATGGAGACATTTTGCTTGTTGTGTCTCAGCAGACAGCACTGGGCTCAAATTCCTCTGAGAATCTCACACTTTAGGGTGTACTGTAATTGGGTATGGACAGGGTAAGAGCTGGCTTTGGTCACCCTTGTTCTGTAGAACCAGCCCAGAGCACCATGCTGCTTTGGAGAAGGTGCAGGGATTCCTTCAGATGCTTCCAGAAATTCCTTTTAACTTTAATTTTCTTTTTCTAAATTTAATTTTTTTCCTTTTAATTTTCCAAACATCCAAATTTGTTTCATCCCTGGACATTGTCCTCTGCTCTGGCAAAGACAAGAAAGCAGTGAGTGTGGAGGATTTGTTTCCTGAGGAAGGCATCAATGGAGACCTTTTGCTTGCTGTGTCTTAGAATACAGCATGGGCTTAAATCCTTCTGAGAATCTCACACTTTAGGGTGTATTTTATTTGGGTTTTCCCCAGATGAAGGAAGGAAGGATGAATCCCAGCCTGGCACAGCAGCAAAGCACACAAAGATCTGGACAGCACATGCAGAGTGATGAAACAGGACAGCACATCTGGCTGGGAACAGCTAAAGAGGCTTTTGCATCATCATTCCCAACAGTGGCAGTGGCAGTCTGAGCAAATCTGGGCAGGGAAAGCAGAAAACTGAGCTGAACCTGGAGCAGGCTGGCTGAGATGCAATCCTGCTGCCAAGGGCTGGTGCTGATGGAGGAAGCCAGAGTGCAAATGAGCTGGCAGGCACTCCCTCAAACAGGACAAGCTGCCTGCTGCAGGCTGCGTGGAGCTGAGAGCAGGAGGAAGCTCTTGTCAGTGCTCAGGGCCCCTGGAACACTGGGTTCAGCTGTGAGTGCTGTAGGAATGTGCTCTTGTTGACAGAGTGACAAAACCATTTTTTGTTTCTTTAAAACGTAGAAGTTTCTCTTTTTGAGTAAGTGAAAAGGCATTTCATAGGACTCAGGGGACTTCACTTTAGGATAGCAAATTGGATAAGACCTAAAAAGTCTTATTTGAGCAATTTACTAGAAAAAGAAGAGAACAATGAAACTAATCACTTTTGTGAGGTATTTTATCAGGAGCAAGCACCTCCTGCACCTGAATCAGTTTTTCTCTGTAAAGAGTTTGTTATTTTGCCTTTTATTAAACCTTTTTGTTTCCAACACTGCCACAAGAGCCATCCTGCTGATTTTATGCCCTCTAAAGCAGCTGAGCTATCTTAAGTGTGAAACAGACCTCCAAAAGCTCATAAGACCTAACTCAAAGAAACTCCTATTTCAAGCTGCCAGCTCAGAAACAAAGGGGACAAACTACAGAGGGACCAGGCAAAACAACCCAGATGGTCAAACCTGGGGCATGTGATCTGCCAGGAGAGGCAGAGGGAGAGGATGATGAGGCACAGAGGTGGAGGGAAGGCATCACCTCTTCTGCTGGGCAAGAGGAGACTGAGAATGCCTTAGAGCAGTCTGTGACCTTTTGAAGTGCCAACACACCAGGGTGGCAGAGCCAAACTCTTGTCACTGATGCCAGACAGCACAGGAAGGGTCAACAAACACAAATTGGAGCTTAGGAGGTTCAAGTTGGGCATTAGAAAATATTCACTGCCCTTGGGCTCATTTCCAAGGGAGTTTATCCCCCAGAATTTACAGGATCCAGCTGCACAAAGCCCTGATTGTCCTGATCTGGTCCTGGGCTCATCCTGCTCCAGGGAGGGCTGGGCTGGAGAATTCCAAGGGTCTCTTTCCACCAGCACTTTTTGTTCCTGTGGCTCAGTTTCTCTGGGGGTTGCTTTCCCATGGATGTGCACTCTTCCCCTGGCTGCCACTCTCTCATGGAGGTGATTTTTTAACACCCTTGCAAGGCTTCCCACACGCTCTCCAGGCAAGATCTCCAGCCTGTCACATTAGACCTCAAAGAAGCTACTAGAACAATGTGGGATCACCAAGCCAGGCAAGGCCCATGGGAAGGTCCATGACAAGGACAAGGTGGGTCCATGACAAGGAGGGTCCATGACAAGGACAAAGAAGGTCCATGACAAGGACAAGGACAAGGACAAGGACAAGGACAAGGACAAGGACAAGGACAAGGACAAGGAAGGTCCATGACAAGGATAAGGAAAGTCCATAACAAGGAAGGTCCATGACAAGGACAAGGACAAGGACAAGGAGAGTCCATGACAAGGACAAAGAAGGTCCATGACAAGGACAAGGAAGGTCCATGACAAGGATAAGGAAGATCCATGGCAAGGACAAAGAAGGTCCATGACAAGGATAAGGAAGGTCCATGGCAAGGACAAAGAAGGTCCATGACAAGGACAAGGAAAGAAGGTCCATGACAAGGACAAGGAAGGTCCATGACAAGGACAAGGAAGGTCCATGACAAAGAGTGTCAATGACAAGGACAAAGAAGGTCCATGACAAGGACAAGGAAAGAAGGTCCATGACAAGGACAAGGAAGATCTAGGACAAGGACAGGGATGGTCCATGACAAGGACAGGGACGGTCCATGACAAGGACCAGGAGGGTCCATGACAAGGACAAGGAGGGTCCATGACAAGATGTCAAATATCCAAGTGGAAAGAAACACAGAAGGCTGTGATCTCCATCTGGGGGAGGGTGATGATGTTGGAGGCAGCCACCTGGAGGTTCCATGGGTGGGAGGAGAGCACCAAAGGCTGATGGAAAGGCCCCCAGACAGGCTGAGCAAGGTCCAACAGAACTCTGCCTCTCTCTGCGTGCTGATGGCACATCTGACATGAAGCAGGCTGGCACAAAGTTCACCAATCAGCCCCGTTTGAGCAAACCTGAGCTGGCACAAGAAGTTTATTCCAGCTCAGCTCCCTGAGTGGGGAGTGTGGATCACTGAGAGCCCTGCAGTCAGATTTAGCTATCACTGAACTGCAGTTGTAAATCACAACCTCCCATGGATGCCTTCCTTTCAGAAAAAACAAGCATCAAAGGATTCTCTCAGGAGCTTCCCCTCCTACTCCTTCTATCTCAGTTTTCAATTTGAGGGAAATCATTGTATGGTAATTTCTGCTCCCTCCTCTCAGTTCCTTCCATTAGGCTGATGCCTTTGGACACTGCTCCAGTGGCAGTGAATATGCAAATGCCACTTTGTTTGTCTTGCCTTGGGACAATGAAGGCTTTGAAATGTAGATGTGGGAGCTTCAATTTGTCTTGCTAAGAACCTACTTTCTCTTTAACTCTTATGTTTTTATACAATTCAATTGAAGGACTCTTTCACTCTCACTCCCAGCTAAGCCATTCACCCTCATTTAGACACAGTGTAATATATTTCATCTGGTCTCTGGTTTTGTTTGCTGAACTGCATCACAAATTAGGTGTTTTTAAAAGCTGTTTCATTCAGTCCTGGGCAGCATGAGAGCTGTCTGTTTTTTCCAGAATTACGCAAAGTGTAATATATATATATATAATAATATAATATTATAGTATAGTATAGTATAGTATAGTATAATATAATATATTATATATTTTTATTTATATAGTATATACTATATATAACACAGTATATACTATATATACTTTTATATATTTTATGTATATTTTCTACATACATTATTTATATATTCTATATTTATAATATATATTTTATATATTATATATTTCTATGCAAATATGTATTTAATATATTATATTTTTATATATTTAATACTAATATTAAATTTATTTTTATATATTATATATTTATATAGAAATATTATGTTATATTTTTACATATTTATACCATATAATATAGTATATATTATATTTATTTATAATATATAAAATATAGTATATATTATATATTTATACACCCTGTGCATCTTCAACTGTACATTACAGCTAAATACAGCTGAGAGATGCACAGGGTGTCCAGAGCCCTCCTGGTTTGCACATGAGGACATAGAATTGTCAAATCTCAATAAAGCCCAAGATCCTTTTAGCTCAGTGCTGTGTCCCTGACTCTGCCCAGGTGAAATCCCTAAGGGAGGTGACAGGAGTGAGCTGATTAGAGAATGAAGCCAGTCAAAGATGTAGCAGGAGGTTTTTGGGTTGTGCTTTGACCCCAGATGGCAAATAAACCCCCCAGAGCCTCTCACTCACCCCACACACACCCCCAGCAGGGAGGAGAATGGAAAAAATAAAAAATTCATGGGTTGAGATAAGAACAGATTAATAATTGAAACAAAATAAATGTAATCAACAATAATGATACTAATAATAGTAATGAAAAGGGGACAAAGGAATAAAATCCAACAAAAACCAGCAGTGCACAACACAATTACTTATCACCCACTACCCACAGCAATCATCAGCTCCTGGGCAGCTCCCCTCAGTTTATATCCTGTAAATGATGTTCTGAGGTGTGGAACATCCCTTTGGCCATTCAGGTCACCTGTCCCAGCTCTGCTCCTTCCCAGTTTCTTCAGCACCTGCTTGCTGGCAGAGCCTGGGAAAGAGAAAAGACTTTAATTTGAGGTAAGCACTGCTCAGAAACAGCTAAAAACGGGTGTGTAATCAACATTATAGAGATGACAGTTGGTGTTTGAGCAGGGTGAGCCCGGTGGCCCCTGTGGAAGAGCTGGGTGCAGAGGGGATGGAGGAATCTCTCCACAGGTGTGGTCCTTCCACATCTTCATTGTGAGCCCTCTCAGGGGTCCCAGCAGAGCCAGGGGAGCTTCAGGGTTGTCCTGAACACAACTCTGCCCTTTCTGCAGCTCCTTCTCCTCACAGGTTAATGGACACCCACTGCAGGGGCATTTCTGCTGCTCATTCCCAATGACCTGCTGGGAAATGCCAAGAATATTTGGGGTTTCACTCTTGGCTTTGAACCCCTTTCCTGATTCCTGTCCCAACCTGGCTCATGGTTTCAGTGCTGGCCTCATGGCCTGTGACCCCAGAGAGGCAGAATTCAGCCTCTCTTCTTTGCCCTACCATTGCCTGTTGCCTGATCCATCATCCCAAGATGTTCTGCTTTGTGGGCAGCTCCTCGAAAATGCTGGATTTGGGATTGTGAGTGACTGAAAACCCCAAATCACACATTGCACAGTTCTGTCACCACTCCTTGAGCCCCTCACAAGTTTAAATGAGCAGATTTCCAGTACAAGTCAGGACTGGGGAAAACAATTGCAACAGGAAGCAGAAAAAATCTGACAAGTAAAAACGGCTTTAAATTAACATACAATAGCAGATTCTTTCCAAAGATAATTTAGCAAAAGTTTTCATGAGGTTGTTATCTTTTAATTTCTTGATACATTTGTTCACTGTTGTTCCAAGTTCTCCAGGATTTAAGGATGCTTGGAACACATTCCTTAGAAGAAAAGGAAATGCTCGGTATCTCACAGTGAAATTACAAAACCTCTTAAATATACTTTCAAGAATAGAAACAGCCTTGTTAAAAGAATGAACTGCCAGTGCACTGAAGGGTGAAATGCAATAGGAAACTGACTTGATAAAAGGATAATTCCAGTAAATGAATAACACTTCCCTTGTATCACACAAAATACATAACGCTCAGCTGATAAAAATAGCAACGGCTGCGAATGTTCTGAGCAGCTTTTCTGGCAAACTCGGGTGGGAGCCTGTTGAGAAGAAGATTTACAATCAGTCCAGATGAGGAGTAAGAAGTGTCTTGATGCAAAGCAATCCTAGATGATCAGCAGAGCTAAAAAATGTTTCAAATAATGTCATTCTTGCTGTTGAAAATATTCATTCAATACTGTCTTAATGGAGGGGAGGGTGCAGGTGAGTGTACAGGGCCTGACACTGTGGATGGGATTCAGATCCTTTCTGGGGATGGGAAATTAAGGATCAGCCAGTGATCCAGCAAAACTTGGGCTCTGCTCATGCTCAGAGGAGGGAAAAGGCTCAGGGCAACTCACATGGCAATTCCCAGAGAGTGTTTGTCCTTCGTGAGCCTGATTCTGCCACCAGCCAGAAAGGGAGCCCAGAGCTCAGGTGGGGCCACTGGATGAGCTGAGGAAGCTCTGACAAAGAGCCCTGACCATGTCACACAGACACCACAGAATATCCTGGGCTGGACAGGACCCACAGGGATCACCCTGTGCAGCTCCTGCCCTGCCCAGACACCCCAAAAATCCCACCCAGGGCATCCCTGGTAGTGCTGTCCAAACCCTTCTGGAGCTCTGGTCAAGGCCAGGACCATTCCCTGGGGAGCCTGGGCAGTGCCCAGCACCCTCTGGGGGAAGAACCTTTCCCTGAGATCCAACCTAAACCTCCCTTGGCACAGCTTCATGTCAGGACCCCTCAGGAAGGATCCCTGGCTAAATGGCAAGTCTTGAAATGGATTATCCTTGCCAGAATTACCTTGAAGTTCTTGCCAGAAGGAATGGGGAGTGCCACCTTCACATCATGGCTGTAACTCTGATTTCAGGTGAATCTTGTCCTCTGCTCTTCCCTTTCTAATTGCCCTAAAATGAGGGAACTTGAGGCTCAGTGGAAAGCTGTGGATGGGATGTGCAGCACATCCTCAGCCCACACAGCTCCAGACACAGCCCAAAGTGCCAGAAACACCATTCCCCTGCTGCCTTCCCCTCAGGCTCTGAAGGTTCAGATCATGGTGACAAGTTGTGAGCACCCAAAGCCAGCTATGAACGTGGTCCCATGGTCACAGGAGTCTGAGCAGACCCGTTAATGCTGGACATTAACACTGATGGCCCTGCAGAGGAGGATGGTGTGGGAGCTGCCTGCCTGAATCACCACTGAGACTGACTCCAGTGAGTTCAGAACCATGGGATTAACCCATCCCACTAAGCACACCCCAAATGGAAAGTGTTTTCCAGATCCTGTGAAAATATTTGTATTTCAGTGGGGACCAATTTGTATTCCAGTGAGGACCAAGTTGTATTCCAGTGAGGACCAACATATTGATTTTAGAGGCTGGAGACATTAGGAATGAGCATGGCAAGTAAGGGGAACATTCAATCCTCCGACCTTGGAAGAGGTGTCCAGGTCCTGCAGTAAATCTCCATGGCCTGGTGCCCTCCAGGCACTCATGGGACAGTGGCCAACGCTCTGCCACACAGGGTGAGCACGGAGGCTGAAGTGAGGAAGATGAAGGCTCTGTCCCACCAGAAATGTCTCTTTCAGCACGGCCAACCTCTGCAAAACTCTTCCTCGAGCTGCTCCCTTGGTGGCAGAAGCAGCTGGAGCCCTTCTGAGGTCAGATAGTGGAATTTTAGCTGGAGGCATTTTTTGTCTCAACAGAGATGCCGCCAGTTTGTTCGGCTGAGAGATCTAAAGTGGAGGCCGCTGCAGCAGAAATCCACTTGCTTGGGCCAACCTCTGCCCACCCACCCACCCTGGAATGACTCCAACACACTCCCCTGGACCCCCCAGCTCTTGTTTAATCTTTAATGCACCTCCAGTCGCCCTGGGCTGGACAGCACAGCGAGATAGCAGTGATGATTAGCTGCTGACCCCTGGGCTGAGCTGGGCACTGGGAAACGCTGCTGACCCTGCGTCGATCCCGCCGTGTCCTGCGGGCAGGAGGAATCATTAGTGCTCCCATGGAGGGGCCTGCAGAGCCTCTCACTCTGCTGGCTGCAGGCACAGCAGACCTGTCCTACCTGTTCCTGCTGCCCTGGCTCCCCTTTGGGCTGCTCTGAGGTGTCTGGTGGAGTCAGGGATGGGGGAGGGATGCAGCAGTGTATGAGCCCCCCATCCTGCTCTCCCTGTGCCAAAGGGAACCAGCACAGCTGTCCTGCAAGAAACAACACCTCAGACATCCCTGCACTGCCCAGCCCCTGCCATCTGCTCCCAGCTTTGGTGCAGGGGTGGAAATACACACAGGGAGGGAAAGGATCAGGAGAAGCATGGCCCCACCAAAGAGGATCAGGAGAAGCATGGCCCCACCAAAGAGGAACTTCTCCAAAACTGGAGAAACCCAAGATGTGAGGTCAAGCATTTTTATATATGACAAAAGGTGGGGTTGACAATGACATCCTGCTCTCCCTGTGCCACCCAGCCTGTGCCAAAGGGAACCAGCACAGCTGTCGTGCAAGAAACAACACCTCAGACATCCCTGCACTGCCCAGCCCCTGCCATCTGCTCCCAGCTTTGGTGCTGGGATGGAAATACACACAGGGAGGGAAAATGATCAGGAGAAGCATGGCCCCACCAAAGAGGATCAGGAGAAGCATGACCTCCCCAAAGAGGAACTTCTCCAAAACTGGAGAAAGCCAAGATGTGAGGTCAAGCATCATTATATGTGACAAAAGGTGGGGTTGACAATGACATCCTGCTCTCCCTGTGCCAAAAGGAGCCAGCACAGCAGCCCCTGCAAGAAACAGCACCTCAGAGATCCCTGAAGACACCTGCACTGCCCAGCCCCTGCCATCTGCACCCAGCTTTGGTGCTGGGATGGAAATACAGGGAGGGAAAAGGATCAGGAGAGCCATGGCCCAACCAAAGAGGAACTTCTCCAAAACTGGAGAAAGCCAAGATGTGGGGTCAAGCATCATTATATGTGACAAAAGGTGGGGTTGACAATGACAGTGAGGGAGCTCAGATCAGACAAGGCAACAGAAAATAGCAAAAGGAACAGATGTTATGGTCAATGAAATGAGATAAGGGAACTTGAAGGGAACATGAAATAAGGGAACTTCTCTCTTTCTAGTGAACAAAAGGAACATTTGGGACAATAAGAGAAGGGGTTGAGAACCCAACTGTAGAAGAAGAAACTAGAAAGAAAATTAAGATATGAGGGACCTTAAAGATAACTGTGATCATGTCCTATGGACTGGACAACAACAGAGCAAAGGCTTCCCCTTATTTTAAATTAATCCTTAGATAATTGAAAAGAATAGTTTTATACTAATAAGCAATTATTATTTATAATATTAAATAATTTCTATTTTAAAATTACATCCTAAATAAGCTAAAGATGAATTTCCCTAAGGGAAATTATTTCTCTAAGAGCAAGCAATGAGATAAACATTACTGAGAATGTGTTTTGTGCAGGTTCTATGCAGGGTACTGCTCTGGGTGGGGATCACACCTCAGTTGTGATATGAGAATAGCCTAACACGGCAGGAAGAAATTCCCCAACTGAAAATATCATTCCAAACACCAGTGCAGGGGCCTGGAGGAGCAAGGACTTTGTTGTGAGAGATTTACTGAAGTCGTGCGTGGCAGCATCAACATCAGTGACACCCAAATGAGTTAATTGGCTGCTGAGACAGAAATAAATGAATACCTGGAAATGGTCCTGAGACAGAAATGAATACCTGGAAATGGTCCTGCCCACATCAGCCTCAGGCACACAGGCCTGGCAAGACAGGAGAACATTTCCAGCAGGTGTCAGACCCAGGAGAGGACACATCCAACAAGGTGAGAGCCCATCCCAGGGCAAAACTGAGCCTCTGAGGATATGCAGGACACAGCCTCTGATTCACTCAATAATCTTGGGGTTCTCCCCACTCAGTCCTGCTGAGATCAATGCCACATCTATGTTGTCTCCCACAGGAAAACCAGAAGGTGCAAATCCCATGAGATAAGTGTGGCATGGGTGCTTCTCCAGGTATGTGGTTTACAATTGCTTCTGCTCCGAGTTGAGACAAGTTTGGTGTCTCATATCCTTCACAAATCAGTTTCTGAGCTGCAGGAGTTGCAGTGGCAGCTGATATTGTGAAGTCAGGGCAGAAGCAAGTGTGTTGCTCTAGTAGAAGTCATTCAGGGTTTCTGTGCCCATCACTGGAAATTTCTTTCTGTCACAAAGACAGCGAGAGGCATTTCCATAAAGCAACTTCAGCAGGACATTCAGTTCTGTTTTAGGTGTTGGGTGGGGGTTCTTTTCTCTAACTGGAATGACAGAAATTGCCTAGATAACTGTAGAAACTCTTTCCCTGTTATCTCTGCTCAAGCCACAGGCTTGTCTTATCTCTCCCACAATACCACACTATGAGCTCCCTGTACTTCTCACCCCTTCCCTATATTTTTGCTTTTCAATATGTCCTGAGGAATCCAATCAAGGCTTCTGCAGGAATTTGCAGCAGCACATTCCTTTTCCATCATCATCTGCACTTTTGAGAAAAGCTCTTCTCTTATATATATCTCTCCTGACAGAATATGAAACCACAAGTATTTTAAGCTGAGACAAAGAAGGCAGAGAGGGCTGTAATCCAACCTGACAGCAAGGTTATTAATTGGGCAAGGAGAGGTTGAGCAGAGATTGCTCAGAGATCTAAGAAATGGCAGAAATGTTGGGAGGGGGCTCTCAGGTGGTTCTGGGCACTGTGGATGGGCTGCAGAGCCTCTCTCACCCTCAGGACACCCAGCAGTCCCCAAAGGCAAAGGTGGGAGCAGAGATAGGGAGACCACACAGGGCTGGAGTGCACCCAGTCCCAGCATCTGTTTTCCTTCAGAGCCTGCTCTGTCTTTGATCCAGGGGAAAAGGGGGCAGGAACTCTTTGCAGGATGTCTTGGAGGGATTTTGAGCAGTACAGGGCCCTTTTCCTGACAGTGCTCAGTGCTCTCTGGGAGCAGGTTTAGGCTCTGGGGCAGGTTCAGGATCTGGGGCAGGTTTAGGATCTGGGGCAGGTTTAGGATCCAGGGCAGGTTTAGGATCTGAGGCAGGTTTAGGATTTGGGAGCAGGTTTAGGATCTGGGGCAGGTTTAGGATCTGGGGGCAGGTTTAGGATCCAGGGCAAGTTTAGGATCTGGGGACAGGTTCAGGATCTGAGGGAAGGTTTAGGATCTGGGTGCAGGTTGTGCCATCATTGTCTGGGTCAGGATCTCCATATCTGGAGAAGCACCCATACCACATTTATCTCATGGGATTTGCACCTTCTGCTTTCCTGTGCAAGACAACATAGATGTGGCATTTGCTTGTTTAAAATCTCATTTCCTGATTATTTAAAATATTATTTCCCAGTATCTCAGACATATTTTCATGTGAAGTCTTGTCTTTCCATCTGGATCTGTGCTCCCAGTAAAGGAGGGATATTTGTTGTAACTCCTTTTGGGCTTGCTTTGCTAACTGATACAACAAGTTGTTCCAATGCTCAGCCTCAGATTTTGATACTGGAAGACACTGAACACCTGTAAAACAAAAATTGTTCCACTTCTCAACCTCTGATTTTGATTTTGTCACAGGTGATGGAGAAATAAGGCTAGGAACCTGGTGAAGAAGATATTGAAGGGTCTGCAGGGTGCTGGCATAGCATGGATGGTCCTCAACCATGATATTTAAATAATTTGGTTGTGATGTAATCCAAAGCTTTCTTTAAAACTTGCTTCTGTTTTTTATTACACAAGATTATTTGGGTCTTCTGCAACTTTTGCTGATAATAATTTACACCAGTCCCATTACCCATAGGAACAAACCCTGCCATAAATGTCCCTATTCGAGAATAATTCCCCTGCAATTTCTTTATCAGTCTCATTTATATTGATTTGCTATGAACAATCTTCATTTTGGATTTTTAAAACAGAATATGTTTAATGCTGTCACTTCGTCAAATGAATGACAGAAAATATCCTTCATACCTAGAAAAAAGCAGCACATCCCTCTTAATTGATCAAAGAGGGAGATAAATGGCAGACCTGGAAGAAAGAGACTTCCAGGATCTGTTTATTCTAACAGGGAATGGACAATGTGAGGCAGCAGTTTGCAGCTGAGGCTGCACAGATTTATATTCTATCTCCTGTCAGCTTTTCCATCATCTCCTGGGCATCAGTGAAACCAGCCCATGATTCCACAGGACGTCTTCCCCTCCTCCTCACTTCTCCAGTAACCCAAGGTTTGTTAAACATCATTGCTAATGACCCCAGGCTTCCCAGACATCTCCTTTTAACTTCACAGCAGCAAATTACTTGGCCCAAAAACACAGGAGACCTGATAGGCCAAGGAACCCAAACACCATCACTGTGGGTAAATAATCTCCATATTGCATCCTACTTTGGCACAAACACAGGCACAGCAAATGATCAGAATTGTGTTTTTCCTTTCTCTGAGGTTCAGAGAATGTGAAACCCAGAAATATTCTTGGGAAGAATCGTGCCTTGCTTTTCTCTGTGAAGAGAAATGTGGGGCTGCACACTTGGGCCTGGTAGGCCAAGGAAACAAAACACCATCACTGTGGGTAAATAATCTCCATATTGCATTCAACTTTGGAACAAACACAGGTACAGAAAATGAGATAAAAATATTCTTGGGAAGAATTGTGCCTTGCTTTTCTCCATGAAGACAAATGGGGGGCTGCACACTTGGCCATGATAGGCCAAGAAAACAAAACCCCATCACTTTGGGTAAACAATCTCCATATTGCATTCTACTTTGGCATAAAAACAGGCACAGTAAATGATAATAATTGTTATTCCTTTCTCTGAGGTTCAGAGAATGTGAAACCCAGAAATATTCTTGGGAAGAATCATGCCTTGCTTTTCTCTGTGAAGAGAAATGTGGGGCTGCACACTTGGGCCTGGTAGGCCAAGGAAACAAAACACCATCACTGTGGGTAAATAATCTCCATATTGCATCCTACTTTGGCACAAACACAGGCACAACAAATGATAAGAATTGCTTTTCCTTTCTCTGAGGTTCAGAGAATGTGAAACCCAGAAATATTCTTGGGAAGAATCGTGCCTCACTTTTCTCTGTGAAGAGAAATGTGACAAGAGGTGACATTGGAGTTTTGCCTTAGAGGATACCAGGGTGGCCCGCCCTGCTCATCCCCAAACCTCTGCTTGGGTGGGGTGTTGTGTTATCTCTGTAAAAGCAGCCCAGTGGGACATGTCACTGTCTGTCTCACAGAAATCTCATTTTTGACCTTGGGCTACGAGCCCCAGACTGAAGCTCCTGTTCAAACCTGACCCAGCTCCCTCCAGAGCCGAAACGTGAGCCCAGCTCTGGCTCCTGACGTGTGTCACCCCCTCCTGCAGCCCCCCCATCCTTCCTGGGGCCAGGAGGGAGCCGAGCCCCCCGTGCTCCCAACACCTGCACGGGCTGGGGCTCCCAAAGCCCCTGGGCACTCGTGGGGAGCAGCTCGGCTCAGGGGCGGGAAATGCGCTTAAGGAGATTTTTTTTTTTTAAGAAAAAAACCCTAAAATGTGCTGGTTTCAGGTGACCTCAGGGTGTTTTTAGATAGCAGGGAGGGGATCCTTCTCCCCCTCTCCCAAGTCAGTAACACAAAAGTCACAGCCTGGATCAGTACAAGCTGGTGATCTTTATTTCCCTGAATTCCATGGTGCTGGGATTGTCCAAGACCAGTACAAGATGGTGATCTTTATTTCCTTGTATTCCATGGTGCTGGGATTGTCCAAGATCAGTACAAGTCACTGGTCTTTATTTCCCTGTATTCCATGGTGCTGGGATTGTCCAAGATCTGTACAAGTTACTGATATTTATTTCCCTGTATTCCATGCTGCTGGGATTGTCCAGGCAAACAGGCAGGTCTGTCCTGACCTCTCCTTTCCCAACCATGTTTCCCACCTCATCTGCACTCATGTCCTGGCTCCTGCCCTCCCTGGGGATCTGTTGTCTCCTTAGCTGGGTGATGCTGCAGTTCCTTTAGCCAAGTGGAACTTGCTGCTCTTTTTCTTTCCCTCTATTTCCTCCCCTCCATCTCCAGACCTGCAGAATTCAGGGAGTGGATGAAACACCAGGAGAACTTAGAGAGAGGAAGACCAAAACAAGCTTGATTTTGGACAGCAGCTGAGGTACTCAAAAATGGACAAGTACCTGTTTCCATCTCCCAGCTCTGATGGGAACAGGAGTCACTTTGAGAGTATTGACACCAACCCTACTGACAGCTCTTCCCAACTCCCAAAAACCTGGAGATAAGAGCCCTGCAGAATGGTGTGAACATAGCTGTGGCCAAACCAGGAGCTGGGAGACCCCCAGCAATCCTCTTTTTCCTTTTTCCAGCTGCCTGTGAGTGAGATCTGGCTGCAGCCCTGCCTGCCCTGCTCACCCCAGCCATGCCCCCGTGCTCCCAAGGTATTTTTGTGCTGGAGTTTGCCTGGGGCAGTGCAATGCCATGAATAACTTCCCTGCTAAAAGCAAGAGGGGATGGAGAAATGGAAGAGGCAGGTGGGGTTTTGGCAAGAGCAGCACAGAGGGAAAGATAAAGAATTTGGGTTGAGCTGAAGGTGGGGGAGGGAACAGAAACTGCATAAAAAACAAGGGGAGGTAAAGGACTTTGGAGAAAAGCCAAATGAGAGCAGGCTGCAGGCAAGAAGGTGGAATTGAGGCAACACCAGGGCATGGATTTGTGTGTCTACAACAGGGTCAGATCCATGGCAGGGCCAGCAGGTGATCAGAGCAACTGATTTAATGGGCAAGAGCTGAATCCAAGACCTCATGGAGACATTTCAGCAGTGCAGGGTTGTCTTGCCCAATTCTCCATCCTGCCCATCCATGGAGTTGTGTCCCCAGACCCACCAGGGTGAGAAGGAGACAGAAAAACTCTGCAGAGGAAACACCTGGGGGGATGTGGGGTGGGATGGGGGAGGCACAGCAGAGCTGATCAGCATTTTTCTACAGCCATCCACAATTTTTCTGCATAAGCACAGGTCTGTGGAGGTGCAAAGCAGTGGAAATGTGAGAATCTCACTCCCCATCACGTGGCACTGCACCTGGTGCTGCAGCAAATGGCTTCTGGCTCAGCACATGCTGGGCCTGGGATCCACCAGCCAAAAATCCACTCCCAGCTGCTTGTAGGGCTGTAGGAAAGCAGTTGGCAGCAGATGGAGCAAAGGTGATAAAATCTAAGGGTTGTGTTGTACATTCAGCTAAAAGCTGAATCCCTCTAGGTAGAATATCTGCAAAGGGCCAGCAGCTGAACACTTTTAATGTGCCATTTTTGGGACATTTTCCTTGGACTTTGGGAGTTATTTCTGCATCCAAAATGTTTCACCAACAAATATTGGTGACATCATCAAGATCTGGTGGATCTGAGGCATCAGGTTCGACAGACCTGATATCCACTAACCAAGACAAAAAGGAGAAGAATCTCCAAAATCCTCTGGAAAACATTCGTAACCCTGGGTTAAAAAAGAGCAGAGAAATGTAATTTCAGTGGGAAAATACCTTACTAGGAAATTAAGATTGTCAGGAAGTGCAGAAAACTTGGGATGTGAACAAAAGGCACACAAAGATTTCAGCAATTGATATTTTGATGGGTAGTTTCTGCCTCATGTGGCTGCCAAGATGTTTTACCTATAGCCATTAATATTTCAAATTGCTGGATCACAGGGGATGCTGTCACTGACATCTTTTCTGAAAAATTCCTTTGCCTGGATTTTTCCTGTTGAGAAGCTGGGAAGCTTCAGCTTCTCCACATTTTGCTACTTCAGAATGTGATGTGGAGAATTGTTTACCCAGCATATGATTTGCTTTTAATTAATGGCCAATCACAGCCAGCTGGGTCAGACTCTCTGAGTCTGTCATGAGATTTTATTATTCATTCCTTTCCAGCTTTCTGATGAAATCCTTTCTCTCTATTTCTTTAGTATAGTTTTTGTATATAGTATAATATAATATAATATAATATAATATAATATAATATAATATAATATAATATAATATAATATAATATAATATAATATAATACTATATTCTATTATATAATGTAATATAGTATAAATATATTATATATAAAATTATATATACAATATATAATATAATAAATTATAATACTATATAATATTATATAGTATATATTATATATAACCGTAAATAATATAATTATAATTATGTAAAATGATATTATTATATTATATTATATTATATTATATTATATTATATTAATTATATTATCAGCCTTCTGAAACATGGAGTCAATTCTCATCTCTCCCCTCATCCTGGGTCCCTCAAGCACCACCACAGGATGCTGACAGGAGAGTGTTGTTTGTCTGGGACCTGGCAGAGCTGATCCCTCCAAACTTTCATCCCAGGTTTCCATCAAAGGCTGGAAGCCAGAGCCAGGCCAGGCCCAGCAAAGCTTGCAGGAGGTTTCCTGCATTTCAAAAATGAGACCTGGCAGAAACTTTTACCCAAAGCCCTTCAGACAAGTGCAGAAGGAAGGCATTAGCAAACACAGCACAGGTTGCAGAGGCCACTGTCCCAGGCACAGCTGTGGGATTTAAAACTTGTATAAGCTGGGAAAAAGTAAAGTGGAGTTCATTTGTCCTAAACCTTTAATGCACCTCCTGCCTGGGAGGTGCCTCCTTCTCCTGGGCTCACTCAGATTTGCAGCTTGAGACACCCAGGGTTAGGCTGGAAGCCACAGAAATGGTCAGGTTTAGAAAAGAGGAGCCTGAGCACACACAGATACAGGGCCAGGGATGTGTCCTTGGGTCACAGCACAACCCAGGGCACAGAAAAGGTTCAGCACAGGGAGCAGAGGGTGGGCACAGGGATCCCAGCCAGATTTCACCCCCACAGGTCAGAGCAGCAGCCTCAGGCTGAGAATGGGGACAGTGGTGAGGGACACACAGCTCACACTTTGCTGCTGTGTTGGATTTACACAATAATTTAGATGCAGTTGTGGAGGAGAGGGAAAATTGCCCCCCAGTGATGACATCAAACTGGATTATGATTTGTGCTGTTTATTAAATGTTTCCATGGAGCTGCTTGCCCCCAGAGCTATGGTACTTTGGTCTTTCTTGATGCTGCTGAGAGAAGGAACCTGGCTGGGAAGACACTGATGTGTCCATAAAAGACATTTCCAGCATTTCCTATATTTAAGGTATGACTTGCAAACCACCTTGTGTTTTCTCACAGAACCACAGAAATATTTTGGTTGGAAGGGACCTTAAAAACCTTTCTGTGTCCAGGGTCCTGCTGCTCTGCTGTGACTTTAGAGAGCTCCCTGGAGTCCCCAGTGCCTGGGGAGGAGGTGGCAGGAATGGCTGGGAGCTGTCCCAGCCCAGCACATGTCCCAAACACAGGACCCAGCCCCAAAGTCCTGATTTCCTGCACACAGCAAGGCCAGGGATTTTCAGCGTGGGATTTTCCTGCCCAAATGAGCAGGGATCCCTCTGGCCTGCTCTGCCAGGAGCTCTTTCCCATGACACTTTAATCCCACTGGGACAGTCACAAGCAGCACCAGGAGGTTTCACTGCAGGACTCACACAACCCCTTCCACCCAACACCACGAAGAAAACAAATTCCTCACATCACCCTTCTGCCAGGAACAGATGAGCTCCCCTGGGCGGGCATTGGCACTGACAGTGGAGAGCCCCTGGGCTGGCACTGAAACTGGAGAGTGCCCTGGTGTGGCACTGGCACCGGAGAGCCCCTGGGCTGGCACTGAAACTGGAGAGTGCCCTGGTGTGGCACTGGCACTGGAGAGCCCCTGGGCTGGCACTGCAGAGCCCCTGGTGTGGCACTGACACTGCAGCATGGGGCCAGTCCATCATCTCCAGTCCCTGGTGTAGCACTTACATTGGAGAGCCCCTGGGCTGGCACTGGAGGGTCTCTGGGCTGGAATTGGCACTGAAGGTCCCTGGGCTGGCACTGGAAAGCCTCTGGTGTGGCACTGACACTGGAGAGCCCCTGGTGTGGCACTGGCACTGCAGCATGAGACTAGTCCATTATCTCCAGTCCCTGGGATGGCACTGGAGTGCCCTGGGCTGGCACTGACACTGGAGGGTGCCCTGGTGTGGCACTGGCACTGCAGAGCTCCTGGGCTGGCACTGCAGAGCTCCTGGGCTGGCACTGGAGGGTTCCTGGGCTGGCATTGGCACTGGAGAGGGCCCTGGTGTGGCACTGGCACTGGAAAACCACTGGGCTGGCACTGAAGAGCCCCTGGTGTGGCACTGGCACTGGAGAGCCCCTGGGCTGGCACTCTCACTGCAGCATGAGACCAGTCCATTATCTCCAGTCCCTGGGATGGCACTGGAGGGCCCCTGGGCTGGTACTGGAGGGCCCCTGGGCTGGCACTGACACTGGAGAGCCCCTGGGCTGACATTGGTACTGGAGAGTGCCCTGGTGTGGCTCTGACACTGGAAAACCACTGGGCTGACACTGGAGAGCCCCTGGTGTGGCACTGACACTGGAGAGCCCCTGGTGTGGCACTGGCCCTGGAGAGCCCCTGGGCTGGCACTCTCACTGCAGCATGAGACCAGTCCATTATCTCCAGTCCCTGGGATGGCACTGGAGAGCTCCTGGGCTGGTACTGACACTGGAGAGCTCCTGGGCTGGCACTGACACTGGAGAGCTCCTGGGCTGGCACTGGAGAGCCCCTGGGCTGGCACTGTCATGCAGCATGTGCTGCAGTCCCTCATCCCTCCCTGCAAAGACTGAGCTGGGGCTCCCCAGCTCCCCTGGAGAACCTGCAGAGCACAGGGCACCTTGCAGTCGTGTGTTTGAGGCACAACAACCTGCCCCAGTTCCATCAGGCCAGGTGCCAGGCTGCACAAGCTGTCACACCCACACATGTGGCACAGCCAAAGGATAAAGAAGCATTCCTCATTTTGCTGCCCCAGGAAAGGTGCCACTGACATGTCCTGGATGACATGTCAGTTTGGATCCTTTTGGAGCTCACCAGAGTCACGTTTGCTCAAGGCAAAACCACCTGAGCTCACATTTCCTCAAGGCAAAACCACCTGATCTCAGCCCAGCTGTGTGGGCAGGAGTGGGCATTCCCAGTTATCTCCTCCACAGGGTGTGTGAAAAGGAGAATTACAGGAACAACACCACTGTGACTGTGGAGGAATGGAGTGAATCAAAGGGATTCCCCAGGGGTGCTCCCTGAAAGGCAGACATGAGCTTTCTTAAAAAACAACAGGTATTTATTGACTGACAAGAACACAGCAAAGCAGACACTTGTGCAACACTGGACAACACATTATAATCAAATGAATATATAAAAATTAACACAAGGTACAAGCAGGACTGAAATGCAACTTAAACCCCATAGCACCACTTTCTTTCTAGAGGAAATACAAGAAATATAAATAACACCCACACTTCTTGTCACACAAGTTGAACATCTTGAGGTAGACAAAATCTTTCTTTCCCTTAAAGCACAGACTTTTTTTTTTTTCCAAGTGACATCTTTATTATTTGGCTGAAATTGGTCTCCAGGTCTGACATGAGGTGCAGAGTGACACTTGCAGGAGAACCTGTGGGATGGATGGATGGATGGATGGATGGATGGATGATGGATGGATGGATGGATGGATGGATGGATGGATGGATGGATGGATGGATGGATGATGGATGGATGATGGATGGATGATGGATAGATGGATGGATGGATGGATGGATGGATGGATGGATGGATGGATGGATGGATGGATGATGGATGGAGGGATGATGGATGATGGATGGATGATGGATGGATGATGGATGGATGGATGGATGATGGATGGATGATGGATGATGGATGGATGGATGGATGGATGGATGGATGGATGGATGGATGGATGATGGATGGATGGATGGATGGATGGATGGATGGATGGATGATGGATGGAGGGATGATGGATGATGGATGGATGATGGATGGATGATGGATGGATGGATGGATGATGGATGGATGATGGATGATGGATAGAGGGATGATGGATGGATGATGGATGGATGATGGATGGATGATGGATGGATGAAGGGATGGATGGATGATGGATGGATGATGGATGGATGATGGATGGATGCATGGATGGATGGATGGATGATGGATGATGGATGGATGATGGATGGATGGATGATGGATGGATGGATGGATGGAGGATGGATGGATGGATGATGGATGGATGATGGATGGATGGGTGGATGGTGGATTTCTATTTCCCCCATACAACAGACATGCTGGATCCATGACTACCAAGCCCAGCAATGCAACACACCAGGAGAGGTAATAAAAGCTGGATTAGGAAGTCCACAGAGGGACAGGGACAGGGACAGGGACTAACCTGTGTGAGCAGTGTCGCCCCTGTGTGTGCAGTGAGGACCCTGGTTTGGAGCTATGGCTGTCCCAGGTTATCTGGATCTTAAGTGCAGAAGAAAAATTTCAGTCCAAACCAAAACACTCCCAGCAAAGCCTGTGCAGCTCAGACATCAGTAGTCAATAAGGTACATTTGCACTTGGAAAAAGAGGGTTTTTTTATAGGCAGGGTGTGAGATTTCAGCTTTATTGCTGAGGAGATTTCTTTGTCAAGACCTAATGCAATCCCCTTGTCATTCCAGTCATTTACACATATACCCAAATCCACAGGATTTGCAGTACATTGTAAGGTGTGTGGCACAGCTAAAAAGTCCAAATGGACTTCCAGATCTCCACAGCCCAGATCTCCAGGAGGTGGCAGAAGAGCTTTGCTCAAGGTGATGCTTGGTCTTGGTTCAGAGCAAAATGCAATTCAAGCCTA
This sequence comes from Setophaga petechia, assembly GCA_024362935.1. Classification (NCBI taxonomy): domain Eukaryota; kingdom Metazoa; phylum Chordata; class Aves; order Passeriformes; family Parulidae; genus Setophaga; species Setophaga petechia. Next base: position 5,575,036 of record JANCRA010000044.1, on the reverse strand, counting down.
AGAATACTGAGGCCCAAATAGACTCGAGTTTTTCTCCTCGCCCCCACTGCTGTCAGTTGAATTAAATACATTTTGAAATATCAACCCAACAAAACAGCCCTGAACAACTGAATGAAATAAAAACCTCAAAGCCACCACAATATCTGTCCCAAGCAAACTTTGTCCCTCCCTTATCCATGGCACCATCTCTAAAAAACTCAGTGCTGAAGGACACCAAAAGGATTGACATCAGTGTTGCCTCAAACTAAAACTGTGCTCAGGTCTTTTCCCAATCCTCAAATTGGGCATTTGTGATTATTTATTTATTTCCCATCAATGTTCACCATTTGGTTTCCAGCCCTTGAGGGGGCTGGACAGGAAGATTTGCAGCAGTGCCAGGAGGGGCTGAAGGGGGCTCTGAGTTAACCAGAGCAAAGCTGGGGACATCAGATGTCCTTGTCCAGACCTGGTTTAACAGTGAACAGCCCAAATTCACTCCAGCCCAATGCTAAACCTCCACATCCCACTGAGCCCAAACCCACCCCAGGGTACCAGAGAATGAACCATCTCTTCCTCAGATCTTCTCCAGCAGCTCTAAGCCACACAGGACAAAGAATTTCCAAAAGTCCCCTTTGGTACATGAAGAAACTTAATTTCCCCTGAAATTTGGTTTTGTCCAGTTCTTATTCAGCAATTCCTAAGCAGCTTTGATAAGAACAAGAGGACAGAGTGGTGCCTCCTCCATTTGCTCCCCAAGGAATGGGATCCAGCTCTTTCCACTGAGCCACAGTCCCTGTTTAAATGGGAGTGATCCATGAAATGGCATGGGATCCCAAAGGACCCTCCCAAATTGGGGAATTCCCTTCCTCTCTGGTGCTGGACAAGGCTGGAGGTCAGTGGGGCAGAGGGTTGGGGATCAATAGTTCAGCCAGAGCAAGTTCCCTGCTCATTTCACCCACGATGCCAATTTTAGCTTATTTGGAAGCTCTTTCATTGAGTGCTCAAAACTGAGACTCGTGGGAAGATTTCAACTCCAAAAGGATTAAAAGCAACATATAAATAATGGTTCTGCTCTTGGGTATTTAGGAGGTAAAAAAAAAGTAAGGCTAATTAAGCCTAATTTGCAGTATTATGTCTGTCATAAACTCTTTAATTCAGTTCAAGTCAACTTGAGCCAGAAAAGGGATAAAAAGGAATAAGCCCTTTAAAAGACCCATAGCTGGTGAGAGGGAAGTGGCCTCCAAGCAGCCAGTTAATGGCTTGATCTGCTCTGAGACTGCTCTGTGCCAGCACTGGAGGGAGCAGAAGTCAAAAACAGTTGTAAAAACCAAAAGGGCAACAAAGTCAAGGTAAAGAGTGTGTGAGCACACACACTTCACTGCAGGGAATTGCTCAGAGCAGCTGTAATGAGTGGCTGAGCTGCCCCACTCCTGCAGATCCACACAGGCAGACCCCACACCCCTGAGGAGAGCTCCATCCTACTGGAATTCAGCCCAATTCCACCTGTGGATGAGCCCATCTCATCCAAAACCAGCATCTTCACCCCTTACACTGCCAGTGAATTTGGATTTGAGCTTTAGGATTCCAACATTCTTTGCAGCACCAGCCCATCTCCACTCTGGCTGGTTTGTACCCAGAGTAAATACAGCAGGTTTGTTACCTCAGAGACAATCCAGAGCTGCTGCAGGATCAACCAGGAAAACCCTGGAGCAGGAAAATGCACTGTCAGAGAGCTGGACACCCAGAGGGGCTGTGCTCCACCTCCAGTTACCTGGTGGCCAGGTGAGGGGGTGCCTATACCATTCCCAAAACTGCTCCCTAAATCAGCCAAAGGAACTGGACAGGCTGGGTCTGGTGTGTTCAGCTAAAAGTCAAAGGGAAAAACAAGATTTAAAGTCAGAGGCTCATGACTCTGTAACAGCCTGTGCTCTTTTCCCTGGGTCACCTTCCCTCATGTCTGCAGGGACTGGACATACCCAGGGCTTGGACATACCCAACTTCTCAGGGCACGGATTGTCACCCATGATTTGCACATTTTTCAGATGCCCCAGTTCCCATGGCTCCTAACTGCCTTTCAGAGGCTTTACCTGCCATTGGCACAGGGCAGGACTGTGGGATGTGACAAACCTCAGGCACCAGGCAGAGTGTGCTGCACATAGGACAAAAAGGTGATTGATTGATTGATTGATTGATTCATTGATTCATTGATTGACTGGGGAGGAGGAGGAGGAGGAAGAGTGATGCATAACTGGCACCATCACCCTGGATCACCACCAATAAACACCCCCTGGGAGGCCACGTGCTGCAGAGGGGTGACTTCACAGCCCTCAGCTGAGTTCCCATGGCTCAAACACTGTCACTGCAGCAATTCCAGGTGACCTGGAACAGCAAGGTTAAAATGCACCTGGAGTCCAATATCCAAACTACAGACCTGGGAGGTGATGGACGTGAGCTCCCTTTGTAAACTGGTACTTCTGAGGCACATTTCTTGAGCCAAAATGAGATTATTCAGCAGTGTGTTGGTGAGCTGGCAGCAGAAAGGGTTCAGCCAGCTGGCACTGGCATTCCCCACTGCCAGAGTCCTTCTGCCCTGGTGCAGGAGACAGCTGGCTCTGCCACACCTGGGCCAGTCTCTGGTTGTTGCCCTTAATTTTCTTTTCTGCAGGATGCAGGGCACGAGCCCTCAGTGTCCCAGCATCCCCACCCCAATGCATCTCCAGGAGTGCATCTGAGGGGTGCAGAAGGAGGATCTTCCCACAGAGGTGAGTACAAGTTTGAACTTGAAGGACATCTGTGGCTGCATCAGGGTTTCTGCTGTCCCCACATCCCCCCTGTTCTCTGTCCCTCCTTCCTGACCCCATACCCGACAAAAAACCTCTGATTTTCCCCCCTCATGCTCCAGCCTGGGCTCTCCCCAGGCTGGAGCATCTCAACTCAAGGCTGGAGCATCTCAACTCAAGGCTGGAGCATCTCAATGCTGAGGTTGGAGCATCTCAACTCAAGGCTGGAGCACCTCAATTCTGAGGCTGGAGAAACTCAGTCCGAGGCTGGAGCATCTCAACCCAAGGTTGGAGTGTCTCACGCCGAGGTTGGAGCATCTCAATGCCCAGGCTGGAGCATCTCAACCTGAGGCTAGAGCATCTCAACGCTGAGGTTTGGGCATCTCAACACCAAGGCTGGAGCATCTCATACCAAGGCTGGAGGATCTCAACACCCAGGCTGGAGCATCTCAATGCTGAGGTTTGGGCATCTCAACGCCCAGGCTGGAGCATCTCAACCTGAGGCTGGAGCATCTCAACCCAAGGCTGGAGCATCTCAATGCTGAGGTTGGAGCATCTCGAAGCTGAGGCTGTAGCATCCCAACGCCAAGGTTGGAGTAGCACAGCACTCATTTGGTGCTCGCCTTTGCCCTGACCCCACAGCAGAGAGCCATGTACCTGTCCCCCTGCTGCTCCCCTGGACTCGCCTCGCCCCTCGGGGCTGCACCTACTGCTTGCAGCTGTAGACCACCTCCTCCTGCATGCACTGCTGGCACTCCACGTAGCAGCACCACTGCACCTGGCAGTGGCACGAGAAGGTGACCAGGCGGCTCTGGGTGTTGTAGCCCCGGCCGCAGCACATGCTGTCGCAGTTGCCCTCGCGGGAGCAGGTCCTGCCCGCGGTGCCCAGGGAGTATTTGCTGGGCCTGCAGAAGCTGGGCGAGTCCTCCACGTACACCAGGTCGGTGGGGCGCGGCAGGGCGGGCTGCTTGCCCGAGTGGCCGTGTCTGTGTGGCCCTGCCAGCTCCGAGTGTCCCACGGCGTCGTTGGTGGTGCTGAAGACCTTGACGGCGTCGTCGTAGCGCAGCTTCAGGAGCCGCCCGATCTCGTGGAAGGGCGAGAGCTGCTTCCAGCACGTCCGCACCGCGCACGAGCCCGACACGCCGTGGCACTTGCAGGTGGTTTTGAGGCCATTCTTCACTGCCTGGTGAGGAAGAAGAGTGGTGGTTATTACCTGCTAGGGCTTAGTTCTGGTAGAGGCAGCAGTTCAGATCACAGCTGCAAGCACTTCAGTTTTACTGGCACTGTTTTTAGGCTATGGAGGAAAAAATGTCAATAATAATTTTTACAAAGCTGAACAAAAAAAACCAACCAAACAACAAAAAAAAAAAAAAAAAACCCAAAAAAAAACCAAAAAAAACCCACCAAAACAAACAAAAAACCAAAACTAAAAAAAAACCAAAACAAAAAAGCCCAAACAAAACAAAACAAAAAACACCCAAAAACAAACAAACAAACAAACAAAAACAAACAAAAAAAACAAAAATAAAAAGGAACTCAAAACAAAAAAAAATACACAAAAGCAGAGGAAAAGCTACAGAATTGACAGGAGAGCCAGAGAGTGGATAGCCTTAGGATAACCAGCTGAACACCAAATAAGTTCTTATTAATTCTACTTGGTGCAGTAGCAGTCAATCATAAAACGGAGTATCTCCAACATGGTGGATTGCTTTAGCTGTATTCAAATGAAGACAGTGCTCTAATTAAACAATTAATTTGACTCAATAAATGGAAGACAATGACAAATCAGTAGCCTGTAACCTAAAGTTCAAAATGTTCAATCTGATGATCTCCCTGTGACAGGACTCGCTCCATAGCACGTCACCAGCAGACTCATAATTGATCTCAAGAGCTTCAGTCTTTAATCTGCTTTGCACATGCCACCAGCTCTAAACTCCAGCTGTTTTCAAAACCCCCCAGTGCCCCTGGCATAACCCCTGGAGTCATTCAGCTGTGGAGTTTCACAGCTGTCACCATGCTGTGTCTCCCTGTCACCCACCCTGGGACCACTGGAGGACACAGGATGCTCCTCTGCCACACAACATGCATCCCCTCACACAGGAGCTCAGGAGACTCTCAGCACCACAAGGACACATAGGTGAACAGGTCTGTTTTGTGAGCAGGGCAGTGAAAATCCCTCTCACACACAGGATGGGTTGGAAGAAAAGTCCCAAACTTCATCCCAAGCCCGCCTTGGCGCAGCTCCTACCTTGATGCCCACATTGGTGTTGTGGATGTCCACCCTGGCCCGCAGGTCTTTGCCGATCCTCTTCTGGCCCAGGAACTTTTTCAGGAACCTGGTGCTGTACTTGAGGTTGTCCCCGCAGACGCCCCACTGCCAGGCCTTGCGGTTCTCCAGGCCCGGGGAGTCGTCGCAGGTGCAGCGCTCCATGCGCCCCGCGCTGCACGCCCGCGCCAGCGAGTGCGTCAGCGCCGCCGAGGACACGGCGTACAGGAAGGCCGTCTCCTTAAAACCTGCAGGGGACAAGGGTTGCTGGTTGTGGTAAAAAGGTGTGATTCACGCTGACAAAATTGGCAACGGTAATTGTTGCAGACATCCTTTGTGAAAAATCCTTTCTGTAGGATTTTTGCTGCTGGAGCTGAGAAGCTCAGTACCAAATGTAAACAATTATTATCTGCTGCTGTGGAATGCAACAGGTCCACCTGGGATTGGTCTCTGTAGATGTTTGGATCTACTGACCACTCACGGTGGAGCTGCTATCGCTCTCTGCCGAGACACAGACCTTTGTTATTCATTCTTTCCTCTCTTTTCTTAGCATAGTCAGCTTCTGAAGAAGTTTCTTTCCTCTTCAATCTCTATGTAGTATAGTTATAATATTATATATATATCATAATATAATAAATCAAGCCTTCTGATAATGGAATCAAGATCCTGTCTCTTCCATCCTCTACAAACCCCTGTGACCACTGTCACAGGTAATCAACACTGATACAGTAATTAATATTTGGAAATAATAAAACAGTTAAAAGGTGTAATGCTGCAGCAGACTCTATGGAGCTTACAAGAGCTCCACGGAGGATTGAGACTTAACAGCAGGAACTGCTGAGTCATGAGGAGACAGCAAAATAAGCTCCTGTCTTCTTCTACCCCTCGCCCCATAGCTTATCTCTATAACCTCATGGGTCCCTTTTCCCTAACCCTTGCTATTGGACAAGTTTGGATCCCCCTATACCCTATAAAAAGGGGCTGGTTTAGCCCATTCGACAGAAGAGGAGCTGTCGCTGGAACCCTTCACAGACTCCCCAATAAACCATTGCTGTGGAACCACCAGGACCTCTCCTTCTCCTCTCTCACGTCTGCTTCTGCCTCAGCCAAAGGCACCCTAGCAAGCCAGCAAAGAGCTGAAATCCTGGGAGAGCTGATAATCACTAAAGAGCTGACAACCACTGAGCTTGCCAAGAGCAGCCTGCGGCGGCTGCGAGCTGACTGGGGATTGGGGCACTCTGTCTCCCAGAGGGACTGAGGTATCCGGACTGTCCTGCATCGCTTGGTGATCAGGGACTTATCATATAATGCCAAGAAAGGGAGAGGAGGGGTTCCACCACCCCTTTTCCTGCAGATGTTCAAGGACAGGAAAAAGCAAGAGAAAACAGTTCCTAAAAATTAACAGAAAGAAGGGAAAATCTGGTTGGGTCCAAGGAAAATGCCAGTTATAAGACATTTATTGCTTTGATGCTTAAATATAATATTATGTTAGTCTTGGCTTACATTATACTAGCTTGGTGTGTAACCCAAGGGTGAGTTGAAGGACATCGAGGAAGAGGAGAGGCCTTCATCAAAAACGACCCCCAAAGACTGGTGTGACCACCAAAACGAGTGGTGGAGCATGCACGGTAAAGGTGGTGATGAGGGCGGAGGTAAAAATGTGATTAATCAAAAATGGGAGGAGATGGCATTGACACACGGCATGTAAGGGGGAATCTTCACTTGGCAAGCTGGTACGTGAGGTGGCAAGGGTCCAGAGCCCTGCACTCTGTACCCCATGGTTATCTTTTACTAATGCACTATTATTGGAACCAAATTATCCTTTATTTTTAATCAAATTATATTGTCAATATTTCAAGTGTATCTGATTTTATATATTTTCTAAACTATTCAGTTAAAATTGCTGCTACCTCTAATATATGTTTGGGGTTTTTTTAATGATAGGATAATTGGGCAAACATAACACTGGTGATGTCATGGTTTGCCTCAGATACCTGGGGTTTTTCCTTGATAATTCCCTGCCAGGTGTGTCAGGCATCTCTTCTTCCCCCTGCCCTGCCCTCTGCTGAGCACTGTCTGTCTATTTTGGCATTCCAGAAAGGCATTAAGTGATTGGGAAGATTCAAAAGATGCCTCCTACCCCTGTGGGGGCATTGGGACATCCAGGTGACTGTAAAGGTGTGTTCTGAAGCTGTTCTCCTCCCCAAAGCAGGATTCCCAGCTTGGCTACAATCCCTGAGGTTATGGTGTGACTATGACTTTTTAACAAGGAAACAAAGTATGGTGGCTGAATGAAAATTTCATGTAGAGACATGAGATCAGACAGGAATAGGAATATTGAACCCCACGAGCTTCAGAGAAGTTTCAGAAATTCTGATTGACACAAACCTGACCCAAATGCCAAAATATTTTATTTATTTATATTTACCTCCTCTTTTTTCAGCCGTGAGGAAAATCTTAATGTTTCCTCTAGAGTTCATTTGCAGGGAAAAAAACTATTAATGGGAAATTGTTTAACAAGTCCAAAATTTAGGAATTAGTGCAAGAAAGAGAGGAATAGGTGACTGATCAATAGCTCTGAGTGCAGGAATGGATAAGATCAGCCAAAATAGAAAAAACTGGGTTTATGGAAGATAGAGCACTTATACATTACATGGAAGAAAACATAATGAAGCAAACAAATATTACACATTGGAAAATTCCAAATTTCCTTCCACATCAGAAGGAAAATCTGTTTTCTCCAATAATAGAAGAGAAAGAGAGACAACCACAGAGACTTGATCTAGACTTGCACTGAGCCCTGCCTGGAGCAAAGTTTGGAAGCCACCTCTAGAATTCACCAAGTCCAACCCCAAATCTCTCCATCATTCTGTTCCCTCAGAGAATTCCCATCCAGCTGTAACAGTGGATCAGAACACTGAGAGCTGAAATCTGAGTGATGTCCACCATAACCGTGACCAAGAGAGCAGGACAAAGAGTTCTCCTGATGATTACCAGCAAGAAGAATGAAAAATGGGGCTAATCATGATCACAATGGAGAGGCCTCATTAGCAACTCCAATAGACTTCATAGGAGCTCTTTGGAATTGCAGAATTTTAGATAAAGATCTACCAACAGAATGGACATGAGGGGAGAGGAGGGGAAATATGGAGGAGACAAGGAGATCAACCAACAATCTGCTTCCTGCCTCAACATTTTGGTTGCCATAACCACTGGGGAAATAATTTGCAAATGATCTCTCTGGTTGATGATCCTCTACAAAATTTCTCAGGGTTACTCTATAGATAATGAGAGAATGTCACCAAATCCACCAAAAGTTTTGTAAAAGCTGGAATGGGACGTGACCAATGCAGGCTGTGGATGGCAGCACGATGCTCACACATTTTCCAACAGTGCCTGACCCTCTCCAAAGGAGCTAAGAGAGGATAACTGATACCTGAGATCCTAAATCTGCTAAATCATTCCAAATGCTTACCAGATTCCCAACACCCTCTCTGACATCCCAGAGGTGAGGAGAACATTCCAGAGGCCCTTTCCCATGCCATGAGGAGCCAGCAGGCCCCACAGCCCCTGCTAAATCTGACTCTGTGGATCACCACACTGCTCCTGCTATTTCAGATGCTTTGGTTTCCCCATGTTTTCCTGGCCAGTTTTCAGCCCACTGGAAATCAGAGGCCACTGCTGTGGTCAGGCCACTGCAGACAGCAGCAACTGAGGATACCCAGCAGACTTTGAAACGTCTCCTTTCTCCTTCAAACAAAGCTTTAACATCACCAGGCTGCCAAATCCTTGTCTGAAAAGTCTAAGATGACTCCTTCCACTCTGCCATGAGGAGTCAATCACCACTTAATTGTTAATTCACAAAACAAATGGGGGAAGTAAAAGCTGTCCTTCAGCAAAGCAGCTGCTGGAGCTGGATTTTCAGGAGGACACACCACAAATGGCAGCAATCAGCTCCAGGGAGCACAATTTGGGATCTGAACAGGGGCTGCTCCATGTGTCCTGCTATCTCTCCTCCCACAGTGACAACAGAGCTCCTGTCACCACAGGCAGGGGCACCTGGAGCCAATTCTGGGCTCTCAGGGCTTGGGTTGGGGATGGGTCACTGCCCTGAGTTCTTGTCAGGGACAGAATGGAACCTGAAACTCTCAGTGCAGGGGGAACATCTGTGTGCAGATGTCTCTGCTGGGCAGTTTGGCTGCAAGCATCCAGCACAGAGATGGATTTCAGGAGGCTGCAGCAAAGCAGCTCCCTCTGGTTGGATCTTCCATGTGTCCAAGCCTTGCCCTGAGCTCTCCAGCAGGATTTCTTAGCTCTGAGTCTATAAATACAGAAGGACTTTTGCTGCAATGCACTGGTGTGTGCTGTGGTGTGCTCCAGACCACAGGGAAAATTTGTAATGGGAGGAGTTTCGCTGTGGGATGACTCTGACAGAGGAAAGATGCTCAGGGTCAGAGTTTTCAATGCTGTAATGAAGGAATGTGAGCATTTCAGAGCAGGTGGAGGAGGCATCTCTCTGAAAACAACAGCAAAACCAAAAAAAGCTGTAGAAGTATAAAAAGATTTAGGATGGAAGGACTTTTGAGGTCTTCAGAACAACCTCCTGCTCCAAGCAGAGCTGGCTCCAATGGCAGCTGCTCAGGGCTTTTTTGCTCAGAAGAATTTTTTTTCTCCAAATCTCCCATCATGGAAATTCTGTGTCTGTGAGTCACCACTCCTCTGGATTCCTCATGACAACAGGGAAACCACTGCTGGAAGGTCAGAGTCCAACCAGCAGGAGGCAAAGGAGTGGATTAAGGGATGGAAGGATTGCAGAGCAATCAGAATTTCTCAGAAAGGATTTTGTGAGTGGCTGGCTCTGACCTCTTTGCTAAAGGTATTTATTTCCCAGATCACTGAGTTGTTTGGGATAAAATCCTGATTCACCTGACTCCCAGCAGCCCTTAATGGCACACCCAGGACACCAGAAGGGCATCACTGCTTTCCATGTTTTCATAAAGACACCGACTGCCCCTGTGTAACAAGGTGGTTTGAAATCATTTAACTCTTTCCATGGATCTTTAAATGAGTGGAGGAGGAATGCAGGAGGATTTTGCATGGATCACTGAGGACTAAGAGGTGTCCTAAGTGCCACAGAAAGGTTGCAGATAATGCAAAAGGAGTTTCCCTGTTGTACCCAGAGAACTATGAAGAGCAACAAATGCAGACTGGTAAAACAAATCTGGCATTTCAAGAGCCAGAAAACCCCTGGCTAATTGCCTTATTTGTTTGGTTTTTTGGCATCTCTAGAAGCAGGAAAAGCACTGATGATACAGATCAGTCACAGAAGTTTGTAAATTGAATATGGCTTTTTACTGCAAAATTGAATGTGGCTTTTCACCTGGCCCATCTCACTGGGAAGGACCTTTTTCCACCCTCTTGCACTCTTAAGAGCATTTAGGACTGCTAAAAATCTGGATTTTTCTTCATGGTTTCTCTAGGACTATGGAAATAACAAATTTCCCCCTGTGTAACAAGGTGGTTTGAAATCATTTAACTCTTTCCATGGATCTTTAAAGGAGTGGAGGAGGAATGCAGGAGGATTTTGCCTGGATCACTGAGGAGTAAGAGGTGGCATAAGTGCCACAGAAAAGTTGCAGATAATGCAAAAGGAGTTTTCCTGTTGTACCCAGAGAACTATCAAGAGCAACAAATGCAGACTGGTAAAATAAATCTGGCATTTCAAGAGCCAGAAAACCCTTGGCTTATTTCCTTATTTGTTTGGTTTTTTGTCATCTCTAGAAGCAGATCTGATGATCCAGATCAGTCACAGAAGTTTGTCAGTTGGGATTGCAAATTGAATGTGGCTTTTCACCTGACCCATGTCACTTTTCCACTCTCTTGCACTTTTAGGACCATTTAGGACTGCTAAAAATCTGTATTTATCTTCATAGTTTCTCTAAGACCATGGGGATATCAAATGATTTAAACATTTCTAAAATACCTCATCACAGCCTGGGTGACGGGGAGAGTTGCATGACCAACAATTTCCAAGAAAGTTCCAACAAACAGATCCAAAGTGGCAGCTGAAAGCCATGTTCATGTTCTTTATGAAAGAAACAAACCCCTTTGCAAGCTAAAGGAAAAATGAGAGCTAATAATTGCTCCCAGCTAAGTGTCCTGTCACACAGGGGCTGCACACAGCATACCTGGCTGTATTAAATCATCATTTGATCCTTAAGATTGTGTAATAAAAGTTTTCAAATGCTTATCCCCATCTGCCAAAACAGGTTTGAAATTACAGGTGATATTTTATTTTGTCAGTCAGGAGCCCATGGAAATGTTAAGGCATGCCACTGCCAGATAATTAAATGTTTTCCAGCTATTTGAAGATGAGGATTATTCAATTGTCATTTTCAAGTTCTTTGAGGTTGATGAAGGTGCAGATGTGAGAAAGACACTCAAAATTATCATGAACAGCTCCTTCCACTGCTTGCTAAAAAATTCTTGCAATGAAGAAAATCTGATCTTGTATGTGTTGACTTAATAAAATATTAAGTTGATATTTAATGTAATAAAAATTGATATTTTTAAACAGAAATATTAAAAAGTTTCAATCCCAATGTTAATTAAAATTAGCATTGATTTTCATCAAAATTAATATTGGCTTCTTCAGGTCTTTTTTTAAAAACATTAAGTTGCTAAACATCATCAAAGGACAGAAACTCAATAAATCTGAAGGCTGAAGCTTAGTAAGAGCTAATAGAAGTTATTGAAGGGCTGAAGCTCTGTTACAGTCAGGCTCTGGTTGGATCAGGACAGGTCTGGCAAACCCTATATGCATTCTCTGGGAATTTTTACTAAGAAATAATTTCAGTGTCCATCTTCATTGTATTTTTCTCAAGCATTGGAAGGATTTATTATGTTCCCTTCTACATCAAATCCAGACTTTACAGGACAATTTTTTCATCTAAAGCTTTTTAGGGAACAAAAACCCAGCATGTCTTCTGTCCACTCTGCCCAAATTTCTCCAAATTTATGTGAAAGAGTCTTAGGGGAGATTTGTCAACATGCAGTGAGATGTCTGCATACAGATAAATAACTTTTTCAAACAGTAAACAGGTTTAAATTTTGTATTTGAGAATTACAGAGGTTTACATACATGAATATCCAATGCACTAAAGGGATTTTTTAACTGACCCTGTGGTAGAAGAGGTTTTACAGTGACTTCTGTGAGCCAGAGAGGAGTTTGAGAAGAGGATCCACGTTTACCCCTGAAAGAATTTTAAACTAAGGTTGCTGACACAGAAACCAAGAAAGAAAGAAGGATAAATAAGAGAAACTTCAACTGCCTGTTCCAATGAGCACTTTGAGTAAAGTAAGTGTAAATTTATGAGTTTTGTAAGAATGTATAAAAAACATGCATGCCAAAATAAAAACAGTTTGAATGAAACCTTCTGAAAAGGGAGTGTGGCTTTGTGTTGTGTCCATCTCTACCACAACATCGTGTCAGATTTAACCTGGGACACCCCAGGGGCTGCAGCCAGAGTTTCCCTGGACACCAATGGTGGAAGAGATTTTACAGTGACTTCTGTGAGCCAGAGAGGAGTTTGATCAGAGGATCCATGTTTACCCCTGAAAGAATTTCCTACCAAGGTCCTTGACAGAGAAACCAAGAAAGAAAAAAGGATAAATAAGAGAAACTTCAACTGCCTGTTCCAATGAGCACTTTGTCTGAGTAAAGTGTAAATTTATGAGCTTTGTAAGAATGTATAAAAAGCATGCAGTTTGCAAAAACAGTTTGAAGCCTTCTGAAAATGGAGTGTGGCTTTGTGTTGTCTTCATCCCTACCACGACATCATGTGAGATGTAATTTGTGACACTCCAGAGGACACCAAAGGAAGAGGTTTTACAACAACTTCTGTGAGCCAGAGAGGAGTTTGAGAAGAGGATCCATGTTTGCCCCTGAAAGAATTTCCTACCAAGTTCATTGACCAAGAAAGAAAGAAGGAGAAATAAAAGAAACTTCAGCTGCCTATTCCAATGAGCACTTTGAGTAAAGTGAGTAAAGTGTAAATTTATGAGTTTTGTAAGAAAAGTATGCAGTTTGTATAAAAAGTATGCAGTTTGTAAAACCAGTTTGAACAGTTATGAGCTTTCTAAGAATGTATAAAAAGCATGCATGCCATAATAAAACATTTGAATGAAGCCTTCTGAAAATGGAGCACGCGGCTTTGTGTTGCCTCCTTCTCAACCACGACCTCGTGTCAGAGATTTCATTTGTGACACCCCGGGTGTCGAGTTCAGGGCATCCCTCTGTCTGTCCTGAGCAGCCCAGACCCTTGCTGGGGGGCTCAGAGACCCTGGCACAGAGCCCAAAATGCCCCTGTGAGTTTGATTATGGCCCATAGAGCAAATACCAACCTTCTATGAAGATAGCAAGCCACAAGAGTTTAAGTAGAATATTAGTGAAATTATCATGGGGTGAATTATGTATTTTAAAATTACTGTACAGGGGGGTTATATCCCTGTACAGGGGGGTTATGGAGACAAGATGGAGGAATCAGAGTGTGCCTCATGCTTCTTCCTTCTTCTTCTTAGCCTCCATCTTCTGCTGTGATGTTGGCACTTAGAGATTGGTTTAGAGTAGAAGCTCACTGTCTAACACAGGTGATGGGTATTGGGGAGTAATTGTAAATATTGTACACGTAGTTTATAGTATAAAGACATAACACTGCCCCGGAGGCAGGCAGAGTGCCTGTAGCTGCCCTGCTGAACAGACCTCTGCTGAGCAGAAAGAAAATTTTTTAGATAAGAATTAATAAATAACCTTGAGACCGAAAGATGAAGAGCTCTGACTCCTTCTTTAAGCACCAGGCTGAGAAAAGAGACTTTAGAACTTTTCTCGGGGTCACTCTGACAAACAAATAATCTCGACACCCGGGTGCTGCAGCCAGGCTTTCCCTGCACACCAACTACCTTGTACCTCTCTTGAGCAGGCTGGGCCGTCCCTCCAGGCTGCAGTTCCAGCGCTCGCTGCGGAACTGGAACTGGCACTCGAGGACGCCCAGGCGGATGGCATCGCGCAGCGTCTCCGCCAGCCCCGGCTCCCTCCGGCACAGCCGCCTCTGCTTGCGGGACAGCTGCAGCAGCTCGCACTGCTTCACGTGGCCCTGGCCCGGGCCAGAGCCCCCCGGGGCACCCAGGGATGGGAACTGGGTCAGGGCTTCCTTCCCGGTCAGGCTGGAGGGAGAGAAGCGGGAGAGGAGGTGAGTTAGGGAGGGCATGGCTGGGAGTGAGGCCCTAGAGCAGAGACTGGGCAGAGCTAAAGTAGGGATCTATTAAAAGGCCTCAATAAATCCTGGGCAGAGCTAAAGAATAAAGCAGGGGTTTATTAAAAGGCCTCAATAAATCCACCTTGGGCAGCACAAGAGCCCAGCCAGGGCTACACCAAAGATGAACACAAATGGTCACAAAACAAACCCAAGATGAACCCAAATGGTCACAGAGTTAGGGAGGACAGAGTTAGAGAGGCCCTGTGAGGGATGGGCTAGAAAAGAGACTGGAGGAGCTAAAGAATAAAGCAGGGATTTATTAAAACACCTCAATAAATCCACCTTGGGCAGCGCAAGAGCCCAGCCAGGGCTACACCAAAGATGAACCCAAATGGTCACAAAACGAACCCAAGATGAGCCCAAATGGTCACGAAATGAACCCAAGATGAACCAAAATGGTCTTAGAGTTAGGGAGGACATTGCTGGGAGGGATACCCTGAGAAGGCTGGGCTAGAACAGACTGGACAGAGCTAAAGAATAAAGCAGTGATTTATTAAAAGGCCTCATTAAATCCACCTTGGGCAGCACAAGAGCCCAGTCAGAGCTACACCCAAGATGAACCCAAATGGTCACAGAGTTAGGGAGGACATCACTGGGAGTGATGCCCTGTGAGGGATGGGCTAGAAAAGAGACTGGAGGAGCTAAAGAATAAAGCAGGGATTTATTAAAACACCTCAATAAACCCACCTTAGGCACCACAAGAGCCCAGCCAAGGCTACACCCAGGATGAACCCAAATGGTCACAAAATGAACCCAAGATGAACCCAAACGGTCACAAAATGAACCCAAGATGAACCCAAATAGTCACAAAATGAACCCAAGATGAACCCAAATGGTCACAAAATGAACCCAAGATTAACCCCAATGGTCACAAAATGCTCCACTGGTCACGGGGTCTCTCACTTTTATAAATTCTACTCCATTTGCATACTGGAGTTCATTGTCCAATTACAGCTCCAGCCTATGAAGTCCTGTTTCTGTCATATTTTATGAAAAATCTCCTTGCCAGGATTTTCCTCCTGAGAAGCTGAGAAACTTCAGAAAATAATTAAATATTTATATTATATTATATTATATTATATTATATTATATTATATTATATTATATTATATTATATTATATTATATTGATTATTAATAATTATCTGCTTAAAATGTAGTCTAGAGGTTGCTTACCAACAGGTGCATCTTTGATTGGGTCCATGTGAATTGTTATTAATTAATGCCAATCACAGCCAGCTGTGTCAGACTGTGAGTCTGTCACATGTTTTTATTATTCATTCTTGTCCAGCCTTCTGATGTCTCCTTTCCCTTTCTTTAGTATAGTTTTAGTATATCATTTTCTTATAATATAATATAATGTAATGTAATGTAATATGATATAATATAATTAATATAATATAATATAATATAATATATTATAATATATCAACCTTCTAAAAACTTGGGAGTCAATTCTTGTCTCTCACCTCGTCCTAAAACCCACAACAAGACCACAACAATTAATAACCACAAAGTCCCATCTTTGTTTTTCTCTCTTCAGCCCACATTGTTTCTGCTCTTGGCCTGAGATTTGGATCATTTGTCCTTGGTCCCCAGCTAGAGCAGGAATTGTTTTGTCTCCCTATTCAGTGAACAGAGCTCACATCCCCTCATATGAAACTCAGACCCACCCATTAAAGCAGCACAGAACCTGAAAAATATAAAAACCAAAACCTGAGGGACTCAGGATCATTCAGGGTCACGTTGGGCAGGAGCTCTGAGCCACCCTGAGGTGCCCCTGCCCATGGCACAGGACTGGACTGGGGGTCTTTAAAGGTCCAACCCACACCAGTTTGGGATTCTGGGATGATTCCAAGATCATGGAAAAGAGGAAGAAGGAAGGATATCCAAGAAGCTGCAGGATGGGGCATTTTACCAGCTCAGAAAATTAATCATTACAGATTGATTAGATCTGGTGTCCCATTCCTACCACACACCAGGGCAAAGTCCCAGACTGATGCCATGGGCAGGAGGAGAAACCCAAGTGTGCAGTCACCAGCCCACACAAAGCAAGGACAGATGAAATTCCCTGCTTGAACATCTACAGCTGACAGATTTCCAAAAAACTGGTGTAAGACAGGCTGGATACCTTCCACAATTCCCACCAGGAGAGGGAGGGATAGCAGGAGAACACAGGGCTGTGGAAGCAGGACTGGCCTCCAAGTGAGTAAAGATTATTCTGATCTCTAAAACAGAAGAATCAGGGGGAATTGTGATCATTTATTCATTTTTAGACTTAAAATAAATGAGGCTGTAGTTCAACTTGCAGCCCTTCTCAGTGCAGGGCACATGGGATGCTGAAATATCCATGTATTCATACAAATTCCTAAAGGGACCAGTAAACACAAAGAGACTTTGGCACAGGAAATTCTGGATGTTGGGTGCTGATATTTGTAGAAGAAAGGCACCATAAAAACCTTTGGAGAATTTGATTCCATTTCCAGAGCAACCTCAATAGTGCACAGCAAATACAGCCTGGGACCACACACAGAGATCCTGAGTCTAATTCATCATTTTCACCATTCAAAGCAAAAGCTTCATGGGAAAAATACTTCCTAAAACTGGATCCAGCAACATTTAAATTCTGAAAGAGGTAATGCAACATCCTACACAGATAGTTGGTTGCACAGGCAAACCTACTAATTTTTATTTTTATTTTTATTTTATATTTTTATTTTATGTTTTTTACTTTTATTTTTATTATTTTTGTTTTTATTTAGTAGTAGTAGTAGTATTTATTATTGGTGGTGGTGGTTTTTTATTATTGTTGTTGTTGTTGCTGTTGAATTTCTGAAGCTGCAACACTTAGAGTAACTTGGTTTTTCTCTTAAAAAAAAAAAGTTTTTTATTTCTGGCCTCCTCTAAAAAAGGAGGTCAGAAATAACCAGATGGATAGAATACAGCTGATGAAATAAGCAGTAAATTGGTAAATCCAAGTGGCTAAAGCTGCTCAGAACACACCTATCTGTGACAGCCTCCCTTGTGCAAACTCTCACATTGTCACCTGAGGTAGGGCAATGTCAGCAGGAAATAATTATATAAATTATAGAAATAACTCCATCACTGTGTTGGAGGCTCCCAGGATCAGGAGTCTCACAGTCAGAGCACAGACACAGCTCCCAAAACTCATCTCTCACCCAAATTTCAGCTTAGAAAAGCAGCAGAGGGGTTCAAGGAGGTGCCCAAGGCCATGCAGGTGGCACAGCTGGGAGCAGAAACCACTCTCAGAGCCAGGACAGCCCCAGAAATTGCCCAGAAATTGCCCAGAAATTGCTTTGCAGGCTCCCACCACAACTGTATTTCATCAGGGCAGAGCCAACACAGGATCTGATGGAGATCAGAGCATGCAAACATTTGTGCAAGATTAAATATAAAATATGTAGATATTTGCAGTCAGGCAATCTGCATGGTTTTGGATGATTTAGAGTTTATTATCTACAGATCATACAGCAAAGAAAGTGAACTCTTTGAATTAATGCACACCTGCTTGCAATCTGAAAGAACAATAAGGATCTCCAACTTTATTTCTCTCTCCTTTTCTGCCTAAGCCCTTTGCTAAATTCATCTATTTCCTTTAATCTCCTTCCAGCCACATTCCAGCTCCTTAAGAGACTTTTAATGAGAGCCTGTTCCTGTGCAATGCCCAATGTCCTCTGGATCTGAAAGGTCTTAAAAACCAGTAAAAAAATGCCTTTCCTACCTCTCCCAAGTGAGGAGAGAATCAAAGCAGCCCACGACAGGACTCCATATCTGATTTCAGGGGCCTTTCATGTTCCACAGGGATATCTGCACCCCACAGAGAGCTGCAAGGAGATTTCAGGAAGGGCTGAGAAAATGTGGGGCAGGACAGATGGAACCAAGAGCTGTGCAGGGCACAGAGGTGCCCAGCTCTGTCAAAAACCAGAGTTTTAATCCTTTCAGAAACAGCACAATTTAATGTTCCCCATCTATCCCTGGAGAAAGGATGGGCTGTGAGTGTTGCACTCACAGGATGGTTCCTCTGTTTGCATCCCCACTGCCTGCAAAGGAGGTGGCAGAAATCCCCAGAGGCACCCAAACTATAAATCTCCATAATCAATACTGAGATTTAAAAGCTGATATCAAAGCTCTTTCCTCCCTCAGAGTTGTCATCTCAGCCCCTCAGGTGTCTCTGTACCTGTTATCCTCCAGGTTTGCTATCAAGTTTCTGCTCCTCACAATGAGAAAAAGCTGGAATTAAAACCTCAGATGGGTTCACATGATGCTGTGAGTCAGAATCCTCTGAGATGGATTGTTTGCTGCAAACCCTCCCTGGGAGCAGTAACTGATGATGTGTCCAGGTCCAGACTCATTTTTTAAACAAGATTTCTCCTGAAATTCCACAGAGAACAGGATATGAAATTCCTGCATCAGAAGAGCTGCCAGTTTGGGAGGAGAGCAGTAACCAGGGCAGGGCTCTCCACCCTCAACTGCTCTGGGTTTGACTCCTTCCATGAAGGAAAATGAAATATTTCCATGTGGATCCCAGTTCCAGGCCAGTTCCTGCTGGGGTGTTTGTTGCCAATCCCTCAATTTCTGGGACTCAGGCTGGGTCCTCCCCCCTGTTGGGGGAGACCCTCCTGGGGTGGTTTTGTGTCAGGAAAGAGAGACAAACTGGATTTTTTCAGTCTTGGTTCTTGTTTATTGTTATCTTATTTAAGTTTTGCACACTGTCCACACCAGGCTCAGTGCATTGGAAAAGCACCACAGAAATGGGCAACAGTCTCTTGGTATGAGGTCTTTTAAAGCTAAATAATCCAATTAAGAACTGACACCCAGATTCTTTTCCCTTTTAACCCAATAAATGATCCCAGAGAGCCACCAGTGTGGATTTTTCCACCCAGTTACAAAATGCCACCCAAACCCATGAAGAAGAAGGAAGAAGAAGCATGAAGAAGAAACCCAGGATGACACCCTGTGCCCTCCATCTTGCTTCCATCACTAAAAATCCCAAAACCTCAATTCCTCACCCAGTGATACACCTACACCACTCTCTATAATCTATTTCACACTTTTGTGGATTCCAGTCTATCTTTTTTACCCTCTAACAGCCCAAAAAATTCCTTCCAGCAAGAAATGAGCAAAAATTGTGCCACTGCCCTTGATGGAGCAGAACCAGCACTAAATCCAGAGGGCGTGGGTAGGGCTGAACCAGGAGGAGCTGTGAGCTCAGCCAGCCCATCCTGTGAGATCCCAGGCACCTCTGCAGCCCCCACAGGAATTTCAGGGTGAATTCTAAAGAAATCTGCCCATGGAGCAGGGGCCAGCCTGGCCATGGGTGGGACATGTCCCAGCCTGCTCCCCTGGAGAAGCCTTTGATCAGTTTTGGTGCTTCCACCTTCCCACCAAACCTCCTGCCTGGGGTGGCTCTGCTCTGGATTCTGCCCTGGGAGAAGCTCTTTGCCCTCCAGCACATCCCAAATGCCTTTTCACCTTGTGAAACGTGAACAAGGAGGAAAGAGGAGGATTTTAGAGCTTTTAATGAGGTCTGGAGGCATTCCCAGCACCTGAGGAGCTGAACATCCTGAGAGGAAAAGCACAAAAAGGAGGGAAGGCTTTACAGGAGGGTGGGGGAGGATTGAAGCAAAGGTGGAAGCAAAACCAGCTCAGAGGGAGTCAGGGGGTGAGGACAGTGCACACTCCTGGATTCCTGCAGCCAGAGAGCCCAACACAACCCCAGCAACAGCCAGGCCACGTTTCACAACAGCTTTTCTCTCCCTCTCCTCAAAGCAGGGTTTAATTTCCCCCCTGTGACCCAGCACCAGGACCTGCTCAAGCACAGACCCCGGGGAGCCAAAGCTCCAGGCACTGGGAATGGGCTCAGAGCTAAAAAATTTGTCCTAAAAACAACACAAAGATTGCTTCCTACTGCCAGAGGGAAGGGATTGATGGAATATTGGGATGGAATTGTCCCCTGTGAGGGTGGGCAGGCCCTGGCACAGGGTGCCCAGAGCAGGTGGGGCTGCCCCTGGATCCCTGGCAGTGCCCAAGGCCAGGCTGGACAGGGTTTGGAGCAGCCTGGGACAGTGGAAAGTGTCCAGGTCACTCAAAGGTCTCTTCTAGCCCAACCCATTCTGGGTTTCTCTGGATTTCCCCATTGTAACTCTGTGTTCACTTTGGCAAAGCTTTGTTTTGTGTATTTAAAGGTGAGCTCCATCTTTGCACCATTTTTGCTGCACTATCCCACACACTTCATGCTTCACCTTTGCCCTGATGGAATCAAACTTGGCATTTCCTTCACCCTTTGAACCAGCAGAAAGGGCTCAGCTCCTGTCTCTGCACGTTGCCACCCAAAAACCTCCTTCATTTCTCCTTAAATCCTTCCAGGTTTTCTCCATTAAGTTTTTGGAAAGCCAATATTTGGCTCACGTGCCTCAGTCTCTCTTTTTTGGCTAAACATAGAAGCAGATCACTGACCCAGGGTGGCACTGGGTAACATTTAAAGGTCTCTTCTAACCTAACCCATTCTGGGTTTCTCTGGATTTCGGCATTGTAATGCTGTGTTAACCCTGGCAAAGCTTTGTTTTCTGTATTTAAAGGTGAGTTCCACTTTTGCTGCACTATCCCACACACTTCATGCTTCACCTTTGCCCTGATGGAATCAAACTCGGCATTTCCCTCACCCTTTGAACCAGCAATGCTTCACCTTTGCCACATCCCCAGCACAAAGTCCTGTCTCTGCATGTTGCCACCCAAAAACCTCCTTCATTTCTTCTTAAATCTTTGCAGGTTTTCTCCATTAAGTGTTTGGAAAGCCAATATTTGGCCCATGTGCCTCAGTCTCTCTTTTTTGCCTAAACATAGAAGCAGATCAGTGACCCAGGGTGGCACTGGGTGACTTTTAAAGGTCTCTTCTAACCCAACCCATTCTGGGTTTCTCTGGATTTCTCCATTGTAATTCTGTGTTCACTCTGGCAAAGCTTTGTTTTGTGGATTTAAAGGTGAGTTCCACTTTTGCTGCACTATCCCACACACTTCATGCTTTACCTGATGGAATCAAACTTGGCATTTCCCTCACCCTTTGAACCAGCAATGCTTCACCTTTGCCACATCCCCAGCAGAAAGGGCTCAGCTCCTGTCTCTACATGTTGCCACCCAAAAACCTCCTTCATTTCTTCTTAAATCTTTGTAGGTTTTCTCCATTAAGTGTTTGGAAAGCCAATATTTGGCCCATGTGCCTCAGTCTCTCCTCTTTGGCTAAACTCAGAAGCAGATCACTGACCCAGGGTCTCCTCCAGTTCAGTAAAAATTTAGGTGTGAGATTGGTTTTCCCCCAAACCAAGCCACATCAAACATTCCCTTCTAAAATATTCGAGTCTATCAGCTCAATTTTGTATCTGAAAGCATCCAGGTATCACAGTGCTCATCACCACCAAACTGACTGAGTTCTTAGATTTGGGGTTTTCCTTTTGATTTTCAGGTGAAGAAGTGAGAAAACACAGGACAACCCTCAAGGGAAAAAAACCCCACATTGAAAATTGACCCTACAGCCTCAGATCCTGAGCTGTGCACAAAAAGAGGCAGCACACACAGATTTCATGTGCTTGTACCAAATAAAAATTTTAAAAACATATTTAAAATAAAATAAAAAATAAAATTTAAAAAAATTTAAAAGCACATTTAAAACCAAATAAACCCCACAATTCTGTGTGCCTGTACACACAGAAAGCTGCTTGTACCAAATAAATCATTGATACAGAGCAAAGGATCACCCAGGCTGCTTTAACAGGGTCCAGCTTGAGCAGTGGTCAGTGACAGCTCTGTGCTGTTATTGCACAAATTCATTCACTTCCCTGTGCCTGGAAAGCCAAACTGTCCCTGCAGCCCAACTGTGGGCTCTGATTGTGATGGCATGAATTAAAACATCTGTATTGTCTCACATGGCCTTCACATGAGACTGAAAACGGAATTAAAGTTTTTAAATTTTTAAAAAGTTCTAAAAATTTAAATTTTAAAAAGTTTTTAAATTTTCCAAAGTTTTTAAATTTTTCCTCTCAGTTGTCCCATCTCTGGGTCAGAAAAGGGATTAATTAATCCATCACCTCAGGGAGTGAGTGAGTGCTGACACTGACTGAGAAAGGGGAGCCTCCCCCAGCAGATGCTTCCATGTGAATTAGGCTGAATGATACAATAAATAAATTTAAAATCCAGATTATTTTATGCAGCAGGAAGGAGATTGCAGTCGTGTCCCAGGTGAGGAGTGCCAAGCCAGCAGAGAGTTCCCAGCATGTGGAGCAGGACCCTCCCCGTGTGCAGGGCAGCCCAGAGCAGCCCTGAGTGCTGCAATCCCTGAATCACAAATTCCCCTCTCTGTTCCACCCTCACTGCTGTGTGCACATGTGTGAGTCTGGAAACCCTGCCTGAGGAGCAGCTCACACAGAAAACAGGACAAAAACCCCCAGAACGCTCTGCATGGGGAATTCTGCCTGTTACAAACCCATCTCTGCCTTTATCCCAAGCAAACTAAAACTCAAACAAACCCAGGGACAGCTGTGCCCGAGTGATTCTGACCCTGCAGTGTCTCCTGTGTCCCTGTGTCACCTGTACCCTCCGTGTCCCCCATGTCCCTGTGCCCCCTGTGCCCCCGATGTCCCCTGTGCCCCCGGGTGTCCCTGCATCCCCCGTGCCCCTCATGTCCCCCAATGTCCCCTGTGCCGCTGTATCCCCTGTGCCCCCTCCGTCCCCTGTATCCCCTGTGCCCTCCGTGTCCCTGTGTCCCCTATGTCCCCCCTGTGCCACCTGTGTGCTCTGTGTCCCCTGTCCCCTTGTGTCGCCCTGTATCCCCCGTGTCCCCCGTGCCCCCCATGTCCCTGTGTCCCCGCACGGTCCCGCCGGTGCCAGCGCAGCCCGGGGGATGCTCCGGGGGCGCTGCAGGTGCGCGGTTCTCCCGGGAACCCCCGGCAGGGACGGGGACGCTCCCGGGAACCGGGACAGCCCCGCGGAGCCGCCGTGAGCCCTGAGCACAGCATCCGCGGGAACAGCGCTGCCCCGGCCCGCCGCGTTCGCAAAGGACACCCCGAGCTGGCCATGGACACACAGAACTGTCCCGAAGGACACCCCGAGCTGGCCATGGACACACAGAACTGTCCCGAAGGACACCCCGACCTGGCCATGGACACCCCGAGCTGCCCCGACACAGCCCGAGCTGCTCCAGCTCACCCCGAGTTGCCGCATGGAGACCCCGACCTGCTCCAGGACACTCTGAGCTGGCCATGGTCACCCCGAACGGTCCCTGCTCACCCCGAGCTGTCCCAAAGGACACTCCGAGCTGGTCATGAGCATCCCGACCTGCCCCGGGACACCCCGAGCAGTCCCAGCTCACCCCGAGCTGTCCCAAAGGACACCCCAAACTGTCCCAGGTCACCCGGACCTGCCCCGGGTCACCCCGACCTGCCCCATGATCACCCCGAGCTGCTCCATCTCACCCCGAGCCGTCCCAAAGGACACCCCGAGCTGCTCCAGCTCAGTCCGAGCTGCCCCAGCTCACCCCGAAATGCCCCATGGACACCTCGAACTGCTCATGAACACCCCGAGCTATCCCAAAGGACACCCCGAGCTGCCCCAGCTCACCCCGAGCTGCCCCAGGACGCTCCGTCCCCTCCCCGTGTCCCGGTGCCTCCCCGCGTTCCCCCGGTCGGTGCCCGCGGGCGGTGCTGACCCGAAGTAGGCGGCGGCGGGCGGCGGCGGCAGGAGGAGGAGGAGGAGGAGGATGCGGCAGGGTCTGGCGGAGCGCATGGTGCGGGCGGTGCCGGTCCCAGCTCGCTGCCGGTCCCAGCTCGCTGCCGGTCCCTGCTCGCTGCGGGCCGCCCGGCGCCGCGGCTCTTTAAGCGGGAGGCGGGGTTGGCCCCGTCCCGTCCCGTCCCGTCCCGTCCCGTCCCGTCCCGTCCCACCGCCGCCGGGAACCCCCGGGGCTCCCTGGGGACCCGCCGCCCCCCCAGCCGTCGGGGACGCCGCGCTGGGTCCGTCCATCCCCCCGGGATCCCTCCATCCCCCCGGGATCCCTCCATTCCCCCGGGATCCCTCCATCCCCCCGGGATCCCTCCATTCCCCCAGGATCCCTCCATTCCCCCAGGATCCCTCCATCCCCCCGGGATCCCTCCATCCCCCCGGGATCCCTCCATCCCCCCGGGATCCCTCCATCCCCCCGGGATCCCTCCATTCCCCCAGGATCCCTCCATCCCCCCGGGATCCCTCCATCCCCCCGGGATCCCTCCATTCCCCCGGGATCCCTCCAACCCTGCCGGGTCTCTCCATCCTCTCCAGGTCCCTCCATCCCTCCATTCCAGCGGGATCCCTCCATCCCCGTCCCGTTCCTCCATCTCCATGAGATCCATCCATTCCCTCAGGATCCCTCCAATCCCCCGGGATCACTCCATCCGCTCCAGGTCCCTCCATCCACGCCGAGTCTCTCCATCCCCGCGCAGTTCCTCAAAGCCGGCGGGATCCCTTCATTCTTGGGATCTTGGGGGTCTCTCCATCCACCTGGGATCCCTCCATCCCCCGGGATCACTCCATTCTCCCGTGATCCCTCCATCCCCGCCGGGTGCCTCCATCTCCGTGGTTTCCCTCCATCTCCCCAGAATCCCTCCATCCCCTGGAATCCCTCCATCCCCTCCAGGTTCCTCCATCCGCCTGTGATCCCTCCATACCTCTGGGTTCCCTCCATCCCCCGGGACCCCTCCATCCCCCAGGACTCGGTGCCAGGCTCCAGGATGCCCGCAGTGCCCCATGGAACGACAGCCGTGGGTGCAGCAGGGGAGCTTCTCCTTTTCAAGGCTCAGCGCTGCCTTCGGGCATTTGTTAGGGCAGGAAAGAGGTGAAGAGGCACCTGCTGTGCCCGGGCACCCAGCAGCCCCCAGCACATCCCCCCTGTGCTCCAGCTCGCTGCTCTGCTGCTCATGGAGGTCGATCCCAACATGTCCCAGCTCCCACAGACACGTGTGACCAAACCTGCACTGCACAGGTGGCATCTCCTGGAAATGCTGGGGGCAAGGGGACCCTTTGGAGGGCTCCAGACAAACCTCCCATGCCAAGACAGGCAGCTGTCAAATCTAGACAAGGACGGCTTTGTCCAGCCATGTCCTGCAGATCCTCAAGGATCCCCACACCTCTCAGGGCACTCATCCTACAGATGCAGAACCCTAAAGGGAAAGGGAGTTTAACCCAGCCTGATCCCTCCAGGGGAAAGGGGTTTAACACCCTCCAGGGGAAGGGTTTAACACCCAGATTGATCTCTCCATGGGAAGGGGGTTTAACATCCAGACTGATCCCCCCAGGGGAAGGGTTTTACACCCTCCAGGGGAAGGGGATTTAACACCCAGCCTGATCCTCCAGGGGAAGAGACTTTAGCATCCAGCCAATCCCTCCAGGGAAGGGCTTAACACCCAGCCTGATCCATCCAGGGGAGTAGGTTTAACACCCAGCCTGATCCTCCAGGGAAAGGGGTTTAACACCCAGCCCAGTTCCTCTAGGGGACGGGAGTTTAACATCCAGCCCAATTCCTCCAGGGGAAGAATTTAACATCCAGCCTGATCCCTCCAGGGGAAGGCTTCAACATCCAGATTGATCCCTCCAGGGGAAGGGAGTTTAACATCCAGCCCAATCCCTCCAGGGGAAGAATTTAACGCCCAGATTGATCCCTCCAGGGGAAGGGGGTTTGACATCCAGCCCAATTCCTCCAGGGGAAGGGGGTTTAACATCCAGCCCAATTCCTCCAGGGGAAGGGAGTTTACACCCAGCCTGGTGCCCCAGGGGAAGGGGGTTTAACACCCAGCCTGGTGCCCCAGGGGAAGGGGGTTTAACACCCAGCCCAATCCTCCCAAGTGCAATGACACAAACCCTCACAGAAGAGCTCAGTAGCAAATTCCCAGACCTCCAAAAGTGGCCTTTGGGATAAAGGTGCAATGCCTACCCTTGAAAAGGCTCCCCCTAAATGCCAGGACTGTGGAGCTGCAGGTGTGGAAGGGTCTGGACAGGCACATGAAATCAGGCAATGGGTGAGTGTAGGAAATGGATTTGTATTGTAGTTAAGAAATAGTTGACTTTTAATTGTGATGGCATTAATTATAACATCTGTGTTGTCTCACCCTTCCCATGAGACTGAAAATGGAATAAAAGTTTTTAAATGCTTCTCAGTTATCCCATCTCTAGACCAGAAAAATCCAACAGATGAGGAAGGCTCTGTGCCAAGCTGGAGGTGCCCTGGTGCCCATCTCAGCCTCCTCCTGACCCTGGTACCTGGGAGGTGCCTGGCACCAGCCTCTGTGTGAGAGGCTGACAAACCCAGCACATCCTGGAGCAAAGAATCCCAGCAGGATCCTCAGGATGTGGAGGGACAGGACCTGTTCTCTGCTCCTGGGACCAGTCTGCACCTGGGATCGTCCTTTTTGTTTCCCTTCCGGACCACCTTTGAAACAACAGTTCAAAAGTAATGCATCCTTCAGTGAAATTAAAAGTGATTAAAGAAAATTAAAGACATATTGCAAGATTTGATCAGCCTTGTCCAGCATTTATGAGCATCCTTAAAATATGAGATCTGTGCAGACATCACCTATCTGAATAAGTTTGTTTAAAGCTTGTTTATTAAATATTATTTATGCACTGTTAAACTTCAGAGGGAGAAATATTAAACCTATTATATGAATAACCTAGAAATATCATATTAAAAATATAATATAGGCACTAAAACTGGCTGAGCATCCCTGAGCCCTGCCCCTGCCTGGCTGGCAGAGATGAGCTGTGTGACAAACATAAATTTGTGATTTTAGGAGAGGGGTTGAGGTGAGCAGGGACAACATCAGCAGTCAGCATCTCACACCAGTCCTGCTACAGGAGGAAGAGGAAGCTCTGCTCTCCTCCCCTGCTCTGTCCTGAGCTGGGCTGTGTCCCTGGCCCTGGTGGCACAGAGGGTTCCCCTGGCCCTGGTGGCACACAGGGTTGATCAGGGCTCTTCCCATGGCCCTGGTGGCACACAGGGTTGAGCAGGGCTCTTCCCATGGCCCTGGTGGCACACAGGGTTGAGCAGGGCTGTGGTTTGGGAAGGGATGTCACAAAAATCTGTGGCTTCACACAGGGGGTGAGATGGGAGTAGCAGATACCATGAGAAATGGGGTGAAGAAGGGCAGTGTAACTGTGTCAGCCCTTTCAGCCACCCAGGACTGTCCCAGGACCCTCCTGACTGCCCATGAACTGCTCAACTGCAGCCTCATCACAGCCTTGTTGCCCAAATATTCAAGGAGCAGCAAAGTTCCATTTCTATGTCCTTCTGAAAAGCTTTCTCCTCCCTGCTCTTGGCAGGGCTCATCAGGTGAGACACAGAGATTTGCTGATTTTGTCCCTCCTGTTCAGGGATATTTGCATAAAAACCACTTTTGATGCCATTTTTCAAGGAATCAAGAATGGTTTGGGTTGGAAGGAACCTTAGAGCCCACCTCACTCCCCCCCTGCCATGGCAGGGACACCTCCCACTAGCCCAGGGTGCTCCAAGCCCTGTCCAGCCTGGCCTTGGGCACTCCCAAGGGTGAGACATCCACATTTTCCAGCCAATTGTATAGGAATGGCTGGGAGAGGGAGTTGGTTTGATAACCCTCTCATTTTTGACTCCTTGCTACCACAACCTTAGGAAGAGGACACAAGACCCCAGGTGAGACCCCAGAGAGGAGGAGGTGACAGGGAAGTGCCACCACCATCCAGCCCTCCCCTCTAATTCAGACACAGTTTGCTTTTGGCTTCTGTGCAGCACAGAGCTGGCAGCTCCCATCCCCAGGAGCTAAGCAATATTTTACATTTCTGTCATGCTGGCAGAAGTTTGTCCATCCCATGGGACAGGTCAGACCTTCTGCAGTAATTCATAATCTCCTTCCCACCCCTGCCAGCAGCACTGCCTGGGCACAGCCTTTCACAGGACCTTTACAGCAATCAAACCCAAAATTCAGGAGCAAGGCCTGAGGGATTCCCTGATCTCCCAACATCCTCAGAGTCTGGGGTGTCCCGTGACACTGCCTAATGTGGGCTAACAGGGGGAAAAACCCATAATCCTCCTCTGGAGCGACCCCCTCAGGCAACAACCTCCTTGTTAGAGTGAGAAAAAAGCTGCTCCCAGCATGCCTTGCTGTTGCATGCAGATGAGATTTATCCCATTGGTCCTTCCCCTTTGCTCCGCCCCCTGCCCTCACCCCATTGGCCCTGGTGTTTTGCCCCGCCCCTTGAGATCCCTGTATAAACCCCTGCTTTCCTCACAGCTCTCTGTGCCTGGACTCTTTCATGGAAGAAGCTCAATAAAGACTCTCCTTGGAATCCTTCACAAGGATCCCAGAAGAGCTGGAATCACCTGGATTGAGCCTGCCTGTGCCCCAGGTGTCTTTTTCCAGAAGCTTCTTTGGGAAGGTCACGGTGCTCTGACACCCAAAGACTCCTCCTGAAGCACCTTTGGCCAGCTCATGGTCCTGTGGTTTGTGCTGAGCTCAGTCCCTGTCCCAGCAGTGTGGGGACACACCTGGACGGTGACCCCAGGCCCTGAGTGTGCCCAGGCTGGCAGAGATCCCTCCCACGGCTGCCAGGAATTACAACCAGCCCAAGTAAGAATTGCATTCATCCCTTTGAGAGAGCCCAGCTGAGGAGCTGTTGTGTTGTGATTTCAGGGTTTACCTCAGAACCTCGGGTCCCTCCCCTGATGATTCCCTGCCAGATGTGTCAGTCCCCTCTCCTTTCCCCTCCCAGCACTGTCTGTCACTCCTGGCATTCCAGAAGGGCCTCGAGGGATTGGCAGATCCAAAGGATGCCCTCTACCCCTGGGGGGCATTGGGCCATCCAGGTGTCCTTTGTCCCTTGTACCTGGTTGGTGGCTCCCTGTCCCTTCCCTGCCCCTCTCCCCGGGGTTCAAAGGAGCAGCAGCCACGGGCTCAGGGAGTTCTGTTGGAGCTGGTGCTGCATTCAGAGGCCTGAGGCCAGAATAAAGCTCTGGATCCAAATCCTCCATCAGAACCGACTCCTTTCCTTCACCATCACCTTAAAGCTTCTCCAGACAGGGAAACCTGAGGAGCAGCCCCTGTTATGGGGGGAAGCTCCGTCCCAGCACCACCAGAGCTCCTGCAGGTCTGGACTTGTCCCCACGGGCCCAGCTGCAGCACCCAGGCAGCCCAAAGTGTCTGTGGGGTGAAACACCACACACCCAGCCAGCCCAAAGTGTCTGTGGGGTGAAACACCACACACCCAGCCAGCCCAAAGTGTCTCTGGGTGAAACACCACACACCAGCCAGCCAAAAGTGTCTGTGGGGTGAAACACCACACACCCAGCCAGCCCAAAGTGTCCCTGGGGTGAAACACCACACACCCAGCCAGCCCAAAGTGTCCCTGGGTGAAACACCACACACCCAGCCAGCCCAAAGTGTCTGTGGGGTGAAACACCACACACCCAGCCAGCCCAAAGTGTCTGTGGGGAGAAACACCACACACCCAGCCAGCCCAAAGTGTCCCTGGGGTGAAACACCACACAGCCAGCCAGCCCAAAGTGTCCCTGGGTGAAACACCACACACCCAGCCAGCCCAAAGTGTCCCTGGGTGAAACACCACACACCCAGCCAGCCCAAAGTGTCCGTGGGGTGAAACACCACACACCCAGCCAGCCCAAAGTGTCCCTGGGTGAAACACCACACACCCAGCCAGCCCAAAGTGTCTGTGGGGTGAAACACCACAGTGCTGCTGTTTGGTTCAGCACCAAGGGCCAGACAAGCTCAGGCACGTCCCAATGGCTCTGTTGGTAATTGTTCCAATAAGGAGCCCCAGCCCCTCTCCAGCCATCCCCTCACTCAGGACCTTTGGTTCCCTTCACCACAGCTCCCAGCACCTGCCTTGCTTCTCCTGGGTCTTCACTGGCAATGAGGACAGCACAATGGCAGATATTCCCTCTGTTTTTTCCTGTTTTAGTCCTGTTCTTCTTGCTGACACCCAGGAGGTTTGAGATGATCTGTTTATAGAAGGCTGTGCATAATTAAGCCCTTGTTGTTAATTGGGCACTCATTGTCCATAAGGAGGTGATGAATTAGCTCAGATGTCAACATTCCCACCCCAGACACGAGACAGATCCCTCCTCCTGCCCCAGTGGCATCATCCTGTGGCAGTGGTGATGGGTGCTGAGGAGGGAATCAACCCCCAGCTCACTGCAGGGAATGTTCTGGAGCTCTGCAGCTTCACCAACACTCAGTGACCCTGTAACCTGCATGGTTTGGGGTTTTCCTCTGCTCATCCCAAGGGAATTGCAAGGAGCAGCAGCTTTTGCCCATGAGCAGCCTGATTTCATGGTGCTTTAATGGACATCAGACCAGGCCCCCTCCCAGCTCCCACCTCAGCCAGGGGTGCTGGGGAGCAGGGAGAAGGGTGGAGAGTCACAGCAGCAGGATCAGAGATCTGGAGAAGGAGCTCCAGGGTTGGGATCCCTCAGTTTGGGTGAGGGATCCTGGAAGTGTCCAAGGCCAGGTCACACAAGGGTTGGAGCAGCCTGGTTTTGTTGAAGATGACCCTGCCCATTGCAATATTTGATCTTTAAAGTGTTGCAGGAATAGAGCTTGTCCAGACCCCTCTGATAGAGAATGGACAGGAACTTACAATTATTGTGACATTTTACACAATTAAATGCAATTTAATGGCAGTTAAGCCATTAAATGGCATTTAAAATAGCTTATTAAAATAAAATAAGCCCTCCCCCTCACTGGATGCTGTCCCTCACATAGCCAGGACATTGTCACCAGGAGCTCTGGGACTGCAGGTGACACCAAGCCAAATGTTCACATGCAGTTTAAGGAGAAACCATGTAGATTTATGGAAGGAAAAACCCCTCACTATTACTAAAGCCATCAACACTACCTTGGGCTGGGGAAGTCCCTAAGCTGCAAATTCCTGCTGTCTGGGGAATTTTTCAGGAGAAGTCTCATTTACGTGCACATTCTGTTCCTGTGATTTTCCCAAGGAATCTGCTTTTGCACAGTGTTGCTGCTGGGCAGGAGCCAAATTTCAAAATCTAAACAGAAAATCGGGGAAATTGTGAAACAGATCAAAAGAAAAATCAAATTACAAAGGTGGCGGAAAATGAAAGCAGGGGGGACATGTCATGGATCAGAAAAACGCAACCCTGGGGAAGATGAAAGGCAGAAGGGAACATGATGAGACTCCTTGGGAAAAGCCCAGTGCTCCCTGACAGCATGCAAGGACCTGGTGGGGATTTCCTGGTGGAGCTTTGTCTGGAGATGGAGCAGGTCAGGGTCGGATCCACAGTCCCCTGTGGGGTGGGAAGTGCCCCATGTTCCTCTTTGTGCCATGGAGAGCAGCTCAGCCAGGGCAGGACACACTGCTACCACAGCAGGGTCCAACCTGCACTCAGTCTGAATGGAAATCTTGGATTTCCAACTTCTTTTGGCAGGATATTTTGGTCTCAGCACATTTTGAGGTGAGCCATGGTGGTGTCACTTGTCTTGATGAAAGGGACAATGGCCTGTGTTGTGCCACAGGAAGGGTGGTGAGGCTGCAGCCTGGCAGTGAGGCATGGGGCTGGAACTTGATGATCTTCAAGGCTTCCTTCAACCCAAACCATTCTCTGATCCTGTGATGAGGATCAGGGCTGGAATAGGGCTGGAACTTGATGATCTTCAAGGCTTCCTTCAATCCAAACCATTCCCTGATCCTGTGATGAAGACCCAAAATGAGGAGGAGGCAGAGCTGCATCTCTCAGCAGGGCCTGTTGTGATCAGACATGGGGTGATGAGTTTAAACTAAAGGAGTACATTCAGATTAGATATAAAGAAAAAAATAAGGGTGGGGAGGCCCTGGCACAGGTGGCCCAGAGAAGCTGTGGCTGCCCCAGGATCCCTGGAAGTGTCCAAGGCCAGGTCACACAAGGGTTGCAGCAGCCTGGTTTTGTTGCAGATGACCCTGCCCATTGCAATATTTGGTCTTTAAAGGCTCCTCCTTTAAAGCATTAATCTTTAAAGGAGGATCACCTCATTTGAAGGTTCCATCTTTAAAGGATGAGAAATGATGGTCTTTAAAGGTTCCTCCCTACCCAAACCACCCTGTGATTGCTCAGACAGGATGGAAGTGCAGGACCAGGATAGTCCTTGCACACCCTGGAGAAAACAGGAGAACAGAGAGGAACTCCTCCACCCTGGTCAGTCCTTCTGAGCTCCTAGGAAAGGCCAGCAGCCCAGAGAGGCCTTGGTGGAGGTGTCTTGGCTGGATGGAGAAGGATTGTTGATCCCAATTAATAATCAGTCCACGAGGAGCTGCTGGGCTGCAGGAAGGGAATCAATGACAAACTGACCCTGGTGCTGACTAAAGAGGAATCCCTCTCCCTGTCCTTTCTTCATCCCCTCTGCTCCCAGCTGCAGCCCTGAGCACTGTTTGACACCATAATCTGCATAATTCTGCACAATCAGTGACCTGAACCAGTCCATGGGGAGCTCTGTGGGCCCCAGCAGGTTCCAGGGGGATGTTTGGGTGAACATCCAGCTTTTAGGAGAGAGGATGCTCTCACTGAGCTGAGCTGAGCTGGGCTGGGCTGGGCTGGGCTGGGCTAAGCTGAGCTCACCCAAAGTGGCTCTGCCAGCATTCAGGAGCACATAATCACAGAATGATTCCATGCAGGTGCTTTTATTGAGAGCTCTGGATGTCAGGGGTACAGACCCAAATCTGATTCCACCATGGGTTTGGGATGAACATGTTTTATATTCTATCATTATATAACTACGTATTAATTATCAATATTTAATTAACATTGTATTAATATGTATAAATTATTAAACGTACACTGTTCTATTGATATTACAATATCACAATACAATGTTCTATCACATTGTTCTATACATTGATTCCATCCAAACATGGGTTTCTTCTGATCCCCCTTCAAACCCCTACCATAGTTTCTCATGATTCTTTCAACAAAAATTATATTTAGTCACCTCTAATAATTATATCATTTATCATATACTGACTAGACAGGTGCAATTTCAAATGATCTAGCAAATAAAAGATCATGTGAAAAATACATTTACATTTTTACATGTATTTTTTACAAATATACAAATACATTTCCCAGGGCCTACTATGCCTAACTTTCTTTCTAACACCCCGAATTTTCTGTGATTTTAAAATCTTTTACTGTCAGCTCCAGCTGGGCCCTTTCCTCCATGAGCCCAGCTGGGCCTGCAGCTCCAGTGCTGCCCTGGGACGAGCTGGTGGCTTTGCAGGGAAGAACAAATTGTAATTCCCAAAGCACTGAACACGCTCCTCATCCATCAGGTGCATTTTGGTGGATGAGTCAGGCTGGGGAGAGCAAAAACCCAGAGAGTGCAGCCAAGCAGGGCCTGCCTTGCCCCTTACCCATCCTCAACCAGTTCCAAAGTGGGATCAAGTCCTGCATCATTTTTGAACCCATGTCATTTAACAGATGCTTTTGGGAGCTGTGTTTTGAGTCCTCTGGGTTTGCTGCCAACCACAGTTTCCTGGCCACAGCCTGTGGGCCAGTGGCTACGTGCTCTGGGCCTCCTTCCTTCCACCACTGCTCTGTGGAACGGCCACGGAGGGGACAAACAGGAGCAGGGAAGTGATTAAGAGCAAACAAAGTGGATGTGGATGGCAGACTGGAGGGTTCTGAGAGCAGGAATGAGCTACAAACAGCCTCAGATCGATCATCTGCTATTGCTGCAGCAAATAAATGGAGCTGGGGTAGGCTCGGAGGCGAAGCACGGCGCTGGGAGGAAGAGAAAAGGACAGAGCAGGAATAAATTGGGGCTGAGAGGGAAGGCAGGGCGTGCTGGTGTAATGCACACCCAGTAAGGAAGAGGTTAAAAGCTGAATAAATTTATATTTAAGCTACAATTAGTAAGAAACCAAGGGAAAAAATTATCATGAAACTTCCACCCCAATCTGGCAAAGCGGGCTCTGTCCGGGGATTTTCTTTCCTTCCTTCTGCAGATGGAAAAACACCACAGCCCGAATTTACCACTCCTGAAACCTCCCCCTCGCAGGGAAGCGTCTAATTTGAGCTCTGAATTTGCAGCCGAAAGGTGTTAAACTGGACCGAGCTGACAGAAAACGCGAGTCCTGGTTTGATTGCGGGTAAAGCCGAGCTGGCTGCCCTCTCCCATCCCCGGCGCTGCCGGCAGATGGTACTGCACACCCGGGGATGGCCCACGGCTCCGAGGGATGCTCCGGGGCCGGGCAAGGGGGTTCGCTGCTCTTCCCGAGCCTCCCGACCCACCCCGCCGCCCCTCTCCGAGCCCCCGAGTGTTGTGCTCGATAATTGCATTAGCAGGGAACCCGCAGCGAGGGAGGGAATGATGCATCTGACTCCGTGAATATGAGAAGGCTAATAAATTACTTTATTATACTATATCATTCTATACTATATTACTATTCTATATTACACTATTATTATGTTACCCTTTATTACACTTAATTACACTACATTAGGCCATATTATTACTATATTACACTATATTACGTTACACTATATAATACTATATTACACTATATTACACTATATATTACTATATTACACTATATTATATTACACTGTATTACACTATATTATTACTATATTACACTATATTACATTACACTATATAATACTATATTACACTATATTATTACTATATTACACTATATTACATTACACTATATAATACTACTTTACACTATATTATTACTATATTACACTATATGGTATAATATAGTGTAATATAATACATTACACTATATTGTACTATATTACACTATATTCTCTCCCCCCCAACGAGAGGAGGAAGCGATGCATCTGACTCCATCTTTTCAGAGGGCTAATTAATTACTTTATTTTA
Source organism: Setophaga petechia (assembly GCA_024362935.1). Lineage (NCBI taxonomy): Eukaryota > Metazoa > Chordata > Aves > Passeriformes > Parulidae > Setophaga > Setophaga petechia. The sequence continues at coordinate 5,539,792 of JANCRA010000044.1, read as the reverse complement.
CTATAATATTCTGTACTATATTACTATTCTGTATTGTACTATTACTATATTACAGTGTACTATATGATACTACACTATATTACACTATATTATTGTTATATAACACTATATTACACTATATTATTGTTATATAACACTATATTACACTATATTACACTATATTATTGTTATATAACACTATATTATACTATTTACACTATATTATTACTAGATTACATTATAATATACTACATTACTATTACACTATATTATTACTGTATTATAATATATTACACAATATTATTACTATATTACACTATATTATACTATATTATTACTATATTATGCTATATTCCCTCCCTCTGACGAGGGTAGGGAATGATGCATCTGACTCCATCTTATCAGAAGGCTCATGAATTACTTTAATATACTGTATTATCTATACTATATTATTATACTATATTACACTATTACAATATTACACTATATTATTCTACCTTATATTATTATACTATATTACATTACACTATATTACTCTATATTATTCTATGCTATATTATCATACTATATTACACTATATTATTACTATATTACACTATATTATGCTACATTACATTATATTACACTATATTATTACTATATTACACTATATTATTACTATTACTGTGTCGAGGCTGTGAGCAGTCACAAGATTTTATTATCATTCTTCTTGTCTAGCCTTCTGAAGTCTCCTTTCTCTTTCTTTAGTATAGTTTTAATATATAATTTTCTTTTCATATAATATATATCTTACATACCTTCTGAAACATGGAGTCAGATTCTCATCTCTTCCCTTGTCCTGGGACCCCTGTGCAGTGACAACAGTGGCTTCTTCCTTATTACAAGGTGTTTTTTAAGTTTTATGCCCCTAACAAAGTGTGATCTTAAGTCATTAGTTATATCAGAACAGCTGATTGTGTTCATTGGACAAAGCAATAGTTTATTGTATTTTATTGGTACAAAGAAATTAATGTCAGTAATTAATTCACATGAGTTTACAACAAATTATTAAGGCATGTATGTTGCTCACCAAGGCAAATATCTTCTAACTGCAAATATCCCTGATCTGCCTATTTTGTTTCCATGCTAACAGCCTTGCTTTCTTCCTTGCTATGGATAAATTCATATTTTATCAATTTTTTCTTCTGCTAACTCAGGTGTTTGGCCTGCAGACCAGCTGCTGAGCCCATCCACAGGCTTGTCCTTCATCTATGGTTCTCCCAGACTGATTGTCCTCCTGCATCCTCAGAGCTGGGACACCCCCGTTCCCCAGGACCCCCCAGCCTGGGGGTGTCAGGACCCAGCACATCCCTCTGGCTGTCCTGAGCAGCCCAGACCCTGCCAGGGGTCTCAGAGACCCTGGCACAGAGCCCAAAATGCCTCTGTGAGTTTGATTATGGCCCGTGGAGCAAATACCAACCTTGTGTGAAGATCAGTGAGCCACAAGAGTTTAAGTAGAATATTAGTGAAGTTATCACAGGGTGAAATATGCATTTTGGGATTTTGGTACAGGGGGGTTATGGAGACAAGATGGAGGGAACTGGGTGTGTCCAGCCTTTCTCCTTCTTCTTCTTGGCCTCCATCTCTTGTGGTGATGTTGGCACTCACAGATTGGTTTGGAGTAGAAGCTCACTGTCTAACACAGGTGATGGGTATTGGGGAGTAATTGTAAATATTGTACATGTAGTTTGTAGTATAAAGACACAACACCACCCCGGGGGCAGGCAGAGAGCCTGGACTGTCCTGCTGAGCTGACCTCGGCAGGGCAGGAGAAAATTTTTTATAGATAAGATAAAATAAACAACCTGGAGACCGAGAAATGAAGAGCCCTGACTCCTTCTTTAAGCGCCAGGCTGGGAAAACAGACTTTGGAACTTTTCTCGGGGTCACTCTGACAAACCAATGATCCCGACATGGGGGAAGGTGTTTGTGGGGACAGACCCTGTGCCTGTGCTCTGGGGACAGCCCAGCCTTGTCTGTGCTGGGGCCAGGGGACAATCAGTGACCCAGGGCTCCCACCCACAGCACAGATGGACACAGAGCAGCTCTGGCTGCCCCTGCATCCCTGCAATGCCCAAGGCCAGGCTGGACAGGGCCACCTGGGCTCATGGCAGGTGTCCCATGGCATGGGATGCTCTGCAGGGTCCCTTCCCACCCAAATCTCTGTGACTCTGTGGTGTCACAGCCCACTGGGTGGCACTTGTGTCCCACTGTCCCCAGCGCTCTGGAAATGTCCCCATCCAGCCAAGCTCTCCCCAGCACAGGGAGCTCAGGTGGGACAAATCTGCTCTGCAGCTCAGCAGGAGGGGCTGCACCACCCTCCCTGCATTTTGGGAGAGCCTTCCTGCCAAATGAAGATGGTCTTGGAGAAAATCAAGTGATTGAGAGTCAGCAATGTTTGCAAAAGGGTGAGCAGGACACAAGATGTGCCATTTCTGAATCCCAGACTCACACTGTGATCACAGAGACAGGGATGCTGCTCCAATACACAGAAACTCTCCCTCCTGAACACATTTTCCACCAAAAATGTGGTAATAAAGCAAATGGAGCAGTAGATAAAGGTGGTTATTTTATTATTACTTAGTACCACCTAAGTTATAATAAAATAACTTTTATTAGGGGGAAATTAGAGACTTCCCCCTAATAAAAGTTATTTTTACAGCTGGGATTCACACTTAGCTCCACAAAAAGGACACCAGGGTAACTGAGGGGGTAACCCTGGGGGGGAACGTGTGGCTGTGGTGACACAGGGATAGAAAAGCCAGAGCAGTGACCAAGGAGAGCCTGAGGAACCCTCACCTGAGGAACCCTCACCTGAGGAACCTTCACCTGAGGAACCTTCACCTGAGGAGCCCTCACCTGAGGAACCTTCACCTGAGGAGCTCCCACCTGAGGAACCCTAACCTGAGGAACCCTCACCTGAGGAGCTCTCACCTGAGGAACCTTCACCTGAGGAACCTTCACCTGAGGAGCTCTCACCTGAGGAACCCTCACCTGAGGAACCTTCACCTGAGGAGCTCCCACCACTCTCTCTGCATTGGGAGCACTGTGGGATGGGCACAGAGAGGACCCCACAGATGGGAGATGTTCCTGTTGGTTTTTTTTGCCCTGTTATGGAGCAGAAGTGGATTTACAGGCACCAAAAGTGAAGCTCTGGTACCTCCTTAGCTCCATGAAATTCCAGCTTCTCCTGCAGCAAATCCTCCAAGGGTGGCACACTTGTCAAACTCCATGACAGGAAGGATGATGCTGAGACACTGAGGGGTGCAATTCCTTTTATTTTTGTCTGAAGACAGCAGGAAAAGCCCTGCAGAAGTGCCAAGAGCAGAGCCTGAACATTTTCAGCTGCTCTGCAAAGCAGGACATGGCAGGAGCTGGGGAGGAGGGAGCAGTGTGGGTGGGAGCAGGGTGGGAGCAGGGTGGGATGCAGGGTGGGAGCAGGGTGGGATGCAGGGTGGGATGCAGGGTGGGATGCAGGGTGGAAGCAGGGTGGGAGCAGGGTGGGAGCAGGGTGGGAGCAGGGTGGGTGGGATGCAGGGTGGGAGCAGGGTGGGATGCAGAGTGGGATGCAGGGTGGGAGCAGGATGGGATGCAGGGTGGGATGCAGGGTGGGATGCAGGGTGGGAGCAGGGTGGGATGCAGGGTGGGATGCAGGGTGGGAGCAGGGTGGGAGCAGGGTGGGATGCAGGGTGGGAGCAGTGTGGGTGGGAGCAGGGTGGGATGCAGGGTGGGAGCAGTGTGGGTGGGAGCAGGGTGGGAGCAGGGTGGGATGCAGGGTGGAAGCAGGGTGGGAGCAGGGTGGGAGCAGGATGGAAGCAGGGTGGGATGCAGGGTGGGAGCAGGGTGGTGTCTCCAGGGAGCACAGTGGGAGCAGGGTGGGATGCAGGGTGGGAGCAGGGTGGGAGCAGGGTGGGAGCAGGGTGGGATGCAGGGTGGGAGCAGGGTGGGATGCAGGGTGGGATGCAGGGTGGGAGCAGGGTGGGATGCAGGGTGGGATGCAGGGTGGGAGCAGGGTGGGATGCAGGGTGGGATGCAGGGTGGGATGCAGGGTGGGATGCAGGGTGGTGTCTCCAGTGAGCAGGGTGGGATGCAGGGTGGGAGCAGGGTGGGATGCAGGGTGGGAGCAGGGTGGGATGCAGGGTGGGATGCAGGGTGGGATGCAGGGTGGGATGCAGGGTGGGATGCAGGGTGGGATGCAGGGTGGTGTCTCCAGTGAGCAGGGTGGGATGCAGGGTGGGAGCAGGGTGGGATGCAGGGTGGGAGCAGGATGGGAGCAGGGTGGGAGCAGGGTGGGAGCAGGGTGGTGTCTCCAGGGAGCACAGTGGGAGCAGGGTGGGATGCAGGGTGGGAGCAGGGTGGGAGCAGGGTGGGAGCAGGGTGGGAGCAGGGTGGGATGCAGGGTGGGAGCAGGGTGGGATGCAGGGTGGGATGCAGGGTGGGATGCAGGGTGGGAGCAGGGTAGGATGCAGGGTGGGAGCAGGGTGGGATGCAGGGTGGGATGCAGGGTGGTGTCTCCAGGGAGCACAGTGGGAGCAGGGTGGGATGCAGGGTGGGATGCAGGGTGGGAGCAGGGTGGGAGCAGGGTGGGATGCAGGGTGGGAGCAGTGTGGGTGGGAGCAGGGTGGGAGCAGGGTGGGATGCAGGGTGGGAGCAGGGTGGGATGCAGGGTGGGAGCAGTGTGGGTGGGAGCAGGGTGGGAGCAGGGTGGGATGCAGGGTGGGATGCAGGGTGGGAGCAGGGTGGGATGCAGGGTGGGAGCAGGGTGGGATGCAGGGTGGGATGCAGGGTGGGATGCAGGGTGGTGTCTCCAGGGAGCACAGTGGGAGCAGGGTGGGATGCAGGGTGGGATGCAGGGTGGGAGCAGGGTAGGATGCAGGGTGGGATGCAGGGTGGGATGCAGGGTGGGAGCAGTGTGGGTGGGAGCAGGGTGGGAGCAGGGTGGGAGCAGGGTGGGATGCAGGGTGGGAGCAGGGTGGGTGGGAGCAGGGTGGGATGCAGGGTGGGATGCAGGGTGGGATGCAGGGTGGGAGCAGGGTGGGAGCAGGGTGGTGTCTCCAGGGAGCACAGTGGGAGCAGGGTGGGATGCAGGGTGGGAGCAGGGTGGGAGCAGGGTGGGAGCAGGGTGGGATGCAGGGTGGGATGCAGGGTGGGATGCAGGGTGGGAGCAGGGTGGGAGCAGGGTGGGAGCAGGATGGGAGCAGGGTGGGAGCAGGGTGGGAGCAGGGTGGGATGCAGGGTGGGAGCAGGGTGGGAGCAGGGTGGGATGCAGGGTGGGAGCAGGGTGGGAGCAGGGTGGGATGCAGGGTGGGAACAGGGTGGGAGCAGTGTGGGTGGGATGCAGGGTGGGAGCAGGGTGGGAGCAGGGTGGGAGCAGGGTGGTGTCTCCAGGGAGCAGGGTGGGATGCAGGGTGGGATGCAGGGTGGTGTCTCCAGGGAGCAGGGTGGGATGCAGGGTGGGATGCAGGGTGGGATGCAGGGTGGGATGCAGGGTGGTGTCTCCAGGGAGCACAGTGGGAGCAGGAGATCCATCTCCAATCTGTCAAAGGCAGCACAAACCTGTCTGCAAACATTTGTCCAGCTGAGTGTCAATTGATGCAGCTGCTCTTCATTTAAAGATATTAATTAACCTGCCTTCATTAAAGGTCAGTTCTTCCTGAGCAGGGAGGTTCTCCACTGGGGTGGGGTGGCTGATGTGGGTCTAAGGTTGAAAGGTGTAGCTGGGTGTGAATTCTATCACCATCTGTCAGAGGTGGGGCAGTGTGGAGAGTGTTTGATTGAGACATGGTTGATGGGAAAAGAGACGTGAGAAAATCCATCTGAGAAAGCAACAGCTGCCTGATTCAAGGACGGTTTCTCTGAGCAAGAAGTTGTTTAAGAAAATCTGTGCTAACAGGAGGTAAAAAGAAGCCACAAACATCTTGAGAAAGGTGGAACTGACTTTTTACAGCTGACCAATGGTGAGCTCTATTTTTGCAATATGGATGAGCCTGATTACTGTGATTATAAAAGTGTGCCTGTTAATCAATAAATCTGAGACTTGTCGGTCATCAGCGGATGAGCTCCTCTCCCGTCTACCTCGTCAGGGCAGTTCTGTTCATTGGGCAGTTTTATTTATCTCTTCCACAACCCATCACCCCTCCAGGAGATCTCTTCTGATCATGGCCCATTAATCATTAATTATCTTCTGTCCATGAGTGTCCCTGCAGGGCTGATCCCATTCCCCCATCCCATGGGGAGATGCTGTGCCCAGGGCAGGAGCCAAGCATTCCTACCTGGATCCAACCTGAGCTTTGGGACACCCCAGCAGCCTTTGCCCCCTGCATTGCCAGAGGAGCAGCTTTCTGCTGCCCTGCATGGCCAGAGGGAGCCCAGGCCCATCTGCAGCAGCCCTGGAGCTGCAGAGGAAAACTCCCCCCTTGTGCAGGATCCCTGCTGCAGCAGAAGCACAGCTGGCACTGCAGGAGGGCTGAGCCCCATGGGATGGGGCTGGGACACCACCCTGGCACACAGGGGGCAGGGACTGCTCTCGCTCTGGTAGTGTCTTTCTCTTTTTTTGTACTATTGCATTTTTATTTTAAATTTTCCTAATAAAGAACTGTTATTCCTATTCCCATATCTTTGCCTGAGAGCCCCTTTAATTTAAAAATTATAATTTGGAGGGAAGGGTTTTACATTCTCCATTTCAAGGGAGGCTCCAGCCTTCCTTAGCAGACCTGGCTTTCCAAACCAAGACAGATTCTGGCTGTTGGGGAGCTGGGGCTGAGGACAGACAGACAGACAGACAGGCAGTGTGAGCTGCTGGCCAGCCCTGAGCACAGAAACATTCCCCAGGAGCAGAGCAGGCAGGGGAGGAGGGCTGTGCTGGGGGAATAATGGGCTGCAAGAGGCAGAGATCTGCCCCCCAAGGCAAAGGATGCACAACTTGTCCCAGATTCCCCCCCTCCCTTTTTTTCTTTTTTTTTTTATTTCTAAGATCTGAATGTATCGTTGCAGGAGGGGTTTTTTTATTACAATTACAAGAGAGAAAATGAGCTGAAGGCTCGTAACTGCAGAGGCCGGTCCCTGTGAGCAAAGGGCCACATGTCCCCTTTTATGGCCAGCCATAATTCCCTGCCCGGCTCAAAGGAGGCTGTGAAAAGAGCAGGACTGGTTCAAACTTCCTTGGGGTCTCCGTGGCAACCAGCCCTGCAGGAGCCTTTTCTCCCTTTCCCCTCTTTCCTCTTTTGTTGTTGTTGTTGTTGTGTCATTAAAACTTCCCGGGTTGAATCCGCACCGGGCTGGGCAGGATCCAGAGCTCCTGCAGCCCCCAGACAGCTGCCCTGCACCAGCAAAGCTCGGCCCAGCAAAGCCCTGTCCAAAGTCAGCCCCAGCCCAGCAAAGACCTGTCCAAACTCAGCCCCAACCCAGCAAACTTAACCCCAGCCCAGCAAAGCCCTGTCCAAACTCAGCCCCAGCTCAGTAAAGCCCAGCAAAGCCCAGTCTGAGCTCAGCCCCAGCCCAGCAAACTCAGCCCCAGCCCAGCAAAGCCCTGTTCAAACTCAGCCCCAGCTCAGCAAAGACGAGCTCAAACTCAGCCCCAGCTCAGTAAAGCCCAGCAAAGCCCAGTCTGAGCTCAGCCCCAGCCCAGCAAACTCAACCCCAGTCCAGCAAAGCCCTGTCCAAACTCAGCCCCAGCCCAGCAAAGCCCAGTCTGAGCTCAGCCCCAGCCCAGCATACTTAACCCCAGCCCAGCAAAGCCCTGTCCAAACTCAGCCCCAGCTCAGTAAAGCCCAGCAAAGCCCAGTCTGAGCTCAGCCCCAGCCCAGCAAACTCAGCCCAGCAAAGCCCTGTTCAAACTCAGCCCCAGCTCAGCAAAGACGAGCTCAAACTCAGCCCCAGCTCAGTAAAGCCCAGCAAAGCCCAGTCTGAGCTCAGCCCCAGCCCAGCAAACTCAACCCCAGTCCAGCAAAGCCCTGTCCAAACTCAGCCCCAGCCCAGCAAAGCCCAGTCTGAGCTCAGCCCCAGCCCAGCAAACTTAACCCCAGCCCAGCAAAGCCCTGTCCAAACTCAGCCCCAGCTCAGTAAAGCCCAGCAAAGCCCAGTCTGAGCTCAGCCCCAGCCCAGCAAAGCCCTGTCCAAACTCAGCCCAGCACAGCAAAGCCCTGTCCAAACTCAGCCCCAGCTCAGTAAAGCCCAGCAAAGCCCAGTCTGAGCTCAGCCCCAGCCCAGCAAACTCAGCCCAGCACAGCAAAGCCCTGTCCAAACTCAGCCCCAGCCCAGCAAACTCAACCCCAGCACAGCAAAGCCCTGTCCAAACTCAGCCCCAGCCCGGCAAAGCCGAGCTCAAACTCAGCCCCAGCTCAGTAAAGCCCAGCCAAGCCCAGTCTGAACTCAGCCCCAGCTCAAAATCAGCCCCAGCTCAAAAAAAGCCCAGTCTGAGCTCAGGCCTAGCTCAGTAAAGCCCAGTCCAGCAAAGCCTAGTCCAAACTCAGCCTCAGCCCAGCAAAGTCCAGCCCAAACTCAGCCCCGGCCCAGTAAATCCCAGTCTAAACTCAGCCTCAATTCAGTAAAGCCTCAGCCTGGCAAAGCTGAGTCCAAACTCAGCCCCAGCCCAGCAAAGCCCAGTCCAAACTCAGCCCCAGCTCAGTAAAGCCCAGCCCAGCTTCACACCAGGATATTTTTCCTGTCCCATTCCCTTCCTGCCCGGTATTTTGGCTCCTTGCAGTTGAGCCCATCCCCAGAGAGCTCAGACAGAAATGGGGACTCTGCTCCCTCCAGGCTGGGCCTCTGGGAGGGGCATGGGGGAGCCCAGCCTTGGCACCAGCCCTGGCACCTCCATTCTAGAGCACCCCAGCCCTGGCACCTCCATTCAGCCCTGGCACCCCATTCTAGAGCAATCCAGCCCTGGCACCAGCCCTGGCACCTCCATTCTAGAGCAGCCCAGCCCTGGAACCCCCATTGTGGGGCAACCCAGCCCTGGCACCAGCCCTGGCATCTCCATTCTGTTGCAGCCCAGCCCTGGCACCTCCACTCAGCCCTGGCACTTCAATTCTGTTGCAGCCCAGCCCTGGTATCTTCATTGTAGGGCAGCCCAGCCCTGGCACCCTCATTGTGGGGCAACCCAGCCCTGGCACCTCAATTCTAGAGCACCCCAGCCCTGGCACCCTTGTTCAGGTGCAGCCCAGCCCTGGCACTTCAATTCTGGGGCAGCCCAGCCCTGGCACCTCCATTCAACCCTGACACCTCGATTCTAGAGCAGCCCAGCCCTGGCACCTCCATTCAGCCCTGGCACCTCCATTCTAGAGCAGCCCAGCCCTGGCACCAGCCCTGGCACTTCCATTCAGCCCTGACACCTCCATTCTAGAGCAGCGCAGCCTGGCATCCCCATTGTGGGGCAACCCAGCCCTGGCACCTCCATTCAGCCCTGGCACCTCCATTCAGCCCTGGCACCCCCATTCTGGGGCAACCCAGCCCTGGCACCTCCATTCAGCCCTGGCCCCTCCATTCAGCCCTGGCCCCTCCATTCAGCCCTGGCACCTCCATTCAGCCCTGGCACCCCCATTGTGGGCCAGCCCAGCCCTGGCCCCCCCGTTCTGCAGAGCCCCTCCTGCACCAGGGGCTGAAGGGGCTCTTGGGGAGCTGCAGAGCCCCTGCCCTGGCACAGCAGTGCCAGACCCAGCACCCACCACACCCTCTGTGAGAGCAGGGCACGGCCCATGCAGGATCTGTGTCCTGTGCCACCCATCCCTCCCTGGCACAGGAGCCAGGGAAAAGCAAACCCCATGGATCAGAGCTCCTCCTGTGCTGAGCTGCCCGGGCTGGGCTGTGCCACCTCCCCAGGGGCATGGCCAGGGCTGGGAGGGGCAGGTCCGGGCTCTGGGGAGTGAGGATCCATCTCTGTGACAGGGACAGGGACAGGGACAGGGACAGGGACAGGGACAGGGACAGGGACAGGAGCCAGGGAAGGGCTGGAGCTGGGTCAGGGGGATTTAGGATGGAGATCAGGGAAAGATTCCCCCCCCAGAGGTGCTGGCACTGCCCAGGGATTGGCCCCAGAGCTCCAGGAGGGTTTGGACAGCACTGCCAGGGGTGCCCAGGGTGGGATTGTTGGGGTGTCTGGGCAGGCCATGAGCTGCACTGGATGATCCTCTGTCACCCTGAATTTTTAAGATTTTTTTAAGCTTTCTGATATTTACAGAATTGTAATGAACTTTCTCACACACTTTATGTAAATAACTTATTGTTTTACATTCTTTTCTAGAAGAAGAGAAATTTGATGGACTGTTGGTTTGTCCAGTGTCATTGGAGAGGTGGAACTTTCTCCCTCCAATCCATTGTCACCTTTGGAAAACTATAAATGTTAGAGCCATAAAATAAATTCCCTTTTTTCACCTTGAGAGCAGCAGTGTGTGCCCTCGTTTTGTGTCCTACAGTGACAGTGTCTGAGCAGGGCAGGAGCTGCCCTGGGTGATTCCTGGGGGTCCCTTCCAGCTCAGGACATTCCTTGAGTCTCATCCATGATTCCAGGTGGGAATATTTTCTGTGGGCACAGCAGCTCAGTGAGGAGGAGCTCTCCAACCCTCACAGTGCTCCCAGGGCACTCCCAGCCAGCCCCAGTCCAGATGGAAATCCATCCATCTCCTTTTCCTCTACATCACAAGGGCTCCACAATTTCCAGCTACAACATCGTGGGGAAAAAAAAATAATAAAAAAATCACAGCCTGCAGCAAAAAATAGCTGCTCTCATTCTTGTCCCCATCTCCAGGATGGTGCTGGGCTGGAGTGGTGGGCAAGGAGAGACAGGAAGGGCAGGAATGACTCTGCTGCTCTGCTCCCCATCCCTCCCCCTTCCCTGGGATGCATTCCTGCAGATGTCAAGGTACACAGAGCTGCCTCCAACAAGCCCAGGACCTGGGGCATCGTTCCTTCATGTGCTCAGCTCGCCCAATTAATCAGATTTACTGCAGCCCTGAGAGGCAGCTCAGCCTCTCCCGTGCATCCAGGCTGCCCCAAACTCCAGGTGAAAACTTCTCCTCACTTCCAGCTTCAGAGGGACCCTACAAATTGGCTCTTTTTGTGCAGTGGAGCTGCTCCAGGAGACCCCAGAGCTGTCACACCTCTGGCACATCCTCACCCAGCCCTGCTCACCCCAAACCCTCACACACACCTTGGCAGCTGGGGCTCTGCACATCCCACCCATTTCCCCCCTGGATCCCCGGCTACTGCTTCAAACTGGTGCAAAAATCAAATTATTGTGCAAAAAACCCTTCTGAGACCTTTCCCTGCTGAGACCTTCTCCTAAGTGACTCAGATGAAGACTGAACAGAGCCCTAAATGACACCTGGAAATAATTTTCCCACTAAGAGCTGATGGAAAAAGTGTCCTGGAGGACCAGACTTGATTTCCCTTTGCTCCAGAAGAGAGTGGGGATGGTTTGGAGCAGGGACAGAAGAGCAGGAGGTGAACAGAGAACATTTTAAAGCTGCAACCCAAGCTCTGTCAGCCCAGAGCAGTGACCCCACGTGATGCCAACACTGTTCCAGTCAAACATAATAAAGTCCTTGTGTTTGCTGAAGTTTGAGATGGTTTCATTGCTCTCTCTCTGTGCTCCACGTTGCCATAGCCACTAAAACCCAAGTGTTAGGCCTTCATTAGGGCTGGGTTGTTTTTGGGGTTTTTTTTTTGGTTTTTTTGAACATCTCCTTGGCAAAATAGAGCAAAGATCTGAAATGTAACAGAGTTTGAAGGAATTGAAGTGGATGACATGGATAAAAGGTGTTTTTATTGACAGGCTGTAGCTGCTGAAGTGTCCTCAGAGCCCTCAGCACTTCCCTCATTTCCTGTCACAGAGGATATCTGTGACTACAAAGAACAACTGAACCCTGGGCAGCTCCATTTCTCCTTTTTCTGCCCAAAAGAAATGAAATCTGGGGTTCCAGTTCTGCTCCTCTGCTCAGAATTTATCCAGCCTGAGATTGCTGAGTGTTCCAGCTCAGGCTGCACAGAAGGGGAGGCAGCTCCTTCCTGGAGCAGCTAATGGGATCCACACAGAAAATCTGATTTTCCCCCAGGTTTACAAGAAATCCAGGGGTAGGTAAAGAACCTGGGCCAGCAAAATCATGCGAGGAGCTCTTTGGGAAAGCTGAAAACACAACATGAGTTTCTTGATTTGGATCTGAGAACAGGTTCTACAGCAGGTTACACTGCTGATGTTTTAAAATGCAATCTTTCCTTTGTAATAAAAATATATATTTTGGGGTTTTTTTTTAAAAAATGAAACTTTAACAAAAATATATCTTTTGTTTTTCCTTTTTAATTAAAAAACCAAAACAAGACAAAAAAGACACCAAAAAAGCAAAAAAACCCCACAGCAAAACAAAAAAAAAAAATCAAAAAAAACCCAAAAAACAAAAAAACACCCAAAATAAAAAAATAAAAATAAATTTAAAAAAAACAAAAAAAAACAAAAACAAAAAAAAAAAACCACAGAAATCCCAGGGGCTTGGTCACAAGATTGGGATATTTCAGGAAATTGTCTGAAATGAGTTTCTACCATCACTGGTAGACAAAAAATAGCCCATGTGGAGGAATTCTAGTTAGAATAGTTTGTAAATAAATGGAGTGAGGTAAAGGATATTTGCAGGGAGGATATTTGCCAAGAAAAATGAGAAGAGGGAAGTTCAGAGGGAATGTTATTGTTACCTGTCACAGGTTAGCAGCAAGCAGAGCCCTCAGGATTTCAGGAGTTGGAGATGGAAGGAGTCAGACAGTTCATCAGGTTTGAGGAAGGATTTCCTCACCTTTTCTATAATTATTAACTTTAGGGCTGATGAGCCATCAGAGCACTAGTGTCCCATTTCACCTCCACTTTAGATTCTAAAATTGAGGTCTTCAAACCATCAAATCCAGCTTGTTTTATTTACTTTAACAAAGTAAATAAATAATTTTTTACTTTAGGCCTGATGAGCCATCAGAGTACTAATGTCCTATTTCACCTCCACTTTAGATTCTAAAATTTAGGTCTTCACACCATCAAACCCAGCTTGTTTTATTTATTTTAACAAAGTAAATAAATAATTTTTTACTTTAGGCCTGATGAGCCATCAGAGTACTAATGTCCTATTTCACCTCCACTTTAGACTCTAAAATTTAGGTCTTCACACCATCAAACCCAGTTTGTTTTAGGACTTGCTAACCTCTAAAAGACCATTGCCCAAGAGATCCAGAAGGACCCAGACAGTTCATCAGGCTCTGAGGAAGGATTTCCTCATCTCTTCACAGATTTTCTATAATTATTTACTTTAGGACTGATAAGTATTAATGTCCCATTTCACCTCCACTTTAGACTCTAAAATTTAGGTCTTCACACCATCAAACCCAGCTTGTTTTAGGACTTGCCAACCTTCAAAAGACCATTTCCCAAGAGATCCACCTCCAGCTCTGCTCCTGGCCGTGCCCAGACCTGAAATTCAACCTTGGCATCCACCTGTGCCACCTTTCATTGTCACCTGGGGTGGACCTGCAGGTCCAGCCCTCTGACCCCTCTCACTGCTCACAGGCCTTTACATCCCCTGCCATCCCCAACACTCTGAGCCAGGGCTCCAAACCCCCTCTGAGAGCTCATCCATCTCTGTCAGGTGTGGGTTGTCCTCTCCACCTCACCCTGACCCTGGGGTGGCTCCACCAGGAGGGCTCTGAGCTCCTCAGGGGCTCCTCAGGTTGAGATCCATGCTGAGCACAAATCCAGGAGTCTCCGTGGTCCCATCACCTTCCCCAGGCACTTGGTGTCTCCCTGCTGGGGGGTTCAGATGGAGAAAGGAGGAAAAGCTAAAAAAAGGCAAAGTTGCACAGTTAGAGCCCAAGGGGAAGGAGAGGCACGTTTCCAACGGGATCACAATGCTCCTTTGCTGGGATAAACCAAAGGTCCCCTCCAGCAGTGCCACAATGTCCCCAGACACACAAGGACCTCTGTGCTGACATTGTAAAGGCAGCAGGACTTTTTCTTGAGCAGCCAAACCTCTGACTTCCTCCATTCCTTTCATTTCTGGGCATATTGAAACTGGGCTCTGAGAGTCAATATTGTCAAACTAGACAGAGTGATGTGATTGAAAAGACCCTCAGTTAATAAAACTGTCACTCAGCAGCACAAGGAGGTATCTATGAGGGAAATTTTGAAATTGTACTCTTTTGGGGAACTGTCATTTGCTCTTAGAAATTACATTTAAAATTAATGTTTGCTGTGGAACTTATAAATATTTGTTCAGGCTAGCATGAAATATGTCCAGGATAATTTTAGCATGTACGCATCAGATTTTCATTTCACATCAGAGAAGACTCAAAGTGAGTCTGTTCCCTTCACTGCCAATGGAGTCTTCATCCCTGGGAGACAGATCCTCCTCCTCCTCCCTGGGGAGCCCTGCCTGCTGCATCAAGGCTGGGGGAATCAAGGCTGACACAGCTGAGAGCTGCCACTGTTTTTCTGCTCGTTTCACTGGGAGAAACTGGGAGAAACTGGGAGAAACTGGGAGAAACTGAGAGAAACTGGGAGAAACTGGGAGCCAAGAGTCTTCTGGAGTTAGATCAGGGACAGGCAAGACCTTCTGCTCCCAGGATCTCCAACCCAAAGCAATTCCAACACACCCCAAACACAATCTCATCATCAAAGGTGGGCAACACAAACTCCTTATGATGCTGGGACAGATGTTCAGAGAGCAGTGGGGTGGAGAAGTAGAAGGATTTGGGGGGATGAGCATCTCCAGAGACTTCCTCAGAGCCATTCCCATGAATTCAGTGTGCTTGGGATCAGCCCTTCACATCTTTGAGGACCTGCCCACGGCCACATCAGTGTGTGGGAGCTTTGTGTCTCTGCTCTTGCTGGAGCACACTGAGATCCCTGCCCCACCACAGCAGCAAAAAAACCTCTGAATGTGGGGCTGGGGTCACTTTCCCTCCTGGTTCCTGCAGAGGAAGCACTTGGTAGCTCATTATTGGCTTGGTTTCTAAATAGCAGCACCCAGAATTGGAAAAGGAACATTTTGTGTTCCCCAATGTCTGATGGACAGGAACGTCTCAGCCACCACGGAATCACTGAGGTTGGAAAAACCTTAAAGATCATCAAATTCAACCATTAACCCAGCATTGCCAGGTCCACCCAGACCTTGATGATGGTCTCCAACCAACAACACTTCAATTCTGATTTCCCCAACTGAATTTCTACAAAAACCCCACAATTTCTGAGGCTCTTCTCCTCTCCCATGGGCTCAGCCACCTGCAGTGTCTCCTGAGACATCTCACTTCACTCTCTCCACTTGCTGCCTCTCTGGTAGTGACACTTCAACCACAAAAATTCTGTCCCTTGGCACTTTTAATCCTTATTTTGATTGTGCAGCTCCAAAACATCCACCAGCACAAACCTGGGCAGCACTTCCAGTTCTGCTTTTGCCAGAGCAGCTCACAGAGACTCCAGTGCATTTCACACAGCCCAGGGCTTTGTTTGGGCAGTAAGGGAACAGTGCCTGGGATCATTCCCTGGCCCTGGAATGAGGCACAGGGGCACCTTCACCCAGCCTGAAAAACTCCCTTCAGCTCCAGAACAGGTGGGTCAAATCTTAAGGGTCTGTTTGGAATATTCCTGCCCCACACTAACCCCAGACTGTGACTAAAATCTCTTTAGGGATGGGTAAATTGGCTGGGCCAGCTCCACACCAGGGTCTATCTTCAGGGTTAAAAACATGGGCAGTAAATGTCAAGATCTGGGGAAGATTTCCAGCCAGTGTTAAATTTACTGGAGCAGCTTAAAATCCACGTGTCCCAAATGTCATTGGATAATTGCTGCTTTCTTAGACCCAGTTCAATAAAACCCATCTGGGTTCCAGGAAGGTTTGCCAGGACAGACTACACCCAAAAGAACAAGAATATTTGGGATTCAAAACCCCCCAAAAGAACAAGAATATTTAATATCTGTGGTGGGTGTCAGTCAGCTGGGAAGGCCATTGGAGTAAGCCTGGGGAAATTTGGCCTCTCAGTCCCTGCAGCAGGAGCAGGGAGTGATGGAGAGGGACAATGTGAGCAGCTGCTGTGTCCTCCCTTGGGTGTGCCATGGCCAGGGCAGCACCCACCCTTCTGAGAGCAGCACTGGCCAAACTCAGCACCCAAACACCAAAATCAGGCAGAGCTGGCAATCCAGAATGGCAGGAGCAAGGGGCAGGTGCATCACAGGATCCTGGAATGGTTTGGGTTGGAAGGAACCTTAAAGATCATCTCATTCCACCCCTGCCATGGCAGGGACACCTTCCACTGTCCCAGGCTGCTCCAACCTGGCCTTGGGCACTGCCAGGGATCCAGGGGCAGCATTCCCTGTGCCAGTGTGGGATTAAACACAACGAGGAATTTGTTTGTGCCCACAGCCTTAAGATCCAGAGGAGGTCCAGAGCTCTCAAAACCATGAGATGCCTTGAGCTGCCCAAGACAGGACCTTGAATCTCCATTACTGCCATGGCTCTGAAATAAACTGATTTGTTGGCTGCTCCTAAAGCACCTGATCTCGAGCTGGTCCCACCCCAGGGCAGACACAGAGCTGTGGTTGCTGAGATGCTTTAGGAGAAAAAGCAACTTGTTTGGCTTCTCCCATTTCTTTGTCCCATTCTGTCGAGTCATCTCCTGTGTCTGCACAATAGCTCCTGCTCAAACAGGCTCCCTACCCAGTAACAAGGATTTTTGAAGTAAAATCTTTGTTGGGTCCAATTGCAAATCATGAAACTGATTTGGTTTATTTTTTTACATGTGTGGGGTTTTGATAATATTTTCATCTTCCTGCATCCAGAGATGCACTTCACAAGCAATCCCTGCGTGGGACACGTCCCCATCTGCCTGCTCCCCTCTCACCATGACATGGCATTTTTTTCTCAATAGAAATCCAGGCTGCCCCTGCTCCCCACTCCATCCATCACCCCCACACGCTGAAAAACTGGGCACTGCAGGTTTGATTTCAACTTTATCACAAGCAGAGGGGGTTTCTGCCCCTCCATGCCCCCATCCCTGTCCATCTGAAGAACAAGTTCTGTCTCACTCCCTCTGTGAGATCAAGCCACCCCTCACCACAGCCACCCTTCATCCTTACCTTGCTGAGTCCTGGCATTCAAGGGCAGCAAATCTGGGCTCCAAGTGAACAAATAAAAAAAAATTTTTGAAAAAAAAATTAAAAATTGAAAATCCTCGCCCCAAATCTCGGTGCCCCAGTGGAGTGTGGTGCACAGAGGGTTTGTCCGTGGCAGCCAGGCTCGGAACAAAGTTGTGGGGTGGAGGGGGAGGAGAGGGTGATTGACAGCCCTGGGCTGAGCCTCATCCCTCACCTTGGGCCATGCGGTCTGATTGGCCGCCTGCTGACATCCCCGAGCCCTGCACTTTTTAATAGACGCTTTTGGATGATCTACGGGGGAAAGGCTTGGAGAGGTGTGTTTCTGACAAGCCAGGAAAAGTCACCCGAGCCACGAGGGACTTGGCTTCACTCTTTTTACCCCCCCCCTTTTTTTTTTTTTTTTTTTTCCTTGGGAGGAGGGGGAATTCTTCATTTTGGCACTTCATGTTTTTCTGAAAACTTCGCGGCGATTTTTTCCCCCTTGCACCAGCCTGGACTGATGGATTACCACCTGCTTGGACTAATTCTGTCTTTTCTCTTCAATGGCACAAAGGTCTTAGCCGGTTACCCAATTTGGTGGTAAGATTCCTTCCTCCCCTCGCCCTTCCTCTCCCTATGATTGATTAATGAATTCATTAATTATTAGCCATGGGAGCTGTGTGCTCCTTCCTTTTCACCCCTCGCCCTGCGGAGCTGCATGCTGGAGTTGAAGCGTAATTTCTTCAGATTTGACCTGTAATTAATGAAATCCGTGAAAAGTTTGGGGGTTATTTTGAAAGGGCCATGCCTGGGTTTCCCTTTGCACAAATGGAGGCTTCCCTACCACTCTTTAATTTCTCCATTTTCGGCACTGTGGCGATGGGCTCTTGGTTCAGATGTGAAAGGATGCGGTTTAATTTCCTTGTGCAATGGGAATTTTGTCTCTCTCATCACTCTGCCACAGGGATTTTCTTCCTTTCCATGAAACTGCAATTGATCCTTTTAAAAAAAATATTTTAATTCAATTTTCTGTTTGGTTGCTGCGTTTTTTTGGACTTCTTTCCCTTCTTTTGTTGTATTCTGTCATGTGAATTTAGTCCGGCGAATAACGCAAATGGCACCTGAGAAAACATTCATTAGTAAAATTGCCCAAAGGTGGATTTTGTTCATTTTAATTATGGAAATGTCGCTAATTTCATTGCACCAACGAGAAAAATAGATTTGAAAAGAATTGGTTGTATCTTGTAATGAGGCTGGTAAGTAACCTGAGTTACTTATTTTAAAAATAAATCCAACTCTATATAAATTAATACAGTAACAAAATGCAATTGGAAGCCCTTTAGAACAAGAAATATAGAATTAAATATTCCAGGTCATTTAAAATCCAGCAGCCAGCGAGTTGCATAACAGAATATTTCAGTTTATTTCTGTCTTTATGTAGGATTTCTCGCTGGAATATCTCTTGTTAAGTTTCTGTATGTGCCAGGTAGGGGCTGTGAGCCTGATGATCCATAGGGAAAAGAGGGAGATGGTGGAATTTGGTGCTGCTGAGATTCTTGGGTTATTTTCGCCTTTCCAGAAAAGTCTCTCTTCTTTATTACAGAATTAGATCCTTTCAGTGCCAACATGGAGATGGCAAGAAGTAGGTGGGAGTGAACTTGGGAATGGACTGCCATGTCTGGGAATATTTAGAATTTAGGACGGAAAATACGAATTTTTAAATTTTTTTTTAAATAATCCATTTATTAAAATGGACTTTGGGATGAGAATGTGCCTTTCCAGAGGAGAAAGACCGAGAGCACAATGAGAAGTCCCCGCTCAGGAAGCGTTTCAAAGCTCTGCAGGTTCATGAAATGGCTAAATCACAGCAGGTTTTCCTGGAGAATTCAATGATTTCCTCGCCCTGAGCGTGGCTGCCCAACTTCAGGCCCTCAGCCCTGGGCAGGGGAGGCTCCTGAAACACAGAGAGCAGCACTTTAAATCCTTCCATCCCTTTTCTGCCCCACCTGGGCACGGGGCACAGGTCAGGATGCCAGGGCTGGGTCTGAGCTGCCCGGGGCAGGGACATCTCCCCATGGCATCAGCTCATCCCACCAGCCCCTGAGCTGCCTCAGGCTTTGACAGAAATCAGGATTTAATGCCCAAATCAAGGAGGGGTTCAAGTCTCAGAGCGTTTCAAGTCTCTTTTCTTTTCTCCATGAAAAGGTCTCGTTTTGTCCCCGTGAAGCAAAAATGTCCCTGTGAGCAAAATGTCTCCTGTGCCTGTTTTCAGGAGCAAACACTGCTGCAGACAGGTGTCTGCCCACCATCCCCTCCTCCCAAACCCCTCTGAGTCACCCCAAAGGAACAATGCAGAGCATGTAGGGCACAGACAGCAGGGCCATGGCAAGCAGCATCCCTGGGAGAGGAGGCAGTCGAGCACACTCTGCACAGAATTTCATCCCCAGATGCAGGTTTTGTGTATTTTTATGTATTTTTATAGATTCTGGCAGCACCAAAGTGCCAGCGAGTCTCTAGGGATGTGAGGAGTGCCCCATGTAGGGTGAGGTTGGAAATGTTGTGGGGTTTTAGGGGTTTCTTGAAGGCTGAGGGAGCAGGAGGGCAGAAATACCTGGGCCAGGGTTCAGGCACACAATGCTCCCAGAGCACACAAATTCAGGGTCTCCTTTAGTCCCATGGATCTGCTCTGTGGGAATGAGGTTTATGTGGAGGATCCTGGCACGGTGTTATCTATGCCCTAAAAAAATCATCATTTTCCAATTGTCTTCCTGACCCTCTGCTCTTGGGGCAGGCACAGAGGAGGCTTTGGGGGATGAGCCCCACTTGCAGGGTTCAGCACACCCCAAACCAGGGCAAGGAGAGCAAAGGTGGGGTGAGAATCAGCCTGGCCCCCTGTGCTGGGGTCCTGCAGCTCCCCAAGCTGGCCTGGGCTTACTCACCCCCAGTTAAACCCATCCTTGCTAAACTCGAGACTTTCAGGGGGACAGTTCATGTGGCAGAGCCCAGGGATGCTGACAGGCAGTGCCCTGTCCTGCTGGCACCACCTTCCTGCTGGATAGGGAATATTTTGGCACCAACATCCAAACAGATCCTTTCTGCTGTGGGACAGAAAGGAGAAAATTATTTATTATTTCTTTATTATTATTATTTAATTATTATTTATTATTATTAAATTTATTATTATTTATTTATTCCTGTGGTGGGGAGGAAGTGTCTGTGTGTGCCCTAGGAGAAGGAGAGTGATGAGAATGGGGTCTGATCACCTTGTAAATGGGTTTGGGGGAGGCTGGAATGATCCTGCTGCCCCACTGGGAGCCACACAATGCCAGGAGCTGGCAGCAGTGGCAGTGCAGGGGATAAAGGCAAAGGGATGGAGCTGCTCAGGGTTTGTGGGATGTGTTTTACTGAGGGGCTGGGAAGGTCCTTGGCATTGTCCAGAGAGAGGAGAGCCCAAGTGCAGCCCTGGAGCTCTGCAGGGAGGTCCTGCCCCAGCTCCCCGTGCTGCAAACCCAGAGCTTGGGGTCCAGACCCACTGGTGGGGGCAGGATGGAGAAGCCAAGAGGGGATCTCAGCCCTGATGGGATGTTGGGAACTCCCTGGCATCGCCCTGTCCCCATCCAGGCAGCTCTGAGCGAGCTCCAGGGGTGGCTCAGGCTGTGGATGTAACCTCCAGTGAGGTATTTTGACACAGCTCCAACCCTTCTTCACATGCTGCCATCCCATCAGAGCCCTGAGAGGGGAACAAACGGGGCACAGATGGGAAAAGGTCACTGAAATGCTGCCTGTGAGTGCTGACAGGAGGAGCTGGGGCCAACAAAGCTCCCTCAGAGACGTGTCCAACCCTTGGGCTGTCTGCTTGGGGCTGCTGAAAGAGGAGATGGGGAGCTGTGGTGGGGCTGCAGCTCCTCCTGGTGTGGGCACTGAGGGGCAAAGCTGGGCTCAGACCTGGGGCTGAGAACAGCCCTGAGTACCTGGCTGGTCACAAGTGTTCAGGATCTTGTGGCTCTAAAGGATTTTGTGAGCTTCAAGGGTTTTTTCAGTGTTTTCCCAGCCAGGTGTAGCTGGTGGGAATCCCTGCTGGGTGGGATGGGCAATCCCTGCCATGGAAAGCAGAGTTGGGAGCTGGGATTGAGGGGATCCCAAATCCTGAGCAGCAGGACAGCCCCAACCACTGCTGGGTTGAGCAGATCAGTGAAAAAACCAGCCCTGAGTACCTGGCTGGCCACAAGTGCTCAGGATCTTGTGGCTCTAAAGGGTTTTGTGAGCTTCAAAGTTTTTTTCAGTGTTTTTCCCAGCCAGGTTTAGCTGGTGGGAATCCCTGCTGGGTGGGATGGGTAATCCCTGCCATGGAAAGCAGAATTTTGGAGCTGGGATTGAGCAGCAGGACAGCCCCAAGCACTGCTGGGTTGAGCAGATCAGTGAAAAAACCAGCCCTGAGTACCTGACTGGCCACAAGTGTCCAGGAGCTTCTGTCTCTGAAGGATTTCATGGGTTTCAAGGTTTTCTTCAGCGTTTTTCCCAGCCAGGTGTAGCTGGTGGGAATCCCTGCTGGGTGTGATGGGCAATCCCTGCCATGGAAAGCAGAGTTTGGGAGCTGGGATTGAGGTGAATCCCAAATCCTGAGCAGCAGGACAGCCCCAACCACTGCCAGAGCAGCTCTCCAAGGATGCACAGCCTCAGGAGCTGGCAGAGGGCTCCAGGTGACATCTCCTGCTGGTTTTGTCCCTCCCCAGTGCAGAATCCCAGCGTGGTTGGGTTGGAATCAGCCCTGAAGCTCCTTCTGTTCCACTCCTGCCAGTGGCATCCTGAGCTCAGCAACAGCCTCAGAATGCTCCCAGGGCATGGCAGCACAGAGCAATGAGCACTGTCACACTGCTGGCCTTCAGGAGGTCTCAACCCCTCAGAAATTAACCCCTTGTGTCTCCAGGACAGGGCCAGGTCAAGCCTGGAGCCACAGGAGCCCAGGGAGAAGGGCTCTGATTCACCCAAGAGCCTTCCTGCCCTTAAAACACAAATCTCTGTCCTGTAAGTGAAGTAAAAACTGAATTTAAGAGGCCACAAAGAGCTCTGAAGAGGCTGCTTAACTGCAACCAGCTCCTTCTTTGACTCCTTCACTAAAGGCAGCATTTCCCAAAGTGAAGCACTTGCTGAAGGCACCCCATGGGAGAGCACTGGGAATTCAGGGGGGATTTTTGGCCACCCCACCCTGTCAGCTGGAGGTGTTGGGGAAGAGGAGGCCACAAACCAGAGATTTCCCATGTCCTGCACTGCCGCATCACCCTGATGGGGTCAGGGAGGAGCTCACACCCTGGGACAGAGGCAGGGGGTGCCTGGAGAAGGCTGAGCTAAAATAAACTGGGCAGAGATAAAGAATAAAGCAGGGATTTATTAGGAGACCTCAATGGATCCACTTTGGGTAGAACAAGAGCCCAGCCAGGGCTGCACCACAGGTGAACTAAAATGGTCACAAAATGAACTCAAGATGAACCAAAATGGTCACAAAATGCCCACAAAATGTGTCACAGAGTCTCTCACTTTTATAAGTTCTGCTCCATTTGTATGTTGGAGTTAATTGTCCAATTCCAACTCCAGCCCATCCAGTCCCATTTTGGTTTTTTCTCTTCTGTTTGTGCTCTTGGGGTGAGATTTGGATCATTTGTCCTTGGTCCCCAGCTAGAGAAGGAATTGTTTTGTCTCCCTGCTCTGTGCACAGAGCTCACCATCCCCTCATGTGAAGCCCAGACTCACAAAAGCAGCATTTTTATATTAAAAAAATAAAAACTAAAACCTGAGGCATCAAGGGGATGCTGACATGAAGGAACAGAACTCCCAGCTGGGCTCACCCCAAACACAGAGAGCTGAGGGGCACCTGGGGGCCCTGCACAGCTCAGGGGGATGCAGAGGAGCTGGAATGGGATGGGAAGGTGGGAAGGGAGGCCCTGGCTGGTGCAGGGTGAGCAGGGGTGTCGGGACCCAGCACATCCCTCTGGCTGTCCTGAGCAGCCCAGACCCTGCCAGGGGGCTCAGAGACCCTGGCACAGAGCCCAAAATGCCTCTGTGAGTTTGATTATGGCCCGTGGAGCAAATTACCAACCTTGTATGAAGATAGCAAGCCACAAGAATTTAAGTAGAATATTGGTGAGATTATCACAGGGTGAATTATGTATTTTAAGATTACTGTACAGGGGGGTTATATCCCTGTACAGGGGGGTTATGGAGACAAGATGGAGAAATTGGGACGTGCCTCGTGCTTCTTCTTTCTTCTTCCTGTCTTCCATCTTCTGCAGTGATGTTGGCACTTAGAGATTGGTTTAGAGTAGAAGCTCAGTGTCTAACACAGGTGATGGGTATTGGGGAGTGATTGTAAATATTGTACATGTAGTTTTTAGCATAAAGACACAACACCGCCCCGGGGGCAGGCAGAGTGCCTGGACTGTCCTGCTGAGCTGACCTCGGCAGGGCAGGAGAAAATTTTTTATAGATAAGATAAAATAAACAACCTGGAGACCGAGAAATTAAGAGCTCTGACTCCTTCTTTAAGCACCAGGCTGGGAAAAGAGACTTTGGAATTCTTCTCAGGGTCATTCTGACAAACAAATGATCCCGACACAGGGGAGGTGGGAGCTGCTCGGGGCAGCTTGGGGGGCTCTCACCACCAGCTCAGGGCTGATCTCTCCTCTCCAGGGCTGGACAGTTGACAAAGGGCAATTGCCATTGCTCAAATTGTCACCTGAGCCAGGGAGGACACAGAAGGCAAAGTGGCAAAGGCCTCATTTATTTCATCCTCTCTTCTTTCATAGCTTGGTTCACTACAGGTGTAACTGATCGGGCATTTCACAGAATCACAGAATCACAGAAATTCTAGGTTGGAAGAGACCTTTAAGATCATCGAGTCCAACCCATGTTCCAACACCCCAACTAGACCATGGCACCAAGTGCCACATCCAGGCTTTTTTTAAACTCTACGAGGGATGGTGACTCCACGACCTCCCTGGGTAGATGATTCCAGTATTTGACCACTCTTTCTGTAAAACACTTCCTCCTTATTTCTAGCTTGCATCTCCCTTGGCGATGCATCTCCCTTGGCGATTTAATCAACACATTTTTCTAATTAACAAGACACCCATTTGTGAACAATCTTATGAGAAAAACAGCAAAACAGATTGTTATAAAAACACCCCCTGCAGGTTGTTTTAATATTTTGTCCATCATAGTTCATCCCCAGCTCCCTAAAGCTCTCCAGGCCTGTTCTGGGGTAACTCCCCTGGTTTTCTCTCTCTCTCTGAGCAGGCTGTCACATCTCCTGTGGCTCCCTTTGCTGAGGCCAGGGCCACCAAAGGTGGGGTTTGAGGTTCCTCCTGACAGCCCCAGGTCACTCTGTTAATGTTCAGGAACACAAATCACAGAATTATTCTGTCAGCATTCAGGAACACAAATCACAGAATTATTCTGTGCTTTTATTGAGAGCTTAGGTGTCAGGGGTACAGACCCAAATCTGACTCCACCATGGGTTTGGGATGAACATCTTTTATATTCTCTCATTATATAACTTACTTATATTAATTATTATATAACTATATAACTTAACTTATATAAAATATTAAACTTACATTGTTCTATTGATATTACAATATCACAATACAATGTTCTATTGCATTGTTCTATACATTGATTCCATCCAAGCATGGATTTATTGTGATCCCCCTCAAACCCCTACCATAGTTTCTCCTGATTCTTTCCACAAAAATTATATCTAATCCCATTTAACAATTATATCATTTATCACATACTGGTTACACAGGTGCAGTTTCACCTGATCTAGCAAACACAAGATCATGTGAAAAATACATTTACATTTTTACATGTATTTTTTATAAAAATACAAATACATTTCCCAGGACATACTAAGCCTAACTTTCTTTGTAGCTCTCCAAATTTTGTGATTTTAAAATCTTTTACTGTCAACTCCATTCCAAGGGCACATTCAATGGGGGTTGTGCCTTCACCAGGACCCCCAGCAGGTCAAACCCATGTGCAGCCCAAGGCTCCAGTGGAGCCCCAGGACAAACCTGGAGGTCCCTCCTGTGTCACCAGGGATGTCACAAACTCCAGGTCAGGAGATTAAAAGCAGCAACTTTATTACAACCCCTTCTTTTATATCCTGATCTGATACAGGACCTGACTGGTCATGTAATCAACACATTTCACATTTCACCCTCTAGCTGACACTCGGGTGTTTGATTTCTCCTGTGTCACTGTCAGATTTTGTGAAAAATCCCTTTGCCAGGATTTCTCTCCTGGGAAGCTGAGAAACCTCAGAGAAAAAGGAAAACAATAATTATCTCATTTGCTTCTGCTGTGTTTTGCTGCTTTTGAATGTGGTTGGAGATTGTTTATCCAGCATGGGAATTGTTTTGACTTAATGACCAATCACAGCCAGCTGTGCCAGACTCTGAGGAGTCAGTCACCAATATTTAATTATTATTTTGTTCAGCCTTCTATAAGATCCTTTCTCAAATCTTTAGTATAGTTTCAATATAATATAATATAATATAATATAATATAATATAATATAATATAATATAATATAATATAATATAATTAATATAATTAATATAATTAATATAATTAATATAATTAATATAATTAATATAATATAATTAATATATTATATATATTCTATTCTATTCTATTCTATTATATAACATAATATAATATATAATGTAATATAATATAATATAATATCCCTGTGAATTCATACTATTCTAGCTTTTTTAAACTTTTAAAATGTTAATATTTAATATTAATTACAGGAAATTAATAGTATTCCAGATTTTAAACATATTATTTTAAAATATTAACATTAAATTTTAATTCCTGTGAATTAGTATTTTCCAAGCTTTTAAAATATTATTTGAAAATATTAATATTTGATATTAATTCCTAGGGATTAATAGTATTCTAGCTTTTTAAAAATATTCTTTTTACAATATTAATATAATTCCAGCTTTTTTTAATAGCTTTTTTAATTCCAGCTTTTCCTGGGATAAGCTTTCCCATGGGACAGAGGGATCTTGAGATCCCCCAGCTCTCCCACTCCCTGAACCTTTTCTTTCTGGGACCATACCCAGGACTCCTCAGAAATCCCAAATTAACCCCAAAACCTCCCTCCAGTCCCACATCCTGACACCAGGGCTGCTCCTGAGGCAACAAAACATCCCCAGCAGGGACTGGGAACCTTGGCTGGAAGGGATTCCAGACCTGGAAAAGCCTGGTGATCACCAGGGCTGTCAGGGCTGTGTTATTTCTTTTTATGTTTGAAGTTTAAAAGTAATTTTTTTTATTTTTTTGGGGTTTTAATATGTGTTATTTTATAGAAAGTGTTTCATTTTTCAGTGGCATTTTTGTAATTTTTAAAATCTTTTAATGAAAAATGATGATATTTTATTTTTTTATTCGGTGACAGATATATGTTAAGAATTATTATCAAAATTTTATAATAATTCTTTTCTATATTATTTTAATTATATTAAAATTATATATTATATATTATATATTATATATTATATATTATATATTACATATTATAATAATTATATATTATATATTATAATATATAATTATATATATTTTAAAAGTATTATAAAATTATAATTTTAAAATTAAATTATAAAATTTATTTTTGACAGATATATGTTAAGAATTATTATTATAATTTTATAATAATTCTTTTCTATATAATTTTAATTATATTAAAATTATATATATTTTAAGTATTATAAAAATTATAATTTTAATTTTAATGACAATCAAATTATTATGAAAATTAAAATTATAGAATTTTTATGTAGAATAGTAAAATGCCACCTTTGGAACATGAAAGAACCACACTCTGAAAAGGAAATTTGCCCTGATAAAGAAGCCAAAATCTCTAATTCCTTTTCTGAAGATGGGTTTCCTGATTTGCTAATTTGCTAATTTGTCTTGTTCACAATTCACTGAACCTGTCTGCTTTTAATTAATCTTACAAATCTAATCAAGTCTAACTGGCACCTTTCCCAGTGCTCTCAATTTTCAATGAGAAACTTTCCCTGCTGCTCTCCAGCCCCACCCTGGCTCAGGCTCCAGATCTTCTCCTCCTTTTCAACAAAAGGGAGATCAAACCTTTGGGGTTTTTATTCTGATCCCATTCCTATGTCACAAACTCACCCAAATTTCCTGCAGTTACTTTCTAGAAATTGTGGAGGTTTTATAATTAAGAAATTTGCAGTGGTCCTTGAATAATATCACAGGAGTTTCTTGCAGCCAGGGGCACATTTGACAAGCAGGTTTTACCTCCAGAGGTTTCTTAGATTTTAGGGGCAATTTCTTGATGGGTTTTTAGAGGTTTTTATTGTTGCAAAATATTTCCAATTGTCTTTTTAAATTCTGATTATTCCTCAGGCCTGATTAGGTTTGGTAACAACCAACTCCTCTTTGATAAACTTTAAAAAAACAACTTTAAAAATAAAACTTAAAATTAAACTAAAAATTAAACTTTAAAACTTTAATAAGTTTTTAATGAAATTCACCTGTTTGTTTAACAGGGAGTTTATGCAGAACACCAAGCCATGGCTGTCTCTATATTTTTACTTTTCCTTTCAATTTACTCAATTTTGACCTTACAAATCTGAAAATAAGATCTCCAGACACCAACTCCTCATCTGTGGGTTTGGTGGGGCTCAGGCTGCTGCTGTTGGCAAAGTGAGGATGTGGAAAGAGTGGATATGGAAGAGACTTTGCCTCCAACAGTGGTGCAATGCTCAGGAGCAGCTTTGGAGGAGAAAACCCCCAAAGGAGACCCTGCCCTCGTGTGGTGCTCACATCCCTTTGGGAGCAGGGGCACCTTTGTGACAATTGGGCAGAGCCAGACAAGAGGGGGCCAGCTCCACCCTGGACATGCCCAGAGGCTCTGGAGGTTGCCAAAATCATCCTTTGGTGCCCAGAGGAGCAGCTGAGCTGCTCAGAAGTGCTGTGAGCCCGTGGAGGGCAGAGGATTCCTCCCACCACAGCCCTGCTCTGCAGGAGCTGCCTCTGTCCAGCCCAGCCCAGTAATCCTGGTTTTAGTCTCAGTCCTAACACTGTCCATGGTCCTCGTGTGTTGGATTTGTGTGGTGCCCCAGGGCAGGAAGGAATGATGAATCTGATTCCATGTTCTCAGAAGGATAATTTATTATTTTATGATACTATATTATATTAAAAAATACAACACTAAAGAATACAGAAAGGATAATTACAGAATGCTAAAAAGATAATAATGAAAACTTGTGACTTATTCCAGAGTCCTGACACAGCTTGGCCTCAGTTTGCCAAAGAGTGAAAACAATTCACAGCAGAATGCAATGGAACAATCACCTGTGGGTAAACAATCTCCAAACACATCCCACATGAGCACAACACAGGAGAAGCAAATGAGATAAGAATTGTTTTCATTTTTTTTTTCTCTGAGGCTTCTCAGCTTCCCAGGAGAAGAATCCTGGGCAAAGGGATTTTTCCAGAGAATGTGAATGCCACACTTGGGGACAGGAGTCTTGGTGTCTGGTGTAAACTTAAGCTGAGCTTTAGTTGTGGCTCCTCCTAGAGCTCCTAAGGCTGCTCCAGGGACAGGGTTTGGAGCAGGAAACGTTTGGGTTCCACCTGAAGCCTTGAGACCTCAGCTCAAGGTGTGCCTTGGTTTCTCTGCTTGGCTGGAAACCACACACAGAGTGGAAAATCAGATTTCTGCTGGGGTTCTGATGGCTGTGAATTCAAGGCTTGCTGGGGAAATGAAGAGCTGGGTGCAAAACCTCCTGAGTGCTGGGATGAATTCCATCAGGAAAGTGTTCTGTGGGGAGAGATGCTCAAAGAACATTTGCCTTGAGGTTGGGCTTTCATGTTCTTGAGTCAGATCAGGCTCCAGTAACTCCCCACTTCCCTGGACTTACACAAAATTTCACTTAAGAGAGGATCCCCTTCCCTCACAGTCCTTGAGCAACAATCCAGAGCCAACCTTCAGCTCAGGCCACCTGATACCCTGAGCAGGCTGACCTGGAACAGAGACTGGGCAGAGATAAAGATTAAAGCAGGGATTTATTAAAAGGACTCCATGGATCCACCTTGGGCAGCACAAGAGCCCAGCCAGGGCTACACCCAAGATGAACTAAAATGGTCACAAATGAACCCAAGATGAACCAAAATGGTCACAAAATGAACCCAAGATAAACCCAAAATGGTCACAAAATGAAACCCAGGTGAACCCAAAATGATCACAAAATGAACCCAAGATGAACCAAAATGGTCACAAAATGGGTCACAGGGTCTCTCACTTTTATAAGCTCTGTTCCATTTGCATACTGGAGTTAATTGTCCAATTCCAGCTCCAGCCCATGAAGTCCATCCTTGTTTTTCTCTCCACATTGTTTGTGCTCTTGGGCTGAGATTTGGATCATTTGTCCTTGGTCCCCAGCTGGAGCAGGAATTGTTTTGTCTCCCTGCTCTGTGCACAGAGCTCATCATCCCCTCATGTGAAGTTCAGACCCAGCAATTAAAGCAGCACAGAATGTGAAAAATATAAAAACTAAAACCTGAGGCATCATCCCCCCTGGACATTTCTGTCCCAGTGTTTACATACAAATACACAGAACTATATAAACTTTCTATCAAGTTTTAAACATTCCTTGCAAATCCATTTCCCACACTTGGGCAGCTCCTCCTCTTCCCCTTCCCACCTCTCCTTTCTCCCCTGTCCCTCCTGTGTCCTCCTTGGTCAGTACTGAGATGGGAATGATCCCAAACCTCAAACTTCTCCAGGTTCTGCTTTTCTAGCACCTGATCCCAACAGCCTCTCATTTCCAGTTTGGGTTCTAACACCCAAAATCTCTTGTGAAAAATCCCACCCTAAAATCCATTAACTTTCTGATGGGAGGAGATCTCATCCCCAAACATCACCTATTTGCTCAGTCACAAATCCTTTTCCCCATAAATCTCCCACCCCTGGATTTTTCTGCTCCACTTTGTTCTGTTGCTCATTTTAACCCTTTTGCCTCCTGCTGCAATCTCAACCTCCCCTCTGCTCTTCTGTTCCCATCAGCCCCACAGAGCTCCAGGAGGGTTTGGACACCACTCCCAGGGATGCTCTGGGTGGGATTGTTGGGTGTCAGTGCAGGGCCAGGGGTGGGGCTGGGTGATCCTGGGGGTCCCCTCCAGCCCCAAGGACATTCTGTGATTCCCTGGAGTGGGCACAGAGAGGGGTCACTGCTGCAGGGACAATGGCATTGGGGCCTGGGGGTGACATTGTTGGGGAGGAACTGGGGCCAAAATGCTCCTCAGATCAGGCTGGGTGTGAAGAACAGCCCAGCTGAGATTCTGAGGCCTCGTGGAGAAGTCAGAAGTCGTCCCAGACAGCAGCAGGGGCTCTGTCAAATCCCCACCCTGCTCAGTTTGGGGCAGAGCTTGGGGTCAGTCAGACCCACCCCAAGTTCTGACAGGGAATCCCCCCTGTCCCCTCCTGGCATGGAGGGATTAGTCCTGGATCAGGAGGTTTCTCGTGGGGAAAAAACAAATTGAATCTTGTAGAAACTAGATCTAGAATTAGTCCTGGATTAGGTGGTTTCTTGTAGAAACTAGATCTAGAATTAGTCCTGGATTAGGTGGTTTCTTGTAGAAACCATCTAGAATTAGTCCTAAGTTAGGTGGTTTCTTGAGGTGAAAAACTGAATTCAATCTTGTTCTAGACTGAATCTTGATCTAGAATTATTCCTGGATCAGTTGGTTTCTTGTGGGGAAAAACCAAATTGAATCTTGTAGAAACCAGGTCTAGAACCAGTCCTGGTGGTTTCTTGTGGTGAAAAATGAGGCTGCTTTACTACGGGGTCCTGTAATTCTCTTTCTATGGCTGGCAAAGCACTTGGAGTGGAAGGTTCTGGGCTCTGGGAAGGTGTGAGGCACAAACTGCCATGGATATTGCAGGAAGGGCTGAACCAGGTGCCACCCTGGCATGGAGGGGACAGAGGGGGCAGAGAGGGCAGTGGACAGTGGGGTCAGTGGTCAGTGGGGGCAGAGAGAACAGTGGACAGTGGGGTCAGTGGGGGCAATGGTCAGTCACAGGGGACAGTGGTCAGTGGGGGAAGTGGTCAGAGAGGGCAGAGATGGGATGGGATGGGATGGGATGGGATGGGAATGAGATTGGGGATGGGAATGCGAATGGGGATGGGGATGGGATGGAGGTGGGGATGGGGATGGGATGGGGATAGGGATGAGGTTGAGGATGGGGATGGAGATGATACTGGGATGGGATTGGAATGGGGAATGGGGATAGGGGATGGGAATGGGACAGAGGTGGGAATGGGACAGAGGTGGGGATGGGGACAGGGATGGATCTGAGGATGGAGCTGGGACTGGGACTGGGAATGGAGCTGGGGCTGGGGATGGGGCTGGAGCTGCTTCTCTGCAGGAATGTGAATGAAGTTGCTGCCAAGGGACTGGGTGTGCCCAGGAGCCTTCCTCACCTTCCTCTCCTTCCTCTCCTTCCTTTGCTTCCTCTCCTTCCTCCCCTTCCTCTCCTGCCTCCTTCCCAAATCTGGCACTGGGGAGGGAAATGTGTCCTGCCAGGGACAGGGGACAGGACACTGGGACCAGAACAAGCATCAGAAACCCAGGGAAGGAAGGAACAGCCGTCCACTGAGGCCAGTGAGGGTGCTGGTCATCTCCCACTGGTCATCTCCCACTGGTCATCTCCCACTGGAGCTGGGATGAGGATGAGGATGAAGCTGCTTCTCTGCAGGAACATGAATGACGTTGCTGCCAAGGGACTGGGTGTGCCCAGGAGCAGGTCCTGCATTGTTCCCCCCTCCAGATGGAAATGTTCTGTTCAGCAATGCCTGCTCCAAGCAGTGCCACGCTCGCCTGGAAAGCACAATCCACTGATTTGCCATGGCAGAGGATCTATTCTGCAGGGACTGTGATAATATTATTCGACCTGGAATTTACATAAATGCATATGATTTGCATATGCAAATGCAGGCTTCCAGGCTGTGACTGCAGTAAACACAGTGAGATATTCAGTGCTGTAAAACCTTTCCTCCAAAGAGAGACACTGGGGTTTGTTTGGGTCCTGGCAGGGCTGTGAGTGAGGCCAAGCCCCCTCCCAGGGCTGCTGTCCCCTCTCTGCCACTGCCAGCACCACTCACCCCCCTCTCCTGCCTCCTTCCCAAAGCTGGCACTGGGGAGGGAAATGTGTCCTGCCAGGGACAGGGGACACTGAGACCTGAACGAGCATCAGAAACCCAGGAAGGAAGGAACAGCTCTCCACTGAGGCCAGTGAGGTGCTGGTCATCTCCCACTGGTCATCTCCCACTGGTCAGCCAAGCTCTCCAGCCTTGCCTTCAGTTTGGGGAGTCCCTTTGGGGAGGCAAACTCCAGTCTGGGGAGTCCCTTTGTTGGTGGTGGGTGGCCTCAAGAAGTGTTTGGTGCCAGCTGTGCTGCAATCACCCAGGGTGAGTCACAGTTTGGCACTGGGAAGTGGCTTCCCAAAATCCAAACATGATGGAAAACACCCCGTGGGTGGGAATTGCCACATCCACTCAGCTGTGCCACAGCCTGGGGTGGGATCTAAGGGGGATCCCTGGGCTGCTTCTCTTTGGAGAGCCCTGCCCTGAGCCCAGAGCCCAGGACTGGAGTGCCCAGGCTGGTTCTGCTCCCATGAACAGCCTGGGGTTACCCCAGGAAGGAGGAACCTGGCAGGGAGGGGACAGAGGGGACAGAGGGGGCAGTGGGGACAGTGGTCAGTGGCAGCAGTGGTCAGTGGGGACAGTGGTCAGTGGGGACAGTGGTCAGCTGGCTGCCCATCCTGGGCACTGAGACATGGATTCTGTCTCAGCTGGAGGAACTGGATCTTAAAGTGTCTTGTGTCACATCCAGAATGGAAAAACCAAAGTGAATCTTGTAGAAATCAGATCTAGAATTAGTCCTGGATCAGGTGGTTTGTTCTGGTGAAAACCAAATTGAATCTTGTGGAAACCAGGTCTAGAACCAGTCCTGGTGGTTTCTTATGGTGAAAAATGAGGCTGCTTTACTACTGGGTCCTGTTATTCTCTTTCCATGGTGAGCAAAGCACTTGGAGTGGAAGGTTCTGGGCTCTGGGAAGGTGTGAGGCACAAACTGCCATGGATATTGCAGGAAGGGCTGAACCAGGGGCCACCCTGGCTCTGCTCCACAGCTCAGTGTGGGTGCTGCTGCCTCCTTCCCAGGAACCTCAAGGCAAGGGTAAAATTTGGCTCAGCCCAGTTCAGGTCCCACCAGGGGTGGGATGTGGGGTTGATGCCTCAGGTTTGACTTTTCTGTTTTTCAGTTTCTGTGCTGCTTTAGTGGGTGGCTCTGGGCTCCATATTATGGGATTGTGAGCTCTGTGCACAGAGCAGGGAGACAAAACAATTCCTGCTCCAGCTGGGACCAAGGACAAATGATCCAAATCTCAGGCCCAAGAGCACAAACAATGTGGAGAGAAAAACAAGGATGGGACTTCATGGGTTAAATCTGTGATGGACAATTAATTCCAAAATGCAAATGGAGCAGAGCTTATAAAAGTGAGAGACCCCATGACCAGAGGGGCATTTTGTGACCATTTTGGGTTCACCTGGGGTGCAGCCCTGGCTGGGCTCTTGTGCTGCCCAAGGTGGATCCATTGAGTCCTTTTAATAAATCCCTGCTTTATTCTTTAGCTCTGCCCAGTCTCTGTTCTAGGCCAGCCTGCACAGGACATCAGTCAGGGCTAGAGCAAAACCCACAGGCTGGGAGAATTAGGGCTGTTTAGCCTGGTGAAGAGAAGGTTGCATGGAGACAAAACAAGTTTTTTCCTAGAGAAGCACAAAAAGAAGAAGAAAAAACAATTCTTATCTCTACGTGCTACTCCTGTTATTTTTACACATGTAAAATGTGTTAAGAAAATTATTCACCTAAAATAATTTAGTAAATTGAACAGCAGTAAAAGTTATTTTATTGCCTTAACCAGTTAAATCAAAGTTATATCCTATCTCAAACAATCACAAAGTTTTCTTTAAGATATAATATAATATGATGTGATAATATGATATATGATATAAAATTTATATTATATTATATTATATTATATTATGTGATATAATGTGATATGATATGACATGATATGATATTATATAATATGATATGATAGGATAGGATATAATATAATATAATATAATATAATATAATATAATATAATATAATATAATATAATATAATATAATATAATATAATATAATATAATATAATATATCTCTTTAATATAATTATAATATAATATCTCTTTAACATAATTATAATAAATACAAATATAACATAACATAATTTTAATTTTAAAATTATTCAAGCCTTCTAAATCAATAACATCAATCACCAATAATCCCTACATCAAAAACTCACTAAATACAGTAGGTAACCTCTGTCCTTCCTCCACTATGAGGGAGCCTGGGATCCCTGTGTGCCTTGCAGTTACCACAATTATTATTTGAAATTACTGAGTTGCCTTGGACTCGTGATTTGCACCACTCCTGTGCCCTGGCCATGCCCTGCAGAGCTCAGGTGTTTTACCAAAGGCTGCTGGAGGACTTTAGCTTCAGTCAGAGAATATTGATATATTCAGGAATGTTGGTAATACTGATCCCCCCTGCACAACTGCTCCTGTGCCATCCACCCTGTGAGCTGGGTGAAGGGGGCTCTCCCTCCTCATGGGCACAGGGGCAGGAAATCCCCTTGCAGAGCCAGGCAGGGCAGTGTGACCCCCAAGGGTGAGCAATTCCCTTTTCCTGGCTCCAGCAGCTCTGCTCAGGCAGGCTCAGGCTGGATTTGGGAACACCCAGTGTAAGAGAATCTGCTACAAGTGTTGGGCACTGGTGCTTTGCTTTGAGATTTGTGCCTTTGCACCCCCCTGGTCTGAATTCCCTCTCAGCAGCCATTGTCCTGCCCTCTCCTGCTGGACACAAAGTCTTAATCTTCCCCTTCTTCCACTGTAACTAAACAATCTCTCAGAAGTCTTTCCAATAGACTGATCAAACTGTCAGCATAAGCCACTGCCTCAGCTCGCTGCTGTTGCTCCTTTGTCCCCTGCCCGTGTTTGACATCCCATTTACAACAGGGAGGAGGCTTAAACCAGCCCAGCTCTTCAGCAGAGCCTGGTGAGACAGCTTAAACCACCCCAGACCTATAGCAGTGGCTGGGTTAGAGCTTAAACCAGCCCAGCCCTGCAGCTGAGCCTGGGTGAGAGCTTAAACCATTCCAGCTCCTATAGCAGAGCCTGGCTGAGACGGCTTAAACCACCCCAACTCTGCAGCAGAGCCTGGGTGAGAGCTTAAACCAGCCCAGCTCCTATAGCAGAGCCTGGGTGAGAGCTTAAACCAGCCCAGCCCTGCAGCAGAGCCTGGGTGAGAGCTTAAACCACCCCAGCCCTGCAGCAGAGCCTGGGTGAGAGCTTAAACCACCCCAGCCCTGCAGCAGAGCCTGATTTAGAGCTTAAACCAGCCCAGCCCTGCAGCAGAGCCTGGTTTAGAGTTTAAACCAGCCCAGCCCTGCAGCAGAACCTGGGTGAGAGCTTAAACCAGCCCAGCTCTGCAGCAGAGCCTGGTTTAGAGCTTAAACCACCCCAGCCCTGCTCCTGAGACAGCTTAAACCACCCCAGCTTTGCATCAGAGCCTGGTTTAGAGCTTAAACCACCCCAGCCACAGCTCCACGGAGCAAACAGTAGAACAGAACCACCCTGGACATGTCCAGGAGGAAAATCCAGAGCTGAGGAATCCAGTTCCATCAGCACCACCCTGTCCTCCTGCCCCTGGATGTCTCTGCTGAGGGTGAGGGGGTGGCTGTGCTCCCCTGGAGATGCCACTGAGGCTGTGCCACGTCCTGCCTGCTCCCAGAGAGGTGACATTTGTGACATTTGTGGCTCACACCCCCAGGCACCTCACCAGGCTCCTCTGGCAGCATCTCCTGGGCTTTGTTCAGTGCCAGGGGGTCCCAATGGCTTTTCCTGGCTGGTGGCTCAGCTTGGAGCTGGTCACTCCTCCCCCAGCTCATCCTGCCTGGTGCTGGGGGAGGAGAGAGGTCCCTGCTTCCCCCAGGAGAGCATTCCTGATCCTCTGGCATCCCCCACTCCTCTCATCCTTTCAGCAGGAATTTCTGAGCCCCCATGTCCCAAACACAATTCCAGTTCCAAGAGTTGGACTCTGCAGCTCAGGGGTCCTCTGGGGGTTGGTTTGAAATCTCTTCAGCCAAACTCAGCTGGTTTCCACCCAAAGGGCAAGGCAAGGGTAACAATTCCCCCTCTCAGAAGGGCTCAGACCTGCAGCTCCATCTCTGCTCCCTTTGAGGACACTCAGTGTAAGAGAATCTGCAACAAATGTCTTGGTTTGAGCAGCCAGGTGTCTGCTAAGGAAGGCAGGAGCCTCCCCTGAAATGGAAAATGTAAATGCCTCTCTCTGAATTATTATAATTGTGAAATTAAGGGGCTCTCAGGCAAAGATATGGGAATAGGAACAACAGTTCTTTATTAGGAAAATTAAAAATAAAAAAAAAGACACTGCCAGAGTCAGCCCATGCCCTGTCCCCTGTGTGCCAGGGTGGTGTCCCAGCCCCATCCCATGGGGCTCAGCCCTCCTGCAGTGCCAGCTGTGGTTCTGCTGCAGCAGGGATCCTGCACAAGGGGGGAGTTTTCCTCTGCAGCTCCAGGGCTGCTGGAGATGGGCCTGGGCTCCCTCTGGCAATGCAGGGCAGCAGAAAGCTGCTCCTCTGGCAATGCAGGGGGCAAAGGCTGCTGGGGTGTCCCAAAGCTCAGGTTGGATCCAGGTAGGAATGCTTGGCTCCTGCCCTGGGCACAGCATCTCCCCATGGGATGGGGGAATTGGATCAGCCCTGCAGGGACACTCAGTGGCCATGGACAGCAGATAATTAATAATTAATAGCCCATGAACAGAAGAGATCTCCTGGAGGGAGGATGGGTTGTGGAAGAGGTAAAGAAAACTGAGAGTTAAACATTCAAACCCCACATCCCATTCCTGCCCTCACCCTGGGCCATCAGCCTCTAATGGTCTCAGCAGCTGAACCTCCTTCTTAAAAATGAATTTGTAATTTGTTTTGCTGACCCCTAAGGACCCCCAAGGACCCAAGAGCTGGGTGGGGAGTCTGTGGTGACACAGGTGTCCCCTCCATGGAAAATCTCCAACCTCCAGACACGCTCAGAGGGGGATTCCTGAGTGAAAAGCTGCCATCCAGTCCCCTCCTCATTGGAATTCTGTCAGGTTGGGTCTGTTCTCCACATTCAGTCAAGACCTGACATTTCCCCTCTCAGATGTGAGCACCCATGGCATGCTTTGACTTGCAAAGCTTTCCCTGTTGCTGCTCTTGATCTTCAGGCAATCCCAAGAATTTGTGTGTTCCCCTGCCCACAAAGGGCTGCAGTCAGCACAGCACCAGAATTAAAATAGGATTTACAGAATTAAAAGAAAATATTACAGCAGGTGTGATGTTGAGTTTGCTGGGTCCCCAGGACGAGGTGAGATTTCTCTCCCAGCAATGTCTGTCCTGTTCCATGGCATTTCCAAATCAGCATTTCTCATCTCCAGGTTTCACACTGGGTGAGCCTTCTGCCAGGCTTGGAGAATTCCCTACAAATCCATTTCCCACCCCCCTGGGGATGGTTGGGGCAGGCTTGGGGTGATTAACAGCACCAGGACAGGGCATGGCCAGGCATGGGGGGGTTCCCCAGCCCTGGCACTGTCCCCTATTGATGCAGGGTGACCCTAATGTAGGGAATAATGTGCTCTGACTCCATCATTGAGAAGGTTGAACAATTGCTTTATTAAGCATACTATATTACATATATAGTATATATAATATATAATAAGTGTATAATATATAAGTATATAATACATATAAATATTATAGTGTAAGTACATAATATATAAGTATATAATACATATATGTATTAAGTATACTATATTACACTAATACTATACTAAATTACATACTAAAGACTGTATATATATATATATATATATATATATATAAATACTATACTAAAGAATACTAAAGAAAAACCCATGACTGAGACAGTCAGGACACAACTTTTGACTCAGTTAACCAAGGAACCAAAACAAATTCCACTAATGTCTAATCAACAAATCACTTTGGGTAAACAATCTCCATAACACATTCCACATGTGCCACAACAGGAGCAGTGAATAGAAATAAGAATTGCTTTCTCTTCTTCTGTGAGCTTCTCTGTAAGAGCCTAAATGAGAGATGCAGGACTCCAGGAGCTCTCCAAAATGCAGTTTATTGTATCCAAAATGCAGTTTATTGTGTACAAAATGCAGTTTATTGTGTACAAAATGCAGTTTATTCCATCCAAGATGTTCCAGCAGTCCAGGGTGGGTGACAGAGCTGTGCCCACAGCTGTCAGCTCCAGCTGCAGGCAGGCCTGGAGACCCTTTGGTTTAGGTTACAATGCATTATTTACTTTTCTTTCGGTTACATTGCATTATTTACTTTTCTTTGCTGAGCATCTTCATACAGTAGAACCAATCTATACCTTAACTTTTATCTACAGCCCATCATAACTACTGTAATTACCATATTCATGGTGCTGTTCTCCAATCACTCAAAGTCAGTACATTACAGTTTAAGCTAAAAGTTGTTTTTCAGTTTTCTTGCAGTGGAAAATTCTGAGACCTTTTTTCTACTTGCACCATTGGCAGTCTTGTTTGCCTGTGCTCTCTTTCTGCTTGGTAAAAACATCTTCTTGTTTGGGGTGGGTTTATCCTTTGCTCTAAGTCATAAAAGCCCCTTCTCACTAACATACTGTTAGGAAAATTAATCCACAAACACCAGAGGTTTATGTCCAAAAAGGAGACAGAGGAGTCCTTTGACTTTATTCGGATAAAGGCAGAGGCCATGGGGCATTGCCCTGGGATCTCTCAAATTTTTGGAGGACTCAGCCTCTTTTTATCCCAATTTCCCACATTTCCCTCCATCTTTCCCCATTGGCTGAGGTACTTGAGAGGTAAAATTTCCTGATACGCTTGATACCAAATATTTCCCTCTAATGTATAACCCTCCCTTTTAATTTTTAATTTTTAATTCTTATGGAATTTAGGAGTTTTTCTTCCCTGTTGTTTCTTTCAGCTTTCAATGTCTAATTTCATTTATCAGCAAACCTAAAGTTTATTTGTAAAAGCAAATATCTTTTTCCATTCATCAATCAGTGGAATCCTTTCCCATTGTTTCTTTTACCTCCCAGTGCTAATTTTATCTACCAGCAGACCTAGAGGTGATTTGGAAAGGCAAATTCACTATTCCTCTCAATACCCCTTGCCTCCTTGGATAGGGCTCTGTCACAGACACATTTTATGAAAATCCTTTCCTTGGGATTTTTTTCCTCCTGAGAAGCTGAGAGGCCTCAGGAACAAAATGTAACCAATGGTTATCTGCTGCTGTGGAATGCAACAGGTGCATCTGGGATTGGTCTCGTGTGGTTGTTTCTAATTAATGGCCAATCACAGTCAGCTGGCTTGGACTCTGTCCCAGCCACAAGCTTTTGTTATCATTCTTTCTTTTTCTATTCTTAGCCAGCCTTCTGATGAAATCCCTTCTTCCATTATTTTAGCACAGTTTTAATATAACATATATCATAAAATAATAAATCAATCCTTCTGAAACATGGAGTCAGATCCTCATCTCTTCCCTCATCCTGGGACCCCTGCAAACACCATCACAGTGCTCAGCAATTCTTTTCTTCTCCATCAAAACCTGCTTTCATTTCTATTCCTTCTTCAGATTCTACATTCAAAAATCTTTCTGCCATATCTGTGAGACCTTCTTGTCAAATTTTCATCCTTCCCAACACTTCTCACTGGTTTCCCCTAAGAGAAACCCTTCAAACCTTGTGCCTGCTGCTCTCAGTGATGAGAGCTGTCCCTGTATAGGAGCACTGGGGGGTAGGACAGTCAGGATGGATGGAGATGAGAGATCTCTGCAGCCAGGCTGTGGAACTTGGGGTTCATTGCAAAGGGCCTGGGTGCAGGGCCCTGCTGGGAGCTGCCAGGCACAGCTCAGAGCAGGATGAGAGAAGAGAGGGGGAGAGAGGA
Source organism: Setophaga petechia (assembly GCA_024362935.1). Classification (NCBI taxonomy): domain Eukaryota; kingdom Metazoa; phylum Chordata; class Aves; order Passeriformes; family Parulidae; genus Setophaga; species Setophaga petechia. The sequence continues at coordinate 5,499,514 of JANCRA010000044.1, read as the reverse complement.
TGAGAGGGTGAGAGAGTAAAAGGGCAAGAGAGCGAGGTTCCCTTTCCAATACAATAAATCTCCTTCTGTGCTGAATATTCTCATTCTCACTAACCAATCCAGTACAATATACAAATCCTATAGCATTTCCATACAGCCTGTAAGAATCATTACATTACCATACTGTGTTCCATTTTAAACCCTAAAAACTCCTCTTTGGGCCCCTTCTGCCAAGCTAGTAGGGTCTGCTCTGACCCTACTTATAATTAGTATTGACCTACTAATAATTAGTATTGACCTACTAATAGTTAGTATTGACTCCATGATTGGGTAATAATTGGTATTGACTCTATGACCCTTGGGCCTGTCTGCAAGCAGAGGGTGTTGTTCCATCACAAGGGGATCACCTTCAGCTGGCCACACCATTGTTTTCCAGTTGTTCAGTAACTGAGGGATCTCAAAGCTTGCTTTCATTTCAATCTCATTTATAGTTTCCATATTCTCAAAATCTTTTGCCAGACAATCATATTTACAAAGCTTTCCTGTTTCATCTTCCCCAACACCCAACACTTCTCACTGCTTTCCCCTGATAGAAACCCTTAGGCCGCTGTGCCCGCTGCTCTCAGTGACGAGAGCCGTGTCCCTGTCCCTGTCCCTGCAGGTCCCTGGCCCTGGGCCAGCAGTACAGCTCCCTGGGCTCCCAGCCCATCCTCTGTGGCTCCATCCCCGGCCTGGTGCCCAAGCAGCTCCGCTTCTGCCGCAACTACATCGAGATCATGCCCAGCGTGGCCGAGGGGGTGAAGTTGGGCATCCAGGAGTGCCAGCACCAGTTCCGGGGCCGCCGCTGGAACTGCACCACCATCGACGACAGCCTGGCCATCTTTGGGCCTGTCCTGGACAAAGGTAACCCTGGGGGGCAGCTGGGCTGGGGGCAGGGCTGGCACAGCTCCCCTGGGCTTTGGGGTGCACCAGGATTGTGTGTGGAGCTGCCCTGGGCTTTGGGGTGCACCAGGATTGTGTATGGACCTACCCTGGGCTTTGGGGTGCACCAGGATTGTGTGTGGAGCTGCCCTGGGCTTTGGGGTGCACCAGGATTGTGCACTGAGCTCCTCTGGGCTTTGGGGTGCACCAGAGATGTGCACTGAGCTCCTCTGGGCTTTGGGATGCACCAGGATTGTGCATTGAGCTCCCCACAGCTCCTCTGGGCTTTGGGGTGCACCAAGATTGTGCATTGAGCTCCCCTGGGCTTTGGGATTCACCAGGATTGTGCATTGAGCTTCCCTGGCCTTTGGAATGCACCAGAGATGTGCACTGAGCTCCTCTGGGCTTTGGGGTGCACCAGGATTGTGCATTGAGCTCCCCTGGGCTTTGGGGTGCACCAGGATTGTGCATTTAACTCCTCTGGGCTTTGGGGTACACCAGGATTATGTATGGAGCTCCTCTGGGCTTTGGGATTCACCAGGATTGTGCACTGAGCTCCTCTGGGCTTTGGGGTGCACCAGGATTGTGCACTGAGCTCCCCTGGGCTTTAGGGTGCACCAGGATTGTAGATTCAGCTCCCCTGGGCTTTGGGGTGCACCAGGATTGTCCATTGAGCTCTCCACAGTTCCTCTGGGCTTTGGAATGCACCAGAGATGTTCACTGAGCTCTCCTGGGCTTTGGGGTGCACCAGGATTGTGTCTTGAGCTCCTCTGGGCTTTGGGATGCACCAGGATTTTGCATTGAGCTTCCCTGGACTTTGGAATGCACCAGAGATCTGCACTGAGCTCCTCTGGGCTTTGGAATTCACCAGAGATGTGCATTGAGTTCCTCTGGGCTTTGGAATTTACCCACATTGTGCATTGAGCTGCCCTGGGCTTTGGGGTGCACCAGGATTGTCCTGCTGGACAGGGAGAGGCTCTGATGTGTCCTTGCAGTTGGGTAATAATTAGTATTAACTCTATGATTGCAGAAGGTTGATTAATTGTTTTATTTTACTATATTATTAAGAAGCTTGTAACTCTTACAGACAGTCTGATACAGCTTTGACTTAATTGGTCAATCTCTTCAAACACCATTTAGTGTTCAATTAAGAAACTATCCTTGGATAAACAATTTTCATAACACATGCTACCTGTGCCCAGAAAAAGGTGTGGCAAGTGGAGATAAGAATTGTTTTTTATTCTTTTCTCTGTGAGCTTTCTCACATCTTCTCAGGAAAACCCTGGGACAGAGCTGTCTCCCTCTCATGCCAGCTTTCAACCCTGATTTCTCCAATTTCCTTCTCTTCCAAGTTTTTGCTGTGTTCCATCACAAGGAGGGAAAGTTCCCATCCCAGGAGCTCAGCAGGGCCAGGGAGGATAAAAAGGAGGGGAAGGTTTGACCCCAAGCACTCTCACACGTTCTGGGGTCAGGGGCTCCACTCCCTGTCCATTTGCAATCTGGGTCCAGCAGACCTGTGGGGAAGGAGAGGGGCTGTGGTTGAGCTCTTTGGGATCAAGGCAGAGCCCCTGAAGCACAAACTGCCCATCCCAGGAGATCCCTGGGCTCAGGTTTCCCCTCCATGGCTGAAATCCATGGTCCTGATCACCCTTAGTTCAATAAATCTTTTTTTCGGTGGGATTTCAATGAATATTTTCACAAATGAGCCCAAAAAGCAGGAAACAAGGAGAGGTTATAAATTCATTTTCCCTCTCCTCTCTCCAAACTCCTCTTCATCCCCTGCTCCTGAAATGCCACCTTTCCAAGCTGGCATGGATCAGGCACACTGGAGCATTGATGAGGCACCAGAAAATTGGCATTCCCAGTGACATCATGGGCATTCCCTGTGAGATCATGGGGCATTGATGAGGCACCAGAAAATTGGGGTTCCATATAAATCATGGGCCATTGATGAGGCACCATAAATTTGGCATTCCCAGTGACACCATGGCCATTCCCAGTGACATCATGGGGCATTGATGAAGAGCCATAAAATTGGGATTCCCAGTGAGATCATGGGACATTGATGAGGCACCAGAAAATTGGGATTCCCAGTGAAATCATGGGACATTTTTCCCAGTGACATCATAGAGCACTGATGAGGCACCAGAAAATTGGGATTCCCAGTGACATCATGGCCATTCCCAGTGACATCATAGGGCATTGATAAGGCACCATAAATTTGGATTCCCAGTGATATCATGGGGCATTGATAAGACACCAGAAAATTCGGATTCCCAATGACATCATGGCCATTCCCAGTGACATCATAGAGCACTGATGAGGCTCTATCCCAGAAAACTGGGATTCCCAGTGATATCATGGGGCATTGATAAGGCACCAGAAAATTTGAATTCTCATGACATCATGGCCATTCCCAGTGACATCATGGGGCATTGATGAATCACCAGAAAACTGGGATTCCCAGTGACATCATGGCCATTCCCAGTGAGATCATGGCCATTCCCAGTGACATCATGGGCCATCACACTGGAAAAAGTGAGAAAGGGCCCCAAAACAGCCTGGAAGGAGAGGCTGGAGGGACAAATCCTAGAATCCCAAAATTCCCTGAGTTTGAAGGGATCATCCAGCCCAGCTCCTGCCCTGCCCAGACCCCCCAGCACTCCCACCCTGGCACCCCTGGCAGTGCTGTCCAAACCCTCCTGCAGCTCTGGCATCCCCTGGGCAGTGCCAGCACCTCTGGGGGGGCAGAACCTTCCCCTGAGCTCCATCCTGACCCTCCCCAGCACAGCCCATGGCAATCTCAGATGCCCCAGAGCCCAGATGAAAAAAGAATTCCCAGAAAACCGAGCCAAGTGATGAGTTAAGAGCTCCCAGTGGATAAAAATCTCCATTTTCTGCCGTGGATTCTGTTCACCCTGTGCCACACTCAGCACAAGGGACACCCACAGGTGATATCTTGGTTTCACAGCTTTGTAAACACAACAAAAAACAATTTCCCCTCCTCTTCCTGGGTGTTGACACCACTGGGTCCCTGCAGCCCAAAATCTCTTTATTGCACAGAAATTGCTGTTTCCAGCGGTGCTTTGGAAATGGGAATTTTATGGTACAGACTTCAAGGAACTGGAGAAATTGGAGTGAGAGCAGAACTTTGAACTCTTTCCCATCAGTCCCCTGCAGAATTCAGGAGTTCTGGTGAATCTTTCCTTCAAAGCCCCAAAATTCTGCAAAGAAACTGTTCATAAAATCCTTTTCTTTTTCAAGTTTCAGCCTCCCAGTGAGGGTAGGTGTCGTTTCAGATCCCAGAAATGTCAGTTGAGAATTTCAGTGCAAATCATTCCTTTGTGTTAATGTGGGATTCTTTGCAGGAGCCAGGATTGTCAAACCTTATTAGAGCACTAATAGGCACCATGAGATTCATTTCCCCTCCATTGTGCCAGGGGGTATTTTGGGGTAACTGTTGTATTTACTACCAAATAACTTGTCAGCAGGGCTCAGCACACTCTGATTTGCTGCCTAATTAAAGCCTGTCCTAAATTTCAGCACTTAAAAGATCAGAAAGTTTTAATTTTCTTTAAAAAACGGTCACTAAAAAACTGTCATAAAAATTCTAAACAAGTTATGAAAGAACTGCTCAAGCACTGAGACACTGAAAATCTCTCAGCACCATTTCTGTCAGCAGGAAAGCACTCAAAGATCAGATTTGAACCATCCTCCCTGTAATGAGCAAAGTGAACTTTGAATTTATGGAGAATATTTTAAGATTCTTTTCGGCTGCAGGGACTCGAGCAAAGCCTCAAGTGTGGACTTGCCTCAGCATCTCCACACACCCCGAGCTGACAAGGTAAAATATCACCCAGAGCTCTGAAAACCTTCTGACAGATGGAGAAAAATGAGTGAGCACGTTGGATATATCCTTATTTTCCCACTCCAGACAGCCCTGCCAGGCTCCCAGGGTGGATTTATCCTGGTGTCTCACTCACCTGTAAGTGGAGCAGTTAAAAATAAACAGCATCATCTGCAGAGCAGGGCACATCAAAGCCCAGCCCATCTGATGCTGGGGATTATTCACATTTTTTTGAACTGTGCTCGTGTCTTTTCCTTGCTGCCTTCAAAATTAATGAGCAGGTTGAGGATGGGATTGGTGTCACTGTGTGGCACTGAGGAGCACAGGGAGCCTTTGAGATTCCCAGAGTCTGCAGCAGAGAAAAAGCAGAATCTTTGCAGGTTTTGAGGGAGGAGAGAAGGGGATGTGGTTGAGCTCAAAGGTTGGTGGCAGAGCTGAGAGGTGCTGGCAGCTCTGAGGAGGGTGACAAGGGCTGGGGACACTCCTGGGCCTTCAGAGGATCAGTCTGAGCTGGAAGGGACCTTTTAAAGAGCATCTGGTGCCCCTCAGCTTCTCCCTGGATGGAACAGGAGTCACAGACAGGGCTGGGCTGTGTGGTGCTGTCACAGGGGGCCAGGATGAGGGAAGAGATGACAATGCTGACTCCATGATTCAGAAAGCTGATTTATTATTTTATGATATATATTATATTAAAATTATACTAAAAGAATAGAAGAAAGGATTTCATCAGAAGGCTGGCTAAGAATAGAATAGAAGGAATGATAACAAAGGTTTGTGGCTTGGCTCTCTGTCTGAGCCAGCTGACTGTGATTGGCCATTAATTAGAAACAACCACATGAGGCCAATCCCAGATGCACCTGTTGCATTCCACAGCAGCAGATAACCATTGGTTACATTTTGTTCCTGAGGCCTCTCAGCTTCTCAGGAGAAGAAATCCTAAGGAAAGGATTTTCCATAAAATATCATAGCTATGGGGTTGGGTTGGACAAAACCCACCCAGTGCCACCCCTGCCATGGCAGGGACACCTCCCACTGTCCCTGGGGGCTCCAAACCCTCTCCAGCCTGGCCTTGGCACTGCCAGGGATCCAGGGGCAGCCAGGGCCTGCCCACCCTGCCAGGGCACAATTCCCAATTCCCAATACCCCATCCATTCCCTGGGTCCTGTCCCTCCATCCCCAGTCCCTCTCCAGCTGTTCTGGAGCCCCTTTAGGTGATCCTCAAACCAAGAGTTTTGGGCCCATAATCTGGATAATAATCAATAATTATGGATATTAAATTACATTATATTACATTACATTATATTCCGTTATGTTACATTACATTACATATTATATATTATATTATATTATATTATATTATATTATATTATATTATATTATATTATATTATATTATATTATATTATATTATATTATATTATATTATATTATATTATATTATATTATATTATATTATATTATATTTCTGGATCCTGTGGCCACCACTGCCATGTTCCCTTTTCCTGGCCTCCAGCACACCCAAACCAAACCCAAACCCAAACCCAAAGCTGGACAATCCCTGTGCCAGCTCACACCCTGCATTTGGCCAACACAGGGCTGGGGTTTCACCTCACACACACCTGGGGGAAATCCCCTGTCAGCTCTCCCTTGGATCACCTCAGCTGCTGCTCCCTCAGGTGGATTGAGGCTATTTTGGAAAAGCTTCAAAGGTGCAGCTCTCACTACATCAAAAATCATTTCTAATAGAGCCTGAAAAGGAACTGAGGGTAATTTCATTTTAAAGGAGCTGCAAGCTTGTTAACCATGGTCACTCCAGTGGAGGAGGGCTCAGTGAGCAGACCCTCGTGTCCAAATGTGTGTCCAAACCTCCCTGGGGCATCCTCCAGGCTGTGAGCTCTGCTGCCACTGTGGGGACCCAGGGCTGCCCTCCCTGAATTCCCTGAATTCCCATGGGATTCCTGCCTCCAGGGCCTCCCCTCCCATCCCTCCCATCCACAGCTCCAACCTCTCCTCCTGCAGCCTTGGTAGGGCAAAGAACACCAAAGGCAGCTCAGGGGCTGAATGCATTTGGGAGCTGCTGAGCAGCACCCCTGGTGAGGCTCTGCCCTCACCCACCTGGATTTCTCCACATTTCCACCCCATCACCAGGTTTTGGCTGCTGTAGCTGCCCAGGCTTGGGTTTCCTGATGATCCCCCTGCAGGGAAGGACAGGCTGGGAGAGCTGGGGGTGCTCACCTGGGGAGGAGCAGCTCCAGGGAGAGCTCAGAGCCCCTGGCAGGGCCTGAAGGGGCTCCAGGAGAGCTGGAGAGGGACTGGGGACAAGGGATGGAGGGACAGGAGCCAGGGAATGGCTCCCAGTGCCAGAGGGCAGGGAGGGATGGGAGATTGGGAATTGGGAATTGTTCCCTGAGAGGGTGGGCAGGCCCTGGCACAGGGTGCCCAGAGCAGCTGGGGCTGTCCCTGGATCCCTGGCAGTGCCCAAGGCCAGGCTGGACAGGGTTTGGAATCACCTGGGGCAGTGGGAGGTGTCCCTGCCATGGCAGGGGTGGCACTGAATGGGCTTCAAGATCCCTCGCAACCCAAACCTTTCTGTAGTTCTGTTATTCTACATTTTCTTTTTTCCATGTCTTATTTTCTAAGCCAGGCCATAAAAAAAAAAGCAAAAAAACCCAAAAAACCAACCCCTGAATGTGGGTAAGATCATGTTTTCATGTTTTTACAAGCAGATTCCCCAGGATGATTTATACTGCAGGTGTGCAGTCTGGGATGAGGAGGGAAGAAAAACAGAAAAACCTGCTTTGCCCTTCCCTCCTTTCGCTTTTCTTTGGAAAATAAGGTCAGCTCTTATCTAAAGCCAATGGCTCCTGCAGCCAAGCCCTGCCCAAACCAGGGCTGAGCCAGCAGCCACACATTGCTCTGGAGGGGAACAGTCACCATTCTCTGGGTGTGAAATCCAGGATTTTGGTTAAAGCTGGCCAAAAAAATCTGGTTAAATTTGCCCTTGCTCTGGATTTTGCCTGGCCAAGCTTTGGTAGCAGGAGGGCACCAGGAGTGGCTCCTGTGAGAAGCTTCTGGAAGATTCCTCCATGCCCAGCAGAGCCAAGGTGGGTGTGCCACTGGCCAGGGCTGGGTCAGAACTGGTGCTAATGCCTCTGAGAGGACAGATTTAAGGAGGAAAAATGAGTTACTGTGCAGATTTAAGAAGGAAAAATAAGTTCAGTGTGGCCTGAGAAGAGCAGGTTGAGAACATGAGAGAGGAGCAGCTCTGCAGAGAACAAGGGCAGTGGAGGAAGAGGAAGAGGAAGAGGAAAAGGAAGAGGAAAAGGAAGAGGAAGAGGAAGAGGAGCTCCAGGCAGCAGATCTGAGGTTCTCCTGCAGCCTGTGGTGCAGACCATAGAAGAAAGATGAAGAAGGATGGAGGAAGGTGCAGAAGGATGGAGGAAGGTGCAGGAGGATAGAGGAGGATGAAGAAGGATGGAGGAAGGTGCAGAAGGATGATGGAGGGTGCAGAAGGATGGAGGAAGGTGCAGGAGGATGGAGGACGGTGCAGGAGGATGGAGGACGGTGCAGGAGGATGATGGAGGAAGGTGCACAGGATGGAGGAAGGTGCAGGAGGATGGAGGAGGGTGCAGAAGGATGGAGGAGGATGAAGAAGGATGGAGGAAGGTGCAGGAGGATGGAGGAAGGTGCAGGAGGATGGAGGAAGGTGCAGGAGGATGATGGAGGAAGGTGCAGGAGGATGATGGAGGAAGGTGCACAGGATGGAGGAAGGTGTAGAAGGATGGAGGAAGGTGCAGAAAGATGGAGGAAGGTGCAGGAGGATGATGGAGGGTGCAGAAGGATGGAGGAAGGTGCAGAAGGATGGAGGAAGGTGCAGGAGGATGATGAAGGGTGCAGGAGGACGCTTCCTGCAGCCCATGGAGCGCCCCAGGGATGGCGGTCCCCACTCCCCGAGCTCCTGTCCCCTCTCTCTGCCCCGGGAGATGCTCCGGGCCAGGGCAGGTGCAGGGGAGGCAGCTGGGCCCGGGCTGCCCTCGGGGGTCCCGGTGAGCTGGGCTAAGCCCCTGCCACGAGCTGTGAAAAGGCAAAAGAGCCGCACCGCGATAACCCAGGGCTTTTCTCAGCCATGACACCCGCAGTCATTTGCATCTAAACAGGGGTGTGTGGGATCAGGGGGCCGGCTCGATATAAACTCAGCAGCTTAAAGGGAGGGGGGAGGGAAAGCAGAGAAGGGAGAGAGAGAAAAATAAGCTTATAGCGATGAGAAAGAGCTAAGCTTCCTCCCCTACTGTGAGGCAGGGCGAGCGATACCATCGCAGCGCCGCAGTCGTTTCAAATCGCTGCCGCATTCACACGCCCTTTAGCCATTCTGGGGGGCTGGGGAGCGCCTTCAAAAGGGATTTCCCAGCCGGGCTGGCGGGATTGGAGGGTGACGGCAGGACAGGGGAACATTGCCCCGTTGCTACGAGGTGCTCCTGGGGAATGCCAGTGCTCTGTGCCGTGGGTACGCTGGCCGGCGGAAACATTCCGCATTATGCGGGTAATACAGTGTGACACCGAGGGAACAATGGCAAATTGAGTGTCCCAGCAGGTAACGGGGCTGGCTGGGAGACAGTCGCAGTGGTGCACTGTCAAGGCGCCTCTAATCCTCCCTCGCCAGCCCCTCCCCTGGTTCTGGGAACGCCGCTCCCGCGTTCCGTCTCTGGGAAATTCTCCCGGCTCCGCGCCCAGAGCCGGGCCAGAGTCTCAAGGCGAGCGGTGCGGGGATGGCAGCTCGATCCCCCCCGCGCTGGCACCGAGCGGGGGACACGGGGACACGGGGGACATGGGGGGAACAGGGGGTATGGGGGACATGGGGGACACCAGGGTTATGGGGAGCATGGAGGGCAAAGGGGACACGGTGGGTACAGGCGACACGGGACAGAGGGGGCATGGGGGGGTACAGGGGACAAGAGGGGCATGGGTGACACAGGAGGTACAGGGGACACAGTGGGACACGGAGGACACGGGGACATGGGAGACACGAGGGACACCGGGGCCATGGGGGGCATGTGGGACACGGGGACATGGGGGGCACAGGGGACACCGTGGGCACAGGGGGCACGGGGGGCACAGGGGACACGAGGGACATGGGGGGGTACAGGGGACAAGGGGGGCATGGGGGCACTGGGGGGCACCGGGAATATAGGGGGCAGAGGGGACACGGGGGGCATGAGGGACACGGAGGACACGTGAGACACCGAGGGTATGGAGGACACAGGGGACACCGTGGGCACAGAGGACACGGGGATATAGGGGACACGGGGGACACGGGGACATGGGTGGTACACGGGACGCGGGGGACACGGGGGTATGAGGGGTACAGGGCACACTGGGGACACGGGGCAGCTGCAGGAGCCGTGTCCATCGTGGCCCTGCCTGGCGGGCACTGCCAGCCTGGCCCAGCTCGATCCAAGCCCCGGCTCAGCCCCAGCCCAGCCCCGCAGTGCCCCCCACTCCCCGTGCCCATCCCAGGGCCAGCAGAGCCACGTCGTTCCTGTGTCCTCCCCCTGTCCCCGGGCTGTCCTGGGGCCAGCAGGGCTCTCTGGCTCCTCTGATCCGCTCTGCTCTGGGCCACCCAAAGGACCTTGGTCAGGCTGGAACACCTCAGTGCCAGCAGGGACCTTCCAGCGGTGCCCACAGCCCCACGGTGCTGGGCAGAGATCCCCCAGGAGAGCCTGGCTGGTGGAGGCTGGATCCCTGCTGGCACAGCGAAGGAGGGAAGGGCTGGAGCTGAAAGGAGATGAAAACCTCGGCAGGGTGCTGCTGGCACAGCCAGGACTGAGCAGCCCTGCTTGGAGATCCCATTTGGGATTCCCACAGCTGGCAGCCACCCACAGCCACCTCCCCTGAGAGCCTGGCATCAGCTCAGCTTGGCAAAGCTGCTTTGGGAGCCAGACCCAGCTCTGCAGAGAGGCTGAGGCTGGGGACAGGGATTTGCTGTCCCTGGGCACAGCTGAGAGATGGATCCTTCATGGCTCCTGCTCTGGAAGGAGGGGACTGGCTTCAAGGTGGTTTTCTCAGCAGAAATTTCTGGTTCATCCCACATTCATCCCTATGGTCTGATCACACCAGACCCACAAGGCACTCAGAGCCCTCCAGCCCAGGCTCCACAGCCCCTGAGCTCCAGCCTCCAGCCCCTCCTGCACCCTGGCACAAGGCTGGATTGACCCCAATGTCTGCTCTGGATTTAGAGAAGTCTCCATCTCTGGATGGGCTGAAGCAGCCCGGAGTCACTGCCCAGGGAGCTGCAGCTCTGCAGAGCTCTGAGCCAAAAGGGGTCCCCAGGGGGAAAGTTGGTTCTGAGATGCCAACAGTGCTTGGGACAGCCTGGGCTCAGTGCAGCCTCTGGGGCCAAACCCCTGCTCTCCACAGTGTCTGCACCACCCAAAGCCTTTCCCCAGGTCAATGAGCTCCTCCATCTCTAACCCCTGGCACGGAGCCCTTCTCTGGGTTCCCAGGCCAGGAATTACTCCAGTAACTCTCTCCTCCAGCTGCTACTGACACCTTGTTCACCCCTGAGCACCCATGGATCAAATCCTGGGCCCTGGGTTTGGGAGATGCTGCAGGTGTGACCTCAGAGCTGGAGTCACACCCTGCCCCACCTCCTGCCCCAGGAAGCCTCCATTAACAAATTAACAAAATAACTCCTTTTCAAATTAACAAAATAAACCTTTTCAGCGAGGTTTAGGTGCTGCTGGGGGAGGCTGGGAAGGAGAGCACTGTTGAATTTGCAGGGTCCCCAGGACATGGGGAGAGAATGATGAATTTGACTCCATGTTCTTAGAAGGCTATTCTATTCTATTCTATTCTATTCTATTCTATTCTATTCTATTCTATTCTATTCTATTCTATTCTATTCCATTCCATTCCATTCCATTCTATATCACATTACATTATATTATAGAATGCTATACTAAAACTATACTAAAGACTAGAGAAAGGATACAGACAGAAAGTTTAACAAGGATGATAAGGAAAACTCATGACTGCTTCTAGAGTCCCTGGGAGAGTGTTCACAGGGGTCTGAGGATGAGAGAAGAGATGAGGATCTAACTCCATGTCTCAGAAGGCTTGATTTATTATTTTATTATATATATTGTATTAAAACTATACTAAAAGAATAGAAGAAAGGATTTCATCAGAAGGCTGGCTAAGAATAGAATAGGAAAGAATGATAACAAAGGCTTGTGTCTCTGACAGAGTCCAAGCCAGCTGAGTGTGATTGGCCATTAATTAGAAACAACCACATGAGACCAATCCCAGATGCACCTGTTGCATTCCACAGCAGCAGATAACCATTGTCCACATTTTGTTTCTGAGGCCTCTCAGCTTCTCAGGAGGAAAAATCCTAAAGAAAGGATTTTTAAAAAATTACCATAGCTACAACTCCTGACACAGCTGATGCTGATCAGTTGTTAGGTCAGAACAATTCAAATGTTGGATAAACAATCTCCAAACCAGCAAAACACAGGAGAAGCTGAGGTTTTTCAGCTTCCTAGGAAAAAATCTTGGGCAAGGGGGGTTTCTGCAGGAAATGTGACAGTGGCAGACCAGCAGGGCTCTGCTGACAGGTTCGACAGGAGAAATGTTCATCTGATGATGATCGACAAGTCTCAGATTTATTGATTAACAGGCACACTTTTATAATCACAGTAATAAGGCTCATCCATATTGCAAAACTAGAGCTCACTATTGGTCAGCTATAAAAACTCAGTCCCACCTCTCACAGGATGTTTGTGGCTTCTTTTTTACCTCCTGTTATCACATATTTTCTTGAACAGCTTCTTGCTCAAGGAAACTGTGTCCTTGAATTAGGCAGCTGTTGCTTTCTCAGATGGATTTTCTCACGTCTCTTTCCCACCAGCTATGTCTCAACAAAAACCTCTCCACGCTCTGTGTCTTGCAGCCACACGTGAATCCGCCTTCGTGCACGCCATCGCCTCGGCCGGGGTGGCCTTTGCCGTCACCCGCTCCTGCGCCGAGGGCACCTCCACCATCTGTGGCTGTGACTCCCACCACAAGGGACCCCCGGGGGACGGCTGGAAGTGGGGGGGCTGCAGCGAGGACGCCGATTTCGGGGTGCTGGTGTCCCGGGAGTTCGCGGACGCGCGGGAGAACCGGCCGGACGCGCGCTCCGCCATGAACCGGCACAACAACGAGGCCGGCCGGACGGTGAGTGACCACGGGGACAGGATGAGTGACCACGGGGACAGGCTGAATGGGGGGACAGGCTGAGTGACCACTGGGACAGGCTGAATGGGGACACAGGCTGGGTGACCACTGGGACAGGCTGAGTGACCACTGGGGACAGCCTGAGTGGCCAGGGGGACAGCCTCAGTGACCACTGGGACAGGCTGAGTGGGCACTGGGGACTGGCGGAGTGGCCGGGGGACAGGCTGAATGGCCACTGGGAACAGGCTCAAAACTGCTCCCAAAACTCAAGGTGAGGCTTCCCAGACCAAGCTTAGATCAGACATTTAAGCCCAGGTGGCATAGGTGGGTGATGGAGAGCAAACCCTGTGACAGTGTTCACAGGGGTCTGAGGATGAGGGAAGAGATGAGGATCTGACTCCATGTTTCAGAAGGCTTGGTTTATTATTTTATTATATATATTGTATTAAAACTATACTAAAAGAATAGAAGAAAGGATTTCATCAGAAGGCTAGCTAAGAATAGGAAAAGAAAGAAAGATAAGAAAAGCTTCTGTCTTGGACAGAGAGTCTGAGCCAGCTGTGATTGGCCATTAATTAGGAACAACCACATGAGACCAATCCCAGGTGCACCTGTTGCATTCCACAGCAGCAGATAACCATTTTGTTCCTGAGGCCTCTCAGGTTCTCAGGGGGAAAAATCTTAAGGAAAGGATTTTTCATAAAAGGCGTCTGTGCTAAAACCCCGTGTTCCGTTCTGTGGGTGTTCCTGCTGCTGACCCTGCTCTGCCCCACACAGACCATCCTGGACCACATGCACCTCAAGTGCAAGTGCCACGGGCTCTCGGGGAGCTGCGAGGTCAAGACCTGCTGGTGGGCCCAGCCCGATTTCCGAGCCATCGGGGACTACCTGAAGGACAAATACGACAGCGCCTCGGAGATGGTGGTGGAGAAGCACCGCGAGTCGCGGGGCTGGGTGGAAACCCTCAGGGCCAAGTACGCGCTGTTCAAGCCGCCCACGGAGCGGGACCTGGTGTACTACGAGAACTCCCCCAATTTCTGCGAGCCCAACCCCGAGACGGGCTCCTTTGGGACGAGGGACAGGACGTGCAACGTCACCTCGCACGGCATCGACGGCTGCGACCTGCTGTGCTGCGGGCGCGGCCACAACACGCGGACTGAGCGGCGCAAGGAGAAATGTCACTGCATCTTCCACTGGTGCTGCTACGTCAGCTGCCAGGAGTGCACGCGGGTCTACGACGTCCACACCTGCAAGTAAAGCACAGGTGGGGCTCCACTGGTGGAGGTGGCTCCAGAGCAGGGCCCGGGGGTCCCTCAGACCCACACATGGCCTCACACTGACCGAGGATGGCACAAAACTCCTGGTGGCCCCAGCCAGGGCACTGAGAAGGCTCTGGGCACCTCACCCAGGTGAGGTGGGACTGCTGGTGCCTCGGGTAGGACAGGCTGGCTGGGGAGGGCAGGGATGGGACAGCGAGGGCAGGGACAGGACAAGGAGAGCAGGGACAGGACAGGGAGAGCAGGGACAAGACAAGAGCAGGGAGAAGACAGGGAGGGCAGAAACAGGACAAAAACAGGGACAGGACAGGGAAGGCAGGGACAGAGAGAGCAGGGACAGGACAAAATGCCCTGGAGAGCAGAGACAAGACAGGGAGAGCAGGGACAGGACAGGGACAGCAGGGACAGGGAAGGGAAAGCAGGGACAGGACAAGGAGGGCAGGGACAGGACAGGGGGAGCAGGGACAGGACAAGAGCAGGCACAGGACAGGCAGCAGAGCCCAGGGACAGCTGGGTCCCAGCGAGGCACAGCCCCACGGGGCAGAGCTGCTCCCACAGCAGCCCCGGAGCTCCCGGCTCTGTCCTGCTCTACAGCCCCTGCAGGCACCAGCACGGGGGCTCAGGGGGAAATGGATGGGGTTGGGTTGGGTTGGGAAAGCTCCCCCAGCTGCTGCTGGCCTGGTCTCAGCAGATGCAGAGGGGACAGGAAGGAGCCCCCAGCCCAGCCCAGCTCCCTCCTCCCTGCTCTGAGGTGATGCTGGGGAACCAAACCTGTCAGAGCACATGAACAGAGCCCAGGGGTCCCTCCTTCCCCCTCCCCACATCTCCCAGGGAGGATTTCAGGAAGGCAGAGCCCAGAGCTGCCCCTCTGGCACCCACAGGGCAGGAGCAGGGCACAGGGCACTGGTGCCACCTCCCACAGGGGACAGCACTGTCCCATCACCTCCTCACCGTGCAGCTGCCCAGGAGAGGATTTCAAGGACCAGGGCAGCGCCCACTGCCTGAGCATTCCCCAGCATGACTTCACACCCCAGGGGAGCTCAGGGATCTCTCTGGGGACAGGTGACCTGCCAGGGGAGCAGGACAGACCCCAGGGGGAGAGGAAATCTCTGCCCCAGCCCCCGGTCAGCCTTGTCAGTCCCACAGCACAAAGCCAGGCAGAGCCTTCCCCTGCCAGGGATTTCCTGAGCTCTCAGCAATCATCCAGAAAGTTCCATGAGCAGGGATTTGGGCTCTCCCCTCATCCCATGAAGCAGATCCAGTGTTTGTCCCCCCCTGCTCCCCAGGCCATCCCCTGTCCCTGGGTTCATCTTCTTCAGGAGGACTGACCTGAGAAATTCAAAAATAAACATTCCCTCTGTCCTGGGGGCTCCAGAACTAAGGGCCAGGCTCAAACCCACCCCAGGCACTGAACTCCAGGGCATGGGGGCCCCTGGGGCTGGGCTGCTGCTCCAATCTCTCTTTTCCTGGGAATGAGCAGCCCCTGGAGCTGCACAGAGCAATAAGGGGACAGACAGAGCCTTTGGCAGAGCAGAGCCCCGGGTCCCTCCCCTGCAGAGCTCCAGGGCCCCTTCAGAGCAGCCTTTGCTCCCAAAAAATCAAATCCCAGAGAGCTCCAAAAGCCTCCCCCAGCCAGAGCCACGCCATCCTCTGATATGCATCTATTTAAAGTATATATTAAAGACTCCCAGGACCCGACTTTAAAACAAAATCCCTTCTTTGTTTGTTTGTTTTTTAATCAAGAAAAGGTATTTAATATTAAATAGAACATTTATTGCCTTGTAATTATTTCACTGTAGCCAGGTATTCTAGCACTGAATGGAAGATCTTTTTCCATCAATCTGCTGTATCCAAAGTTTTGTATAAAGTTGTAGAGGTCGATTTTTTTTTATTTTATATTCAGAAAATTTCTCTTTTTATAAGCATTATTTATTATACAATGTATATACTTGAGTTAACTAAGATTATATATTATATAAATATATATATTTGGAGAAAAATATATTTCAACTTCCATTTTTTTTGTGGTACATCATTAAAGAAAAGGTAAAAACTCAAAAATATGCACTTGCCAGCTTGTGTGGTTTGGCTCTGAGGGTCAGCCATGGAATTATGGAATCCCAGGGTGGTTTGGGTTGGAAGAGATCTAATTAATGGATTAAGATCAAATTAAGGAATGGATCAAGATCAAATTAAACAATGGATCAAGATCAAATTAAGGAATGGATAAAAATAAAATTAAGCAATGGATTAAGATCAAATTAATGAATGGATCAAGATCAAATTAAGGAATGGATCAAGATAAAATTAATCAATAGATCAAGATCAAATCAATAGATCAAGATCAAATTAAGCAATGATTAAGATCAAATTAATCAATGATTAAGATCAAATTAAGCAATGGATAAAGATCAAATTAAGGAATGGATCAAGATCAAATTAATCAATAGATCAAGATCAAATTAAGCAATGGATCAAGATCAAATTAAGGAATGGATCAAGATCAAATTAATCAATGGATCCAAGCAGGCTCCAGACTTTGCACCCTCCCCACATGTCACAGGCTGCCTCTGAATCCCCTTCCAACACTTTGGGCAGACCAAAGTTCCCATTTTCTCATATAAAACCTGTTTTCTCATATAAAAACCTGTTCTCCTGTCCATGAGCAGTTCTGTGGGTGTTTCTGCAGCATCCCCCTCACACCAGCAATGCTTTAAATGCACACAATTCTCCCCTGCACTGGCCTCCAATGTCCCTGTCTGAAGGGCAGAATAAATACAGGATCAGTCATGTTCTTGCCCTGATCCCCATTTGCTCACACAATCACTCACAGAGCCATCCCATGGATCCATGAGCATGGCCAGGTGTCTCTGCAGGTGCCACCACCCCTGGCATGTCCTGCCCCTCACCAAAGCACCTGCCCATGGAGGGTTCTGGGCTCCACAGCTCTGGTGAAGCTCTCCCTGTGTGCCCAAACCTCCCTGCACCCCACTCTGTCCCCCAAAACCCACCCCAGCCCCTTCCAATCCCACTCTGGTCAACAACTCCACTCCAGGGACATATTTCTGGAAAGTTCAAGATGAAACAGGGTAAGGAAGGGGGTGAAGAATCCAGCCCTTACATTGAAAGCAATATTGTGTATTTATTATGGATTTAAAGCCTCTCTGCCAGGAGAGCCATGGAGAACACACAGGTGGTTGGAGGTGCTGCCCTTCCCTGCAGGGAACATCTCAGATCTTGGAGTGGCTCAGGAGTCCCACCCTGCAGCCCAGCCTGGTTTTCCAGCCCTCCCCAGGGGTGGGATACTTTCCATGAATAATGGAAATGAATAATTTCCATGGATACCCCCACCCCACACACACACAGAGCCTGCAGAGCCCACACAGCTCCAGAATGGGCTGGAGCAGAATCCTCTCACTAATTTCTGTCAGAGTAAGAGGAAAGAGCTGCTCAGGCTGGGCTAAATTCAACCCATCCACACCCTGAGAGCCCCTCTGCTCCTCACACACACCAGCAGCAGACACAGATCATCACAAGGAGTTGTGCTTTTTATTGAATCCATTGAATGTGCAATTAAACCAGATATTTATTCATCAATATAGTTCTGGACACAGACACGATAATGTTTACATCATTTACTCTGAAATATAAGTTACTGTGTGCTGCTGTCACCTGGACTGGCAGAGGGAAGGGAGGAACAAATCAATTCACAAGATCCTACACAAAAAATGAGAGGGAGCCACCACTGGGACTCACAACAGCATCACAACACAACAGCACTGCCAGAGGAGCAGAGTGGAGTGCCCTGAACACTCCAACTGCTGTGAGCACACTGAGGACAACAGGACCTGGAAGGACATGGGGACCTCCTCCCCTGGGAACACCCCTGCACCCCTGCCAGCCCTTCCAGTGCCTCTGCTCGGGGTTAGGAAGCTACACTGACTAACATCTGCTAAATGGCTTTGATCTCATGCCCCACCACGCTGAGGTATGTTCCAGGAACCTTCTGGAAGGAGAGGACCCTCAGCATCTCCCTGAGGCCACGGGAGCAGGGGAAGGAGTGTGGAGCAAAGGTTTGATACATTCCTTTATTTCAGTGCAAAAACGTGGCAACACACATCTCCTGCACCTGCAGAGCTTGGCTTCCTCTCTGTCTCTAAGGAGGAATTTCAACCTTTGGTAACATGGCAGGGAAAGGGGATAAAATGAGGCTGGAGGACACCAAAGCTGCCAACTACAGAACTCAGGAAGAGCTGGAGGCTGGAACCAGCATTGCTGAAAGTGTTGTTGGATTAACAACAAGGTTTGATGCCTTAAATACTGGATTTGGAAATTTTCCTCTACTCTGATCAACACTTCCCTGCCCTCTTCCAGTGCCCAATCCCACCAGGCCCAAAATACCTGGATGTAAATGAAGAGGGTGCAGCACCCAGGCACTGCTGGAGCTCTGTCTGTGGCCATGGGGCTGGCTCCACAAAAAGCCCTCACCTGACCAGGAGCACACAGAGCAGTGCTTCAGCACCCCTCCACCAGACTGGCAGGTTTATTGGAAGTCAGGATCTCTTTCCACTGCAGGAATGCTGGACACAAGTGAGGGTCAGCCCCAAAGCTGCCAGGACATTCCCCCTGCTCACCCCAAAATACAGAGACAGAAGCACAGGGCTCCAGGAGACACTTCCACGTGACATCAGGATATGAAAGACAAAGAATAAAGAATAAAGTATTGCACTACACATGCAGGTTCCACATGGGGCTCTGGGGATCAGGGGAGCATTTCACTTTTGTCCAGAAGAGTAAAGATCCCAGTGTTTGTTCTCCAGGTTGGTCACTTTTCCAGCTGTTGATCTTGCACTTGGTCCACCTTCAGTCTAGGGTAGGGACTCTTGCAAAAGAAGCCAAATCCATCAGGAAAGCATCATGCACATGTATAAAGCATCAAGCACACACTGGAACCCACTCACATGGAGCCAGGATAGATAGTTTGGTGTGAGTTTCCCCAGCACAGGTACTGCCCTACATGATTAGAAAGTCATTCTGTCCCACTGGGCTCAACTACTCCCTGTGGCACCTATGGGGAAAGAGTAGGACATCCTTCTCTCAGACAGCAGACACAAGACACCAAAATTCCAGATTTTTTAACTCAAGCAGAATCTCTTTTGATTTACTTTAATTAAAGAAAGGTAAATTTTGGCCCAATCTCTCATGGATACTTTAAAAGTTAAGGGTAAATTCAGAAAGGCAGAGAATTCAGGCATGCAGGTTCCCAAACTTTCAGGAGCTCCCCCCTCCCAAACTGCTCTAAGAACTGATCAGACACAGCTCTGACAGTACAGAGGGGCCAACAAGGAGAGCAGATCCACCCCACTGCAGGCTCATTTCTGAGCAGAAAAGGACAATTCAAGCACTGCTTTAAAATAAAAGTACTTACGTTCCTTCTTCTCTCAGAAGAGCCAAGAACTTCTTCACCCGATACTCAGGATCCATCTAAACACCAAACAGATCCCCATTAGTGCCAAAAAGGAAAGCACAGAATCAGGAATGTCCTGAGCTGGACAAGGATCATGGAGCCCAAGCCCTGGCCCTGCACAAACACCCCAAAATCCCACCCAGGGCACCCCTGAGAGCTCCACAGACCAGCGAGGTGAAACCTTAGCAGGAAATAACAAAGGTCAGCCACAGAGTTCTGCTAAAAACCCAGAATGACCTGAAAGAGTGACACAAATCTCTTGTCATCCTTAGAAAATCTGTTCCAAAGCCAGCAGCTGGAATTCAAACTTGCCAAGGCCAGTGCTCTGCTCCCAAATGGAAGATGCTGCCTCCCACCCCTGAGTCCATAACTGAGCCCATAACCTGGGGACACACAGCATTTACCTGCACACACAGCTCCTTGTCCAGAACAATACAGCTGAAAACAACTGCAATTTGGAAATTTGAAAACTCAAACTTGATCAAATTGCTTATTAAAAATGCAGGCACAAACCCCAGAGGCTGATCTGCTCAGGAAGGAGCAGAGGGGCAGCAGGGCCAGGACTCCTGACACAGCCTCTGGTGCTCTGGGAAGCAGAAATGCTGCTGCCAAACTGGGAGGAATTCTCTGGAACAGAGCTCAGAGGGGTGACAAGAACATGGATGGTGCAGCAACTCCAGGACATCCAGGATCCTCCAGAAACAAAGGAACTGAAGGGAGGTTGTAATCTCCAGTCCAGAGAAGGAGATCCTCCACCAAGATGTGATGAGCCCCCCTGAAAACTGCCCTGAACCCCAAACCCTCAGCAGGTCCAGGGGCTGTGTTAGGTTTAAAACAAAGCAATGTATTGCTTTAGCATAAATAAAGCTCAATCAGCATAAATAAAACTTCATCTAAGCTGCTTGTCTTTAATGAATCGTAACATTATGGTGATCTTTCAAAGTTCTATGTGATCTTTCAAAGTTCCCAGTTAGAAAAGTTAAGATACATTAAAGACAAGCAGTTTAGATGAAGTTTTATTTATGCTGATTAAGCTTTAAACCAAAGTTACCAACAGGAAAGCCTGGAGGTGCCAGAAGGGACTTCTGGGAACATTTCCTGACTCATCCAGGCTTAGGAGGAGACCTTGGCTTGGGAGTGCTGCCAGCAAGGTCCAGGAGCAGCAACACAGGGAGAGGAAGCAGGAGGAGCCATGGAGAGAGCAGCCAGGGCAGGGTGAAGCCAAGGTGGCACCCAAGAGCCTGGAGGTGGCCCTGTCCTGCAAACACCTGGGGATTCACATGGCAAACCCTGAGTGTGCCCAGGGACCAAAGGATTTGTTTGAACAAGAACAGAATCATTCCAGGATGCTCAGTGCACACAAATGACCAAAGGATGTCACACAAAACACAAGGAGCTGGACATGGAAGAAAGCAAAGAACTGCAGTAACAGAGTTTGGGGGAAATTAGGCTGCCAGAAATTGTGGGGTCACACAGCTCATAAACAATTCACCCAGGGCACCAGAGCAGCTCAGGTATCCCAAGAAAGGATTTTGATACTGAGGGTCTGGTTCTCTGTGACTTCAGTGTGAAGGTGTTGGAGCAGCTCAGGAATCCCTGCAAGGAGCTGAGGGAGGGGTCACTGCTTCAACAAAGCCAAACCCACCACTGGATTCAGAGGAAGACACAATGTGCACATTTTTTACAAAGAATTCAGACACCTGGCATCCAATCAGCTGAGTTCTGAGAAATCTCATCCATCACTTGGAATTCTTAAGTGATTTCAGACTGAAAGCTCCTTCTGAAAAGCTGTGGCACAGCTCAGTGACAACAAGATGCAGTGCTGCATTCCTTACCCAGTGCAATTGTGCTTTCCTGGCAGGGCCTGGCAGATCCCAGCTCTGTGGGTTCAGTGCTCAGATCCCAGCTCTGCCCCCTGTATTTATAGCAGCTCAGCAGATGGAGTCATGGAAACACCTCAGACCTTTGGGAACAGTGCTGGTTCATATTTAGCTGCCATATGCTGCTGTTACACAAGCACCTGAAGGCAGTGCCAGAGCAGGACCCTCCCTGCTGCCAACCCTCCATGGGCAGCACAGGGACACCCCCAGTGGCTCTGGGGACAGTGGCAGCACCTCATGTGTGATGTTCAGTGAGTGGGAAAGGGCACATGTGGTGTTGTGAGGTCCCCAGGATGAGGTGAGAGATGAGAACTGACCCCAAGTTCTCAGAAGGCTGATATTATATTATATTATATTATATTATATTATATTATATTATATTATATTATATTATATTATATTATATTATATTATATTATATTATATTATATTATATTATATTATATTATATTATATTATATTATATTATATTATATTACATTATATGACATATTATATGACATATTATATGACATTATATGACATTATTTGGCATTATGCTATATATATTACATTATATTATATCATATCATATCATATCATGCTATATTATACTGTATTATATTTTAAAACTATACTAAAGAAAGAGAAAAGGGACATCAGAAGGTTTAACAAGAATGAATAATTAAAACCTGTGACAGACTCAGAGTATGACCCAGCTGATGGTGTTGGCCATTAATTAAAATCGATTCCCATGCTGGGTAAACAATTCTCTAATCACATCTCAGAGGAGCAAAACATGGAGAAGTTGAGGCTTCCCAGGAGAAGCAATCCTGGCCAAGGGATTTGTGATCAAATATCAGTGACAGGCACAGTCCCAGCTCTGCCTGTCCCTCCCTGCCTGGCTGGTCCTGCACTCACCCACACAACAATGGTCTGCTGGAATGAACACCCAAGAGGAGCTTCACTCAGCAGAGTGAGGATCTGTTCACTGGTCACAGCATCATGGAACATCCTCAGTGGGAAGGGACCCACAGGGATCATCCAGCCCAGCCCCTGAACTGCACAGACACCCCAAAATCCCATCCCTGGGAGTGGGGTCCAAGCTCTGCTGGAGCTCTGGCAGCCTCAGGGATGGGAGCATTCCCTGCCCAGCACCCTCAGGGGCAAGAACCTTCCCTGAGATCCAACCTAAACCCCCCATGCCCAGCTCCAGCCATCCCCTGTCCCTGTCCCAGAGCAGAGATTGGAGCTGCAGCCCCACTGAGCTCTGCCCTCAGCCCCCTCTGCTCCAGCTGCTCCTCCTATGGCCCCTGCAGACCCTTCCCCACCCTCAGCTCCCTCCTTTGGACAGTCCCTAATTCCTTTCCATTCCTATGGCATTGTGGTGCCCAGAACTGCCCCCCAGGAACGGGCACAGGGCTGGGTCAGCACTGCCACCTCAGAACTGATTTACAGAACCTCCAAACCAGGAATGGGCACAGGGCTGGGTCAGCACTGCCACCTCAGAACTCAGAACTGATTTACAGAACCTCCAAACCAGGAATGGGCACAGGGCTGGGTCAGCACTGCCACCCCAGAACTCAGAACTGATTTACAGAACCTCCAAACCAGGAATGGGCACAGGGCTGGGTCAGCACTGCCACCTCAGAACTCAGAACTGATTTACAGAACCTCCAAACCAGGAATGGGCACAGGGCTGGGTCAGCACTGCCACCCCAGAACTCAGAACTGATTTACAGAACCTCCAAACCAGGAATGGGCACAGGGCTGGGTCAGCACTGCCACCCCAGAACTCAGAACTGATTTACAGAACCTCCAAACCAGGAATGGGCACAGGGCTGGGTCAGCACTGCCACCCCAGAACTCAGAACTGATTTACAGAACCTCCAAACCAGGAATGGGCACAGGGCTGGGTCAGCACTGCCACCTCAGAACTGATTTACAGAACCTCCAAACCAGGAATGGGCACAGGGCTGGGTCAGCACTGCCACCTCAGAACTCAGAATTGCCCCCCAGGAACAGAACTGGCACAGGGGCCAGGCTGGGCACAGGGCTGGGTCAGCACTGCCACCCCAGAACTGCCATGATTTAGTGACAACAAGATGCAGTGCTGCATTTCTTACCCAGTGCAACTGTGCTTTCCTGGCAGGGCCTGGCAGATCCCAGCTCTTTGTGGGAGAGCTTTAAACAGAAGTTACCAACAGGGAAGCCTGGAGATGCCAGAAGGGGCTTTTGGGAACATTTCCTGACTCATCCAGGCTCAGGAGGAGACCTTGGCCAAAGGTCCTTGGCCAAAGAACCTCCAAACTTTCAGCTTTGAAAAGAAGCAGCACTTGAGAGGAGAAAAGCACAAGAGCACATCCTGAGTCAGAAGAAGGGAGCCATTGTCAGGGCTCAGGGAGCCCAGCAGCCCCTGCAGGGCAGCACCCCTTAAATCCACTTCATACATGTGAGCAATGACTTACTGACTTGCCTGCAGGTATGGAATTAAAAGCCAAGGAAGAAGAGGAAAAAGTAATCTAGATAAATGACTTTATTCCCTGGGGTGACACGCAGTCAGAGCATATCCTCAGAGCTGAGCAAGTTTTAACAGAATTGTGAGGAGTGAACAGAGGGGGACAGGACTCTGAGCTCTCAGCTACAAGTCTCTTCACTTCTGCCCTGCCTCTGCGAGGGAGATCTGAGAACAGCTCACTCAGCTGCACTAAATCCATTTGATGGGAGCAGAGGGGGGCTGGGGGAGCACTGGGATGTCAGGGCAGGATTAGGGCTGCAGCCTCAGCCCGTGGCAGCATGAGCAGCAGCTTGCTGGCTGGCTCCAGGCATGGGTGCTGCTGCGGGGGAGGGCTCAGAGCTGCATAGTTCTACCCTCTGCAATTATTTTCTTTAAAGTGCTGAAAGTGGTAAATAAAGAGAAGAGCAGCTGAACAGCCTGACAGATTTATCTTCTTCAGGGAAAGAGCACATACACCTGCACAGGCACCTTCTGCTTTAAAAAAAAAATTTAAAAAACCTGAGGTGATTGCTATCTGCAGTCTTAACATGCTGGGTGGAGAAAAGAAATTCCATGAAAGGTGAGTTAATCCAACCCCTCCCATGGCCAGATGCTCTGTAAGTGCAGCTCTGAGCAGCCCATGGGCACGAGGGGGGGATTTAAAGATCTCTGTGGCCCAAGTTGTGGTGATTTCTTTGTTCTGAACCTTTCCCCTCACTGCAACTCTTTTCCCAATGAAACCAATGCAAAGGCTGCCACCAGCAGCAGGGCTCTGCAGAGAGGGGAACCTCCAGGAGTGCTGCAGGAGCCCAGAGCCATTCCCACCTGTAAGGACATTTCTATCAGCATCAGCAGCTTCTTGATCCCAATCCACACCGGCTTCCCTTTGACGTTCTGAGCAATCGTGCTGCGCTCTTTGTCTTTGAAGTTACCCAGGAGCTGGGGAGAAAATCAGTTTAAAAAATCAACAACAGGACTGAGAGTAGCAATAATGGTACCTACCTTGGGCCAAAGGCAATGGGAAGCTAGAAGCATTTGCTAGCTAAGAGGGAAAATTTGTTGCAATGTATCTTAGACAAGGCAAAACACAAAGAAGAAATTATTTAATTCCCTCATGTTTTTTTCCATAATATCCCTGATCCAACAGTTAGTGCTGTGCTTTTATGCTGCACTCCAGGTCTTCTCCAGATCAGGGTCTACAAGGAAGCAATGGCTCAAGCCACAGGGAGTTTCCACACCTGCTGCAGGAGTGTCTCAGTGTCCCAGGAGTGTCTCAGGAGTGTCTCAGTGTCTCTGTGTCTCAGTGTCCCAGGAGTGTCTCAGTGTCCCAGGAGTGTGTCTGTGTCCCAGGGGTGTCTCAGTGTATCAGGAGTGTCTCAGTGTCCCAGGGGTGTCTCAGTGTATCAGGAGTGTCTCAGTGTCCCAGGAGTGTCTCAGGAGTGTCTCAGTGTCCCAGGGGTGTCTCTGTGTCCCAGGGGTGTCTCTGAGGCATTGGTAACACCACCACTGGGACAAGTTTGGCAATGGCACCAAAGATTTGTCTGCTCAGTTTATTTTAACAGCCTTCAGTACTCACTGCAACTCCCACTAGGGCACAGAATAAAGGGGCACAGAAGGCAGGAATTTATAAAGAACTTGTAATTCCTCAGCACCAAACACCTTCAGTTGATGCTGTTCCAATCCACCAGAGCACCCTTGGGGCACATTCAGTTTAAGTGCCCCAATTATACTCATTACCCACTTCCCTGCCCTCAGAATGTTTCAATCCAGACCACAAACCTCTCCCCAGACCTCCTGTTCTCTAATTTTCCCTTCATTTAATTCATTAAAAAGCAAATTTAAAGCCTCAGAGCTGCTCTGTGATGACACCATGACACGCGGGATGGAGTCACCAGACCCAGCTCCTGCAAAATCCCTCAAGTTTGGAGTCTGTTGTCATCCTTGAAGTTTTGCTCACCTCTAAAGCCTCCATGAGCTGCTCCCCCGTGGCAATGTTGGGCACGTGGATGGTGGTGCTGAAGGCGTTCAGCATCTCCATCTCCTGCAGGACGTCCTTGCGGCTCGTGGTGCCGATGATGAGGAGCTTGCGACCCTGCCCAGGCAAAGGAGCCACAGTCAGGAAAGGAAAACCTGCAGAGAAGTGTCACCCTGGTTTTTTAAGATTTTCTAAGCTTTCTGATGTTGACATTCTTGTAAGGAACTTTATCACACACTTTCTTGTAAATAACTTATTGTTTGCATTCCTTGATGGAGGAGGAGAGAGCTGATGGGCTGTTGGTGGAACCAGTGTCATTGGAGAGGTGGCACTGTCACCTGTCACAGACATTCTTTGTGAAAAATCCTTTCTGTAGGATTTTTCCTGCTGGAGCTGAGAAGCTCAGTAACAAATGTAAACAATGATTATCTGCTGCTGTGGAATGCAACAGGTCCACCTGTGGCTGGTCCCCTGTAGATGTTTGGATTTACTGACCACTCATGGTGGACTTG
Source organism: Setophaga petechia (assembly GCA_024362935.1). Classification (NCBI taxonomy): domain Eukaryota; kingdom Metazoa; phylum Chordata; class Aves; order Passeriformes; family Parulidae; genus Setophaga; species Setophaga petechia. The sequence goes on along the minus strand of JANCRA010000044.1, from coordinate 5,472,967 downwards.
CTATCCTCTCTGCCAAGACAGACAGACCTTTGTTATTCATTCTTTCTATCTCTTTCTTAGCATAGCCAGCTTCTGAAGAAGTCTCTTTCCTTTCTATTTCTATGTAGTATAGTTATAATGTTATATATTTATCATAATACAATAAATCAAGCCTTCTGATCATGGAATCAAGATCCTGTCTCTTCCATCCTCTACAAACCCCTGTGACCACCGACAACAGTCACCCTCCAATCCACTGTCACCTTTGTAAAACTATAAATATGGGAGTCAGAAAAATAAAGGTCCCTTTTTTCCCTCACCTTGAGAGCAGGGTGTGTTCGTGTTCTTTCCTGTCCTATAGTGACAGAGAAGCAGCCTGGGGAAGGTTCAGCTAACTACAAATGATAAATGGCCATTTAAAAACCCACTTCAAACAAAATTAATGGGATTAAATGTGTCAGTAATTGAAGGGGCCAAGAGCAGCCACAGGAGACAGGATCAGCTCTCAGAGCAATGCCACCAACGGGGTCCAAGAATTGTGGAGCACAAAGCCCCACCACACTCCCAGCTCCTTCTGAGCCCAGCATTATAAATAGCTGGATCCTCATTAAATTTAAAAGGCTGAGCAAACTCCCACTCCCAAAAGCTGAATTACAAATGACTTCTCAGGGGAACAGCCTGTCTTTAGGGATCTGTGGGTACAGTGAATTCCCTGCTCCTGCACAGGCAGTTCCAGTGCATTTCCAGCTCAGGCTTTGAGCAGAGGCTGCTGTGAGTCCCTGAGTTCCCCCTGCAGCTGTCCAGGCCAGTCCCACTGTCCTGCAGGCCCCAACTCCCAAAGCAGAGTGCAGGCAGTAACAGGATTTATCAACAACAGAGCAAATGGTGGAAAACATCAGCTGCAAAATCAAACCCACTGCTGTTTGTTCACCTTGCAGAGCCCTTCCCACTGCTATTTGAATTCCCTGTGCAGGGTTTGGACACTGATCAATACTGGCTGACAGCAGGAGCTGCTGGCACTGTCAGGCAGGATCATCAGCCCCTTTTCTGTGCCAGGGAGCCCATGGGCTGGGAGGGCCTGGCTGGACAAGGACCCCCCTCAGAAAGTTTGTTGAGGCTCCAGGAGTGAAGGGAATGTCCAGTGCCCACCCAGAGGAGGCCAAAGACCCCTCTCATTTGCTGTCCCAAATTTGGTGAGGCTCAGGAGTGAAGGGAATGTCCAGTGCCCACCAAGAGGAGGCCAAGGACCCCTCTGTTTTGCTATCCAAAAAGTTTGGTGAGGCTCCAGGAGTGAAGGGAATGTCCAGTGCCCACCCAGAGGTGACCAAGGACCCCTCTTTTTTGCTGTCCCAAATTTGGTGAGGCTCCAGGAGTGAAGGGAATGTCCAGTGCCCACCCAGAGGTGACCAAGGACCCCTCTTTTTTGCTGTCCCAAATTTGGTGAGGCTCCAGGAGTGAAGGGAATGTCCAGTGCCAACCTAGAAGTGGCCAAGGACCCCTCTTTTTTGCTGTCCCAAGTTTGGTGAGGCTCCAGGAGTGAAGGGAATGTCCAGTGCCCACCCAGAGGTGACCAAGGACCCCTCTTTTTTGCTGTCCCAAATTTGGTGAGGCTCCAGGAGTGAAGGGAATGTCCAGTGCCAACCTAGAAGTGGCCAAGGACCCCTCTTTTTTGCTGTCCCAAATTTGGTGAGGCTCAGGAGTGCAGGGAATGCCCAGTGCCCACCTCGAGGGTGCTGCCCTGGGCACTGCCCAGGCTCCCCAAACAGCTTCAGTGGCACAGAGGAAGCCAAGGACAGACTCCTGACCAGGACTGAGACCTCCAAAACACAGAACAACCCCTCCTGCAAGTGCTGCAACACCCAGACCCATCTGCTTCTCCTAAAAACTTGTTCATTACTGGATGGAACTCTGAAAATCCTGAACAGCTTGGGCAAGGGGCTGTGTTAATAGCAGCTTCCCATGAACTGTGAGCATTTAAGAGGGGAAAAAACTGCTCAGCTGCACCCAGGCAGTGTCTGTCCCCAAATATAGCTCCCAGCATGTGTACAGAGCCTGGCACACTGATCAGGCATCAATCAAGGGATAAATACCTCAGAGAGGCTGCCTGAGGGATGCTGCCCTCACACATTAATGAAATCTGTGCCTCACTACAATAAAAATGGAATTCAGCTTGGGGTTTCACCAGGAAAGGACACAGGCAGCACAGGAATGCCACAGTGAGGGCAGTTTTATCTGCTGGCACTTCAGGTGTCCATGGCTGATGTCACCCTCAGCCTTTCCTGGCCCAGATGACACATTCCTCCTGCAGGACAGCTGCCCACCCTCTGCACTCATCCAAGAAAAAATTCCCTAAAGGATCAGATCAGTGCTGGCCAACCTGGGCAGTGCCACCCTGGACCCAAAGGCACAGGGCACTGGGAGGTGGCAGCACACACAGAAAGGGCTCTAAAGCCACTGAGGAACCACTGGCACTGCTCCCTGTGGGAGTTCTGTGGGAATTCTGTGGGAACAGCAGCTCAGTCTCACTCTGTGTGGGACCACTGGGACAGATTTAGAACAGGAAAAAGCAAAACAGGATCAACATTCTGCCATGTGCAACCAGGAGCTCCTTCCTGCTCCAAATACAACTTCAAATCCATCATTTCCATCATTCCCTGGAGAAGGGAAGGGCCTGGGGACACCTCAGAGCATCTTCCAGTGCCTAAAGGGGCTCCAGGAGAGCTGGGGAGGGACTGGGGACAAGGGGGAATGGATCCCCACTGCCAAGGGGCAGGGATGGATGGGATATTGGGATAAATTGTTCCCTGGGAGGGTGGGCAGGCCCTGGCACAGGGTGCCCAGAGCAGCTGTGGCTGCCCCTGGATCCCTGGCAGTGCCCAAGGCCAGGCTGGACATTGGGGTTTGGAGCCACCTGGGATAATGGAAAATGTCCCTGCCATGGCAGAGCTGGCACTGGATGGGTTTAAAGTCCCTTCCAACCCAGAGCCACCTGTGACTCTGTGATCTCTGTGATGTTCTAGGGTGGGAATGGCCCCATTGGGAAAACCATGAAGAGCCAACCCTTAAAGCCCTGTGCAAGTCTGAGGAAACATCCCATTTCTGCAGTAATTAAGGCTAATTGGCAGTTCTTTGCTTTTTCTCTGGGTTGTCAGATCTCTCTGTGTTTCCCTGGTAGCTGAGGGTGCTGGAAGCCATGTGCAGGGTTGATCTGACTGATAAAAGTGTCAGTGCTTGTTTGTAGGCTGGAATAAACCTTCTGGAGAAGGTTTGGAGAGGTGCAGATCTTAGAAGCTGAGATCTGTGCAGAAAAAAATCAACAGAAACTGTAATAAAGCACTGGATGGGCTTTGAGGTCCCTCCAACCTAAATTATTCCATGTTTCTGTGATTCTGCTTAGTTGGAGAAATCAGAGAAAGGTCAGAAATAGGGAATAACTTCCCAAAATAGATCCTTGGTAAAAACAGAGAGGTTTATAAATTCATATATATTTATATATATATTCATAAATATATATATATTCATAAATATTTATAAATTCAGAGGGGATGAGGCAGAGGCTGCTGCTCATCATTACAGAAAGAGGGAGCACAAGAAGGAATCTCAGCCATCAGATAAACTGAACCAAAGGGGGTTTGCTCTCACCAACAGCTCAGCTGGACTCAGGCACGCACAGTGCTAAGATTGGAAAAGCTTAACAAGGTTGAAAAGCACCAGGATGAGTTCCCAGAGGGCAGATCCATCAGCAATTTTTAGATATCTCTGTTGAAATCTATTCCCAGGTCCCTGAACCACTGACGTGGTTGGGAGCTCCTCAGAACAGATGGCTACTCCTCAAAAGTGCTTCACATTTTTAACAGCTCCACCCAAAAGATCCTGATTTTTCCCTGTTTTCCTCAAAAGAAGCCAGGCCTTCAACTCCCTGCTTTAAACCTGCCCCTGGAAAGCAGCCACAGTGACCTGGCAGGGCAGAGTCCCTCGAGCTCCTCCAACTTTCAGCAACCCAACAAACAAGTGAGAACCCCCAGGGCAGCACTGGAGTTATGGAGGCAGCAGGAAAAGCCAGCAAAGTGACAAAGCTGCCCTCAGCCAGCTCCTCTGCACTCATTTCCTGGCATTTGCTCCTGTTCCAGCATGGCTCAGGCTGGAGGGGGCCCTGGTGCCACTCCCTGCTCCTGCAGGGCCATCCCAGAGCACACAGACAGGGCTCAGGTGCTGATGGTGCAGTCCCATTTTCAGGAAAATTCACTTTTCACATCCTCCATCTCTGCAGCAGCCATG